>CAOLHI010000103.1:0-600000 GCA_948474755.1 Ctenosaura bakeri
TTCATTTCCCTTTTCCATTAGAGAGGCCACAGAGTCCTTCTTGAATTCTTCCATTACGCTTTGCTAACTTTACCAAGATGCATAACTGTTACCACAGCTGATGCATATCACCCACTCTTTTCACAACACCATTGTGTATATTTTTTATGTACATGGGAGTTAGGTCATGGTTAGGGATGGGTGAGAATTTCATTTCATTACATTTCATTTTTTTAAAGCAGAGTCAATCAAAAATTGAATGTGAGGAGAAAGTGAAATTGACAGATTTGACCCATGCTGTAGGGATGGGTGACATTTGTTTTCACTCTCATATTGATCAGGATTATCTGAATATGCGAAAAAGCACATTGACAAGTTTCCTCTCCTCTAGACCATATTATGGTAGCTGTCCCCATCTAGAAATAGTCATTTTTTAATTGATCATCCAAAATATACCCTGTGCAGGTAGGAACTGTACACAACAAGACTGTGTTCTGCTAATAAATGCAAAAAGACTAGTGCTCAGGGGACTCTATTTTCAATTGCAGGGTCAGTGAACCCCTCTTCTAGCATGGCTAGTGGAAGTTGTATTTCCAAAAATCACTTTTCATAGTTTGAAGAATGGGAGTCTATAACTGTCTTCCCAGCACCATTTGCTTTATTCATTTTGCACACCTTGGTGTTGTGATAAAAGGCTAGTAATACTTCTATTCAATGCCTTTGGATAGAGAAGGACCATCAAAATAACCAAAAGTGAAGTAGCTTTTGTGGACTCTTGTAACCACTGACTTATCCATCAGCATCAAACAAGGGTGGAGAGCTTGAAAGTAAGAAATGACTAGTTGCATATGAACAATTCTGTTTTGCAATAACTAAGTTAATGATTAAGACACATTCAGTTACATTACCAGTGAAACTTAACAAGATGTAACATCAAACCTTTTGTGATATAACTGTAATTTTTTAGTTACTTTTATCATTATGGGAGTAGCTCACTAAATAGTGGAGGGGGATATAACATGATTCAAGCATTAATTCATACTGTTGCTTCATTCTTTTTCTGGACATTGAAGCAATTGTGAGTTGGACTGAAGGAGACTGTGTTTTGTACCATGGACTCCTGGCCTCTGGAACTGAGATCTATTTTAAAGTAACTAAAACTAAGGCCCTTTCCACACACCACCCCCAACCTGCAATGGCCACAGGATCGCAATGATGGTTCTGCATGATGCAATGGCTGCACTTCTTCCCCAGCATAGCCTGGGAAAGTGCTGAGCTGCGCTATGGAAGGGAGGGGTGGACCCATCACATTTCCTCCCATCTAGCAGGCATCTGGTACAGAGGAGAGCATGACATCCCAGGAGTATGACATCACAGAAGAGGCTTTCCTTGGATCCCCACATAATGTCTTTGGAAACAAGTAAGATGCAGAAAGGACCTTAGAAACTGACTTTATTCCCCCCAATATTGTATTTATTAAAAATATATAAATAAAATACAAATAGGATGGTTTAAATAATGCTCCTCAAAATCAACGACAGATCACATTTCTAAGCAACATTAAAAAGCAACAACTGACTTTTGAAAACCAGAACAGATAGTTATCTTTTTATAGCTGTAACTATTACAACAATTTTTTTCAACACCTTGGAGAAATATCAATACCTGCTTTTTAAAAGTAACCTTCCTGCTCTGACTTGGTGGATATACATGGTAAAAGAACATGCAGCTACCTCTTCCCCCCAAAAAAATCCCCGTTAAAAGCCTTTTTCCACATTATTCTCCATCTTAATATCTAGTCCTCCTTTCCCCTGTTGGCACCTTATTATGGTATACATTCAGGCAGTGATGTTGTTACCCTGTTTTCTGGGGGTCCCGGGAGGGACAGCTAAATGCGCTCTCAATTATATAAGTTGGGGAAATTAGCAAGAGCACAAGCTATCACTGCGAGAGGCAGGGCAACGGAGCGAAATCTTTTACCCAATGTCTACGGGGTCAGGCCAAGTCAAGGAGCAAACAGAATTGAAATAATAAATGTTGTTTTATTAAAAATACAATCAAACAGTGTACGCAACATACTCACACAGAGAACTAAGGAAATAAAGGTTGGAGTGGAATAGAGGGATTTTTAAGAGGAATTGTTGGTTTGGGTGATACTACGCCTGTCCTGAAGCCCGGGTAGTCTGCAGATTGAGTCTGGAGATATGAAGTCTCAGTACGTGGGACTGAGGGGAAGACTCACCAAGCAAAGCAGCAGCAAGGCTGGCTGGAAGTCAGGAGCAATCCAAGGAAGCTAACAAAGTCAGGGGTTTATATAGGGGAAAATGTAGCCACAGGTTAGTCTGTACTTGGGGAAAACAATGAGTTTTGGGCTGGAGACAAAGCCTCTGAAAGGTCAGGATTTAGCATGATTGAGTTAAGTCCGAATTGACAAAGGAGTAGACAGTATACAAACGCAGAGTGCTTGACAGATGAGTATTCTCCTAATCAAGCCTCAGGCTCGGGGCAGGGAGTTCTTTGTAAGTAGTGTGCATACATAATAGAGTACATGCCTTTGAGGTCTCCTGAAGCAGTGGGATGGCTATTTCTGGCCAGCCTGTATTGTGTTGGAATATTACAGTGATTAGTGGCCATGCCCCCCCTCGAGCTTATCCGTGGGACCTCACAGACACGTGGAGAGGGATGGCAGAAGAAAGCCAAATTATTGATATCAAAGTGATATCTAACATCCCACAAATCTGGGCTAGCAACTGCAGTAACAATGTGAAAGAAGAATGCGGACATTTATCATGAGGTAATGAGGGTATCAGAGAAGTTGGACTTGATACTAGAGAAATGCAGAAGAGGAAGTTGACAGGACTTTTCAGCAAACACACTCATGTTCTTTATAAGATGCTGGTCTCACCTGAGATTTAGCAAAAAAATTTCTCCGATGGAGAGGGAAGTAGAGAGCTCTGCCCTTCTGACCTCTGATAAGACATCCAGAATCTCCAATAGTACAGGCAACAGAAGCTACCTACAGATTGTGGTTTGTAATCTACAATCCTCTACATGAAGACAATTCTCCATATAAATTGCTCTGGAATGTGAGGGCTTAGACCAGGCCTTCCAAGTGTTATTTCTTTATCTAGCATCTTATAGTGTTTTTCTCTGTGTGTGTATGTTTTAAAATGCTGTTATATAGTAAAAGATGAAAAAAAGATTTCTCCATTAAAATTATTTCTGGTTAATACCTGTTGACTGGTTTTGGAGGAATCAACATTTCTCATCTGAGCAAGGCTAATGTTTAAAACATATTAAGTAGGACCAGGATTAAGTCTTTTTTGTTTTACAGTCAGTTTTAATCTTTAAAATGGGCATCAGAGAAACCTCTTCTCACCTCAAAAAAAGCTACAAGATAATGTGAGGTGTGGGACAAGGGTAAAGTGAGGGGAGAACAGAGCAGAAATCTATACTTTCATTAGAAATTGCACATTCTCGCCTTCTGGACACTGACATTTTGAGTAAACCACACAAAAAGTCCATATCGATTTCTTTCACTTATCTATAATTGTTCTTTTCCTCCAATATAATTCTGTGCTCTGGGTCTTAGCTATCAGGGCATTGAGCAAAGTTGATTTTTCTTCCAGATGTGCTCTCAAATAACTTTTCCTACTCTCCCCCCATGATTCTGGCTGTTAGCAGCATAAAAACAGTAACAAACTGTTGACCTCAAAATCATTCAAACTTAGATCCATAACAAGAAATCAATCTAGGTTATCAGGTCATCAAGGTAGTATAAAGTTAGCTGTCACCAAACAGGCAAAGGGAAGATAATAGCAGTAAGACTACCCAAACATAACTTTTCTCTAATGAGCAAACTTTACTGTCCCTTTAACAATTTCACAGCCTAAGCCATCCATGAATCCAGCGTAAGACATCCAAAAGCTGTGAGTACAGACATGTTGCTGAGATCATAGCTGTTAAGAAGTCCCAATAGACTCTGAAGTGATGTGGTTGTGCCTACCATATTCAGTCACAAATAAAGCTTAATGACTTCTTTTTGACAATGTAATAATGGGGCATGGACGCTGCTGATTAAATTTTTGCATATTTTTGTAGCCATGAAATATTGTTTTAAGTTACTCTCTAAATTCTGAGGTTCACAGTTAAAAAGATATATTGGCATCCCACTGCTTAACAAGCATAGTTCTGATCCTTTTCCCAGTAATTTGTACTCTAGAGAGACGTTTCAATTTGAAGAAGATTAGGTAAAGATTCCTGTTGCAGGCCCTTTTTGCATGCAGTTTCTGTTGCGAGAGGGCCCCTTGAGCATCGCATAAATGAGAGTGGCGGTCCATACGACACACTCCCATTTATGCAATGCTCAAGAACTGGATGCAGAGCAGACGCGCACCTTTTTATTTTTGGCTTTAAGCTGAAAATAGTGCACAGTCGCGCAATGCTGTGCGGTGCATCAGGCGAGTCAGGCCGGTCGCGCTTCCTCCCCCAGTGCAGCCTACAGCTCCCAGGCTGCACTGCGGAAGGAAGGAAGGGACATTCACGCAATGGCCGCACGACCAGCAACCCAGCTGCGGAGAACGGAGGAGTGATGCGGGTGCCTCACGCAAGAGGCTGCTTGCATGAACAGCACCCCCCACCTCCACGAGCAGGTAACGTGTGGAAAGGGCTGCAGTGATCTGATCTGATCCATGGGTCTAAGTGGCCAGTAGAGGATCACAATGTAACCCATGGAGGCTCTTAGTCTTTCCTACCCCAAGTCCCAACATTACTCTCTGTGGTTAATCAGTAATTGCAGAGATTCCCTCTACATACCACACTACCAGACAGTTGTGAAGTAGATTGTAACACTAACTGCACTAAGGTGGCATTTGCAAGTCCCCAATGAGAGTGTTTCACTTTGCAATGGGTAGGGTAAGGAAGAATAATGCCAAGCTGCTGGCTGAAGTACAAGATGTAGAAACTATACCCAGGGAAACAGTAGGGTCAAAGGTGTCACCACAGACCCTGACAACATCCCAGTGGGGCCAGGGGCTGTTACGGGGCATGGAAACTTGCTCCATCACAGTATGATTTTCCATCTCCTGCACAGAACTAGTAGTCAACATTATTCCATCTTTGCTATCACTTCTGCAATTTATTTTTCAAGAAAATCAGGGAATGTGGATAGATATCTGCATTCCCCAATTTTCTTCTTGAAAAATAAATTGCAAAAGGTTATTTTGTCTGTTTTATGTACAGGTAGGTCTTCTTCTGTTTCCTCCATTCTTTCTTGCTCACAGAAACATAAATGGTGATATCCCACACAGATGGGAAGTATGTGTGTGTGTGTGTGTGTTTATATATGCCTAACCACTGCAGTAAAGCCATATGATTGAACTCTGTGATTGCTTAATTCATGCAAACTTCCCAGTGTATCACAATGGTCTCCATTCTTCTCTGGGCATAGAAATGTCCTTATTTATTGATGCTCCGCTGCAAGTTGACAGCATCTTGTCCCTTTTGTGTATCTGGTTGTTGTTATTTGTTATCAAGCTAACTTTAATTCATGCAACCCTCTGAATGAGAAACCTCCAGGATCCCATGTCATCAACCGAACTGCTCAGGTCTTGAACACTCAGGCCTATGGCTTCCTTGATTGAATCAATCCACTTGTAGTGTGGTCTCCATCTTTTCCTACATCCTTCCACTTTACAAAGAATTATCATCTTTTCCAATGAGTCATGTTGTCTCATGCTATGTTCCAAGTACCTCAGCCTCAGTTTAGTCATCTTCACTTCTACTGAGATTTCAGGTTTGATTTGCTCTAAGACTGATTCATTTGTTGTTTTTAGTAGTCCATGGTATCTACAGAACTCTTCTTCAGCACCTCATTTCAAATAAATTGATTTCTTCCTGTCTGCTTACTTCACTATTCAGCTTTCAAAACCATACACAGAAATCAGAAATACTTTGGCCAAGATGATTCTGACTATGGTACATAATTATATGATTTTACGCTTGAAGGTCTTATATAGTTCCTTCATGGCTGCTTTTACAAGTCGCTGCTGCTGCTGCTGCTGCTGCTGCTGCTTCTTCTTCTTCCTCTTCTTCTTCCTCTTCTTCTTCTTCTTCTTCTTCTTCTTCTTTCTGATTTCTTGACTGTAGTCTCCATTTTGGTTAGTGACTAATGGAAAGAATTCACAGGAATTTTTGGATTCATAGAAATTTTTCTTAATTATTTCAATGACTTTCTTATCTACTTTAAAGCTTACAACAAATGGCAATGCATCTGTTTAGGAGAGTAAGTGCTGTTTAGGAAAGTAATTGTAAAGAAGACATTTCAATAGACTTTGCACATCATATCATTCCCCGGGAATGAGAAAAGCCATGCATGCCGATATTATTTCTTCCATCTCATTGTAAAAGACAAAGAGAGCTGCATTCCTGGATAGTCACCATTTTACTCTCTGTCTTTATTTTGTATGATCAATGATACCCTACTTTAAAAATACAGTTGCATACCACCAACCACCCCAGAGGGATCAAAATGCTGTGATAGATGTCAGAGATCTGCAAAGAGCCTTGTGTTCACTCTCACACTGAATTAGGATCCTGTAAGTGTTCTGTTCAAACTTCTCAAATCCTTCCCCCCAACACTCTTTTGGGGTATTTCAAAACCTGACCTAAGGGTCCAATTATTTACCCTCCCTGCTACTCATGACATTGACTCCAAAGAAAATAAAGGCACTTTGAGAGCCTGGACGGGGGTTGTTGTAGGCTAGGGGACAGAGCCCTTGAAAATGAGAGTGGCCTGCTGGGTTTAGCCAATGGAATAATCCTGATACGACTTCTTCCTCCACTGGAGATCATGGGAGCTGAATGACAACATGCATGAGACTCAGCATTGTAATTCAGTCCTTATTACCCCTGAAAACACCCCCCTGTGTTGGCAATGCCTTCATTCTAAACACTTTACAGAGAAAGAGAAAAAAGACCTGGCAAGCTTCTCTGATCTTTGAGGCAGTAGTTTGTCATGACTGAACCTGTGAATTTTGTGCATTTGGAAGGAGTACATCATACTAGGTCCAGGAAGATGGGAGATGGGAACAGAATTAAAGATCTTCTGGTTGTTTTGCTTGAAAGAGGTCAAACAGGGCATCTCTCAAGGAATGTAACTAGGCATTACCTTCACTGTAGTCAAAACTGGCCATCTTGGCACAGCAAGACACAGCAAATGAACTTATCTGAGTTCTGTTGTTTAGCATTCAAAGATGAATCAAATTGGGATTTCATACTGCTCATACAGCAACACCAGCATTTAAGGCAAGTCTAGAAAGATGGTAGGTAAGATGTGTAACCAGGTTCTTCTTTCTCAGAATGATTTTGAAGTGCAGCTCTGGACTGGGGAATCAAAATATATTCAGACCAAAACTTTTCTAGGAAAATGTTTGACCTATGTAAGTGAGAATGTAATTTCTGTTGGGTTTGGGAGTCAGAGGAACTTTCCAAAATATACACATTTCTTCAACTATTCAATGGGAAGGCTATCAGAGGTTTTTTTAAAAAATGGGAAAAAGTAAAACTGACAGATTCATCCATTAAGGCAGAGGACTTAAAGTAATTGAATTTGGCTTTCAATCCCTACATTGGACCACCAATTTTCTTTTTTTTTTCCCTATCAGGTTATTTATCAGCTATGTGGTAGAAGAGTAAACACAGTCCTCCCCATTCTGAGAATAAGGGTGCCATCTAAACTTTGTTTGATTCATTTTTAATATAAAACTTAATCAAAATTTGCAGATTTCCTCATAAATTTGTGGAATGAACTTGAGTGGGAGATAAAACTGTTGGGAGTGGCAACCTTTGCATGCTTAATTAACTGGCTAGTTAGTTTGCATGTCTATTGTAGGCACAGAGGGGACTACCTAGAGTAAATTCCTGTTGTTTGGTCAGCACCCACTTCCCCTTGCATGTTCTCTTCCTCTTCCCTTTTTGTTCTTCAGCTTCCCTGCAAGCATGTGCTCTCCAATTCCCTGGCAAGCATGCTTTCCTGTAAGCATGTGAGTTCTTAATTTCTTCTTACCTTTCTTCAAGAATTTGAACCTGTGTAACTATGCACAAGATTATATGAGTAAATCCTTTTTACATATTTTTAGCCAAACTGTTTGTGTTTATTTTGAACTAGATTTAGTGTGTCTGGGGTGGAGATGATGAATTGGGACTGGTGATTTGTTAACTTCTGCCTGTGCATTACAAAATACTCTGCTGATTGGGAGACTTATTACAAAAATCTCTCAATTCCCCAACAAAAACTGAATGAGGGTGAAAACAATACTGACAAATGCTTCTAACACTACATGGCTAGCAAGAAACGTGATCAAGCCCTGCAAAGTTGCTTTTGCAAGGGAAAGAAAGTGTCATGCCCTGCCTTGGAGACTGTGGCAGTGGGGAGGAGTATTCTGACTCTGAGGCAGATGCTTCCCTAAAGGCTGAAGCCTCCCTAGAACCTGGTCCAGAGGGAGATAATACACAACAACAACAAGGGCCTCAGCAAGGGGAACGAATAGAGGAAGATATAGCTGACACACCTACCTTGCAGCAGAGACACCATGAAAAGGAGGGCTTGTGTTGCTCAGCCCACTTAAGTAGTAAGCGAGTCCTAATGAGGGAACACCTGTGGTGACAACAACCATAGATAAAAGAGGGATCCAGCTGGCCTTTCCTCCCAGGATCAGCAACTGGTCTCTTTGGCCCTGAAATCTTGTGCTCTTGGATCTGGTTGTCTTGGAACTCTACCTGTTTGGACTATGGTTTGGATTTGTTTTCTATAAGCTTCTTTTCTGTTTGGACATTCTTTGACTGTCACCTTGTAAGTAGGAGCTGTGCTGCTTGTGATTTACTGCTTGTTCTGCTGCTGACATGACAGAAAGACACATGCTGTGCTTCAGTTGTAGTAGAGTGCCTTGGGTGGGATAAAATGTCTTATACCTGAACTGGGCTGCCTTGTTCTACTTCCTACCTGCCCTCTTTCTCTTGACTACACTGACTAGAAGGTTCTGGAAACTTTAAACTTTTCCAACCTTTGACACAAAGGGGGAGGGAGCTGCTTACAGCCACCTTTTATTTCCTGCCTTCAGCTTATTTGAGGGATGCTGGAAAGGTTATATGATATTTTACATATAATGACATCTTTAATTAAAGCTCATTAGCTGAAGCTCCTTACCTATCCATCACACCCCTGACCTGCATGAATTATGAAAAAAAAGTGTTCATGTAGACCCTTGACATGTGACCTTCAGTGTTGCAATGCAGCTTCTTTCCTTTACAAAAACAAAGCAAAAGAAACAGATTTTTCTTCCTCTTAGAAACAGAAATGAAAATCAAGGCACAATGTGTGATTCAGAATTAATCTCAGGATGATATGCCTGTAAAATCTCTTTCTTGATTAGAATAGGAAATTGCTAGCTGAGTACCAACTAGCCCTTTTGGTTAATTAAAGAACACATAGAACCTGTAGCTCATTTCAGTACAATGCAATTTGCTGCAATGCTGGCAACATATTGAAATAAACAGCTATTTCAGTGGAAGAAGTAATTGAGAACAGAACACACAGGATGCTGGATTCACGTTGTTACCACCAGCACTTACACTTTCCCTGAAAAACATAAATAGAACTGCATGTAATCCTCTCTTTTTATCAGTGCCTGAGAGAATACATGAGTGTAAAACCACTGGAAAAGATACTAAATTTGAATTGAGGAGATTTTAATGACCAAAGGAACAAATTTTCCCAATGGACCCACCAAAAGCCTCACAAGTACTGCCTCCAGATTGAATCTTGAGAAAATTTTTATGGCTGGGGGATGGAGAACACTGCAACATGGTCGAACTCCAAAATAACATTCCTGGAGTCCTTCAGTAGCAGCCAATGACTATTTGCAGTGAACCTTTTCCTTTTAGTACAGGGGACATTGGAAGTTTCAGGGGAACCCACCTCCTTGGGGTTTGCATGTTGCCCATGGACTGTCCTTTTGTCCACACCTGTATTAGACACCATATTTACATATTTATAGATCTGCCTTAATTGTGCGTTTTGGGGGTGGAATAGCTCAGTCTCCTCTCCCTCTGAAATAAAGCTAAGCACACCCACGTAACAAGCATGACAGCCAAAGCTGATTAATCAGAACTATCAGACAAACCTTCCAAAGCAACTGCTTTTATTAAAAGGCAGTCATTACCATACTTTGCTATGCTGTGCATTTGATAGGATTTTGCAAAAGCCACTTAGAAAAAAGCACATTTTTTCCTCCTAAATTGGCAACAATAGTGTACCAGCTCATAGCAGCTCTCACTGAGGAATTTTTAAAATTGTCTTGTTTACTGTGCAAAGATGAAACAAATTAGGAATCACATCTTTGCAACAAACCTGACAGTCACCGCCTCTGCTCATTCTTCAAACGTGAAAGAGGAGAAACTTCTCTGCGAGCCTTTGAATATCTTCTCCTGAGTATTGTACTGTCCTTTGTCCTGATTTCACATGGACAGTCCACTTTTGCCCGTGCTGATGCCACTTTTGCTGCTCTGCTGGCTTATTTTCTTCTTCCAGTTTTGGAAAATGGATTACTCTGCTCTCTTCCCTTCTGTGGATGCTGTGCTTGCTTTAAACAACAACACAAAGATTTACACCAGCAAGGTAGAACAGCTTCCTATTTTCATCTTCTCCCCATGGTCCCAGAGGCATCTCTTGTGGGGTGTGTGTGTATGCTAATAACTCTGGCATCTGCCACTGTGTCAATGGCATTATTTGCCCTTCTGCGAAGTTGTGAGATCTCAGATTTCATTCCTAGATTTCATTTCATCATGAGTGCATTTGAGGGCCGCCCAGATACGAAGAGCTGGAATAGTAGCTTTCTTCTTGCCATCTCCCTCTAAAAGGTCTCTGAATCTAAGCCAGTCACAAAATAAATTAGATCAACCCCATTCTATCAGCAATTTCAACATTCCACCTACCTCATAGTGTTGTTCTAAAGATAAGTAATAAATAAGTAATAAATACTTTGCCACAATATCTGATTTATTGTCCTGTCTACCTTTCAAATTCCATTAAAACATTTTCTTCACTTTTTTATAAACATTAAATAATAGATTACAATGATTGGAAATTCTAGTGTGCCTTGATTTACAAGAGAGGTTGCACATAGGATGTGGACAGTAGGGAAGACAAGGGAAAAAACCTTGGCTGGAATTGATGATCAGCCATGAAATAATGAGACTAGACGCAGAAGAGTGGGTTAAATAAGGGCTACTTTATTTGAATTAAACTATTTAAGTTGTGTTGGCCTGGAAACAGAGCAAGAGGGGAGAGCAACCTGATGTAGGTCCAGCTGAGGCCCAGGTGTTAACCCCATGACAGCCTTTTCAGCCTCCCCTTGGGTGAAAACATCTAAGCCCCAAGGGCAATCCAAATATTGGATGGAGTTGCTTCCTGGTCTAGCTTAATTGGAAGGTAAGCTGGAGACTTCCACCCAAGCTCCAAATTATGCATTTGTAACTATAATTGTGAATTCCATCCCACTGTTGATGTTATGTAAGGAAGTAAAACTCTCCAAAAAGATATGTGTGGTGCCAGGATTCGACGTCCTGTGAACTGCATATGGGAAGCTTCTAATAAATCAATATATTATTTATGGTTGATTCTGTCCTTTTAACATTTTTCATATGGGTAGAAGTAATAAGGCAAGGTCTGGATGGATTAATGGTATCCACTACCAAAACTCAATTGTCCATAGTTCTATTTACCTGCACCCCTAGGAGCCATTCCTCCATTGGGGAAAAAAAAAAACAGCATTGGAAGTTGTTCAGTCTTTTGCCAATATGTGCAAGTTCCCATATATCATAAATGATCAGATTGCTTCTTTTGTTTGTTTTTGTTTTGTTTTTGTTTTTAGCAGTCAAGACCCAGGAGGTCTTACATGAGATTTCTAAAGCTAACTGAGTAGTCTCCTCTGCAGGTCAGCAATTTCAAGTTCAGACAAGACTTGCCCTCTCACAAATAAATCCTATTGCCCATAGTTGCTTCCAGCCACCCATCACTCAAATTCCTTGTATATATCTTTCAAAAACCAAAAATGGTTTAAGGAAGCCAAGAGATGTAGGTAAAAGGAGAATTTCAACCTGATGTGAACGAATGACTTATCCTCTTGATTTCTGAAATAGATAAGATGGGATCAGTTTCAAATAAAAGTATAAATGTATAGGCCCCTTAATATTCAAAGAAATGTGTTAAGATGAAACATATGGTTGGAGATAATAAAGTATAATATTATAAAGTGTTTTTATACATAGAAATTCACAAAGCTAAATTAGAGCTATCACAATGTACAATCCAACTCAGATTTGTACTATGAATAACATGCCACAATGAGTAATGTACAATAATGTGAGATCTTTTTTAAGTACAATTGTAGAAAGGCTCCAGGACAATGAAAGTGGGTTATTATGATTAACAATTAGAATATACTGTAAACCTCTAGCTGTCATAATTCCGAACAATAATTCCAAACAATGGTATCCCAATGCTGAAGTAAGAAGATATAATATTTAACTAAACAGAAAGAATAAAAGCAACAACAATGATAATAAGCTGTGATAGAGTTACGACCTTAACGTCGATTATATTAAGCTGTGGTACAGGTGGTCCACCAGTACCGGGGAATCAACACAGGATACTTCAACATAAGGAGTCTTCCTCAGGCACTATGGGACAAACTGTATTCAATGTAATGTAGATTTTCCTCAGCCACAAATATGTCCTGCTATTTGCTTTACAATGTGTCTTTCTTATCTCTTTCTCTTCATTGGTTCAAGGACTTTTTATTCAAAGCAAAACAGCCACTAACTAATGTTGTACGTAATATTTAAAAAATCATGTATAAATTTGATAATATTTGAAATAATAGTATACATTTGATTTGGGTTGTGCATTGTCATAGTTTTAATTTTCTGAATTTGTATGTATAAAACTACTTTATAATATTATAGTTTATTATCACAAATCATATGTTTCACGTTTATGCATTTGTTTGAATGTGTATTTGACTTATAAGTTTATACATTTATTTGAACCTGGTCCCATCTATTTCAGTAGTACATAGGAGGTAAGTGCTGGAGTGTTGTCCTCCTTGATAATTTATCCAGGAATGGACAAATTATGGTCTTCAAATGTTGATGGACTATAATTTTCACCAGTCCCAGCCAGCATACCCAAGGGAATGGGGTGTTGGGAACTATAACAATATCAACAGCTACATCTTGAATCAAAAAGAAAAGAGACAGCTCTGTCCCCTCTCTTTCCCATTTTGAATGCAATGTCTTCTCTTACACATAACAAACCTCTACAAACAGAGAAAGCAGTCCTGTGCACGCTTGTTGCTCTCCATGAAGTGAAAGTGATGGAACAAGAGATGGAGTGAGGATAGAATGCTCTCTGCTTTATGAGTTGAATCAAGATGTTTTCTGATTGAGTGAATAGGGCTGTTGTCATCTAGGACCTACATTCTATTGTAGTGCTTTTATTCCACTTTCAACATCCTGTGGAATTCTGGGGCTTCTAGTTTACTGAGGCCAAAGAGCTCTTTGGCTGAACGTTCTAAATGCCCCTCCTTAAACTGCAAACCCCAGAGCCACTTCCACACTATACTGTTATAGGACTATTATTACACTTTCAATATCCTGTGGAATTCTGGGGTTTGTAGTTTACTGACACCGAAGCTGAGAATGCTAAATGCTCCTTCCGAAACTACAAGCCCCAGAATTCCATAGGATGTTGAAAGTGGAATAATAGCACTACAGTCAGCCCTCCACATTTGCAGGTTTCGCTTTTGCGGATTTGATTATTCACGGATTATTTGCTGCATCACCTCTGTTGCGTCACCTCTGCTGCCTCCCAATGCCATTTTTAATAAGGACTGCAAGCCTCATGACACTGAGAAACTGCAAATGAGGCTTGTAAGTCCCTATTACAAATGGTGTGGGGCAGCAGTGGAGGTGGCAGTAAGCCCCACCAGCCACCCAGTTCTGCCTTGTGAAGGAACCCTGATGCCACAAAGGAATCCATGGTGGTTTGAACATGGTGATCATACTTTCTTTGTGTGTTAAATACAGTTTGGGAGGATCTAGAGTTATTCACGGTTTTTCCACTTTCGTGGGGGTCCTGTGCCCCTAACCCTAGCGAATATGGAGGGATGACTGTACAAGTGTGTAGTGTGGAAAGGCCCCATGTGAATGCACAATGAATTTTCTGTATGGAAATCTGTTTGTTGACCTAGGATCAACATCACCTACCTGCATATAAAGGGCAGGAACAATATTTGAAAATATTCCAAAAATGGTCAAAAACATATTTCACAAGTGTTGGGAAACTATGAGATCTTCACTGGGCTGATGGGGATCTTCACAGTTTGAGATGTATCCTGTGCAGAATTCATGCATGGATGGGTTGGTGTTTGCTGTTTGTTATTGTTTTGCACAGAAAACGGCAGCATGGATTCTGTGCAATTTTTTTTATCCTCTGTGCAGAAAAAGATGTTATAATAATGTTTTCTGCACAAAAAATTATGTTTTCTGCACAAAAATACCACCTGCAAATTTCACACAGAATAAGTCTCAAACTTGTGAATAGTTTTTAAAAACCATGATTTTCAAAGACTTTCTCACAGCAGGAAAAAAAATTGTTAAAATTACTCATTCGCAAGAGAATGAAATTATATCTGTATTGTCTGTTTAACTCATTCTCTTTAGTTACTTTAACCTTCCCTTTAAGACATGGCAGAAGATATCTGTGAAACCAGTTAATGGTTCACATCAATCTAACTATGCAGCATTTGGCCACTTGCAGAAAGAATAGCCTTATCAATCAGTTAATAGGTGACTGTTTTGATATTACATATAATTAGAAAGCAATTATATTACTAAGAAATGTGCTCAGTGTTTCCCACGCTGGTGCTGATGGTTCCACCCTTGACCTGAATGAAATAAATAATTCAGTTGTAGCACCCATAATCCTGAAAGTAGTCCAAGTTTATTCATTGCTTCTGACCTTGCACAAAAATTATGGGGTGTCAGCTTAAGTATAAATATTAAGTTTGATCTACATTGGTTCACCAGTGTGCACTCCCAAGGAAAAGTTACAGAAACCTGATGTGTGTGCTTATGAGGTGCTTGAAGCAGTTTATGGACTGAATCCCAAATTTACCATGGTCTTCATTTTGGTCCCTTTAGGTAACATACCAAGTTTGGCACCTCTGTGATCAAGGATGTGATTTTATATAGCACTAGCATATATACCCGGCATTGCCTGGGATTCTATTTTCTTATAGGTAATACTTGTTAGAAAGATTTGATTCCCCAAACTGTCCTAATTCCCCAAACTGTGCTGTCCAGGACCTGTAACTTTTCCCCATGTTCCCCAATCCAATCTGTATTCAGAATTAGCATACACAAGGTTGGGTTTCTGAGGGAAATACACTGCCCTCCTCCTTCTTCCTTCTAGGCCTTGTCTCCATAGCAACTGGCCTGAGGTCCAAGAGCTCTCCGACGGAGAATTCTAAAGGCCCACCCCTAACCTGCCAACCCCAGGATTCTGTAGAATCTTCACAGGCTGCCAATCATAAGGGGTCTTCTTGCCTGACAGGCAATAATATGAAGTCTTTGCCTGCCTGACACAGACAAACTCACAAAGTTTAACTTTTATATATTACATAACACAGAGACAGAAAAGCTCTTAAAATTGTAGTGTAGTATTTTTTTTTAAAAGAAATAATCATCCCATCCCCTTTTGAGCATGCTGCTCTGCACATTTGGAAGGAATGACTGAAAGAGAGCACCGTGTGTTAATTTAGACTGTATCAACTGCCACAAAGCTGTTCATGTCAAAAAATGGCATGATTATATGCTTCTACCTGCGAGGAAAAAAAGCTAGTGAAAATGTGGGGGTGGGTTGAAATGTCAAATTTACCTGAAATGCATCATATTGAGTGTTCATAGATGATAATCTTGAGTCTTAAGTCCTTCGAGGAGGAAATGGTCCCCTTTTGTTAAGTTAAGAAAATTAGATATAATTTGTATATTAACATATGTCAGAAATTTCTTTTTTAATGTGTTGAGCACTTCATCCTGGATATGTTTAGAATAATAGTTATAAATTAACATGTTGAAACAGTTTGATTTTATCTTCATTTCAGGATGTGAACCATGGAAGTCTCTTACTTTTCAGAATAAGGGTACTTCTATTGTCTTTCTGGCCATCTGAGGTAGGGGAGAGAACAGTTGACCCCCCAGCTAATGGCCATGATAATCATATATCCAGTTTTCATTTAATAAACAAATGTCTAACTATTGTAGAAGCTAAGATATAAGGCAAAGTATGCAGTCACTATTTTAACCATTTGTTTTGTAAGGAACGAATTTGATCTTGTAGTGCTTCAGTGTTTTCAGGCAATGAATTAAAACGGAGCAATGACTGACACACTCTCTGTTTAGATGAGAACTTTCTGATTTATTTTCAAGGATTTTTTTTTTCTTTTCCAGCTGGAAAGTAACTGCTCCCCCATGAAAGTGTTTGGGGCTGATATTGAGATTGTGTGTGTGTATGAGAAAGAGAGATTGAGAGAGGAATCTCAATCAGATGTAACTGAAACACAGTAGTGTCTCTAACACCACCCTATTCCCCAACCCCAAAAAGCAAGTATGAGCAAAGAAAGGAGTTTGTAATCTTATTAAGGTCTTTTTTTAAAAAATAATTTTCTAATTTTGTAAACACTGAAAAAGTATCTTCCCAATTCATACAGATCAAATGCACCATTAATATACAAATATTTTAGGAAATTAGGGTTAACGATGTTGCTATAGCTTTTGTAATTTATTATGTACTTATTTGTTTATTGCTGTCTATTCATAGGAAAACGCCGGGATCAAGCTGTGAAGTTGACTGAACAATATGTCCTCCTCTGCCTCTATGACTTCCATAGCAAATCGGACTTGCCCCTCCTCTTCTGTCCACCCCACATTTTGTAACTCAGTCCAACATTCAATATATTGCAAAAACTCTCTTAACGTAGCTGATGTCAAAAGTAGCTGATAAGAAGGCTTAAAGTCAAATAAACAGTCTAGTCCAGACAGTCCAGTCTAGAACCCCACAGCTTAATAAAGTGGAGCAATCACCAGCCTCATATCTCATTGCTGTTTTCTACAGCAAGAATGGAGACCTTTAGAACTTCAGATGTTTTGGACGATAAGATCTACAACCTCTTATCACTGAGGATGTTGGCTGGGACTTCTGGAAGACAAAATTCAAAGCCTTGAGAGGACCATAACTTGTTTTTTCCCATTCAAACAATGTTTTCAAGATGAAAGAAATCATCCTAGACCATGGAGAATTTTATTATGACAAGTTGAGGTGGTGATTTTAGACAATACTTAATATATCCTTAAGAATAATTTGTATTTTGTTCATCTTGGCTTCCTCCTCCCCTTCTTCCTCTCCTCCTATTCCTTCTGTGCAAATGCTCCTTTATTCTAAGAAAAGTTTTTGTTTATGATGCCTCTACACTTCTGAATTAATTCTGTGCCATTCCTGATTCAGAGGATTTTCTCCCATTGTGTGTAGGCTTCAAAATGCCATGGGATGTGACACTCAATAACAAAGCATATCCGTGCACACAGAAAGGAAAATCATTGATATGTTTCAGGAGCAAACTCCAAATAAGCAAATTAAGCCCACAGACCACTGTGCAGGTTTGCCCACCCACAGTCCTGGCAAAATACCAGTAGATGCTCATCTCCCTGCATCTGGTGAAGTAATGAATTTAGAGAATGAAGGCTGGTAATATTCAGCACTGACTACTGACAATCACCTCATTAATCTCCATGAGAAAATGATATTAGGTAAATAAATGATTTGGCATTTACAGGAAAGCCACAAAAACAGCACCAACACTCTTCCATTTTTGATGTTCAGAGTCACATAGTGACTGTGATACTGACAAGCAGAATACAGCCAGTCTATCTGCTAGAACAGACAGGTTAGTTAATCATATATCCCATTTACCAAGATGTTAAATGAATGGATCCCATAAGTCTTATGTGTGAGGAAAAGTGGGACACATTTAAATCAAAATGGGGATTTTTTTTCCTTGTCAATCATTCATGTTTTGCCATCTGTATTTTAAAATCTGATAGTATGGAGTCACGTTGAGTTAATCAGGTTGAGGTTTTTAAATCAAATAATCTTACATATTTTCCATAATTAATTGTCAGAACATTGAACTTATTCAGTTTTTCTAGTTTACTTGATTAAGTGTTGTAACAGAGTAAACCTGAAGAAATTCTCAAATCAAGCATGATGAAACATAACACATTCTTCATCTCAGCTCACAATAATTTTGAATCCTGCAGCACTAGCCCTGACATTAAAAAAAGAGAGAGAATATATTAGTCAAAGCTGGGCCATATGGGACAAAATCCCAGTTTTTAACAGATAACATGGTGAGAGAGATAGGCAGCTGGTGTCTTTGTTAATACCTGTCAATCCTTTTTTTTAAGTATATAAATAGAAGTAAATCATGGAATGATGCTGAGATAACTGCCTTTGGAATAACATTTGTTTTAATTGTGGGAAATTTGCAAATAGAGCAGTGATTCCCCCCCCCAGAGATTCTCAAGAGCGGCAGCACTGGAAGAGAACCTGAATGTGCTTGGCTTTTCTGTGTTAAAGCAGAATTTGAATACATTTTTGAAGTTTACATAACTGACAGCCACATGGTAATGGCACTATCCCTCCATGCAAGCACCTGTACCATATATCTGCATGGCTGTCCATAGCTTTCCACCATGTGTCATTATCCATGTGACATTATCATGTGTCATTCATCTCCCTCTTTGGATTTTTTAGCAGCTGCAGGAGGCTGGAAACTGAGGCTGTGGCAATCATCCTCTAATTTAATATTCACTTAATATTAACATTAATCACTTAATATTCACTTCCAAATTAACACACACAGTGAAGCCAAACAAACTGCACATGATGTTCAGTGTCCTTTGGGTCCCATTCCTGGGTCAGGCATCTTCTGTGTGCCATTTCCATTCTCCTTTGCCTACACTGGCCTCGGCTTCATTTGTGTACACTGCCCTTGAACCCACTTGTTGTGAAGACCCATGTGGTTTTTTTCTTCAGAGAAACTAGCCTGAAATCAAAGATTTACATTTTGAAATCTAAACCATCAATGGATAAAGGAATATTCTTTCTGGGAGGGAACAACACTCCCCAAATTAAGGTAAACATAAAATTAATTCAGGCAAGAGACAGAGCGTAAGCTACAAGCGTCTGTAAAAAATATTATCCTGCCTAAGAGTTCATTGAAATATTATTGGCAAAATCATAACCATCTCCATAAGCAAAGAGTTTTGAGTGGCAGTGTGGTCAAGGAAGCCCAAGGACTCTCACAACAACAGCAGCAACAGCAACAATGGAAAATGGCACCTGGAAGAAAAACATTTGAACAATGCAATTATGGCAAGTACTTTCTCCTATTAAAACCAATATTAATAAGAACTACACTTGTGAAAATAACTAGTCACATGGCATAACTGACTATTCTTAAAACAGTGATTTTTAAAAGGTCTTACTGGGATTTCCAAGTGGCACGTATACTCCCCCACAATATTTGTATGAAGTCTAGTTTGAAATGCTAAATGAAGGAGGTTAGGTTTATCTCATGAACGAATGTATTCCAGGGAAATCAGTGAGGAAAGGATGAATTCCTTCATGTTCTAATGTAAAATATTTCTACTGGTCACCCTTTGCTTGTGATGTCTTGAACAATAAGGAAAAAAGATGCCCTTACAAGCACATGAAAGCAGCTAACATTGAGACCACTGATACCAACTGGATTCCCTCCACACTGAATGCTGAAGAAAGTTACTGTTGCATATATTCTGCTCATAGAGCTATTGCCATTGTACAAGTTTTGTGTTAGCACTTGGGGTAGGTGTGCTAAGGCCATTTCCACACTAGACTGTTATAGTGCTATTATTCCACTTTAACATCCCATGGGATCCTGGGGTTTGCAGTTTAGGCAGTCTAGTGCGGAAATGGCCTAAGAATTCATTGCACTTCTGCTTTTTCTTTTTTAATGCTTTCTGGACCCATGTATGTCACCTCTTTTTCCCATAGAGCAAATGTAACAAGAAAGTGGGGCAATTTATATATATTTGTGTGTGTGTGTGTGTGTGTAATGGGATCGTTCACTGAAGAACAGCCAGTGTAGTGTAGTGATCTGAGCACTTGACCATGGCCATTTCCGCACTAGACCGGAGGGGCCGATTCCATAGGAAGTTGCAAGTGGAATAATAGCACTATAACAGTCTAGTGCGGAAATGGCCTATGACACTGGATACCAGGGTTCAATTCCCCACTCAGCCATGGAAACCCACTGGGTGATCGTGGCATATCATAGACTTCCAGCCCCCAGAAATCCCTGTGATAGGTTCCTCTTAGGGTTGCTATAAGTTGGAAAGGACTTGAACGCATGCAATAACATCATCTAAGCTGAAGCTGAGCTTGGTTCATATATTACTAAATTTCAATTTAAATATTCACACATATGAACTATAGTGTTGCAAAGTGGATTTTCCCTCCCTACTTCACCCCTCCTTTTTCTGAAATCACATTCCTGCAATGCTCCAATGTGAATTACCCTGCAGGAGGAAAAGCTTCCCATTTTAAAAACCCTCATAAAATTTTTAAAAATAAATCAGAAAAAAAGTTAAAAATGGTCTTATGAGATGAATTCCACGGTGTCATCAAATTGCCCGTGGAGCTGTCAATAGCATCCTGTAACACTTTGCAAGGATTTCATTTCCACCTCCAACAGCTTCTGTGAAGTAATGTGTTCCCCAGCCTTGTTCTGCTCACACTTTGACTCCTAGACACACAGATATAAAGATGCTAGAATGTGCAGCATCTCATGACATTGGGGCTTTGCCTTCCTTCTTACTTCTGTGTACCATGCAACAGGTTCTGCTGCTTTCTTTTATATATTTCTGAGATTCAGCTGCCAAAAGAACTTGCTCATGAATTCCCCATTTTGCAAATGGGACATCACTTTCTTAAGAGAAAATAATGTCCACTATTTTATATTAACTCTTCCTTATATTACATAATTTAGAATGTATCTCTGGATAATACTAGCATTGAAGAATCAGAAGACAGGGAAGAACATTGACAAACATGTTTCCTTTCTCTCCTTATTTACTCAGTTCTGGTATTTTGGGGGAAACAACCACTGACATGAATAAGAGCTCTTTCCCACCATTTATTGCAGTGTACCTATAGGAAATCACTTAATTCACTACTGGAAAGGAATTCAAGCATATGAAAGGGGGTGCAGACAGATAAAATCAATATAAAAAGTATCAGTCTTGTGGTGTTATTGAACTAGATAAAGTTGCTACCTGACATAAAAGGCCAAGTCAATTTTCAACCCTGGAACAGCATGCAGCAAATTTTCAGTTCATCATAAATTTGTCACTAAAATAAAAACTTTAAATATCTTTCTGGTCTTTTGCAACACTGCATGCAATTACATTTAGTGGCATTTCAGAATGTCATAGCAAAACATCTTCAGCATTTTAGACCTTTGAAAGAGCTGATGATTCATTTGTTATTTATTACCCTTATTCATGGTTTTTAAAATGCTGTCTACACAGGGGAAATTTACAACAAACACAAGATCCCGAAGCATTATTCATAAAGCTACAGGCAATTTAATGTGTTTTCATGAGGATGCACCACAATCCCCCTGATCCAAAGAGGATGATCGTTGTACAGACTTCCTTCCAGTCCAGCCTCAGACGTGCCCAAAGATGCTTGTATGGGAACACAACATTTACAATTGTACTCACAATGGCTCGTGCAATTATCGCAACTGCATCCACAGTTCCAAACAGATTATTGTTGTTGGCAGGATTATAGGTTACAATTGTTTGGCTCTGTGTAGCGTGCATTTTCAGTAATCGTGGTACTGTTCTTACTATATAGGCCTACCTCAACAAGTATGGGCTAAGATCAGAAAGCTGGTAGGGTTAGTGCCATCTATTTCCTCCTTTTTGCTCTCTTTTTACTCAGGGATTTTTAGTTCAAATAGAGATCCCCTCTAACCAATATCCATTCCCGACTGTTTCCATCTGGGTATTATTAAATCAGCCACTTTCTCACTTACTGCCTAGGATGAGAGTCAAGGAAAAACTATCAGGTTTACTGTTGTCCACATTCTTTTCTCTTTCCTTTCCTTTCTTTTCTTTTCCTTTCTTTTTTCTGAAAATAAAACACTTCTGATTTCTTATCCCAGTTTTGTGATCTGAACATGTTGAGAAATGTTTCTAAACATGATTTAAATGAAATTTCCCACCTATACAGGGCAAAATCAATAGGTGCAGCTATCCCCAGAGAGGACCAAGTCATATTGATCTGCCGCAGATAATTTAAAGATGAAGGTTAAAATCCTGTACGGGACTCACATCTTTGCAAATGAACTTAAGTATGGGGGAATTATAATTAATCATTTTCATAGTGTCTGTATCCAATTGAGGACTGCTATTATGTTATAATGAAGCAGAGACACCAAAGTGCCCAATACACATTGCACACTGATAATGCATCAGCCCTGATGCATCAGCCCAGCAAGGCACCCTGATATGCATCTTTGCAATTCACTAACAAGGTTTATTAGTGCCTCTGCTTCTTAGCTAAGTACACTCCTCCCTCCACATTTTTGGGTTTCACCTTCAAGAATATGATTATTAAAGAGGACATGCTTGCCTCACCCCCAGTTATCCTTCTTCCATTCCCTTGCATTCCTCACCCAAGGCTTGCCATGCTTGTGTTTAAAATGGACATTTTTGTTTTCCTTTGGGATGAGCTCTCTTCCACTGTAGGAGGTGTGGCCTCTCTGCTTGGTGGCTGCACATTCTGCCATGTAATGGCTGCTGATTGCTCCTACCCCTCCTTTCTCAAGATGGTGACCAGAAGTAGCTAGAACCCCAGAACTCTACTCTTCTCTGTCTCAGGGGAAAGTACTGGTAAGTCTTTTAGCTTGTCTTTTTTCTCCATTCCCCCACTCCAAGGACCAGAGGCAAAGGAATAGGAGGGGGGGGAGATCTAGAAGGGAATGTGATGGGGAAATCACAGGGGTTTATTCAAGGTTTTTCCATGTTCACAAAAGTTCTGTGCCCCAAACCCCTGTGAATATGGAGGGGCAAATGTATATGTAAAGTTATGTTATGTTAAAAGTTATGTTTTGTGAAGGAATTTGCAAATTTTGGCAAATTCTATTTTTAAAATGAACTTAAACAAGATTCTCACGCAGCTACATTTGATGGGCCTGGATGTCCTTCTCATGCTGTTTTGATGCAGGGGGAATAATGGGTGTCTAGTGTATTTTATTATGTACAAATGCATTTTAACAGTTTTTAATTTAGTGTGTTAATTGGATTGGTTTTTTGACATTTTTGTTCAACTTTTGTACCATGTACTGTTTTAGGTATTTTAACTTATATTGTAAACCACTTTGGCAGAAATGTGGAAGGAAGATGGATAGATAGATAGGAAATGTTCCTCATCCCTTTCACCCTCAAAAATCTTAGTCTGAAGTAGCTGACACTATAACACTCTCAGCTTGGGCACTGTAACTGTGGCCATTTCCACACGGGATTTTTAAAACGGGGCAGAGCATCCTCCAGGGAGGACGTCTGCACCTGGGAGTGGACTGGGTCAGACCTACTTAACATAGATCTGCACCCCAGCCTGCTGCAGAACAACCCCAAGTGGTCATCCAGCATGCTTTTGAAAGACTGCTAAAAACAGGTCTTTCAAAAGCACAGAGCGTGCCACTGCGAGCCTGCGATCTGCCGGGGGGTGCTTTAGTCTGGCGAGCTTCAGCAGTTGGTTGAGACCCTCGACCAACTGGAAGTCACCATTTTCATCCCTGGAGCAGTGCGGAGCGGCGGCCACGGACTGCTCCGGAGCAGCATGGACTGGACTGGGGAGCCCAAAAGTCCAGTGAGTAGCGTCACAGGGCGATTCCCTCGCCCCGTGCGGAAATGGCCTGTGTCAACTCTCTTTGGACCTTTTAGCTCAACCAATATAATCTCAGCAGCTCAGTCTCAAAGCCCTGGTAAGCTGCAAAGCACAATAGTTGTTATTTAGACTTGTCATTGGCAAGCTAAAAATCAAAGTCTTGTTGCAGTTCATGAAAAAAATATATAGCTAAGAATCGGGTTCTTGGTCACAGACTCATTCAAAATAGAGATGTGTTTAAGATTTGATAGCTTAATACAGACTTTTGGAAAGCTGCTGTTTTAGAGTACAGGTCTCAGAAACTCCCAGCCACCATGGCCATGTATTCCAAAAAAGGAATATTTACAAGTTCTGGTTGAATATATTGAGATTGCTCTACATATTTACATATATCTGAAATTCCTTTGACTTAGTCCAGAAATAAAATACCTTCCAAAGGAGTTTTATTTTTCTGATAACAACTTCAGTCAAATTAAAAGTACCACCTCTCCCACTTGTCAGTTATAAAGGTTCTCTTTCTAAGTAAAGGAAATCTGGAACTCTTTCATTCTGCACAATTACAACACTATGATTCCACTTTAACTGCCATGACTGGATCCTATGGAATCCTGGTGATTGTAGTTTTCTGAGGGACCATAGCTGTCTGGCTGAGATTATAAATACCTCTCCTTAAAAAAAGGCTGCATCAACAGAAGCATAGTGTCCCGGTCAAGGGAAGTAATAGTGCCACTGTATTATTCTTTGATAAGATCTCGTCTGAAATGTTGTGTCCAGTTCTGTGTCCACAGTTTCAGAAAGACATTGGTAAGTTGGAGGAGGGTGACCATGATGGTAAAGGGTTTAGAAGCCAATCCCTGGCTTGAAAAGTTGAAAGAATTAGGTATGTATGGCTTGGAGAAGAGAAGAATGAGAACTGATGTGATAATCTTCTGCAAATCTCTGAAGGTCTGTCATGTGGAAGATGGAGTAGGCTTGTTATCTGCTGCTCCAAAGGGTAAGCCCCAAACCAACAGATCAAATTACTAGAAAGGAGATTCTAACAAAACGTTAGGAAGATTTTCCTGGTGCTAAAATCTTTTTGACAGTGGAATGGACTGCTGGAGAAGGTGGTAGAATCTCTTTCACTGGAGGTTTTCAAATAGAAATTCGGTGATTATATATTAGGGATGTTTTACCTGTGGTTTCCTGCATTTGCTGGAAGATGGACTAGATGGCTTCCAATAGTACCATACTATAATACTATGATTAATTATGACTGAGGCCATCTCACTTCTGTGGTCCTTTTTCCTGATGCAGCCCTATAGGACTAGGCAGCTCTACTTCCAAAATATATTCAGTGTTCATGCACAATTGAGCTGGAAGAGTTGTGTGCATATGTTTGAGTGTGCTTGAGGAATTGTTATGGACAAGCATGGCGAGGGAAGAAAATAAGCTTCCCCAAAATGTCTGTTGCTGCAAATACTAAAAAAAAAAAGAAATCAGGGTAGTGAGGGAGGTGACATTGCCAGAACATCTGAGTCTCACAGGACATCTCAAGACTTTCAAAATGGCTATTTTGGAGGGCCAGATTTACTTTAAGGGGAGATTCTGTGCATTGAAGTACAGTTCTTTAAAGTGCCACCAAACTCTTTTGGTTTTTTTCAGCTGCAGACAAATAAACTGGAGTGTCCTTGTTGCTTTGCAATTTGTTGAAATTTCAAGGAAAGGAAAGTTAGAAACAGCAAAGGTGGGGGAAAAAGAAACAATACATACAAAACATAAAGAGATGTGTACAACATGTCACATGTCACATGCTGTTTCCCCATATTTTCTGGTTCAGGAACCAAAAAAAAAAAAAAGGACAGTGAAATGAACACCAGTACACCTTTGATCAAAGATTTCCATAGAGGATCGTAACTGATTCATACATTCATTAAACTAGACCTCTAGATTCCCAATGGTGATAAAGCTTTAGGGATGCTTGTTCACCTGTGCCTGAAAGATAAAATTTTATTCAGTGCATTGGCTTGGAAACATGGCCAATAGGTTCATTTTCAGATGAAACATTTCCAGAATGTCCTGTCAGAGGCCCAGGAAGCTCAGGAGAAGACACCACCAGTGCTCCAGAGCCTTGATACATAGAGACCAAGCAAGCATCACTATTAGCTTGAAAATTAGTGCTGAGACTGATTACAGAAAACAGTATCTGGGAAGTCCATTAGTACTAATTATATCTCTCTTGGCCTATTCTTATAGACTCTGTATTGAATACCATTCAATACCATTTCCATGAGGAACTTGGGACTCAGCTCAGAAACTATTGTTGCACCTGATGCCACTTTCTCTTCATAAAATGGATAAATATTGTAGGCATAACACCTAACATTTTAGAGTCAGGAAAATCCAGGAAGATTAAGTCAAGAGAACAATTTAGGCCTTGGTAAACCTACTGGATTTTACCCACACAGGCTAAGTTCCAGTGCCTCCCTTGTAGAATTTTCTGGACTCCTTTGTGTGCAACAGCTCTTAGATTTTAAATTGAGTAAGGCATTATTAATATATTTAAAGAGCATTACAATCACACCGTGAAGGTCAAAACTGACAAGGTGGGTAAGGATATGAACATTTTGTTGGGTGAAACTGGCACCACATGCCCGTACCCTGTTTGGGCTCTGAGACACTATTTGGGAGAGAAGTTCACAATATCTCTTCTGCTACAATAATATCTCCTACTTTGTAGATATCAGTTCTGACCTGATGTCCAAACCACCTTACAGTTCATTTGTGATGGTCTCTATTCCTTTTGAGCTCATGCCATGGCTGCAGTTGATGGCCTACTCAGCAAGACATCCATGCTTGTTGGAAATAAAATTCAGCAATCTACAAGACATATGTTTAACCCTCAGGAAGTATCTGCATTTTCCAGGTTAATTCCCAACACAACAGTGTGCAGGGAGTACTGTGACCATGGCAGCCTGGATTTTGTGTGGATAAGTAGAAAATCATTTTGGTACTTCCACTGCCAGTTTTGGGTTGTCTGATTACTCCTTCCAGGGTCTTTATCTGTGGGCACTCAGCATGTTTTAGAGCCAGATTTGAGGAGGCAGTCAGACCTATATATAAATCATCAAATGCAGAAGGACTCCAGACAGCAGTAATATGCTTTGAAATGCTGCTGCATAGGATCTGGACTGTGGTCTTAAACTCCAAGTTTAAGGACCCATAGGGAGTGCAGGAAATTCACTTCTCATGCAAAGTGGAATGTGGGGAAGGTGTTAAATCTGAGCACAAGGCCACTTTTCAGACTTTTTTTTTTATTATTATTAAAATAAATTTTATTTCATTCACATTATAAAATAAAACAAAACAAACAAAAAATAAAAAAAAACAAAAAAAACAAAACAAAAGAAAAACATCAACATATACATACATACAAACTTACATACATACATACCTATCTATATACTAACAAACTAACTCCCTAACATGCAAACATATACAAATACTTCATACATACCTTGACTTCTTTCATAATCCATCGGGTAAAACATCCTATTTCTTCCTTTCTATCCTGCTATGTAATCTAAGCTTCTTCTAAATCTTTACAGCAATTTCTGTACTCTAACTTCTATGTGCTTATCACGTCTCTTACAACTACATCCAACTACAATAACATTTTTAAATTTAATTTCTAACAAATTCTCAAATGTCATTATTTCCAAATATTTAGTTTTATACCATTTAATATATCATATTTCTAACATGTGTCTCTCGTAATTCATTTAGTTATCCTCTATATACATATAAGTTGTCTCATCTGTATAATTAAATCATGTATTCCATATCCTTTAATTATATAATCTATCTACATATAACCTCCATATTATATTGTATCTGTATCGCAATTTATTATTTACACATATCACCCCATATATAATCCGTTTAATCTGTATAATTTAATCGTATAATCCTAAAGTCGCCAACTTTCCCCAATATTTCTCCCATAAAGGGTCTAAAATTTCCCATTCCTCTTTAAATACATTATTCTTTCTGTTTTCTAATCTTTTTGTCAATTTATCCATTTCGACTAATTCGTACAGTTTTTTTATCCAATCCCCCATTGTTGGTGCACTCTCATCTCTCCATTTCTTGGCAAAGGTGATTCTTGCAGCACAGGTCATATAACACAAAATTTTTGAGTACTTCCTCCTTATTTTCACATCCATTTTCTCAAATATATTTAACAGAAAGATTTCTGGGAGTAATGGAAAATTAATTTTTAAGTATTTCATTATTTGTTCATGCACCTTTGTCCAGAACCCCTTTGCCACTTCACACGTCCACCAACAATGGAAGAAAGAACCAGTGTGTTGACATTTCCAACATTTTGCTGTTGTCTTCATTTTCTTCATCTTGGCAATCTGCACCGGGGTTAGGTACCATCTATAAAATATTTTAAAGAAATTTTCTTTCAAATTATAGCTTTTTGTATATTCCATATTTAGGCTCCATGTACGTTCCCATTGTTGCAATGTTATTGGGTATCCTATATCTCTGGCCCATTTTATCATATTTTCCTTTATGATTTCATTTTCCATTTCCAAATTTATTAATATCTTATATATTTTACTCACATTACATTTAACATCCACTTTCATCAGATTATCTAACTCTGTCTCTTCTAATGTTATTCCCCTTTCTTTATTATCTATTTTATACCTTTCAGCCAATTGCCTATGAAGAAACCAGTGTGATCTATATCCCTCTTTCATTAGTTCCTCCCTACTCTTTAATTTTATATTATTCCCTTCTCTTTTAATTATATCCTTATATCTTATCCAATTACCAGATTGATTCTTTTCTAATCGATGAAATGCTTCATGTGGGGATACCCAACCTGGCATTTTTATATATAATTTATTTCTTATTTTTATCCAGGTCTTTAATATTGATCTCCTAACATAATGATCCATGAATTCACTATTTATCTTATGCTTGTCATACCAAAGGTATGCGTGCCATCCAAAGTACAAATTAAATCCTTCCAAATTTAGTAATTTCCGATTTTCCAACGTTATCCAATCTTTAATCCAATTCAAAGTTGAAGCATAATAATATAATTTCAAATCTGGCAGTGCTAAACCTCCCCTTTCTTTTGTTTCTTTCAAATACTTAAATTTGATTCTTGGTCTCCTCCCATTCCAAATAAACTTACTCATATCCTGCTCCCATATTTTAAACGGTTTCTCATTTTTTATTATGGGTAAACATTGGAATAAAAATAACATTTTAGGGAGTATATTCATTTTAATAGCTGAGAGTTTACCCAATAAAGAGAGCTGCAAATTATTCCATTTTTCCATGTCTTTCTTAATTTCATTCCAAATCTTTTTATAATTATTATCAAATAAATCCGAATTATTTTTTGATATTGTTATCCCTAAATATCGTATCTTTTTGACTGTTTTAAATCCTGAGATCTCCGTCAAATCATTTTCTTGTGCTACTGTTAAGTTTTTTGTTATTATTTGAGATTTCTCTTTATTAACTCTAAATCCAGCTATATCCCCAAATTGTTGTAATATTTCAATCAGCTGTTTAATACTATTTAAAGGATCTTCCAGAATTATAACTAAGTCATCTGCATACACTTGAATCTTTATCTCATGTTCCTTTATTCTAATTCCTCTCAATAATTTTTCGTTCCTTATATTATTATTCAAAATCTCTAAACAAATGATAAATAGCAAGGGTGAAAGTGGACATCCTTGTCGTGTACCTCTATACAATCTGAATTGTTTTGTTCTTTCCCCATTTACAATTAAACTTGCTCTTTGATCATTATAAATAGCTTTTATCCATTCCATGAATTTGTTGCCCACTCCCATTTTTTCCATTATTGCAAACATAAATGACCAATTAACATTGTCGAAAGCTTTCTCTGCGTCCAAAAATATTAATGCCAATTGTTTTTGATTATGCTTCTGATAATATTCTATCGTATCTATAATAATTCTAATATTATTTTTTAGATGCCTTCCTGGGAGGAACCCATTTTGGTCCTCATGAATCCATTTTTCTAATATCTCTTTTAATCTATCTGCTAATATATATGCAAAAATTTTATAATCAATATTTAACAATGCAATGGGCCTGTAGTTCCCTTTATCCGTCAAGTCTTTCCCTTCTTTAGGGATTAAACTTATATTTGACTCTTTCCAAGTGTTAGGAAATCTACTACGTTCAATCGAATTCATAACCTGAACAAGTAATGGCGTTAATTCGTCTTGAAATGTCTTATAATAAAGGGCCGTAAACCCATCTGGTCCTGGGACTTTCTCTACTTTCAACTTCCCAATCGCCTTCTTAACCTCATGCAATGTAATCGGATTATCTAATCTTTCTCTTTGCTTATCTAAGATTTTATTTATTTTTATTCTTTCCAAAAATTCCGTCATCTTATTTTCTTCCTCCCTTAACTGAATTTTTTCTTTAAACAATCCTTCAAAATATCTAACAAAAATATTTTTAATTTTATTTTGTTGATAAAAGGTATCTTGGCCCTCTTTTATTTCCTTAATGTAACGTTTTTCTCTTTCTTTCTTAATTCTGAATGACAACCACCTTCCTATCTTATTAGCATGTTCAAATTGTCTTTGTTTAGCGTATTTCATTTTTTCTTCTATTTCACTGGTCATTATTAATGTTAGTTGTTTTTTTAATATCTGTAATTCTTCTAAAGTTTTATGATTCTGTGGGTCTTTTTTTAATTCGTTTTCTTTATCACGTAACATCTCCTGTATCTTTGCTTCTTTCACTTTCTTACATTTAACCATCCATGCTTGCTGATTTATAAAAAAGCCCCGCATTACTACCTTACTTGTTTCCCATACAATTTGTTCTGATTGGCCCTTATTCATATTATTTTCAAGGAAATTTTTTAACTCTTCTCTTGCTTTTCCTACCACTGTTTCATTTCTCAAAATGCTATCGTTCAATCGCCAATTATATTTCCTACTCCCCTGATTAATTGTTATTAAAACTGGGCAATGATCAGAAATCATTCTGGGTAATATTTCCAATTTTCTTATATTTTTAACTAATTCTGTTGAGAGAAAAACCATATCTAATCTAGACCAGGACTTGAATTGTTCTGAATAGTAAGTATATTCTTCTTTTTCCCCGTTTACCTGTCTCCAGGCCTCCACTAATGTTAATTGATCCAATAAATTGAAAAAACTTTTAGGGAGTTTCCCTTGATTTTTCTTGCTGACATCATGCTTACTTTTAATTTTTGATCTATCTAAGAGTGGATTTAATACTCCATTCCAGTCTCCCAGCATAATCGTCTTGTAATTATATATCTCTAATTCTATCAATTTTTCTAGCAATCTTGAGTAAAATTTACTTTTATTTTCTAAGGGCCCGTAAATTCCAATTATCATCAATTTCAAATTAATTATATTTACCTCAACAATTATACAATGTCCTGATTCATCACTAAACACCTGTTTAGCTTCTAATTTATTATTTACATATATGGTCACCCCTTTTTTCTTTTTATCTATGGAGGAGGAGAATGACTGTCCTAGTTTTGGGTTTTTAAGATATTTTAGATCTTTACTTTTAATATGGGTTTCTTGTATCGCCGCTATATCCACTTTTAATTTTTCTAATTTATGGAATACACATTTTCTTTTATATGGGGAATTTATTCCCCGAACATTCCATGTCAAAATTTTTAAATTCATTCCCACCTAAAAGTTTTTGTCCACTATTCAGTTCCTTCTCTTTCTTCTGTTTCTTCTTCTTCTATTTCCGGATCGATAGAATTCAATTCACCTTCTCCTCCTTCTTTTCCTTCTTCTTCAGACTCTGTCTCTTGTCCACCAGCTGCTTCCTCCTCCTGCCTTAGATCAGCTTGCTCCCGCCTTTCTCTTTGCTTTCTCCTCAATTTCTGTATTTCCTGTGTAGTCGTTAAATTGTCTTTAACACACTCTTCTTCTTGTTCTTGTGTCTCCTTCTCTATATTACTCAATTCCTCCTTATGTTTCTTCCAAAATTCTTTTGCTTTCAGAGTTGTATTCAACACGACCTTCCTCTGCTTCCACAGGAAAGAGATCCCTTCTGTCTTTTCCCATGTGTATCGAATTCCTTGCTCTCTTAGAGCTTGTGTCATGAAACTATATTCTCTTCGCCTTTTTAATATAGTTGGATGTACATCTTTGAAAATCTTAAGTTCTACTCCGTTTATCACGAATTTCTTTGCGTAACTTTGTTGTAGGAACAAGTCCTTCACTCTCTCCCGAAGGAAGTAAATCACGATATCCCGTGGCATGCTTCTTTTTTCGCTATAGCCGAGTTCACCCTGAAGATCCTATCGATCTCCAGGTCTAATTGCTCTGGGGACCAATCAATATATTGTGCCAGTGGTCTAATTAAACTCTCATATAAATCTTCTTGCACTTGTTCTCTCATTCCTCTGATCTTAATCGATTTATTCCTACTTTTTATATCCATTAATAGTGTTGTTCTAGCTAATTCTTCTGTCTTCCCTTCTGTTTTCGTTGCCTGTTCCTCCAATCTTGTTGTTCTTCCTTCCATCTCTTTTACTTTCTCATTTACGTACTTTAGTTCTGTCGTTATATTATTCAATTTGCTATTAAATACATCCATTTCTTTTTTCACATCTGCTCTTATCTCGGCTCTCATATGTTTCATTTCTGTCTTTACGTCCCTCATTTCATTTTTAAAAGTCAAGGTTAGTCTTCTTATCTCTTCCATGATGTCTGATCCTCCACTTTGGTTCGCTCCTTGATTTTCTGGTAATGTTGTTTTCATCTCTGTGGTTGGTATTTTAAGTTCTATTGAAGCTCGTCTCTGCAATAAGGTTTGGATCTGTGTTTGACCGCCAGCTGCAGCTTTTCTTTTTCCAGCTCCCATCATTTTGTCAATCGTGACTTGAAAATTGGATTAAAAAAAAATTGGGTAAATTAAGCCCCACGTAAATGAGAAGGGTACTCGCACTTGAAAGATAAATATAGACCACTGCCTTGTAGTTTCCTTATAAGAGAGACTGGACTGGAGGACTTCTTTCACTATCTTTATCCCTTCGGGGGGGGGGTTCCGCCTTTCGTTGTTACTCTCTCCACCAGTACTCACTCAACTACTCCGTCGCCACTATCTCAGTTCGTCTTCCAAACTCTATCTTCTGTCAATCTGTCAATCTTCCTTTTTAACACCTCCCAACCATCACTTCTAAACCTTCAATATCTCTCTCCTCTTTGATCTTTTTAATGTGTTTTCTTTCCACAAAAACTCTTCTGCCGGCAACACACCTCCTCTTTTAATGCCTCCTGGCTCTCGTCTTCCAAACTCTACTTCTCTCTAATTCTGACGCGGCTACAATCTCTCCCCCACTGGTCTGTTAATCGTCGCTCTTTCTGGCTTCTCTAACTCTCTCCTCCGGTCTGAGTCGTCCACCCACTTTCAAATTCTCTCCGTCTCTTATTTCACGTTCTCAGACCGCTCTTCTCTATAAAGCTTTTAATTCACCTTCCACCTCTTTCCTCTTTGCTCTTCGTCCCCACTCTTTAGCTAACCGTCCAGTGCCTCTCTCTCCAAGTCTTTTAACAAGCGTCCAAACTTCCCCCGTCTATCAGGCTTTGTCGCTCTCCTGCCGCTGCTCTCTCCGCTCTCTCTCCTCTCCCAGCTTCAGGCTCGCCACTCGTCTCTCTCATCTGCCGCGGATTGTCCTTAAATCTCTCTTCTACCGTTCCTTGTCCGCTCTCTCTCACTTTCTATCCTTCGTCCTTCTCTTAGTCCCTTTTCCACGTCTCTTTCGTTCACCACCTTCCGTCCTTCACTCTCCCACAACGTTCAATCTCTATCTCCTTATCTTTCCACTTCTCCCTCTGCTTCTCCGTGTCTCTGCTTCTCCGTACTTTTTCAAGCCTCCATTTTAAACAGCTTGTCTGTTTACTATCTCAACGTGTCCCCACAACTTTAATCTTTAAACTTCAAATTCCTTTTATATCAGGATTCTTAACACAGTTCAATTTGAATCCCGTCTTGTAGCCAGCTATATAAACTGCTTTCAGTATTTGTAGATTCTAAGCCTTTTAAACCTTTAAGACATTTGAGTCACATTCAACAATCCACGTGTCTGGGAGTCTCTTCTCCCGACCACGCTTTCTGTTAAGTTAGAGTCCACTATTCAAACGATCTCCACCATAAAGATAACGTTGGATCCACTTACCCCGATGTTGAGTTAAATTTATATTAAGTCCAGATGTTTATCAAACTACAGATTTTTAACGGTGGTTCGCAGCAAGCCTTAAAAAAAGGCTTCCCAGAAAGGTAATGGCGGCTCTGCGATCCCGTTCAGTGCGTTCTGTGTGCCGATCTTCCCTCTCCACTCTCCAGCACTCCGCAGCTGATCTCGGGTCCCCCTCGAGTCGCCCCTGAGATCCCCTTACCAGGGGTTCTTTTTTTCTCCTTCTTAGATCTTTTATCGGAGAATCCGACCTCTCTGGGACATCAGTCCCCTGCAGCTCCGCAGGTTCCCAACCTAACGCCGCGTCTTCTCCACCGGAAGTCCCCCACTTTTCAGACTTAGTGTAGAGATGAAATGTCATTCATCTATCCAAGGAGAGCTGTGATTTGAGGCATATTTATACTAAAAAATTGTACCAGTTTGTTGCTACTTTTAATGATTGTGACCGCCTCCTAAGGAATACTTACATTTGTAGGTTAGTGAGAACTTCAGGTTCTCTACTAGACAGCTCTAGTACACTGCTATGACATACAGTTCCCAAGACAACTTTGGCTTAAAAAGAGTTATTGATTAAATCAAAGAATTTGAGAAAGTAGCTCAGAATAGTGGACTAGAGATCTGTAGCAGACTGAACTATACACCCAAGGATTCCTTAGGGTGAAGCCATGATAGCTAACACGTTACCAGGTATAAGCTCAGAGCACATGAGTGGACTCATACATGTCCTGAGTACACATTTATACAGTGATCTTGGCCAATAGCACATCTTAGCCAATTAGACTCAATAGCCCACATTCATGCACAAAAAGGGACCTTTACTAACACACAGCAATCAAAACGTACACAATAATTGTGCTGGGGAATTATAGTAGAGCTTCATGACAGTGCATGCAAAATAAAACATATTTTTTTTAGGGTGGGGGAGATACTAACTCAGAATGAAGAAACTTGCAAGTCTGTGCAGGTTTGGAATTAAGCAATGTGAAGCCATAGGGGTTCTAAGTGGAAGGAGAGTTGAAAAACAGAAAGAAAAAATTAAAGAGAACATAATATTTTCCCTAATCTGCACACATGAGAGGGATGCATGAGGGGGTCAGTTCGAGAGAGTAGCAATGTGTAGGGAAAACCAAACTACTGCAGCCTCTCCCAGCTTACTTGTTCTACTCATTATTTCCCCCTCTTGACCACTTCTGGTATTGTTTGGCTCCATATTCCCCAGTTTTCTTTTGTGAAATGCTGGAAGATTTGTTTTAAGCGTATGGGGCTTTCAGTTCAAGAATAAAGTTGTCTGTCTTACAAAGTTGCTGATGGAACTGCTGGGTAAACTCACATGATTGTAGGAGCTAGAAGCCATGTAAGCAAACTAAATTTGAATTTCTTCTGTAGTACTTTACGGTGCTGAAAACCAGGCTGTATAATCATCATGTTGTATCATTTTTGCACTCTCCTTAGAAGGCTGTGGACTTTTTGGGTGTACAAGATTTGAGTTAACTTATAGATATTAGGATGTTGACTTCCACCCCCAAATCATTTTAGATGCCAATTTAGTGCTTTGAAAAATGTTTTGCTTTGTTAAAAACATCATGAATTTCGTTAAAACAAAGACTTCACATAGGCATGAACAATCATTCTCATATATTCTAATATGCCAGTCCTCTTTCCTGTTTGTTTTGTTAGAGAAAAAACCCTATGTCACTGTGTTATGTTGTTAATAACTGAATAGTTTTTTAAAATAGTTCGGTTCCTGCATGGACCAGTTCAGAGCTAGTCAGCCTCAATTTAAGTCCAAACCTGAATCAAGATTTGGAAATCTAGCATTTGTGCATCCTGTCAATGATCATGTAAAATGTAAAACCAGTTATAATTTGTATTCCCTTTATCACAGTTGGATGAAATATGTAGGCTTAGTAACCCCTTAGATTGGCAGAATCCAGTACCATTCCTAATAGGGGTGTTAAGTAGCAACAAATGCAAGCAGCCTTAATTCAGGACTGGAGAAAAAGATCAAAATATAAAGAACCTTGCTCAATGTTTTTTATGAGGGAGGTGAACAAGGCTGTGTTCATTCTAGTCCTGTAAACCACCTCTGCTTACCCTTCATCCTGTCTGAAAACAAATTGAACTTTGGACAAGTAATGAAAAAGGTAGTAGTGTCTTCAACCACTCCAACCTTCAGTGTAGCCTCTCTTCACATTGGAAACTAGACTTGAACTATATGTTGCAAAGTAGGAAAATGTCATTTTGTGCATAATTCTATCTGAGAGATAATGGCCTTTTCAGCTTTTTAAATAACATTTTCTTTCCAGATAGCTGCATTAAAATGAGCTGGACCTCACCACCCTGTGCGTGAGTTGACTTGGCTCTAACTGTATTGTAATAGTGTAATCTAACAGTATCTAACAGTGTATCCAGTTCTGGGCACCGCAATTCAAGAAGGATATTGACAAGCTGGAGCAAGTCCAGAGGAAGGCGACCAAAACGGTGAGAGGCCTGGAAGCCATGTCCTATGAGGACAGACTTAGAGAGCTGGGTGTGTTTAGTCTGCAGAAGAGAAGGTTGAGAGGGGACATGATAACCATGTTTAAATATTTGAAGGGATGCCATGTAGAGGAAGGAGAGAGCTTGTTTTCTGCTGCTCCAGAGACCAGGACAAGGAGCAATGGATTCAAGCTGCAGGAAGGGAGATTCCACCTGAACCTCAGGAAGAACTTCCTGACAATCAGGGCTGTCCGGCAGTGGAATGTGCTGCCTCGGAATGTAGTGGAGTCTCCTTCCTTGGAGGTTTTTAAAGCAGAGGCTAGATGGCCATCTGTCGGGAGTGCTTTGAGGGTGTTCCTGCATGGCAGGGGGTTGGACTGGATGGCCCCTGTGGCCTCTTCCAACTCTACATTTCTATGATTCTATGATTCTATGATTGGGGGAGAGACGTTCACTTTTATGTTCAAATTAAAGTGGACAAATACTTCTTTAGGACCATTTAGGTATATTTCATGTTTAATGCAAGTTTACAAAGGGTCTTGACATCAACCAGAGTTCTTAAATTCCTGATAGCTTGCAAAAATAAGTAATGGAAAGCTTATGTGCTACCCAGGCATATAAATTTTAGATTATTTGATTTGTACATGCATAGTGCAGTTCTGTTTTGTGCATGGTTAGGTTCTATCTTGTAAGAAACCCATATGTCTGATCAATGTGTACAAATGATAATAGTCTAAAGGCTTCTATTTACAGCCAATGAGGACAGCTGTTTTCTGGGTGCACCATGTTCTGTACAAGAACAAAGATAAGCCATTGAACATCTGTGTTTGGTGAAAGCCAGAATGAGTAAAGAGTCTGCAGGGAGGAAACATGTTTGTAGTCTGCTTTCATTTTCCATTCTTTACCAACCCCTGTGAATTTTGCTCTAAATGAAATGAAAACAAATAAAGCTGCAGAGGTTAAGATTTTAGCATGTCACATATTCAGTCAATAAATATTCACATTTCCCAAGGCTAGTTGTTTTAAAAATCTCTTTGATTCCTTATCTTGAAATAGGTTTCATGTTGGGTGGTATTTGGGAAGCCAGCTAAATATAATCTGTTTACTTAGTTTGCAGTATACTAAGGTGTTTGCTTATTTACCAGATACAAACACTCAGATATTTTATGGGAAACATAATTTCTTTAAAAATGGGGAAAGTAATTTATTTGAGAAACACAACCATTAGACAATCTCTAACTTATTTTGCATAAGACTATTGTTTTTTTCTTTCCAGTCCCTGAAGTACTGTGGTAGTGAGATTCTACCAAGAGATAATCTATCCATAGATCAATTGGTCTATCAAGAATGGATAAGTATATTTTTAACTGATACTTTGCCACTTTTAGGTTTAAAACAAGGGAAACAACTCACTTTGAGGCCTTTTCCGCATTTTATTTTTGAAATGGGACAGCGCGTCCTTCAGCGAGGACGTTCACATTTGGGGGACAAACTGGATTCGGACTACTTACTGTTTGTCCGGATTTCAGCCCGCTCCGGAACGCCCAGAACTAGTGGTTGCCCGTGCTATTGAAAGACCGATTAAAAGAGGACTTTCAATAGCACGGTGCGCCTCAGTCCATTGCTCTGTGAAGTATAGATCTACAGGCTCGCACCAGTGCGAGTCTGCAGATCTTCCAGGGGCGGGCTTCAGTTGGTGGAGAGCCTCCGCCAACCAGAAGCCTCCATTTTCATCACCAGAGAGTGTGTAGCGCAGGCACACACTGCTCCGGACCATCGTGGATCATTGGGAGGGAGCATGCCAGTCTGGTGAGTAACGGACTGCCCCACTTCCCCTCCAAAGTGCGGAAAAGCCCCAAATGTCAGATGAACAATCAGATATTAATTTTTAACTTGAAATTAATGTTTATCCCTGTGCATCGCCCAGAATAAAGACATGAAAATTAACATGGGTAAAATGGACAGAAATTTATTAAAGAAAGAAAGAACATCCAATGAAATGAATTGGTAGTGCCTGAGGGTAATCAATCAGTGCGGGCTTCTGATTTTTCAGATGAGAGCTAGGCTGTCTACCTTTCTACTATCAGCATTTAAGATGGGCTCATATAACGCAACCACCACCAGGTCTTATACCTGTGACATAGCTTCCAATAACCCTAAGTCATTCCCATTTCATCATCTCTCTCACTGGCTAGCTATGAAGGGTTGGCCAGATGTGTTGAACTTTGCCATGCCAGTGCCCCAAGGCATTTAAGCCCTTCCTAATCTACAGTGTGCCTGCCAACAGAGGAAACTAGCCAAGCTTGACTTACTTCACTGTATATACTTGCTATAAAGTAGCACAAGCCCTGTACCTGGCAAGTAAAATTATATCACTTTGATAGCACTGTTTGTTAGAATCTGTACAACACACCTGCTGAGATGTGTGTTTTATAATGGGCCCTCTCTGACCTCTGGGCAAAGGACAGCAAGGGTTAGCTAGAAAGGATTTCCAGTCTAATCCTATAGATAGGATCTACAATGAATTCCATTATCTATATCATCAGAACCTAGTAAGAAACTCATTAAATATTGGGACACAACTGAATATCTCCAGACAAGGTTCTATCTCTCCCAATAGTTGGTTTATGGAACTGAAATGCTGTTGATAGAAATTGTTACCTCTGGGGCACAGGTGATTAATTTAACACTTCTATGATATCTTTTTTAAATGGATGCTGGTCTGAAACATACAACTTTTTGTTAATAAAGTACCAGGTAATGCCTCTCAGGAAGTCCAGATGGACACTGGTGGGGGGTTTTTTGGGGAGGAGGGGGTGTTCTAGAGAAATTCCTGATTTCCTTTTTATTTTATCATCTGACTAACATGCTTTAAAAATAATGCGTTGTAGTTCATTCTCTTTCCCTGTGTGTGTGTGTGTGTGTGTACTTCAAGCTCCAACCAAGAGCAACAAGAGAAAGCTTGTGGAAGCTTCTTCCTCAAATCACTGGCAAAGTTCTGTTTTTTCCTTCCTGAAATCGCTGTTTAGCCAAGGTTTTGCTCCTTTTAGCTGAAATCACTCTTTCAGACCTTCAGAATCTAGGATCTTGATAAGAAAAATATCATTAGCTCATTCTCTCCCACTCAGGTTCTGGCTCCAGCAGAGGACTTTGATTTACTTGTCCTCGTGCCTTTGCATTGTTCCCGCCAAAAGTGGTCTCTAGGTTCTCAGAGGAAAAGTCCAATGGGACAAAAGGAAAAGTAAGTTCTGGCCATTTCTGCACTAGCCTGTTATAGTACTATGATTCCACTTTCAACATCCTATGGAATCCTGGGGTTTGCAGTTTCAGGAGGGGCTGGACGGCAACATTCTATTCTCTCTTCCTTGCTGAGTTAATTGAGTGCACAGTACTTTTCCACAATCAACTAAATTTGCAGCAATTGAAATAAACTGAGGACAAAGGTGGAGAGAGGACCTGGGACAGTCTGAAACCAACTTGGAAAAAGGTGGGATGACAGAAGATTAATCAAGACTATACCTGTCAGATCAGGTACAGCTGGAGGTATATGAAAATAAAGAGCATACTCTTAGGCATCACTTAGAGAAAAAGGCCTCTAATATTGGCAGCAAATTAAGTCCTTTCAGCTTCTGTGTGTATTTTGTCAATTTCCCCCAATCACCTTGCTTTTCTTTTCTTTTAGTTTTCTTTTTCAAATAATTCTGAAATCTTCCCTCTGCAAAAAAAAAAAAAAAATCATCTGAAAACTTGCAGACCCTTTCATAATTTCTCCCAGCAGGGAGAAAACTTTTGAAACCCTCCATTTTTGTGTGGAAGAACAAGATAAATGAAGCTGTATATCCCTATGCAGATATGAAGAATATTTAGACATTGTTTGATATATATGAAATCTAAAACTTCTAATTCGTGACAGCGACTCTACCTGAACTGCACTGGTGAATCAATAATTTCTGGATAAAGGCTGTTGTTGCAACACATCTGGTGAATCCTTCCAGAAAAATCTTCTAGGCCTTTGTCTTGTTCTTGTCTTGTTTTAGTTAAACCTCTTTTGCATTCTTCACATAATGGAACTGCCGCAGCATGGACAGAATTCAAAGTAACATGTAGTCACAGAGTATAATTTAGTGCCGAATAGACCCTAAGGGTTTCATCATTCAGAATGCATTAAATGCAGTAATGCAATGTGACAAACAGATATGGGACTTGTTTGACACTGTGACATGATAGATTGCTCTTTTAAAAAAAAAAGGAAAAACAAATAGAAAAAACTTTAATAATCATCTTAAGGAGTAATTGGCTTTTTGTTTTTTAAAAAAGTTTGTATTAAGCAATATTTAAATATGTGATGTTTTATGCAAAGAGGCCAAAATACATTTGGTAGGTCAAGGGACTGATTTTTGTTGTTTGTAACTTTGTAAATTATAATTGAATTGGACATCAAAGATGAGGAAAAACTTTGTTTTATGATGAAAATTAAAAGCATTTTAAAAGTTATTATTGCATGCTATATGTGTGTGAGTGTGTGTGTGTACAGACATACACACACACACATGCTCTATCTGAGCATTAAACACAGTATGGTGAACAAACATTTAATAAAAGCAATATAAAACAACTATGTATATATGCATGTATGTATGTGTAATATTTATACCTTCCCTCATGCATACACATACATACTGAAAATAACTGAAATAAAGCAGCAGCTGTGAAAGCAGAAATGTAATAATAATAAACCACTGTAAACATAATAATAAACAACCATCACAAGCTAGTTTAGAAATATATCAGAATGGTGAACTTTCACAAACTATTCTCCTTCATTCAAAATACAATGAGACATAATACAGTCCACAAACCCTACAAGGTTAATTGACCTTCTCACATTTTACTCAATTCGCAGCTGGTTGTAATGGCTGTATTATACATGTTGTCATATTTAAAGCTGACAATTGCAAGTACCACCCATGAAGAGACAGGATTTTTTGAAAAAGACTGAATATAATTTTAGATATGACATAACTTTTAAAAGTGGATGTTTGAAAACAAACAGGTGTTTCAAAACACATTTGTCATGCATACATCTAATCTAACGCTTTGAGATATTTTATCACCAACTAACTCAGAAAAAGAAACACATTCTGTGGGGAAAAAAATAAAGGAATAAAGTCACACCTTTTACCTTATGTTGATTAAGTGTCAGACATAATATACATAATGTTAGATTAAGTTAGCAAAGGAAAAGTAATGACCATTCAAAAAACAGGATAGTGTAAAAATATTTATTTGGAGAGCAAAAGGACAAAAAGAAGGAAAAATGATGTTTTGTTTTATTAAAAACCTTTTGAAATCAATTCATTCCCTAGTAAACACTCCATCCTTGCACAAAGAATAAGATCCAACAAATTTCCAACTTGACTCAGTGACAGGTAATTACTAACCAGTAATGTTAAATGATGTAGAAGTAATGAGAACCCTAGGTAAGTGTGGGATTTTCATAAAGGAGTTCTCCTATCATATGTTATACAGGAGAAGGAGAGAGTATATGTAATCAAATATGCTGTCTGGATAATTAAAAAAAGTCCATTTCAGTAAATTTAAGCAAATACTGAATAGCATCTCATGGATAGAAATACTCAGGCAGTACGGAGCTCATGATGATGGGATTTTCTTAAAGAGCAGATGCCAAGGGCAAAATAACAAACAATTAGAACAAGTTAGAAATGTGGGAAGTATTCAAATATACCAGACAACATGTGTTTCATACCAAATCTTCTTTCCCTCTTTCTCTTTTCTCTCTTTTCCCTCGACAATATACCAAATAAAATTATGAGCTTAGTGGATCAGGGGTAGACTGCAGAAATAATTTATCGTGATTTCAGTAAGACATTGGAAAATGCCCCAGGACACTCTTGAAGAAAAGCTAGTAATATGTGGGCCAGATGATATCAATGTTAGGTGGAATGCTAATGGGTTATTTTACAGAATCCAAAGAGATCTTCCCAATGCTGCCTCATCATTTTGGAGAGAAGTGACAAATACTGTTCTGCACAGTTCTGTCTTGGGACTAGTATTGCTGAACTTCTTTATAAATGCCTTTGAGGTAGGAATACAAGGGATATTCATCAAATTGACAGGTTATACGAAACAAAGAAGCATAGCCAATATCTCAGAAGACAGAATCAAGATGACTTCGACAGACTATATAACTAGACCAGAATTAAGAAAATTAATGTTGATAGAAATGCAAGGTTCTTACATTCAGGCAGGAAAAATCAGATGCACGAACATAGGATGGGTGACATCTGGTATGACAGAAGCACCTGTAAAAAGAATCTAGAGGTCTTAGAAAATAAAAAATGAACCCTGGGACAACAATGTGATACAGTGGCCAAAAAAAGAAAAAAGCTATGTGATGCTGTGCAATCCTAGTCTTCATCAACAGATGTATAGTGTCCAAATTAATCAAAATAACAGTACCACTGCCTTCTTGATCAGGCCACACCTGGAATATTGTATAAAGTTCTGGGCATCACAGTTCAAGAAATTTATTGACAAGATAGAACATGTCCAGAGGAGGCTGACCAAGATAATGAAAGCTCTGGAAAACAAGCTCTATGAGTAAGAGCTTAGGGAACTTGGTGTGTTTAGCTTGTAACTGGGTAGGTTTAGCTTGTTGTTTGTTGCTGTCCAATTTATTTCCAATTACACTGATACTATCAACATCCATCAACAGCCCTGTTCAGGTCCTGAAAACTCAAGGATGTGGCTTCCTTGATTGAATCTACCCAGCTGTAATGCAATCTTCTTCTTTTTTCCTACTGCCTCCCATTTTATGAAGCATTATTGGCTTTTCTAATGAGTCATGTCATCTCATGATATATCCAAAGCATGATAGCTTTAGTTTAGCCACTTTGGCTTCTAGAGAGAGTTGAGGCTTGATTTGCTCAATGACTCATTTATTTGTCTTTTCAGCAGTCCATGGTTTGGCACAGACCTTGCATCCAGCACCACATTTCAAAGGAGTTAATTTTCTTCTTGTTAGCTTTCTTTACTGTCCAGCTTTCACAATCATACATAGAAATGAGAATATTATGGCACAGACAATCTTGACTTGGATGTTCCATTATGTATCCATACATGTGAGGATCTTATCTAGTTCATTCATAGGTACCTTTCCAAGTGCTTCATGGTTCCTCCATTAAGGCTGTTTAAGCAGATGTTGGATGTTCATCACTCAGGAGTGCTTTGGCTTTGCATTCCTGCATGGTGGGTGTTGGATTGGATGGCCCCTTTTTGTCTTCTCCAAATCTATAATTCTATTATTCTAAACTACTTGCACATCATTGTTGCTCCAAGTGCTTACTGCTGAACCCTCCCCCAAAGTTGTTCCTCAGGGTCAGTCAACCTCAAGAAATCCTAAGATATCTGTGATGCTGCTACTGTCCCCAGAGAAAGTGACAATGCCTGTGTTTTGTACAGAAGCAAAATTGCCTTCCCGTAATCCATGGGATTCTTTATACTGAAACGTCTGAGGTTCCCTCAAGTCCTCCATACTGGGTAGATAGCTGATCTACTCTCCAGTGTAAGACTGAGTTAGATGAAAGCCAGAAGTGTACTCTAACGTAAATGACAAATTGAGATCTTCAGCACTTCCATCATCACATTTTAATTACTTTAAATGCTTGCAAGATGGTTTACCAAAGTGCTCCATTTGCACTTCTTTGCTTCCTATGCTGTTAGGGAATTGATTGCCTTGAAATCTGCTTTTTTTTTTCCAGATTGAAGAAGGCTTTAGCTGAGCTTAAGGGCAGTCACCCAGAGGGATGGGTGAATAATAAACTATTTGCACTGTCATTGTGCAATTTTGGCAGGGTCTATTCTATGCAAGAATGAAATGGAATGAAAATTGGCATCCAGTCCTTTTTTTAATATATACTCAGTGACAAAACTAAAGACCTATAGGGACATGTACTGTCATGTGACAAGGATTTATTGTAGATGAGTTTTGAGTTTTCGGGGGGGGGAGTAGAATGTGCTTCTGATTGGAGGGATTGATACTTGAACTCCCACCTCACATGCAGACAGCTGAGCTTTAGATCAGTCCATACATTTAGAGAAAAAAGACTGGCTGTAATGATTTCTATAGTACTACCCAGAAATGATAGCAACAGTAGCAACAATTCAATAAAACAGAGGGAAGCTAAGAGCCAAAGGAGTACTTGAATATTAAAAAGTTCCACCTGGGTCAACAATTCATTGTGTGTACTTTTTTTTTTTTTTAAATCCAGATATAGTTACTCAATGTTGAAGTCAGGAGAGATGGTTAGATACTCTATACTCCACAAGCAGGGGTATGGGAAGTTTTTTGTTTTTCAAATCATGCTGGCATGAAAATATTGTATCAGAAGAAGGAAGATGACGGCAAATAGAAGTTGAATGCACTCACTAGGAAGAAGAGATGAGAGCAATAAAGCAGAAAGACTATCAAGGACTATGCCACATCGAGGCAGCTCAGGAAATAGTTTTGTGACACATCGCAGCAGAAATAGAAAGAAATTTCCATCATTACCTCAGTATGACAGCCTGGACAATCCAGCATATTGCTGAAATAGTTGAATATATTTGATGACTCACAAAATGATACAACTTCATTTTGGAAAATAAAAGAAAAGCATAAAGAGGGAAAGTATATCTATAAACTTTACCTCTCATTTTCTGTGTGGGAAAGATGGAAGGAAGGATTTTCGCTATTGAAATAAGAACAGTTCATGTTGTATGAACTCTGGTCTTTCAGTTCTAGACTGTATCTCCAATATGCTAAAAAGGAAGGAGATTGCATGAAAAATGGCATACCAGTTCCTGTGGTCCTTTCACACTATACAGTTATAGTACCATGATTACACTTTAACTGCTGTGACTACATCCTGTGAAATTCTGCAATTTGAGGTTAGAGAGGGGCATTTAGAATGTCAGCAAGAGAGTTCTAGTTTCTCACTAAAAACTGCAAACCCCAAGATTCTATAGAGTATAGCATGGTAGGTGAAGTGGGATCATAGTGCTATCAATTGTGTAGTGTGAATGGACCTCTGGCTTTGGAAAATTAAGGGGGGTATCCACCATAAAGCTCAAAGAAAAAAAATCAAGAAGTGGTTTTGCTCTATTAGTAGTTGCAACTGGCATAACCAATACAAGTCAAAGAGAACATGATGCTCTTGAAATGATTTGTCAATTCACTTGCACAAGTAAAGTTTGGATTGATACTGAAATGGAGTTTTTGGAATTAATAGAAGTGGTAGTAATATTATCCTATGTCTCCCTACCCACTAAATGGCAGGTTTAATTTTCAGCATTTTTACTTGCTGGGGCCAAGCATATGGACAATGGGTGGAATTCTCTTTTGTTGTCTATCTTACATAATTTTACATATACTTATATATTTAGCAGAGACACTAATAAACCCACTTAAGAAATTGTAAAGATGTACACCAGGACGCCAGCAAGATGTGCATAAGGGTATACCAATGAGCATCGGCACTCTATAGCCCGGGTCTCAATAATACATTGGTCCTGATGCACGTCAGTTCCATTGTGTTAGCTTCTGTCGTCCACTGGTTTCACTGAGCATTGGCTCCATTGTGCATTAGTCCCTTGCACATCAGTCACGTCATTAGCTCCCCTACATAGTAAAGTCATAGTAGTTGCTGCCAAGCCATATATACACACTTACAGACTGAGAGAGAGAAAGAGAGAGAGATCCTCTCGAAAGGAAGAAGCTATGGAATGGGAGAAACCATAGCATACAGGCACCACTTGTTGGTGTGTGTAGCAAACTGGAGTAGGACTAACTTCACCTGGTGGGGTGGGTTTCTCTGGGCTGCTTTCCAAGAGCTGGATGGATTAAGGGGCACGGCTGCATCCCTGGTGCTGTGAATATGGACAAGACCCCTGATATCATCTGTGTCAAGGGAGTATGGAAGGTCACCCCCGCCCAATAGTTATTCATCTATTAAGCTATTTATATCCTGTTCCTTATCTGGAGATCTCAGACCTTTCTCACTTTTGCTGCACTCATTTTTCTTACATCTTGTATAGAAGGAGAAGAGGCTTGTAGTTGGCTTACTCCACTTTCATATACAGGTATGTGCATATATTCCACCAGCCCATGGGGCTATGCCAGGTGCTGACCAATGGCAGTGTACTTGGTACACCAGTGTAAAGTTAAGTGTGATTCCAGAAGAGCATCCAGGCATATTACCAAACTTTTGCAATCTCTTTAGAGACATGTGCCTGAACAGCTCTTCATTTCATTTGCTTAACAAGTACACTGTTGTATAATTTCATTTTAAATATGTGTGTGTGTGTATGTGTGTTCCTAAGTCTCTCTCTCTCTCTCTCTTCCTAACAGGTGAAATCCATGGTCTCACAGCTAAAAATACTTACTCTAGAGTAAGCACAACCAAATCAATCAAATCAGTGAAACTCTTGAAAATTACTTGGAGGAAAAAAGATTCTAGATTAAACAGGTACACACTGCTGGTTTCTGGTTCAGCCATCCATTCATATTCATAGTATATTATTCACTTCTGGCTTTCTTTCAACAAATGTTCAGGTACTGCACTTTGCAGACTATTTTCTCTGATTAGTTGTTTGTACAGAAGGGACTGACCTGAAATGAACATCCCCTGGCACCCACAATTTGTGAAGCATTTTTTTCCCTTCAGCAATTTTTCACCAAAAATTAACAAGTAAGATTTCATGGGCTCCAGTCCATTCCTTGTATCTGATGAAGCAGGCTGGATCCACAAAATATGCCAAATAAAATTTGTTCATTTTTAAGGTGTCACAAGACTGTTCTCACTAGGGACAATAATCAAAGTCATTCAATCTAAGTATATTTAAGCAATCCCATCTTATTGTTTGAAAAAAACAGCTCCTCTGTTACTACGGTTATCTGACCCAAGCCCAAGGTCTACAATTTCGTATTGGTTATGGTTAATATTGCCACGTGGCACTCTATAAGATGAACTCCACATGTCTGAGTGGGTCACGGAAAGCCTGTGTAGGCAGGCACAGCCGTATGGCCTTAATTATGCAAGCTAGGTCTAGACCAGTAAACAACAATCTGTCGCACAGCCGGTAGTACCCTCCAGACACAGCTGACCATTAAGTAAATGCTAGGGCTCTCAGCCCTGAACTGCTTGCTTGACAGGATTAGCGCATCCGTCTATACAATTGCTAAGCGCTCCTCATCTGCATACTGTTCTACAATTGGCAGTGCTGGCCATATCTCATCAATTCTGATTTTGACCTTTCGGAGGCTCTGTCTCCACTCAAATCCCTATTGTTCTCCTTGGGAGAGTGTTAGCCTCCAGGTACAATCTTCCTATAAAAACTGCAAGTTTGAGCTTCTTGTCGGAACACTCGTGCCTTGCATCCCGAACTGCTGCCACTCTGTTTGGTAAGCCTCCTCTCAGCCTCCACGTGCTGGGAAACCACGAACCCAAGCTCCGATCTCTATTTCTCTTCCCCTGGACTGCAGGATCAGGTGGAGTATCCGCTTAAACCCCTAGCAATTTTCTTCACTTTCTACTTCTATAGTTCTTGTATGAGTGCATGAGTGTGTGAGTGCGTGTGTCTTTGTGTGCCTAATTGTGGATATTACAATAAAATCTTTTTTATTGAACCACCATGCCTAGTTCTTGTCACAGCCCGACCCTGTAAACACAGGGTTAAAGACCTCGCTACATTGCCCTGCCTCTTGTAGTGCTAGCTTGTGCTGTTTGCTAATTCCCAACCTTTGTAATATTTAGAGCACATTTAGGTGTCCCTCCCAGGACCTCCAGAAATCAGGGTAACACCTCCCCATGTACATAATTCCATTTAATAAACTCCATCCCATTCCAATTTCTTTCTTTTTTTTAAAAAAATAGTCATGTTCAGTACAAAAATATGTTGAACAATGAGATTGCTTGGCCCTGAAAGTGTATTTTTCTCAGTACCAAGTAACTATAGGGGATTGCTGTTCTCCACACAATGGGGATTAGTCATCCAGATTAACAGGGATACTCTGTGTGTGTGTGTGTGTGTGTGTGTGTGTGCATATCCATCCACAGAAGTAAACCCAATTATGTAATCCCATGTAAGTGGTTATAAGATCATAACCTAAAGAATAGGTTTCAAATTAAATTGAGCCTCACTATCTCATATTTTAAAATTAATTCAGCCCATAACTAGAAATACCTCCTTAGCTATGAAAAACTAGATCCTAGAAGAATTTCTTGTTGTCCGCCTTCAAATTGTCTCCAACTTACGGTGATGCTAAGGTGAACCTATCAAAAGGTTTTCTGGGGCTGAGAGTGTGTGACACACCCAAGGTTGGCCAGCAGGTTTCAGCAAGGAATCGAATCCTGGTCTCCAGGATCATAGTCCACTGCTCAAAGCACTACATCACACTGGCTTTTCCAGGAAGAATTAGATACCTGTTCTTAGAAGATATAGATGTAGATGTAGATATAAATATAGACAGGCTTAAAATAGTTTTTAAAAATATGCTATTTTGTTTCCAAAAGGAACTTACTATAGTTTGAAGCAATGCCAGTACCTCAGTGAAGAAAAATGATTGACATTCCACTAGCTCCTACAAGTTCAGCATGAGGTGATGTACAGCTTTTGAAAAACATGTTTAAATAACTTCTGGTGGCTTTTGATACATAGGAGAGCAATGGATATTCTACAGAGAAAGCTGCTGAGGCATAGAGGTTTGTTAATATGATTGGCAGGTTTACAGTGCTGGAGTTGTCACTGTGCCCAAGAGTAGATGTTGTGTACCTGACAAAGTGTCTACAGGGGCATGATGTGGAAGCATACTAGGAAAAAAAAAAGCAAACAAAAAAAAAAAACCAGGACATTTCAATATCACATTGAAATAAAATATGGTCCCCAATGTTTCATTCATTTCCATGCCCTATTCTGTATGACAAGAAAAGAGCATCCCCCCAGTGAATCCATGAGTGCAAAATTTACATATGTGTAAATCAAGCAAAAACCACTCTTCATTGCCTTCTCAAAATGGACCTCCCCTAAAGCCAGCTGGTGAAAAGGAATTTGTTTATAACGTAATAAACAAAAGATACCATTTCTTCCCAAAATAAAAGCCATCATTAAATCTCTGGCTCTCTGTAGGTGTGGAATATTTCGAAGCAAGCTCAAGGCTATCAGCACTGCAGATTACCGAAGATTCTGACACATTTAATTGCCTATGGGTTTTGCCACTAGAGTGAAAATGACAATATTTTTTACCTGGAAAATAAAACTATCTTCTACCTTTGAACACACACTCAAAAGATCTGTCTTGAAAATGTTTTCTGTATCAAACTCTTTGCAAGTATAATGGCATGTTTGAGTTTCTGACCCAGACTTTTTCTTAGAGCTTGGAAAAGTTATTTTCTTGGACTACAGTTTCAAGCATTTTGCATCCCCTGTTGACTGGGAAGTTCTGGGAAATGTCCTCCAAGAAAGAAACTTTTCCAAATTCTGCACTTTCCCTATTGTTTATTTTAGTTAATTATTCATTCTGGAAAGGTAAACAAAAAGAAGAACTGATCAATCATACCATTTAACTAAGTAACACTTGTAGTGCTAGTTGTTATATGATCCAACTGCAACCTGGGGTAAACCAATTTATGTCACAGCTATGGACCTTGAGAAGGAAGCTGCATTTCTCATTAGTATTTCATATTTTCCTTAATGCAGTCTGACTACTCTCCAGTTTTGCTGTAGGGGTATCCCAGCAGGGGTCTTAGGATGCTTTGGATCTCCCCTTCTGGGAATGAAGGGAGTGTTTGACTTTATAAACTGTTTGCCAGAAGCCACAAAAACTTCTGGGGCAGTTGGCACTCTGATGTTGGAGCTCCAGTGTCAGTGAGGGGTGAAGAGAAAGTATTCAGTGAGTATATGGAAGGATCTGGAGAAGATTTAGATTTTTAGGATCTGTAGCCTCTCCATCTGCTGCCCTGCCCACAAATACTGGAATTATCAGAAATGTACCACAGTCCTGGACCTGGTATGCATAATGTTTCTTTCACTATAACTTGCTGGGTTGATCCAAGTAGGGCTGTGGATAATGTGGTTCCCCTGCCTTTGGATCTTCCTCATGCTTCTATCCCAACCAACCACAGCAGGATTTCTCTGTCATTTAAGTGAACCCCAATAGAAGGAACTAACAGGCTGCAGCTATATATATATGAGACAACAGACTATTGTGCAGTTTTAATTGTTGCAGTGCCCTGGGAAATAGTCATGGGCAATCAACTGAAATGATCCTCTATCCCCTGTTCTTGCAGGAAGGGGTATGTATGATCCTAACTGGGTCTTGCTAGAAGTCCTATTAGTTGTAGAACACTTTCAATACCATACTCACAGAGATAGAGAAGCTGGTGACAAAAGAACTAGAGATGTTTAATTAATCTTTAATACAGTCAAAAATAAATTCTAATATTTTAAATGCTGAAAATTGGTAAACCATTGTGCTTATGTTAAATACTAATTAAAGCATACAAATTTAAAATAAAATCCTGCACTAATGGTTCTGTAAAATCATTACAGAGTAACGCTGGGAAATATCTTTTATGATTTTACTTCCCAACCTTCTTTGTCCCTGTCTTGAGTTTCAAAAAAAAAAGGAACAGCCCTATTTCCCATCCACCCAACCAAACTTTTTTCTTGCTTCCTGTTTCTCCATCTCTCATAATCTCCTAAGCCTACTCCAGCCTTTAGCTTACTGATTCCCATGTGGATTCCAGCAAACACCTCAGGGTTAAGAGCTTAAAACAAAAATAAAAATCAGCTTTTCTGGGATAGATGAGGCCCCTCTATATGGTTTCTGGAATAGAAACAAAGAAGACCACCACCTTCTGAAGAAGACCACCACCTTCCAAAACTGCCCATACTGGTTGTTGTTTTAAAAGCTTGTAACCTTGAACTTAACCATGAACAAAAAAATAAATGGCGATTCCTATAGCCATTTGCATTTTCAGTGGTTTGAATGTCATAAACCTAAACATTGTGATTCCCCATTATACAAAACATTGTAACTATAAGACAAAAAAAAAAAAAAACCAGGAGAATTTGGTTTTGTGTAAAGAACTAGCTGGATGATGACAATGATTTCATATATATATATATATATATATATATATATGTATATGTATATATATTAGAAATCATCATCATCATCCAGCTAGTTCTTTACACACACACACACACACAAATATATAATCCATTTTCATATATATAGATATATTATGTATTATTATCTATTATTTCCATTATTATTACTTCTAGCCTGCCTTTTCCCTAGTTGAGACTCAAAACAGCTTACAACAAAATTAAAAAACCGTACATAGTTAAGAATTCACAAAATGCAAAATCTAAAGAGAGAGTTCAAAAACAAAAAAAAATTAAAAAGATAAAAAATACACTATCTCACACACACACACACACACCAGAACAACAATCAATAAGATTCAACATACTGTTTGGTGCCCTGTTTAGGAAAGGCAGGTCTTACATGATCAATCATCATGTGTTGATTTGTGAAATCTGTTGGCACTTGAACATGGTATCCTGTTATACTAAATAATAACTAATAACTTAATTCTGGAAAATTAGTTGTAAAATTCTAACCTCAATCAATCAAGTTAAAACATAAATTTAATTAAATTTCCCCTTTATGCTGGGAATTTTCTAACTTAATTGATTTTAATTAGTTAGTTACTATCGCTACCTATCCAGCAATCTAAGTTGTGGGTCACTCAGTCTTGTGAGTATCCTGCCGCACATTTTCCATATTCTCCTGAATGCCAAATGCTACGTTCCTAAAATAAATCTTCTCAGAGATGAATACTGGCATCCTTAAACAGATGGTGCATAAAAGTGATACATGATGCTTGCTTACAAGCACCACCCCCCACCGTATAATAAGCATGATAGCCTTCCAATTTACCTGCTTTCTTTCCCAATTAAATCCAGCAAACCTTCCCATAATTTTGTAGAAGCAATTCTGCACAAGTTGTCCCAACCCCAGGAAATGATAATTTAATGGATCCAACATCCTTCAAGACCTTCGATCATTAATTAAAAACCAAATACTTTGCCAAGGTCAATCTTAGGGTCAAATTAAATGTTAATTTTAATTCACAGCATGCAGCTACGTCGTTTTTTCCCTCACTCGAAACTAAATGGGGCAGGGGGTTCAGTCCACGTTAGAACAGTAGCAAAGGGAGAGAAAGAGAGGCTTTGACAATTGGCTCCATACTGCAGTCCTCATCTAAATCATCACACTTCTCTTGCAGGCATACAATTAACATAGCAGGAATGCCTTTCCCCCCATCTTGTATGTTGTAGGGCTCCTGAACTGAATGGAGACCAGAGCAGGAACAGAGTTTTAAAGCTTCTCCCACACAGATACATCCACTTTGTCCCCAATTCTGATCAGGTCTTGTTCGTTTGCTTTTAAGGATGAAAAATGAATAGGTGTAGCTTCATACTTTGAAATAAAAATGAGGTGTAGTTTAGTTCTCAGAAGGCTATCTTACAGCCATCTGTCTTGTTCCCTTGATAGAGCATCCACAGTTGTTTCACCTACAGCATTTTCTGGCAAACAGGATGACATCTAAGTTAACTCCAGAGCCACTAGTTCTTGTGCACAATGCTGCCCGTTAATTCAAATTTTAAAAGGAAAAAAAAATAGATTGGGATTACTAATTAGAAACATAACATGGCTTCTCATTTCCCTTATATCTCACTGCATACAAACTCATGAGAGCTTATGTTTATCTTGTCAGATTTCCACCTTCCCTCTGTCTGTGACTGTTGTTACTGCGGTTCAGGCCTACCCAGAGATAGCACTCGATATCGTTTGATATCAAACCATTCGGCTTTCCTCTGCCAACCTGCTCCATGTGTTTGCAAGTTCTCCAGACAAGCACGTAAACAGGTGGGGCCGATAATTGCTGGACATTCCATTCTCCACACAGGCAGGCCAGACGGCGCCGGTTCGTCGCTTCAGGGACCTCTCCAGCAAACACCTCCTTGCTTATGCACGATACTAACAAAGGCTCCCCTGCCCCGAGCAGGCAGTCTCACAAAGTTGTACTAAGCGCTCCGCATTTGCATACTGGCTACACTATTGTTAGTTCGGCTTTATGCCAATCATGCTAAATTCTGACCTTTCCAAGGCTTTGTCCCACTCCCAAATCGCATTGTTCTCACTGAGTGAGGTATGGCCTTCAGTCACAATTTGCCCTATAAAAACCCCTGATTCCAAGAGCCTCCTCGGGTCGCTCCTGAGTTCCATCCCGCCTTGCTGCCACTTTGCCTGGCGAGCCTTTCCCTCAATTCTGGTAACTGAGCCCGCTCAACCCCGGACTGCATGGACTGCTCTGCCGTGCCAAGTTTCTTCTTCATACCCCAACTTCACTCTCAAGGTCCAGGACTACGAGACAGGTGTCGTATCACCCATTTCCCTCTGAAAATCCCTACTCCCAAGTCACTCTCTGATTCCTTAGTTACCTGTGTGGTTGTGGTGTCTTTAATATTTGCCTGTATTTAATAAAACATCATTTTTGCTACTTTAATCCATCTGGCTGCTTGACTGGCCTGATCCCGTAGACACTGGGTTGCAAGATCCTGCTAAGTTACCCTGCCTCTCGCTAGCTTTAGTGAGTGCTCCAGCTTATTTTCCCCAAGTTGTTGTTGTTGTTGTTTGGTTATTTAGGTGTCCCTCCCGGGACCCCAAGAGATCAGGGTAACGGAGTCCTGGAGGAAGTCCATTGTGCTGAAAGCACAAGACCTAAGGTTGCAGCTGGGGATTAAGGGAATAAAAGCTTTGTGTCCAGAAATAAGAATATCTCTTCCCAAATGAAATTTTCTTTCAGTCATCAAATTTCTAGCATTACAGAGTGAGATACAAAAAATCACTGTGGGATCAGAAGTGAATGGGGAAGGGTTCCAAAAAATGTACAGACACAAAAATTGAAATAAAGCCACAACTTTTATTGATTACTGCTGCAGAAGTTTGACCTCAACATGGGTCTAGATCCAGGCATCAGATAACTCACCTGCAGCCCAGTGGAAACCACCACCCAGCCCACCCGCTGGAGACCAATGGAATGACAGAGATGGAATGCTGCATGATTGGAAGTTGATTCCCCTATCACTTGGGGATGGGGTGATGACATCTGTCCCTAAGTTGAGCATGGATTCCCTCCCAGCACACCAAGGTCCCCTGTGGGACTCCCACTGCCAATGTCAGGACCTGGCTGTCTCCATCTTTGGATGGATCCAGGCTTCATGCCAAAACTGACAAAAGTTGTGGCAATTTAAAATCAGACATAACACAAAGCTATTACTTCCTTGAACAGAGGGTGGGGAGACAAAATGCACTGAACAACTGGTTTCTATAGACATAAATACCCAGAGAGAAGACTGGAGTGAACCGTGTATCTGGGCTTCCTCTAATCTCTCCCTCAAGCCTCCAGGCTGTTCCCAATTGACTGTCTTTCCTTTGCTTCCCCCAACCATGCAAAACCCACTAAAGCCTTTGGGAACATGACCGCTAATCTGGGGAATATGGCACCACCCAGGAACCTTCTCCCCACCATGACCCACAAAGCCATCTCTGCAGTACCTTGGGGTAACCGGCTCTTCTATTTACTGAGTTCGCATTTCCTTGGTCACTTTCCTTGCCCCTTTCTGTATTTCTAAATGCTCCACCGAAGTTTTACATTACTGCAGTGCTAGACATTTGGAGACTGAAGGAAAATTTCATTGGGGGCAGAATTTCTATTTGGGGGGACTATGTCCACATTTTGCCCCCTTCTCCATAGTTATACCTCCCAACAATGCCAGAACCTAATCTTGTGTCCTGTTTCTTTCCACACATATTTGATAAAACTACAATCTAATCTTGAACCCTTTAACTCTCAAAATGCCTGCTTTCACATATAAATAGGATATCAGTTTGGATTTACCAATCCAGTTTGTGCTCATCTTCTCCTGTTGTTGCAAGAAAGTATGATGGAAAATATTCTTAACCACTTTCCATTACAGGGAACCAATGGTGTCAAGTGGAATTTGTACCTATTTATTTGTGCGTCAGCACAAATATTGTAGTGGTACATGTTCTATACAGTCGTATAGAACATGTACCACTACAATATTTGCGCTGACGCATACCCACAGGTACTGTTTTCTTGTGTTGTCTGCTCTCTGTTGAAGCCTTCCCTGCCACTTTTTTTTTTTTTTTTTGAGAAGGGAAGTCAAAATTCGTTATCTTCCTCTCCTTTAGCAAATGACACCTGATACACTCATTTCTTGCCTTGTTGCAGTATGTGACACCTGTTTCTGGATCATTTTCATTTTCTGAGTATATTGTAGTCTGCCAAAACATACATACAGGACTGCCAAATCCCCAAAATTATGAAGAATTTTTCCCTCCTTAATTAAAGATTCAAAGGTACCTTCACAAAGGTAATAGTTAGCCAACTCAGTATCCCCCAAGTACGTACTTGTCACTACTTTAATAAGGCCTCATGAAATTACATCTGTGAAATATTTTGACAATTATATATAATTTTACCCTTTTGCAGACATGTCTCTTTATAGATACCTCTAAATCTCACAAATACAGCAAGCATCCTAATTTAGAAAGAAGTCTTGTCTAGCATTCTTCTGATGGACAAATTTCTTTATAATCTTTTTAAAAAAATGCTCATGTAACATTTGATTTTTTTTGAATAGACAACATAGCTAAGGCATTAAGTCTTTATGAGTCATTTTACTTCTTAGAAGGGTTTGCATCCTCTAGCACAGAGGAAGACTTTGTTTCTGCAATTGTTGCTGGAGGAGTTATAACATTTTCAAGAATTTTATTGCCTCTATAAACATATGTTAATGGTTGTTAGTCAAGATATACTTAAATCTCTCTCTCTCTCTCTCTCTCTCTCTCTCTCTCTCTCTCTCTCTAAGTTAACAATGTGAATGGACTCTCTTTTTGGACAGCAACAAGAAAAGTGACTGCTTGTGTTGGAAAAGATGTGTTCCAGTTTTCCAAAACAACCACTGTACATGCATTTTGAAATCACCAAATTGTGAGTTCTGAAGAGAATACAGTAACAGTTCCAATATTTCATACATGACTCACTCCTCTTTTCAGTTTCTTGGCAAGAAAACACCACCAAATATGTGGGTGGGCAAATCCATTATAAGAACATAAATTAACAAAACAAACTAAAACCGCTTTGGGTTTAATATGCTGTGTTACAGGATTTCCCTGTCCACTCAAGCAAACTTCCAAATGTTTGGAAAATGAGTCTGTTAAAAAACACACACTTAACAGATTCCTTATGTGGTTAATTTAGTATGATGTATGGCAGGAATATGAGATCTCCAACCCATGGGATGGAGATTGCCTGCGTGGCTTTCATATGAGTCCCACAAGTTCCTTTGTTATATCTGGGTGAATTTACATGTTGTAAAAGTGATAGCCACCATGGTATAGTGGTCTGAGCATTGGACTTTGACTCTGCAGATCAGGATTTGATTCTTCACTCAGCCATGGAAACCCCTAGCTGACCGTGGGCACATTACACATACTCAGCCCCCAGAAAACCCTGTGATAATCTTGCCATAAGTCAGAAATCACTTGAAGGCAACAACAAAATAACATGACTTATTGTATACAGCTTTTGCCAAATTTTAATTCTCTATTCACAGGATGTATGTACTCATTCAGAGGAATCATTATCATGACCTCCAATATTTCAAAAAGGAAAACTATGAGACAGGTGGCCAAGCGACATCATGAAGACAGCAAAGATTACTAATGTGGAAGAACACACAAGCTAGGAGAGGCTGCAACAGTTTGCTTTTGTCTGAGCCTTTTGGAAGTGTTAAGATTCCAGCCCCTTCTGTCCTTTTCCCCCCACTCCCACTGAGTTGATTGAGTACAAACTACTTTTGCACTTTGAGCTCAGTTTGTAGCCATTGAAGTAAATTGTGGACAAAGGGGGAAACTAGAAGGAAGAGAGAGAAACTGGGGCATTTTGAAAGCAGCTGGAAAAAAATAGGACAACAATGGACTAATGGAGTCTGTACCTGCCAAATCAGGACAGTTGAAGGATATGCTGTATCTATTTGCAGACATTTGTGACACCATTAGCAGATTCTTCCTTACTGTGATAAGGCTGAAAATGTAATAGAGTTCCAACTGCAGACTTTAGGGGGAAGGGTGTTACTCCATGCCTGTATTGTAGTATTCTGGTGACTTAACTTACCTACCACTTTTCCTACCACTTTTCACTAGCTTGGTCATATAGTCTGCCTGCTGACTTCCTCCGTCGTTGGCCAATGCTGTATCTCTCCAGATCACAGGTCCTTATAGCACCCACTTCTGTCAACTGGGCTGATATTTGTGTGTTTGTTCATGGCTACTAAATATAGCTGAGAAGTGCAGTAATGGAAACTAAACCTTGATTTATTCCGAAAAGTAAAAAGACAAAACAATGAGATTTCAAGTGCTGTACTATGAAGCCACAATATGTTATCTGAACTGGATGAAGAGCAGGAGGTAAACCAGAACAGATATGAGGAGAGATGTATTTAATCACCACTGTAAAAGCTGTAACAACAGAAGTATAAGAAATAAAGAAAAGAGTGGTGGGACACTCAACTTGGTTTCCAATGGATGTCCCGTCAAAATGGACGTCATCTCATTAAAGCTACATGATGTCACGATTATTTAGGCAGGGAGAAGGGAGGGCTATGGTGATAGTAGTACATGTACAGAGTTATCACCTACGATTACTTGTGACCTGAAATATTGTGACACTGGATCAATCCAAACACTGAAAGAGAGTAGAAAGCATTGGAAGAAATAAATTCAGGTAACAAATGAGGCTTTTCAGAGAAGCAGTCTGAAGAGCTACCGCAATTTAATGCAAAACAGTGCAATTTAAAACAACTGTCGAAGCACTCATACTACATAAAGTATAAGTGCATGTATGTGGATTCACCCTCTTATCAGTGATCAAAGATAAAAGGGTTTTTAAAGAGCAGGAAGATTATTGCATGGAACATAATAAGTAGCTTAAAAGACTAACACAGAGCCTGTTCATTCTCCCATATCAATATCCTGAAAGTCTAGTACTTAAGAGTACTTAAGTGGAGTATTGTCAGATACAGTCAGATATAGATTAGCTGACAAATGGCTCTCAGTCAAAAGCAATAGGGGTTGGGAACCATACCTCTTTCAATGATATACAATGAGTCACACAGAGAGATGTTTCAATCAGCCAAAACATCAGTTCTGTCATTTACCTGTATGGCTGCAAATTCTAATTTTGTTCTTTGCTCCTTAATGATATCCACTGCAAATTGTAACATTTTGCATGTGCCTGGTCATTGTTAACGTTTTCAAGTGTCTCCATTAAATCATCTACACTGAATACTATCAAGCCACAATATATATCTGGATTTGAGGGTGGCTGTGTTTCATCATAGCAAATAAATCCCTAAAATATTCAAGTGTTCATATCACAAAAATTTACACAGTCCAAAGTTATAAACAGTAGGAAGGATGAAGATCCATAAGGCATACATGGGTAACTGAAGGAAGGTCATTGGCCACCAATTTTGACAGGTCTTTAATCTGTGGGTAGACATGTGTCTGTATGAGTGATAATGACAATATTCCTGTCCTCCTTCTTCCCAGTTGCTTGATATTTGCTTTTTAAGTAAAATTTCGCACGACTCCTTCTGATAAAGTTGTGAAATGCACTGAATTGCATGTGTTCCTATAGGAGAGAAACACGCATTAGAAAGTGCTATAATACTACAGCAATACCACTGTACTGATGATACGGAAATATGCATCCTTAAACTGCCATTATCTAAATCTCTCCTGAAGAACAGTAATTGGCTTTCAGGTGAAAATTGAATTAGTAACTTTATACTTAAGTTGTTCAGACCGGAGGCTCCTTAAGTAACATCATTACAGCTGACATATTTCACTTCTCATTTCTTCTAGTGCCTAGAAGTGCCTAGATGGAAACAGTTTTGGGTTACAGTTCTGAAGTTAGATGTGCACTTTTAGGACTGTAGTACAGTCTTTCATTTGTCATTCTTCATACCAAGTTCTGAATATTTAATGGTTATATTCAGGAACCGGATGACTGCCTCAGAATGAATAATTAAACTTCATTTAAAAATAACTGTCTATGGGGAATGGGTGTCTCAGTGAACTAAACAATTTCTATTCCTGTTCTGAACATTATTTCCATGTAATTTCCTGACCTGAATTGCAGCACCTTCAAGGTACATTTGTACCTTGGCAAGAGAGGTAACTAAAAGGAACAGGGTAACAAAATATATTGGATTAGACATACTAGTGATTATGCACTGGCAAGAATATTATTAAACTTTGCTACAGTAAGTGGAGGCCATCTGTAGAAAGAGATGGCAGCTTTACAAAGCATTATCACTCAATGGATTTTCAGCATTTTTCCTAGAGCCTTCATTCAATTAGATTTCCAATTTATTAAACAAGTCCACTGGGAAGACAATGTTTGAATCAATGTGATTGTCCTTGTTCTTCCACTCCACCCACCCCATCTTCTAAAATAAGTAAGAACTGATATTCAACTGCAATGCAAGTTAGGCAAATATAGAACAATTTAAAGAAATTGAAAAAGATCTTTGTCAGGTTGCATTTATAGTGGTAGAGTCTGCATTTGTTGTGCATACACAGTCATTAATGCAGACTGGGATTTATAATACAGATTATAATTTTAGTTATTTGATACCCATGTGAAACATTAAAAAGGCTACTTGCTACTGGATCTGTGATGGGTTGTTATTATAGTTGGACTAATCAGAATATTTCTGGTATAAATTTGTATGAATTCACCCATAAATCAATTCTACCCTGTTTCCACTTTGAACATTAAGATGCAAGCATACATACATGATAAAACATATTTGATGTATCTTTTAAAATACTCATTTAAAACTGATTTTAATGTGCTGAAATTTTCAAGAACTACATCATTCACACAGATCTAATGAACAGCTGTGCTTCAATCTACACAGTATTCTAAGATTGAATTCCTCAGCCATTCATATGGGTACAACCCAGGCATATGTCTTCCATTAAAACCACAAATCATTGGCTGTATTTATTCATCTGCTCAGAAAATTAATAATGCCAGCTTCAGTGTTTATCTGCTCCATAGATTCTACTTGCATTCCACTGTGCGAGTACGATTGCATGCACATTCTAAGTTGTAGTACGAGCATTTTAAAATTATAATTAGTAATTCTTAAAAATCAATAAATTGTTCCTGTCTTGATTGAGGCTAGCAGATGAAACCTGTTTTGCTATAAAGAGAGGCTTGGAAAATTTGAAAGCAGGATGAACAGGTGCTGCTTTGAAGAAGCAAGGGAGAAATTGCTAAACCACACAAGATGAAGGGGGGAACATTGCATGCAGGGAAACACTTTCTGAAATAAATATGTATGCACCTGATCTACTTAAGTACCTTTTGCTCAATATTTGAAATTGATGATTAGCTTGGTAGCTGCACTAACAGTGCTGGGTTGCATTCCTGCAGCTGTAGCAAATGAGTAGAAGAATATGTGATACACTGACCTATGTATTTGCTTATATCAAGAGAGAGGGTAGATGGGGATAAGACTATTAGAAAAGAGAATAATTCTGGACAAAGTGGAAGGCAGTAGGAAAACAGGAAGACTATTACAGGTGGATTGAGTAGATCAATGAAGCCATGGTCCTGGATCTGCCAGATCTAAGCAGGGCTATTTGTAACAGGCTATCTTGGAGCCCTCTCATTTATAGGGTCATCATAAGTTGAAGTTGACTTGACTGCAGATATCACAACACATTAAGTCAAACTCAATGTAGCATAGAGGTTGACTTAGAATTGGGGAGACTTGTCCAAATCCTCTATCAGTAATGCAACATAAAAAATAAAATGCACAGTCATGTATGTGTTTTCGAAACATGAATGGCTCAAATACATACAATTTCACACACACACACAAACCCTTACACACACACAACACTACACAGAGACATGCTTTAGGTATGGGAGAAAAGCATGGAAAATATGTACTGTATTTGCCAGCGTACAAGATTGACCCATTTATAAGACACACCCCATTTATACACTGGCAAAAATTATTTGCCAGTGTATAAGACACACTGGCATATAAGACGCACCTCATTTTTAAACAGTATTTTTTGGGAGGGAAAGTGAGTCAGCAAATATACGCCAGCAAATACAGTACTTTGGGGAAATTGAGACATCTTTCCTAGAAAGAAGAAAGTTAACCTAATAGGAAGAAATGATGAGGATAACATTGCATGAGGGAGTCAGAGAGACATAACAAATTCAAGATTGAGAATGCAGCACTGCTATGAAGGTGAATGAATGGTAAGTGCATCAGCAGGCCTCTCTTGGCCCAGTAAAAGGTGAGATGGTGGGTCTTCTAGAACAGCTGGATGTATTGGCTTTGGATAATTGTAGCAACAGCCACTGGAAAGCTTCTTTCTCTATGCATTTATGAATTCTGTGAACTAGAGCTCATATGCCTATGTTGATTGAACTATTACATGAAACAGCCATTTTTCCTTCCCTCCTTTAATTTGGATTATTTGCACAAAAACAAAGTTGCAAAGATTGGCACAATCTTTCTGATTACAATTATCATGACAAATTGTAATCCAGATGGAAAACACAAAAGTTATAAATTGAAGTCAGAAAGGCTTGTACAAATTTGAGCACACAAAAAGACCGTGTATCGTACCCATCTGTGAAAAAGAACATCATATGACTAAATGCTTCTGACTAAATGCTACTGTCTGTTTGAAGACTGAGAATAAAGGATAGCTTTGGTTGTACAAGCAATGCATTAACAAAAGGTTTAATGGGATAACTAAACTAGATCATTCTCTCATAAATCACAGTTTTTATTCACAATTTCTTTCTAAAACAGGCATAAAGTGTACACAATTTGTAATTTGCAATTAAACCCTTCTGCAATTGCTCTTGAAAAGTATTGTATCAGATCCGAATATTTATCTCTCCATAGACAAGGCACTTCCACTAATGGAAACATAGCTTAAAAAAATAAAAAGCCATCTGATGTTCCCACAATCCCTCCACCTTGCCCCAAAGGATCATAGAGAAATTCATGAGGAATATAAGTAGGGTGAAATGGACTCCTCTCCAGTACAAATCTCTGCATGGGATCGTTTATTTAAAAAAAAAAAGGAAAAACTATTTGTTCATGTCAAAAGGCTTGTTTCATGCATCTTCATAACAATGTAAAGGTTAGTAATTAAATACATAAAGAAAATCATTTGATAGACACATAAAATGCTACCATTGTAATTTAGTGATAACTATACCTCCCTGTCCAGGGGCTGTATATCCAAAGTTTTTGAATACTTTGGTAAGGCAAATATTATTACCATTCGAAACGGAATCAGCAGATTGAAAAATTGGTTGTCTTCTTATGCTCTTTGTGCACAATAAGGAGAAATGGCACAGATTGGGTGGCGAGGAAGGTCAAGTGTTAGGGAAAAGGAAGAAAAGAAAATGTCCCCTATTACAGAAAAAAACTGAAAAGGGGTTTTTGAGGCTCATTCATTATGCATACACTTACATAATTCCATTCTTCCTTACTCAAGACTTGTGTATACAGTATTTGATTTCTACATTTCTTACTCACTCCAGTGTCTAAGTTCAGTGATGTCTGGATATGTGAAAACAAAATAAAACAGGCAAAGTGATGTCTGGAGAAAACAGTTGGTCAAGGATTAGATCTACAGTTCCCCCCTCCCCTTATTTATTGTGGTATTTCCTTTTAGGATTTAGGTTCCTTCCCAGATGCTTGATTGCTTTTGGAGATCCAGGTAGTGACCAGGAGAGGTTTAACCCATTTAGCATGGTGTGTCTACTCTTTTCTGAACAAGAACACATTGGTCATTGTTTTAATAATATCAGATTATTTTGCTATAACAAACTCAGCTTGGGGCTGCCTTTAATTAAAGTTTGTAAACTGTAACTTATATCAGATATTTCTCTATGTGCTGTACAACTGCATTCCCAAGGACTGTGTTGACACAAGATCATGTAACAGCTCCAATTCTTACACACTATTTTATCTTCTCATTGCTTTTGTTATCCACCTTTTCTGCTACATTTAGAAAGGTGATGGAATATAAATTGAAATCCTCCTCCTCCTCTTCCTTACTACTTGAGCCCATTCTTCAAGTATGAATCCTTCTGTAGACAAAATAACATCCTCCATAAAAATGTTGGAGGTATCAGAAGGTTTCAGGGAAAGCCTCAACTGTGCCGGAGTATTTCTGCACTTTTAGGGGAAAAATCTAATTGGTGAAGAACTCAGAAATGCTGATTGTTGGATGGCACTTGGGAAAACGAGATGGAATGGCATGGAAAATGTCATGGCTGGCTATAACCCACAGCAGGAACATTCCACACTGCAAAGTTTGTTGGCTTGCTTTCTCACTCACTTGCTTTTTACAGGTCTCTCTTGCCATAACATATTAGTAGCAATGATGATAATAACAAATATAAATATTTAGATGTCTGAATGAAGTTGCCAACAGCTGAAAACCATAAAATGGGAAAATAAGTGGCTTTCACTATGTCTATTGTCCTTCTTCCTGTTTTGTGTACAGTTCTCTCAGATCTTATCTTTTTCATTTGGTACTTCTTGAAAGAGTACTTCTTTCCTTGTTTAACACATTTGATATATGTCTCAGTATCTCATGAAAGTGATTAACAGCCATGCTATGTCAGCTTTTATTAGTTGTTCACAGATCTCTGTGGTCCTTAATCAAAAATAATTCACAGTAGTTTTGACGTTTAACCGTGCATTATGGATAGTGTTTATCCATCCACAAAGTTCTAGTTCAAGTTTATTCTGCATTAGCCTACTAGGCTTTTCCATACAACCATAAACACAAACCAATCTCATTCAAATATAATTAAGATAAACTAGTTGAATTGGTATTAAAACATTCAAGGTAAAAACAGAATTAGAGTATCATTTTAAAGAAAATATAGGAAAAGGAATATCAGATAGTGTCGTATGGGAGGCTCGAAAAGCAGTCGCTAGAGGAATCTTGATAGAACAAGAAATTTTCAAAAATAAGAGACGGAAAGAAACTCAACAAAGAGTTATAGAAGAGCTTAAGAGAAAAGAAGACGAGTTTAAAGAAAAACCCCAAAATAAAAAGGTAAAATATGAAATTAAAACATTGCAGAAACAAATTACTATGCAGAATACAATAGAATTGGAAAAGAAATTAAAATTCATAAAGCAAAGACACTATGAACACTTTCATAATAAAGCCGGAAAATGGTCAGCGTTTAAATTAAAAAAAGAAAGAGAAAAAAGAATAATATTGAAAATTAAAGACAGAAAAGAATTACATACACAACAGGACAAGATTAAATTAGCATTTCAAAAATATTATCAATCACTCTATGAGGAAGGCGATCATACAGATCTGGACAAAAATATTAAGAATTATTTGGAAGCAGTAAAAATACCACAAATCAGAGATGATCTTAAAGTAGAACTAAATAAGCCAATTACCAGAGAGGAGATCATAAATGCAATTTTTCAAAACATTCAAAATGGGCCTGAGATTATATCTTGTGGCCAGAATGGTTAGAAGTTTCATAATTTATCAGGGCTGACTTTACATTCTTGGCCTTTCAATCAGACTTTAATATAGCCAATTCCTGCTGCTTCTTTTTTTTATTATTAAAAACATAGAACATAAAATTCTTGAAAGTCAATGCATACATACATAGCTACACTAAACAATTTCATATACATAGGTAGATATCTAAATTCAAAGCTTAAATATAATAAATATAGTCATTATTAGATTACAATATTATAGTACCCATATTAAATACCATATATAACATAATTTAAACTTTCTTAGGAAGAGTCTCTATTTCCACGCAAGTTGTTTAGAATGGTTTCGAGAGTGGGCGAAGTTATGCAACAGTAGACTCCTGGCATTAGAAGGCATCGATTTAGCTTTTGGTTGGCATGCTTATATTGGATATAATGTAGCCAATTCCAGCTTTAAAAAATGCCAGGTTTTTTGAGATGATACCATCTCAAATATGAAGAGTAAGAGGATCAAGGTACTGAGTTCTTAAATCTAAATACCAAAAGCATTCCAGGAAAAAATAATGATACAAATTCCGTCTTAATACAGTCATATGGGCACTGTCTGTCTCTATTGAATATGCCATCATATCACCCTCAGGCTTTCATCACATGCATGGTATTCAGTCTGCACTTAGTTAAAAGGGTCTTAGGGTCATATGGGAAGGTAGAGGGTAATGGGGAAGGAGGCAATTTTCCAGGATAAATAGTAAAGTTGTTATATAATATAAAAGGGCAGCAGTTAAACACTAGTGCAGCCTTTCCCTGAAGATCAGTATCAGCCAAATGCCTTACAACTTGCAGCAGGACAACATTATAAACTTTTATAAACCTCTGCAACCATATAGCCCACTGAGAATCCCATAATAGATATACGGTTACAATATTAAAGTTATAGAAGATTAATATATTATTTAAACAAAAAAGATTGCTCTAGCAGTAAAAAATGATCTTCTCCAATTTCACTATCTTTTCCCACTGTGTTTTAAAACTTTCCTATTAGCCCTCCCCCAGCCAACAAAGAGGTTATAATCTCAGGAAATGTATACATTAACTTATTTCATTTTGCAGTCTCCAACTCAGATGAAAGTGATTCACCTCTATCTACTGATGCATTCCTGCTGTTGTCACAGAAATCACATAAACATCAGTCGCCAAAAGGATGAGGCTGGCAATACTTCTCATTGGACCTCAGTTTCATCTTGCCCCCACACCTTTTGAAAACCGTGCTGCAGCTTGTAAATAGGCAAATAAAGTATAATCCCAGTTACCCTCACTTTTTGTATCTTACTAGATCTTCAAGTGAGTAGGCAAAAACATAGCTCCAATACAAACCAGCCTTTGATTCTAGAGCATTCTGATTCTTACGCTTCAAATATCTGAGTATGGTTATGAGACTGATTTGAAGATTTGATCTTTACTTATAAGAATGAAAGACACAGGCTGAGTATGACTGATCTGATAAATGGCCTTTCAGGGATATTTAAAAATGACTCTATTTCTGGAAGGAAGGAAAGAAAAGAAAGAAAGAAAGAAACTAATTTTGATGAAGAAAGAGATTTGCAAGAAAAATCAGAAGAAGATTCCAAGGATGCTCAGAGAAAAAAATGGAATTATTAATATTGATTACTTGGAAGGGAGTGAGGATGATTTGAGGTTGATTATGATAGTTGTTTTTTTCTAAAAATATTGGTTTTAAGACTAACCTTAATACTACATGAGAAGTGTAATTGGATTATTTTATTCTATTTGTTGATTTAAAATATTATTTCCTTTGTTTAAACTAGCGTACTGTATGAAATAAATTGTTTAGTGATTACAACTGATTATAAGTGATTTTTTTACTAACTAATCTTATTAGGGATGGGACTAATCCAGAATTCTTCAGATCTGGGTCTGAATCCTTGGAAGCTTCTGGGAATCCATTAATCTTGAATCTTTCGTATCTTTTTTTTAAAAAGGGGGTTTAAAAAGCAAGGGAAATAAAGCACCTCTACTGAAAACTGTTTTTGAAGTAGAATTTGACATGTTTAATGAAAACCAAATGAAATAATAATTTTCATTTTCAGGAAAACTTTCAGTATCCTAGGTAGGATTGCGCCAGAGGCAGATAGGAAAAAAGCGGGGAGCATGAGATCATGCTTGCTGCAATCTTCTCCTGGCCACTTAGGGCAGGATCACACTGGTGGTGAGTGGAAAAATAGTGTGGAGCATGGGATAGTGCTCCCCGCCACCTCCTCCCACCCACCTCAGGCTGCATTGTGCTGGTGGCAGGTGGGAAAAGATCAGGGAACGTGAGATTGCTCCCCCTACAAGCTTTTCCCGCCTGCTCTCCTTGCCACATCATCTCACTTGTCCTGGGCTGAATCATGCTGGTGGCAAGTGGGAAAAGAGTGGGGAGCATGGGATCATGATCCCTGCCACCTCCTCCTGCCCACCCTGAGCTGGATTGTGCCCGCGGTGTGCAGGAGGGCATGTGGATTCAAGATATTCAATTCGCCTATTTTGGTATGGGGATTCAGATCCATGAATCTCAAATCCTTGCCAAGGATTTGAGGATTCGAAGATCCAAAGATTTGGTTGACCCATCCCTAAATCTTATATAGTTAGGACGATAAAAGTGATTAGCAAGAAGTATTAATTTATGGTATAAATTTAGGATTTAATAGTTACATATAACTTCTTGATTAACATGTGCTGTTTGCAACCAGGGCAGGAAACTATTTTTAAGTATTTGTAAGTTTCATTTTTAGTTAGCTGTAGTTTTGTTAGATATTTGTAGCTTTGTTATGTATTGTTTGGTTTTTTATTTGTCGCATGTTTTTAGTTTTTTGTATTCTTTTGTAATTTTGTAATGCTGCAGTTTGTTTTTATATTCTTTCTCCTTTGCAGCCAAACATATCCAAAGCCTTCCAACTTTCCTCGCAGAACCATCTCCAGACTCCTTGATATTACTTTCATCCTCCCCAGACAAGTTCTATTCTTCTGATTTTTTAAAAAAGTTTGGTGCTCAGAATTAGCTATAGTACTCCATTCAAGGTCTGACCAGAGCAGAATAGAAAACCGTAATTAATTCTTATTGTTTGGGCACAATACTTTTGTTGACAGAGTTTAGAACTGCATTATCCACTTTATCTGCCACATCACACTGTTGATTCACATTAAAAATGTAGTCTGTACATTTCTTAGGTTCTGTTCACATACATGGCTGTCAAGCCAAGTGTTGCCCCCTTTATTTCTTCATCTGATTTTGCCTACAGAACTTTACAGTTCCCTCTGTTGACATTAGTGATGTGAGTTTTGCTTTATTCCTTTGGCCTCCCGACATCACCTTGAATTCTGTTTCGTCTTTGAAGGCATTGAGTATCCCATCCTGTTAGCTGTAGTGTGCAAGGCTGATGTGAATCCTCTCCAGTGCTTTAATCATGCCAATTATAAAAATGTTGAAAATCATTGAGCCCTTGGGAGACCCTTATGGTTTCCCACTTGAGCCTTCTCCCTAGACTGAAAAAAACCATTGATGAGAACTCTCTGAGTAAATGATTTACCAAAAATTCACAGGATTATCAGTGGAAAAGGTCAGTGAAAATGAATTCATGTCAAATGCTGCTCCATCTGGTATGCAATAATACCCAGTAAAAAGGACCAACAAAGTAAATGTTGTTGTCTTTCAAACCTTCCCATCACTGTCTTTGGCACCATCTCTTGGACTCTAAAGTACTTTTCCTTATGGTATGTGTTTTATGTTTACTGCCAGATTGTCTCACCAAATGTGTTTTCCCATTCAATTATTTTCAGCCAAGGGATAAAAGATAAATCACTCTTCATTTAATTCTCCTCAGAAAACATTCTCACCCCCATGTACTTCCATTATACTTTTGAAACTGAATTTAAAATTATAATTTAGGTGGGTGATCTATTTGATTACCTGTATAAGACCCCATGTCTTCCACTGTTTACTTGACAGGTCCTTATCATGCAAATAGAAAAGGACAATGCAAACTTCAAAGAGGTTCTGATGAAAAAGGGGAAAATAGTCAATTGTTTTTCCCCTGTATTGTTTAATATCATGAAGATTTTCTTAGTGGACTACAGACATAGAAGTTGGCTTTAAACTAACTCATATGGTTCAAGATAACTTAAGTAATGCAAGTGTACATAGGTACCGATAGGTAAGGTCTCCATGGAAACAATGTGAATACAAGAGCAAAAGCATTTTCATGTATGACCTTGAAATGGTGTCCATCAAAGTGGTAGGTGACAGTAAAGTATAACTACATTTCTTACTTGCATGCTTGAAATGAAAACCAGGTCCATAAAATTAAATGCAAAAGAAAAATAGAAGAGTATTTACAATCTAACACAAAACAAAATATGTTCATGAGTACAGTTTGATCCAGAACTTATCAAAGCAAACAAAACAATACAAAACCCGTCAGGAATATATTTGTGACATTCAGAAGGTTAAACAAATGTTAGAGATGCTTCTGAATGTATTTTCACTTTATCATTTGTTTGTTTGTTTGTTTGTTTTTAAATGCATAATTATGTAAGGGTACAAAGGTTTAGCTGATGACTGAATAGGAATGAGCCACGCCGTGAATTTAGAATTTTGAATAGTCCAGATGGGAAAATGTAGGCTTATTTCTTTTGAGAGGTACTTCGTTGATAATTAAATAAGCTACATAGTTTGGAAGAAAACTGGAAGCTTTTCAAAGACAGATTTTCATTACTGGGCACAAATAAAACCCTTCTTGGAAGAATGCTTCACTATGCCAAATTCTCTCAGCCAGTTCAAGGCCAACAGGATATTATCATTACAATGGTTGCCACAAAACTATTCAAGATGGAAGAGACTGTTCTTTAGTTCAATAGATACAATGGAATACTGAAATACTAAATGAATATGTTGATTTTATCTCATATTACTACTTGCGCAAGTGGAACCATGACTTTTGAGACTATTTTCCAGAAACAATTGATCTGCAATTGTAAGTTGATAATTAATTTTTAATGGCATGGTAATTTAAAAAAAAACTAGATGACAAAATCTAAACAGAAGGCAATGTTATCTTTAATATATCATTAATTATCTTTAATATATAAACTGAAGATCAAGCTACATGATAGAATATTTATGGTGTTTGGCAACACAAGCCTACTTATATAAAATCTCTCTGAGGAAGTATACTAAAGCTTGCTGTTGTTTGTCCATTTTGTTTTGAAAAAAAATTATGTGAAGTAGAGCTGAGAAAAACCTGGGTTCAAAGGCCTGTAGAGCAAAGCCCCATCTTTATTCTTCGGATCATAGAACTGTGGAGTTCGCGGAGACTCAAAGAGGCATCCACAGCTAAATCATACCTACCACATGGCCAGGTAATTGTACTTAAAAACACCAAAAAAAGTGTAACACCTCCTGAAGCACTCTAAACCTAATGTTTAGCTGGAAACTCAGCTCCTGTAATTTAAATCACTGGTTTAGATACTACCTTCTGCCACTCCCCAGTATATGAGATGCCTTTCCTTTTGCCACATGACTGCTAAGTCTGTTCATAAGTCTACTGGGAGGAGAAAAAGCAAAGTAACCACCTCAAATGTAATTATCATTGCATCATTATATTATATTAGATTAGAATATGAATATACCTTGGTTTTACCCATTCACATATGATAATTAATTTGTGGAAGTTATTTTATCATCAGTCTGCTACATGGTATAATCAGATTCCATTATGTCTAATATGGCCTGACTTTTTCTCTACCTCAATACAGAAATGCAATCTGATTTATTCCATTGTGCCTACCTTGAGTGGGACATTACTTTAAATTTGGTCCCTGCATTTAAATTTATCAAGCAGAAAATGTAGCTAAAAGAATATCTGCTAAATATTGTGGGGGTTCCTCTTCCCCTGTGTGACCATGCACTACATATTCTGTAGAAGAGGAAACACTTCAGAAAATTGAGAGAGGGAGCAATTATTCCTGTTGATTAGACTTTTGATCATGTAACCCTAAACAGCTGGTAATGCCTAACCATCTTTCTTATTTGAAATCACAGCACTGTTTCTTCTACTTTTTTTTTTCAAAAAAAAAATCAAGATGTTCACTAAATTTTCTTCCATAAAATTATTGCCTTAGCCTTTAAAAGTGTGAAATAAAACTAGAAGAAATGGTAGAACCATCTGAAATCACAATCATGATTATGCATCACCAGCTGCTTATAGTTTAGTGATTTAGGATCTAATTGGTGTTGTATAATCATTTCTTTGTATATGAAAAAAATGTAGGGCTCCCCTCCCCATCTTTTATGTACCACTCTTTTTATAGGCTGAACATACCAGAATGGATGCTAGAATTTTAATGAAATACAAACAAATTCCCTTAAAATTACAACCTATACAAAGATCTAGTTAAGGAAGAAAAGTTTACCACAAGAAAATCAGTAGTCAAACTTATAATGTCCTATCTACTATTGTACCCACACCCGTGCCAACATTGTTGCGAGAGTGCTGAGGCAGGGAGGGAACTCTGTGCTAGAATAAGGAAGAGCAAAGCTGAAAGCATCACATGACTTTACCCCCTCCACTATTAACCAGACCACATATCTCCCACTTTGATTTGATTAAACTGGCAAACTATATTAATTGGAAGATATGTTTAACTGGGAAAAAATATAAATTATACACACTTAAGGCTGAAAAGCCATATGGAAAAGGAACACTGGCTGAATAGTAAGCCAAAGGCAATCCCAGCATGGCCAAGTCATAAATTCACTGAGAATTAGCCAGGAATGACTGATTTAATGGCTCTAAGCTAATCCTCTCTACAAGAACAAGCCAAGTAAGCTACCTTGAGATGTGCATTTCCTATCAAAACCTTCCAAAATCCTCCTTCCTGGCACATAAACATCTTCCACCATACCCCTTTCCTGCCTTCAACACAGAGCTGATATATGTTCATCAAAACCTTAGTCACCTACATGCTAAAAGCATCAACATATTTCCTTCACATGTTAGGACCATCAAACCATTCCGGCCACCTTTTGTCCACCCTGCAAATTCCATTGTTTGCCCAGGCAGAGACTTATCTACATCTCATGCTTTCAGGGCAGATTTTTGGGTATAAAAGACCCCAATTTGGGGTACCTCCTGACAGTACATGAATTTCAGGCATCAACTCTGTCACCTTGATTCCTGATATTGTACTGTCCTTGGATGCAAGCCTGAGCCACATCTATTTTCTTCATTTCTTATCTTCTGCATTTCTCTCTCTCTGGAATAGTAAATATTGCCCATTCTATCATGAATTCTCCACCAGCCATCTTTCCTCCCTGTCCTTTGGTTAGCCTTGTGTGAGTGTGTGCATGAGTGTCAATCTTTGTGTGTGTGTTTGACTTCCCCCAATAAAACATATTCTAGAGATAATTTATAAGTTTTTGGCTGATTTTATTGCAGTTAGCCCATAAACTTTGGTGAAAAGGTCCTGTCAGTTACCCCTCCTTTTACAACCCTTTTAATCTGAGTTAATTGATTCTGCATTTTTACATTCTGTTGCAAGTTCTGATAGAGGACCTCACAGGGTCCCACGCATTTGGAGTAACGCCATGAGTTTATCCAAAATGGGGATGGGGGAATCATGCCTAGTCTGTCCCAAGGATCCTTCTGCCTTGATGTGTCCCTTTAATTGGTTCATCACCCACTTGGTTTCTCTCCACATGACTATGGATTCCATGTAGACTTTTGTTGATTCATGTCTATATTTTTACTGGGATATTTATGTTTGTGCACCAATAAAACACATATTTTGCAGCACTCTGAAAGATAAAAGATATATTACAAAGCACATATCCCTCCTACTTCCTCCATCTTGCCTTCCCATCTCATGAACCAACATAAGCCACAACAGCAACACCTACATGTTAGACACAGTTACTATGGTGAGAGTATTGCCTTGGGCTTTTCATATGCAAAACCAGACACACATACTCTTTAAGATGTCATGAGAGCTTAACAACTGGTACAGAAGACAAAGCAGAACAATCATCTGCATTTAAACACTAAAAATTTAACTACCAACACCAACTACTTTCTGTTCCAGCAGGGAGGAAACAAATACTTCATGGAAGTGCTGATTTTGCTTGCAATTCAGTCATGGTCATTTCCGCACTAGCCTGTTATAGCACGATGATTCCACTTCCAACATCCTCTGGAATCCAGCTGGCCCTTCCCGAAACTGCAAACCCCATGATTCCAGAGAATGTTGAAAGTGGAATCATCGCGCTATAACAGGCTAGTGAAGAAATGGCCAATGATGGCGTAAAAGGGTGGCACTTGTGATGTGATTCTGTAAAAGGCAACAAACTAAGAAGAAAGGGGGGAAATGGCTCTTATTGGCTCTTTCCGCACGAGGCGAGTAAATTGCTCCATGCCATTACTTACCGGTTCTTCTTGGCTCAAAGCAATGTGGACTGTCCATTAAACCCTTCTGCAGGGCTCCTCTCTTTGTTCCAGGGCAATGCGGAGCAGTGCAAGGTCTTTAGATCCGCACTGGTGAGGCTTACAAAATGGCGGTTTCTGGTTGTTTGTGGGTCCGGACCAACAGCTGAAGCTGACCACACCCACAGCTCACCCTCTGCTGATCGCAAGCTCACATTGGTGTGAATCTGCACATCTGCACAACTGAGCAGGAACAAAATGGCGTTCTCCAGAAAATTGAAAGACCTGTTTTTTCCGGTCTTCACTTAGCACGCTGGAGGACCACCTGGGGGTGTTTTGGAACAGACTTAGGTGCGGAACTAAGGTAAATAGTCCGAATCTAGTCTGATCCAAGGTGTGGACGACCTTCATGACAGGACACCTTGGCCCATCTTAACTTCCTCATGCAGAAAGGGCCATTGTCTCAGTTCTAGGCAGAAAATAAGTCTGTCAGGAGGACTGGATAACATCAGACTCATGTACACACATAACCTACAGGAACACAAATGGCTGGGTTTTGCAACAAGATTGTACAAGCAATTTAAATACAGCATTGTCGACATCTAAGTAAGCAAATTATGTCTGTATTGCAATGCTGATGTGATACATACTGGCCTGGCACTTCCCAATTAAGCACTTTTTGGAGGATGAACAGACTGAGAGTCTATAAGGCCATAATTCCAGTTTATTTTTCCCCTTCCTTCCTTCCTTCCTTCCTTCCTTCCTTCCTTCCTTCCTTCTTTTCAACTTAAGTGTAATTGATGCTGCAAGGAATTCTCCATTGGCAATAGGCAGCAGACAAACAGCAGTAGAATTCATGCCTTTACATCTCTCCATCATGTATGTACATATATCGTACAGTAAATGCTATAGCACTTTGCCTCATAAAGGAGAGTTACTGCCAGTGGACTGGATTAGAAATTGGACAGCTTCAGGAGCACATCCCAGTCCACAAACACATTCTCTGATAAAGATAATGGTACAAAATTTTTATTTAGACAGGCTTTGGGCTATCAATTCATTAATGGAGGTGCTATAGTTTTTTGGCTCCCTCCACACATTGGTTATGTTTTTAGCGATTTTAAACTGTTGGTAGTTCAGGACTCTTTTAATTTTGCAGTTTCGATTGTGCAATTATCATTGGTTTTACATACACTATGTTGTACACTGTACACTATGTACATATACTCATATACCTATACTTACAGTTGTAAGTTGCTTTGGGTCCTGTGGTGGAGGAAAGGTAAAGAATTAAGTCCAGGTAGTTGGGAAAGAGCACAGGGGCCATCCTGTCCATCCCCTTGCCATAAAGGAACCCACCTCAAAATACTCCTAACAGATGGCTATCCAGCCTCTGCTTAAAAACCTCCAAAGAAGGAGATTCTACCACATATTCCACTGCTGAACAGCTCTGACCACCAGAAAGTTCTTCCTGAGGTTTAAGTGGAATCTTTCTGAGGTTTAAGAGGAATGTACATGCACACGTATTGTTCTGGATCGCATTTGTGTTTGTGCCTCAAGAAATCTAGGTGGGAAGGAGGGAATGGAGAGAAAAATGGACAGAAGTGGACAGAAAAGGATGAGGATGTATTTGAACAAGCTGTGTAAACTTTATGCAGTTTATGCAAAGGCACAAATTCTAGTGCAAACAAACCAAAATCACATGTAATTTCCCTGCATCTGTTTTATGTGAAGAAAAAAATATTATTTTTATTCTGGATTCAGTAAATTTTAAGCAAAATAACACATTTTCTGATCTAAAATACATTTCCTGATTAGGAAAATCACAAATATATTTTGTGCAAATTAAGTTGTCTTCTCCAGCAAAGTCACTAAGTGGAAATAGTGCTTGAAAATTACACCTAATTCTTGCAGTTTGGGGATAAATCTACCAAAATTATTCATTCTTTCATGTGAAAAAGAAATAAGTGAAGGACTGCCTATCTAGTGAGTGGAACGTGAGGCAGCAAGACAGAAGTAGGGAAATCTATATGGGTCTGGATGTTACACTAATGTTTATCTATGTGTGGAGCAGAGGAGAATCATACCTCAAATACATAGCACACATTTAGGATTATTAGCCAACCTCAGCTACAGGCAGATAAATCATTTTAAACTAGCACATCCTTTTAAAAAAACTTGTATAACATAAAATATAAAATATCTATGGATTATTTTGCTTGTGGGGGCATGACTGCCAAAGTCCAGCTCATATCTTAATTAGGCTACATCAGGAACTAGTTTTAAAAACCAGTAAACAAAAAGATAAAATGTAAATACTTAAATACAAGCTAAAAGTAATAGTTTATGATTGTTGTAAAAAAGAGATAATGTATGGGACTGAATGCTTATATGGAATGGAATGTTAAACTCAGATTCAACTGGGAAAATTGATGTTGGAAGCGAGGAGGGCTTTTTTATTGTTTTTTCATTGAAAATTTTAATAAAATTTATCTATTAAAAAAAATAAAAACTAGTAAACTTCACCAGTGAATACGAGGTGCTGTAGGCTAGATTTCAGAGGAAAAAATTGGCAAAACCACCTCAGAGTATTCCTTCCTATGAAATCCATGGAGGCCCCATAAGTTAACAGTCAACTTGAAGTCAACTTGAACTTGAATATTTGAAGGGATGCCATGTAGAGGAAGGAGAGGGCTTGTTCTCTGCCTCTCCAAAGACTAGGACAAGGAGCAGTGGATTCAAGCTGCAGGAAAGGAGATTCCACCTGAACCTCAGGAAGAACTTCCTGACAGTCAGGGCTGTCCGGCAGTGGAATGTGCTGCCTTAGAGTGTGGTGGAGTCTCCTTCCTTGGAGGTTTTTAAGCAGAGGCTGGATGGCCATCTGTTGGGAGTGCTTTGAGGGTGTTCCTGCATGGCAGGGGGTTGAGCTGGATGGCCCGTGTGGTCTCTTACAACTCTACATTTCTATGATTCTATGACACAGGCACAGGTGTGCATGCATACACACACACACACACACACATTTCCAGAAGCCTCAGCTGAACATTAGAAGGCTACTTAACCTCTGCCTTTCCCATTATTTAGCTGAAACTACACAGTCCTTCAGGAACTACCATCACAGCAGAAGCTATGTTGCCCAAGTGGAAGCTCTGGGACATTGTGAATTAAGATCTCTTTGTGGTATTCACCTTTATATTATTGAAAACATCTTTGTGTTGAGTTTAAGAGCACTTTATGAATGTTAACTTGATGGTCTTCTTTACCCCAGCCCCAGGTTGCATTCCTACTGTATAGATTGTCTGGCCTTTGTGAAAATGACACAGCAAACAACAAAGATTCTCCAATTATGAAAATTAAATTATGCATGCAGTTTGATAATTGCATAGACATAAGTGTGTTTTCACACATTAGTCATGCTCATGTAGATTTTTTTTTTTTAGTTTGTAATCTGCTGATGATGAAGAAAATTGCCCATATAAATTGGGGAAAAAAAGATACAAACAAATATCGGGAAAATATTGCAGGAATCTCCAGGTGCTGGATGCTGACATAACTAACCAATGTATTGCTATGACTTCAATCTTTTTTTTTCTGCTGCAATTCAGGAAATTTGTGGGGAGGGAGGGCAGTTCAGTGCAAGTTCCTATATTGCCCATATGTGGCATTTTAATTTTTTCTTCAGTTAACATCAGTTGTGCCAATGAGAACAGAGGAATGAGAGATAAATATACTGATGTACACAGGGTGTATGCTGATCAGGCCCACCTGCAGTTCTCAAAAGAAACATCCTTCCCCAGTTAGTGACATTGTCCCCACATTTCCTCTTTCTTTCTAAAATTACATCTTGTTGGTTTTTCAATTATGGCCAGGCCTGGCAACCAAGGACTAGCTTCCTCCACAGAAATGGAAAAGAGTGACATAAACCTCAATGTCATGGGCTATAAACCATTCTCTGTGAATCAAAACTAGACCTGTCAATCACAGACAACTTTACACCTGAGGGCTGAATGGCATTTGGTATTGCATCCATTAAAATGAGGTTTATATCCATGAAAGTCCATGCTAAAATATGTACCACTTACTCTTGAAAGTGCCAGCACATTTCTCCACCACCACCCCTGCTGCCTTCCTCCTTTTCAGACTACTAAGGATGTCATTCTTCTCTGGTTTTCTTCTTGAAAAAAAGCAAGAAGTAATTTTTAGCTATTTTCTTCTTTCTGAAAGCTTTTGAAAACTATGCAGAGGTCTTATTATTTTCTACACAGGTGAAAAAACAAAATCAAAACAAAGCCCTCTTTCCTCTGTGGAAAAGGCTGTTTTCCTTTTAAATCTACCGCATGTACATTTGGTACAATGCAAGTCTAATTATATTATTCTCTGTGCAGGAAAATGGTTTTTGTATCCTGAAAATAATATTTCTGTGTAGAAATATTATTTTATGCACAGAAAATTTTGTTTGTACTGAATGTACATATTAGTCAATCTCAAATATCAGCAGGTAGGTCATTTTAAAGTACCAGGCCTTTTTTTAAAAAAAAATACATAATTTAAAGGAGGAAATATCCATTGGTAATTCCCTTTGGGAGACATGGCTGCCAAAGTCGAGTTCATATATTAATTAGGCTCCATCAGGAACCAATTTGACAGCTAGTAACCTTCCAGAAGGGTTGCCTACTTCTCATATATAGCAAAAACAGTTGAGGGGTGGGACTGAAACCTAGGAACTTTCTTTAGTGTCCTCCCATCCCAGCATGGAGATGGGAGAGGAGCGAGACCACAAGAACATTTAAGCATGACATTGTTGTGGTCCCTCTCCCGTCCCATCCTCAGGCAGCATAATCACAGATTAAATCATTGACAGGGTTTCCCACAATCATGCCAACATTCTGTATTTACCTGTCCTGTGGAAGGGCAGGAAGTGTGATGGTGGTGCTTCCTGCCCCAGAGCAGCCTGGAAAAGTGCCCTGTTGAGCTGCGGAAGGAAGAGTTATGTCCGTTGCACTCCCTTCCACAAGGAGCCAATCTGGTGTGGAGGGAGCACTTCTGTTGTGCTCCCTTCCTGGCAGAGCTGCTGCCAGGATCGCCACTGAAGGACCATGGAAGAAGGCTGGGTATGGAAAGGGCCCTATTCCAAAACAGCATTGAAGATTTCTAGGACAAACATTTGATCCATTCTTTCTGGGTACAAAAGAAGGAGGTTGGAAGGAAGGAACTTGAGAAGTTAAGGGGCCATGACACCAACACCAGATAGGATATACTTTTCCCACCACTAACTTTATTGTTCATTATTTGTTTATTCATTTTATTCACTTTAAGATTTTATTCTTAATTCTCTCCTCAGCCAAAACAAACAAACTAATATCTCAGAGCAGCTTGCATTCAGTCAGTAAAAACATGACAGTCTTGGGTCACAGATTTATAATCTTAAAAAAGTGAAGCAACCAGAGAAAAGGACAAAGGAAGGCAAATAGTTCTTCAACAAGCTGGTGGCTAGCCTAGTTTCCCATCCCATCTCCTGCTGCTACAGCCTGCTTGAATACTATCTATGACCTACTACTGCAACAAACATCCTCTCATCCTCTCAAAGGATGTTTCCTACATATATGTAGCAATTCCATGTGGGTATCACTGTGAGTAAGCCTCAATAACAACCTGTGAATTACTGCTGAGTAACCATGTACAGTAGTTTGTAAAGTTCATTGTAATAAAACTAATGATGTCCTTCCATTAAAAACAAACAAACAAACAGCCACCTTGATCTGCAATTTCTTTTAGATCTTGAAACTCATGCACACTGGCATCAATTTCTATTGTAGGGGGAAAGCTATGATTAATATTTTATCATAGGCATAATTGAAATAAACATAGGTGCTCATCTTCTAAAGCATGACAAATTGGTTATTTTTATTGACTTTTCTATTTCTTTGTGGTACATTCAAGAATCAGTTGAAATGGGACAGATGTTATTCATTCAGAACAACACAGTTATAAGAAAAGATAATTATATCATTTACACCTCATCTTCCCTCTGCTGATTCCAAATTTAAACGTTGCTTTTGAATTTAAATAGAGTTTTACTGGGAAAAGAAGATTAGAGTCAGAGTCATAAAAATGTGGCACTAACCTGAATAGCAAAAATGTAATGGTGTTTCTGCACAGAGCCACAGTGAAGTCAGACATGAACAATCCTTAAAGAAAGAGTAACAGTGAGATGTGTGATTTTTATGAAGCACCGTTGGCAGGTTAATCCATTAATCACCTTGATTGAACAATTAACATGGTGCAGCTCAGTTCTAAGCTTGACTAACTGTACGTTGGCCCTACATCACCCAATTTTAAGCCCTTGCTATTCCCCTTTCCTCAATATTTCTTTGGTCAAACTCCCCCCCCAATTTCATTGGATATGGGAATAGTTCCGGTGATCACTTTAATTTAGCATGTGATCTCTCAATTTCTAACAGTAAAAAAGCAACAGAGCATGAGTCTCCTTTTCCCCTGCTAGGTCCAAAACTTGTCCTGTCAAAAGGAGAAATGATAGCCTCTCCAGCCTTCTGATCAGCTGTCTGTCTCTCTCTCTCTTTCTGTTGACATGAATGGGCTATGAAACCATTTTCCTCCACCAGAGGGGTCTGATGTTCGATCTGTATAGCACATGCACAGAGAGACACATCTACATGCATATATACATATACTAGTGTATTTACACGGCATTGCCTGGGATTTTATTTTCTCATAGGTAATACTTGTTAGAAATACCTTAGGAATTACCTTATCTTAGGAATCAGATGCAGTTGAAATATACAGATTTGAGATCGTGTTTCTAATTCCCCAATCTGTCTCATCCAGTACGTGTAACTTTTCCCCACATTCCCCAATCTAATCTGTATTCAGAGTTATTAACATATAGTGGTTGGGTTCCTGTGGGAATACACTGCCCTCCTTCTTACTGGTAGGCCTTATCTCCATTGCAACCAGCCTGAGCTCTCTGGTTGAGAATTCTTAAGACCTCTCCCTGGACTGCCAACCTCAAGACTTCATAGAATATTCACAGCCAGCCAACCGTATGAGGTCTTTTTGTCTCACACAGCCAATCACATGAGGTCTTCACATGCCTGACACAAACAGACAAAACTCACTCACAGACTATATATATATAATGTGAATATCTTTCAGCCTCAATCTCACCAAACTTCTCCATGTCCCAGTTAGATTTTCTTCCTGTGCTTTTCATATTGGTTTCAGAAGCTTTTGGTGTCTTCCTTTGACATTGAAATTATGCACATTTTTTATTCATCTTCCCCAAACATTGGCTTTTCCATGTACAATTCACCTATTTGCATTGAGTAAATCCCTTCAGTTACTCACATTTCAGCTTACACCTTTTAAAATATGTGCAATAGTTTTTGTATATGTTATTTTCTGGGAAATGCTCTGTAAGGCTTTCAGATATCCTCAAGATGACATGCACATTTTCAAAAAAGTTTGGGAGTTTGTGAAAATTTTCTGTTTTTAAAGGTCATAGAATCCAATTAAATTTCTTTTCATCCCTAAGTTGTTCTCTCTCTTCCTCCTGTCCATATAGTTATGATCTTTGTATAAATGCACCAAGGATTGTATTTGGATTTGTCACCCTAGAGGCAACAAATCGGGATTTTGTCACTGCTTCTTCTGCAGCTGCTCCCAGTTGAACAGAGTTTCTGTTGGTGATAAATTAGGGGGCAGTACAGCAGAGCTCCCTACATCTCAGAGTCTCAGAAGCTGGAATGGCAGAAAAATCTAGAGTTGATGCACTTTCTCCTTGGCAGTACATTGACAGGTAGTGGAGCTTACTGCTAAGTAGTGGCTATTTAGGACTGCAGCCTTATGCAGTGACCCTAAAAACATTGGATTTAAGGTAATAAAGAATATTTAAAAAAAACACGGGTTGGAATATTTTTAAAAAGAAAAAAAGAAAAGAAAAAGAAAACATGAGTGCTATTCAACATCTTCATCAATGACTTGGATGAAGGAGTAGAGGGCATCCTGATCAAATTTGCAGATGACACCAATTTGGGAGGGACTGCTAGTACGCCAGAAGACAGGATCAAAATTCAAAATGACCTTGAAAGATTGGAGAGCTGGGCCAGAGCTAACAAAATGAATATCAACAGTGAGAAATGTAAGGTCCTACATTTAGGCAGAAAAAATGGAATGCACAAATATAGGATGGAGGATGTATGGCTGGATAGCAGTACATGTGAAAGTGATCTAGGAGTCTTGGTAGATCACAAGCTGAACATGAGTCAGCAGTGTGATGCGGCAGCCAAGAAAGTCAATGCGATTCTTGGTTGCATCAATAGGAGTATGGTGTCTAGATCGAGGGAGGTAATGGTACCACTCTATTCTGCTTTGGTTAGGCCTCATTTGGAATACTGTGTCCAATTCTGGGCACCTCAATTCAAGAAGGATATCGACAAGCTAGAACGTGTTCAGAGGAAGGCGACCAAAATTGTGAAGGGTCTGGAATCCATGCCCTATGAGGAACAAGTTAGGGAGCTGGGTATATTTAGTGTGCAGAAGAGAAGGTTAAGAGGGGACATGATAGCCATGTTTAAATATTTGAAGGGATGTCTTGTTGAGGAGAGAGCAGGCTTGTTTTCCACTGCTCCAGAGACTAGGACAAGGAGCACTGGATTCAAGCTGCAGGAAAGGAGATTCCACCTGAACCTCAGGAAGAACGTCCTGATGGTCAGGGCTGTCCGGCAATGGAATATGCTGCCTCAGAGTGTGATGGAGTCTCCTTCTTTGGAGGTTTTTAAGAGGCTGAATGGCCATCTGTTGGGAATGCTTTGATGTGTGTTCCTGCATAGCAGGGGCTTGGACTCGATGGCCCCTGGGGTCTCTTCCAACTCTATGATTCTATGAATGGAGGCCCGCTCAATTCAGGAAGATTTAGTTTTGAGAAGGTGTACTTAGGGTTGGACTATAAATAAAAAAATGAACTAAATTGTAGTTGTAGTATGAAAAACTTGGACCTGAAGTGGGAGAAATATAGCCCTCAAATCCCCTCAAAGTCTCCAAAGCCTCCATTTATTTAAAAAAGTGCCAAAAAGGCTTAAATCCTCTGCAAAAAACAGTAATTTTGTCCCCTGACAAAATTCCCAAACACTTCAAAAAATGAAAAAATAACAAAATGATATGGAATGAAACTGGAAGTGTGGTGAACTTATTTCCTGTTGTGTTGAAGCTGTTAGTGTGACCCTCACAGAATGCGTAGCAGTAATGTAATGTAGACTTGAGTCAACTGACTCAGACTCAAGTTGGACTTAAGTCACTTCAGTGACTCAACTCAGACTTGACTTGGCAATAAATGATGCACTGACTCAACTTAACTTGAGACTTGTAGACTTTCAGTAACTGACTTGCTGCCCTTGGTTCAGTAACAAAACATATTCATCCAGAAACCCTACAACTTTGAACAATGCTTCCATTCCTTTTTTCCTACTGGTCACATGACAATATGTCCAAGTCCAAAATGTGGGCATGTTTCTCAGAGGGGAACAGCAAACAGGCTAGGCAATGGACTTGAGGTGGGCCTGAGGTCTGCTCAGCAACCTGTTCCCACCACATATAGGAGGAGCCTTCTAAAACTTTTCCTAAGAGCAGAAGACAAGACTCACCCCCAGAGTGCATTTCTCAGAGGGGAACAGCAAATGAGTTAGGCAACAGGCTTGAGGAATAAAGATCCTTCCTTCTAAAGCTTTTTAAGCTTCAATAATGGGGAATAAGAAGGATCCTATTCTCCACTTCCAAAGCTGCAGATGGCAAAATTGCAAATGTAGAGGGCCAACTCTGCTTAAATAGTTATGACTGACTTTATTTGACTCTGTCCGATAATTATGGAATTTTGGTTGGGGTATAAAGTTGGCTTCCAGACTTGAGACTTGACTTGAGATTTGAAGGTACAGACCAGAGACTTGACTTGAGACTTGGAGTAAAAGACTTAAATACATCACAAGTATGTAGACAAAAAATTGCCCCCATCTCCCTTGCAGTTGCCCATCCGTGCCCTAGACCAAACCCCCACCTTCTTAGCTTAGTTTCATACTTGAAAACTGTAAATATAAATTCAAATATATTTCAGAATATCACAATTCTCTTTTTTGTATTTGTTAGATTTCTTCTTTTTTCTTTTCTTTTCTTTTCTTTTCCTTTCCTTTTTCCTTTTTTCTTTTTCCTTTTCTTTTTTTGATACTTGTCTGTACATTTTGAATGGCTGCATTTTGAGTCATAAAATCCCCTAACATCTGTCTTAATGTCAGAGCCAATCAGTTTCAAAAAGTTTCGCTGTAAAGCAGCTAAGTGCTACTTTTAACTACATCATCTGCAAAGAATGTCATTTTCACTCTTTTGTTAGACTTGGGATCTTGTTTTATGTGTGGTTTCTGCCAAAATGAGGTTCTATGTTATGTCCTGAAAGTGTAAAAATCTATTTCTAAAACTGGAACTTAGGGGAAAAGGAAAAGAAGAAGATTTGGTATGAGATAGAAACAATGTCCCTCACACCAACTCTTGATGTATCTAAAAGCAAAAGAGATTCTGGAGTCTTTTCATTTGCTTTTTCTTTGCACCTCAGGTTATCGTCACAGACCCTTTTTGCACCTTACCTTTTCGCAGTACTGGGGTGCGGGGCTCGCGCGAGCAGCCTCTGGAGAGAGGCTCTCGCTTCTCTGCCTCTTTGGCTCCGCACAAGCTTCCTGCTTGTGCGAGAGCCCCACCTCTTCCTTTCGCAGTGCAGCCTGGGACCTTCCCAGCCTGCACTGGACAGGAAGTGCGACCGGCCCGGCTTCTGAGGCTCCCCACGCAAGGTAAGTGCGCGCGGGGCCCCGGAGCACAGCATTTTCAGCTTAAAGCCGAAAATGAAAAAATGTGTGCACGGTCCACATCAGGCCCTTGAGCATCGCACAAATTTGAGTGCATCGTGTGGACTGCTCCTCACACGTGCACGACATTCAAGGGGCCCTTTCGCATCGGAAATGCCATGCGAAAAGGGCAACATTGTCTCCGTGATAATCCTTAAACTTGACCCATTCAGAAGCTTTTGGCTAGGATGAAGGAATAGAAATGACCTTCATTTTGCAGTAAGTTTGTTTTTAAAGTATGGTAAAAGGGCTTTTCCTTCTTATGTTTGGGTCAGTTTCAGCTATAAGAGTATAAGTTAGAGAAGCATGAAACTATTCTCATGATTGGTCACAGGGGAGAAAAGATTTTTTAAAAAGAAAAAGAAGAGGTGTAATTCAGAAAGATTGAGTCAGAGGAGGAAAGATGGTTTGACACTGAGAGATAAGACAGAGTCCAATCTGCAGGATCTGAATAATTAATTATGAGTACTACACCAAAAGTGGTGTAGCCAGCGTGGTATAGTGGCTTAAGCAGTGAGCTATGACCTTGGAAACCAAGTTTCAAATCCCTGTTCTGCCATGGAAACCCACTGGGTGACCTTGGCAAGTCAATATCTCTCAGCCTCAGAGGAAGGTGAAGGCAAAGACAAAGCCTCTCTGAATAAATCTTGCCAAGAAAACCCTGTAATAGGTTCATCTTAGCATTGCCATAAATCAGAAACAGCTTCAAGGCCCACAAACAGCAACAACCAATCCAAGAACACTAAACACTTAGATAGAGTAGAGAAACAGATTGATCTATAACTTTGCATAGTTCCAAATATTCCCACTTTTAAAAAAAAGAAAAGAAAAAAAAGAACTGTTCAGTCTTGCTTAAATTAGTGTAGCTACACACATTACTTCTCTTTAAAATTTCCTGTGTTCTCACAGCACATGAAGCTAACTAGGCAAGCTTCAGATCTTACACACAATCTTCCAGGGTTCCAATTGGCTCAAACTGAGAATGCTTATAGGCATGAATAATCCTGTGTAATGACCCTGTGGATGTGCCACTGTTTACACTGCCCACTTCTCTGCCACCTAAATAGTCCTGATACCATATGGCTTTAATGACTTTTCAATACGGTAGCCATTAGCCTGCAGATACAGTGTTTTACCTCTTCATCTCCACCCCTTTTCCTTATTTCTTGATCAGTTGTATTTCCATTGTTCCAGCACCTACACATGATTGGTTACATCTCTCCTCATCCTTCATCTCGTTTCCTTTCTACTCTCCATCAAGGTCAAATCACACCTCAGATTTAGATTAGAGTGACTAAAATCCTATCTTTTAGTCTTTTTCTCTTTACAATGAACATAAAAATGGAAGGGACCTGTGTAGCTCATAGTAGCTGAAAAAGTGACTGACTTTCTTCCCACTACATTTAAAATCTTATTATTTGCATTTTTATCAGGGTTTTTTTTTTTTTTGTATCTACACCAAGTCTACTATCCAGTGCACTCTACATAAGCATATACTAGAGACCTAGAGATTTTGTAGTCTAACTTAGCTGAGAGAGCAAGAGATGGAAGACTCCTTTTTTTTTAATTTTATTAAACTATAACACAAAAACAAACGAAAAATAAAACACCATGTGTTATACATAATAGTGAATTAAAAAACAAACAAACAAACAAAACAAAAAAATTTTTTCCTTCTTTTAAACAATGCAAACTTATATTATTGTTTTTCCCTTCCCCTAAAATCATAAACTTGTTCAGCTTGTTCCGTTCATACAACTTATACATTTTTGTTACGTATCTTCAATTCTTATTTTCATTATATTCATTTTTATTATTATACTTTCACTCTTAATTCAATATTTTTCACTCCCATTTAATCTCTTACTATTATTAATTATAAACTTATTACTTAATATCTCTAATAATAACCTCTCTCTAAAACCAATTACCTTTTAACTTTTTTTCCCCTTTTACACATTGAACATCACATATCAAATTACATCTATAAATCACAAGTTTAACACACACAGATAATAAACAATATAAAAATACAAAATAAAAGATAAAAGTAATAATAAAAAAAAACCCACCCCCAGAGCCAACTTTTTATTTAATCCACTTTCCAAAATTGCCATTCTTCTTTTAACAGGGTAGCATTACCATCTCTTTTCAAAACTTTTTCTAAAAATATTTTCCAAATTTCTTCAAAATCATTTGTTTTTACCAAACCTTTCATAAACCTAATTCTACATGTTAGTTTATCATTAATTGCAATTTTCCACACTTCTTTATACCATTCTTCTATTTGAAATTTTTCATTTGTCTTCCATTTTTTTGCTATTATTAATCTCGCTGCAGTTAACAAATTTGTTATTAATTCTTTCTTTGCCTGAGTACACTCTACCTTATTATATATGGACAACAACGCTATATTTGGACATACTGGTATTTCTAATCCTATAATCTCTTTTATCTCTTTAAAAACCTTTTGCCAAAATTCCTTTATCTTGTTGCAATTCCACCACATATGCATATATGTACCAATTTCTTGACATCCTCTCCAACACGAGATGGAAGACTCCTATCTAGAGAAAGGGAGCCAGGAGGAATAGGGCAGAAGGAATGTGGCACGGAGCAAACTATTTTGTCAAGGTGGGAGTGGATGCAATAAGCAACTGTGATGGGGAAGATATTGATCACAGTGGCCAACAGTGAAGAAGACAATAAAAATGTGTTTGAGCAGGTGAGTGGAGAAGGGATGTTGCTAATGTCTTAAGAACATCACCAAGGTACTATAGTATGAAAACAGAGCCAAAGCAGCAGATATCTGTACTACAGTGAAACACTTGCTCCCCTCCAAAAAAAAAAAAACACTACTGCAGTTGGAGTTAAGTTAAATTGCTGGCTCTATGGCACTAAGGGAAAACTGCTGCTGCTGGGAATGGGTATGAGTGAGCATATCATGTGAACAGAGAATTAAAAGGCAGGAACAGCTGTATACAATCAGCCACAGTTAGTGTTACATTTACCCTATATGAATTTGCCTACTATCTGGTTAGCTTAACTGGATGAATTTATTCCTGGTTCTTTTTGTTATCCTCTTGCTAAGCTGGAGTTAGGGTGTGTTGGGAATATAAAGAGTAATTGCAAGTTTTTTCATCCACAGTAAGAAAGAGTGTTTCAGCACAGTAAGTTAACTCTTCGAAAAATGGTAAACTATTGCAATTTTTTTTGTTTGTTTCATAGTTTTAAAAAAGTTTGAGCAAAAATTGCCGAAAAGACAGGGTCATTGCACAAATGTATTTTTCCAATTACTGTGCCAAAATGCAAAAGAAGAAGAAGAACAAAGAAAAAGAAGAAGGAAAAAGAAGAAGAAAAACAAAACAAAAAACCAAATGCATAATAAGCCTATGTCATAATCTTTCAGTGAGGAGAAATTTGAATTTATTTGCCTGTGCGTGCAATAAATAAGAATATTTCATATTCCTGCATAAAATAAGCAAATATTTATATTTCATGCATGCTTCAGATTTTTTTTTCTCCCAGCTTCCCAATTTTCTCCCCCTAGTCATAGAAGAAGCCTTGTTATTTAAAATTTTGTGGTCTTCTTTGTATCTATCCCAAGCCCAGCCTGCTCTACCTAAAGCAGATACTTCAGACTTTGAGAATTTGGAGACTGACTTAGCTGAGACAGCAAGAGAAACAAGACTTCCATTTGATGGCAGTGAAGACTGGGATTCAAGAAGGGTAGAAAAAGAAGAAATGGTGGTACTGGAAACATTATTTTGTTATTTATTCTAACTATGTCATTTCTCCTAAGCCTTAAACTATTGCTATTTTTGAACTGTGTGTGTGTTGACTAGGATAATCAGCTGTGATGAACCTTGTTTTGAGTCCAAAAGACTCCATGTATTGTAGTTTGAATATAAAAGTTCCCATGTAATGTAGAATGTAAGGCTGTAGACCAGCCAGCAAGGATGTGTTGAACGACATCCTCTCTAAATCTGGCTTCCCTTATATTTATTTGTAGAATGTTTTCACACTGGGGCCTCTGGGGAAGGTTGTTTAATTAAAAGCTCCCTTCTCCATCATTCTAAAGAGCTTTAGATAAACCCTAAACTGTATTGCTAATTCTAATTAGAATAGACCCATTGAATCAATGGAATTTAACTTGCTAAGTGCTCGATCATATTCCCATTGACCCAATTAGCATCCCAGCTCAAGATCATCCCAGACTCTGAGGTTTCTGGTCCAAAACCTGAGACCTAGGGACTGCCCCATTGATGTTATTAAGATTTATGGATTAAGCAACAACCACAGTTGCTCACAGCTTGTCATTTAAGCATATAGAGACAGATAGACAGAACATATTTTCTCTGTTTGGGTCTTAAGACAGAAATCTTAGCTAGGGAGTTGTTCCCAGATCAAAGCGAAATGAGGGGATTATTCCCTCTCACATCAGAAAACAGAATAAGGCGTATTTAATCTAGGCTACTTGCTTTTAGCCAGAAGATGGATGCAGAGCAGAGGGTGAGATCTTGTATCATAATGAGTGGGAAGGAAGCGGGAAACTAACATAGGGCCTTTCTGCACTACACTGTTATAGTGCTATTATTCGACTTTCAATATCCTATGGAATCCTGGTATTTGCAGTTTTAGGGAGGGATATTTAAAATTCTCAGCCAGAGAGTTCTTTGGCCTCAGTAAACTACAAACCCCAGAATTCCACAGGAAGTTGAAAGTGGAATAATAGCACTATGACAGTGTAGTGCAGAAAGGCCCGTAGACTCCCTAAAGAGTTTTGGCCAGTTTCCACAACAAATCAACTAAGTCTTGTGAATTGTAACTGGCTCCAGTTCTACTAGCTTGAGTTGGAGACTTTCACACAACCATTTTCTCTTGAGAAGAGTTGAGCCCACCAAAACTGGAGAATTTGCACGCTCATCTCCCATCTGGTGATGACTAAAAAAAAAAAAAAAAACTGGGGACACAGGTCCACACCCCGAGGTTTGCCAGCCTTACATACAATGGTCTAAACCATTAAGAACTAGCGGTTAGATTAAACCAGTATATGCTTCATTCCTCTCTTGTGGCCTAAACCCTGAACCATATAGTCCAAATTTTCTTTTGAGTACTTGATCAGTACAAATATACTGTCAATGTACAATTATACATTGTTTATATATCAATGTGATTAATAGTTATTAAAATTATTTCAGCTTCCTGGAATGGAAACTTTTTTCAAACTGGGAATGGTTAATAATTTCTTCCATTTATAAGGCTAGTTAATTTTGTTTTTAAATAACAGATAGGTAGGAACTTATGACAGCTAGCAAAAGATATCTGAAATAAGGTACTGCATCACTAAGGTGTGACTGTAATCCTGGCTTTTCAGCATTTGCACAATATTGGTACGCAAGACTTGACTGTGCTAAGTCATGCTGTGTTTTAAACCTCGCAATCCTGAGGGTCGGCCAAAGAAGTCTTGTCAGATCTATAAGGATTAGTATGTTGCTATTCATCACCTGGATAGCTTAAGCTACCAGAATACTAATACGACAACTTCTAGGTCCACTTTAATAGATAGTCATATTGGTAGCGCAACAAACGGTGACAAGGGAGATTGGACCTGACAACCAGGATCACTGCTGGAAAGAAAAAAAGCTGCCGTTACTGTGTAGCAAATCATCAGACAAATATATAGCAGCCCACAATGGAGTGCTCAGGAGTATTTAGAAGCTTAGCACCAGTCCACTGAACCCAGTTGCAAAGAATGTAAACTTTCAGGATGAAATAACTTAATTGCTCCCAGTGGGAATCACCAGAGAATCTTAATAAGAGTAACCCAGGTCTGGCAGAGACATGGCCATATTACAGCAAGCAATCCAGCTAAAGGCTCCATGTGTGAATGTCATGGTTGAGGAAAGAATCCTTCCCTTTGGGGCACTGACAATGATAAACAATAAAAGAGGAGACAGCCAAAATTAATGTATATAAGCTAAAGTTTATAATGCCCCATATGAATTAGACTATCAAGTGATATGGAAGTATCATATTGTCCAGTGAATTAATGATCAAACATAAAGAATATTTTTCCACTGAGAATATTTTACTTATTTTCCTATTTATGTGCTGCAGACAACATTGTATGGTTTGTCTAGATAGGAATAATGAATGGCACCCCTCCCCCAGGACACAGATAGCCAGATGGTATGGTTCTGCTCCATGGAGTTTTTGAAGGAGAACACAATCCTATTCTTCCATTCTGCCGAGACTGTAGGAACATGGCAATGACATCCACAATTCAGTCCAGTCATGCTCAAGGGAATTAACACAGATAAGCGTCCCCATGTATGCCCTGTGATCCTCATATGTACAGAGAGAGTGGTAGATTTAACAATCTCTGATTTCATTAACATCCTTCTACTTGGATGTGAGGAGATCCTTTTTCATCTCATGGACAGAAGGCTTGTGACTTAGGAAGGTATTGTAGAGATTCCACTCTTTGCTATTCTCTGGGACCATGGGAAACAAAGAGATCATTACCTGGTGTCCCATAAAGCCAAAATAGTAAATACAAAACATCCTCTTAGTGTGTTACATGTTCACCATGATGTAGGCCTCCAGGCTACTGTTTTACATATTCAAGGTCTACAATGCAGGAAAGGATAAGGAAAACACAAGAAAGCAGTAAGTCCTGTGCCCATTCCAGAAATGCTACTGAGAATTTGTCCTTTTGCCTGGGGCCAGGAGGATGCAGATGTCTACCTCATCTTTAATAATAATAAAAGCAAGAATGTGTCAAGAAGGGATGAGCAGAGACATTGTCTGAATCACAGGTATGGACACCAACCTGTATGGACATGTATGGACAACAGCATGTTAAGAGCTGCTTTCATTAGCTTTTGCATGGCTGATAGTACCTTAGAATGGTGAAAGAAAGCTTTCCTTCCCCCATTCCCTCTAATCCTATCAAGCCACGTGTTTTTTAAGGACAAAGTGTTTGCATTCCATTTTAATGAGAGCTAATCAAATAATTATCTCTGCTTTTTTCAAAGAAAGAGCAGAGGCTTAGCCTTCAGGCTTTTCCTACTTGAAGGGAGCAAACAGTGTGAATGCTGGAACCAAATCAACCCTTCTTTTCCTCCTAGTAAAGAGAGGAAAGAGAAAACAAAGATACTTAGCCTTTTTGTTCTTGTGTGCCTTCAAGTTGTTCCTGATTTATGGTGACCCTAAGTTGAACCTATCACAGGGTTTTCTGGGCCTGAGAGTATGTGACACAATCAGCGGGTTTCCATGGCCAAGCAGCTCTTCAGGATTGTAGTCCGGTGTTCAAACCACTACACCATGCTGGCATGCTGCTAGCAAAAAAGGAGAATTTGAAATATTTCAACATATGCACACACAATCACATTAGCCCACACACATATACAGGCATCTTCTTTCTTTAAACTGGTAAAATGACAACTCATCTCCATTCCCACTGGGCATGTAGTCACCCTTGAATGGCCTTGAATATTTAGAGAATTTTTAAATGTTACTAATAAAACTAAAATCCATATGTTTCCTACTTTAGGCACCCTAGCTTGGTCTTATTGCTTTCCTGGTGAGTGTTCTAAAGCACTAGTTACTATGGAAACACCACAAGAATTGTTTGGTATATGTAAGATTTTGCTTTGTAGATGCAATACTGTTGGTCTGATTTGCCATCCTGTCCTCTTAAAGGAGAAGAAAAGCTGAAGCATAAGACTAGCAGAGTCATCTCCTTGTTATTCTTTAGTACAATTAATATGTTTTTAAAAAAAGAAAAAGAAAAAGAAAACAAAGAGAGAATGAAGACCCAGCTATTGTGAAACCAGGAAACAGGCAAAGGAAAAATAACACCGGTCAACAACCTCTTTAGAAAGGTTGAACTTGTCTCTTCATTTCAACAGATGCTAGAAAATTGTGTGTTGGAATGAAGTATTGCAGCGGAAACCCTTCTTTGGGGGCAATTTCAAAAATATCCACATGAACAATGGTTGAAAAACTCCAGTTTTTAAAGGGAAGCATTCACTAATATTGATTGTCATTCACGTTTTATCTATTGTTGTTGTTGTTATCAGCTGCCAAGTCTGTTTTGACTTCTATCTCCATTTCACATGGCATTTTCCATGCAAAAGGGTCCCTTGAGCATCGCACAAATGTGAGGAGCGGTCCACATGACGCACTCACATTTGCACAATGCTCTAGGGCCTGGTAAGCACTGCTTGCACACTTTTTCATTTTTGGCTGTAAGCTGAAAATGGAGCACAGTCACACATTGCTCCCAGGCCACGCGCACACTTACCTTGTGTGCAGAGCCTCAGGAGCCAGGCTGGCCACGCTTCCTGTCTCAGTGCAGCCTGGAAAGGTCCCAGGCTGCACTGTGAGAGGAAGAGGTGGGGCTCTCGTGCTAGCAGGAAGCTTGTGTGGAGCTGATGAAACCTGGACATGAGGGTCGCTCACAAGAGGCTGCTCGTGTGAGCACCGCACCCCAGTGCTGAGAAAAGGTAGGATGTGGAAAGGGCCATAGTGATCCTATGATTTATATATGCGATTCATGATAGTTCATGTTTTCAAGAATTGTTTAGTAAACCTGTTTCTATTTTTTTCCCCCAAAAAAATCTATTTGTAATTTTTGTGGATGAAAACATAAAATAATTCGAAATTTTGTTTTCCTTCCCAATTCCTATTATATACATATATTGTTAATCCTGTTTTCATGGGCCCTAAAATTTTCATAGGCCCTAGACAATATGCCTAAAATGCATGATGGATAAAGCAGCCCTGGGGAAAGGCCTCCTCTTCTGACCCAGATGGCCACCATTTTGACAATGCAGGAAGAAGGACCACTAAGGACCAACCTGGACCACTAATTCTTGCAGATGTTTATTTGAGACTACACTGTGGTACCTTTGAATATTTTGTGTTCCTGCAGAGCTGTATTTTATCTTCCACTTCACTAAACATCTACAAGAAACTGAGGACACTGGGTTGAGATATCACCAACATGAGTGATTTTATTTTTATTTTTCATTATAGTGCCAGAATAGCTAAATCAGTGTCTGACCATGGTAATGAAATGAATGAAGACCAATAAGACTTAGGCCATTTCTGCATGAATTCTTATAGCACAATTATTCCACTTTCAACATCCTATGGAATCCTGGGGTTTGCAGTTTAGGGAGGGGCCGCGTGGTCCCTCCCTAAACTGCAAACCCCAGGATTCCATAGGATGTTGAAAGTGGAATAATCACACTATAAGAGTGTCATGCGGAAATGGCCCAAGATAAGAAGAAAATATTGTGACTATATGATTGATCTACTCAATGGAGTGCTATTCATCTGGTGTTAGAAGGAATTTTCACCTTGGAGTGCTCCTTGATCCATCTTTATCAGTGGAAACACAAATTGTTTCTGTAATATAGAGTTCTTCCACTTTTGCAGGAACACCAGATTCTACTGTATCTGGACCAATGTATTCCAACCTCACTTATCCACATTCTGGTTAAACTACAAAATCCTTTTTGTGGATTTATTGTTATTATTTATTTCCCACCACACCCAAACCAGGACTCAATATAACTTACAAATTAATACAAATACAATACAGCTCAACACAATACAATAAATATAAGAACAATGCAGTTAAATTAGCTAAGTGTCAACAACATTACAAAGAATTCAAAACATACAGTTTAAAAATAACAAATGACTGTTTTAAAAACATTACAGTTACAGGCAAAGCAGAAACCAATCCAAATTGCTGTAGTTTAAACATGCACTTCATGCAAACCTGTTGGATTAAAGAAAAGTTTTTGTCTGCTAGCTAATACAGCCACCCTAGAAAAGGAATTTCAGTATCTAAAGGGCTTCCTGGAAGACAATTCAGAAACTGCATTTACCGAAGACTTTGGCTGCTAGATTATTAACTATGACTAGGCTATTGTAATCAATTTATTCTTGTAGCAAGCAGTCTACACCAGCTTCCTAATCTGTTTCTGGGCTACTTCAGAAGAAAAACAAAACTTATTGAAGTTCTTCACGGATTAGGACAGAATTATTAGAAGTTCCTCTCTTCGTGTATACATTACATATATACATATATTAAGAAAAACACAATAAAGGTGGTACCCTGATTTCTGGGGGTCCTGAGAGGGACACCTAAATGCGCTCTCATTTATGTAAGTTGGGGAAATTAGCAAAGAGCACAAGCTAGCAATATGAGAGGCAGGGCAATGGAGCGGAATCTTTTACCCAATGTCTGCGGGGTCAGGCAGAGTCAAGGAGCAAACAGAATTGAAATAATAATTGTGGTTTTTATTAAAATACAACCAAACAGTGTATGCAGCACACTTACACAGATAACTAGAGAAATAAAGGTTGGAGTGGGATAGAGGGCTTTTTAAGAGGAGTTGTTGGTTTGGGTAATACTACACCTGTCCTGAAGCCCGGGTAGTCTGCAGCAGAAGTTTGGAGGTGTGGAGTCTCAGTACGTGGGACTGAGGGGAAGGCTCGCCAAGCAAAGTGGCAGCAAGGCGGGATGGAAGTCAGGAGCAATCCAAGCAATCCAAAGAAGTGCTCAAAGTCAGGGGTATTTATAGGGGAAAATGTGGCCATAGGCTAGTCTGTACTTGGGGGAAAACAATGAGTTTCGGGCTGGAGACAAAGTCTCCGAAGGTCAGAATTTAGCATGATTGAGTTAAGTCCAAATTATCAGTAGAGTAGCCAGTATGCAAATGCAGAGTGCTTGACAGATGAGGGTTCTTCTAATCAAGCTGCCTGCTCAGGGCAGGGAGTTCTTTGTAAGTAGCATGCATACATAATAGAGTACTTGCCTTTGAGGTCTCCTGAAGGGGCGGAACGGCTATTTCTGGCCAGCCTGTATTGTTTGGAATATTACAGCGATTAGCGTCTGTGCCTGTCTGCAAGCTTGTCCGGGGGACCTCGCAGCACGTGGAGAGGAATAGGTAAAGAAGGCCAAATTATTGATATCAAAGTGATATCTAATATCCCTCAAGTTGGGGCTAGAAACTGCGGTAACAAAGGAAACAAAGGAAACAAGAAACTTGCCCAGTTACAGAACCTTGTCCATATTGATGGTGAAATAAGGCTCTAGTATAGCTTCCTTGTTGTGTAACTGTAGAAACAAGGCTCAGATCTTCCCTGTAATTCATGTTCTTTCCGATGGCTTCTTCACAAATTTAAGTGCCAGACAAAATAGTGATTGTGTTACTGGTTAAATGCGTATTATTGCAAGAATCTTTACATGCATTTTTAATGCCTTCTGGACAGTTAGAGATTCTAGTAATAAAACTAATTATCTAGTCAGTCTACACAATGGAAAATAGATGTACTTTAGCTTCGAGCAAGCAGAAAAGATGTTTTAGTTCAGGGCCTATCATACATCATATCTGCTTATGGATCATTCAATTCAGTTACAAATTACCTCACCACTTTAAAGAAAGTTCATAACATGCTCATTTAGAGATGCTGGAAGTTTTTTCTACAAATTAGGGGAAAAGACACAAAACAGTTTCATTAAAATCTTCTTGGTTTATTTTTGTAGGATTAGAAATGCCTAAGTGGTAATAAATTTTTAATATCTCTCCTTTGTTTTAATGATTTGTTCTATAATGTTTAGACCAGCACTTTAAAAAAAATGAACAAACAGCTTCTTTTTGTACCATTTCCATTCTTCTTTTGCCAACAGGCAAGAATCCACCCCAAAATTTTCCATGCCCAATAGCCAATGCCTGGGAACTGTAGTGCAAATAAGTAACATTTCAAGGTTCTACCCTGGAATTCTATGATGTATTTCATTAATGAAAATGAAGATTTTAGCTGCCTTTCCAACTGAATTTGCTTCTCCCCATGCCCTAAGAGAGATGCTTGCCTTTACCAATGGGACACAAACAAAAATGCCATTGCAGCTTTCTCCATTACTTTGGCCATTTCCACACTAAACTGCAATCCCTAGGATTCCATAGGATGTCGAAAATCGAATAACAGTACTATAACAGTCTTGTGCGGAAATGGCCTTGTCTCCACAACAGTTATGTGCTGAGCTGGTCTGTTTGTCCCTCAGGTGTTATTTATTACTGTTTATTCCAAACTTAAGCCTCAAGACTGCTCAAGCAAACTAAGGAGACTAACAGTGACCTGCCTCAAACAAACCATTCAGTTTTATGGCTGAACAGGGATTTGAGTATGGGATTTCTATCCACACTCATCAGTGGAGCTGCTATACCAGTTTAGACAAAACTATGATAAGCTGAAAAACTGATAGGATAACATGCAAGAGTTTTCACAGTTGAATTTGTATTTGACAGCTGCGAGGTAAAGAAGAAGAAAAAAACCTTCACTGTTATTATGCCCCAGATTTCAAGGGTGCTATCCTATTTCCTGCATTTCACAGATTATATGAAAACTGCTATGTAATATGCTTCAGCTCCCCCACCCCCATCACTCTGGCTGTTAATGGCCTCCTAGATATAGAGTAAGCTATCCCTCTTGCTATAGACTAATGCATTATTGCCTGGAGCATTAGTTTAATTATTTAAGGCCCAACCATTAAGACATAATTGTTTTCTTCTGATCCTCCAGCAGCACTACTCCTTCCTTTTCCCACTCCCCTCCCCTCCCCATCCCAATTCCATTTCTTTTTGTATGCTTGCTCATTTCTGGTAGGAATGAAAGCAGTTTCACAACTTTAGGAGCAGACAGAACTTCATCAAGGCGGGCAAATGTCTGTTGGATTCCCCATTTCAGCTGGCCAATCAGTTGTCCTTTTTTTCATCTGCCACAAACTGGGCTCAAAGGCATACTTTATGCTGAGGAAATAAGAAGGAAAAAAAATTGACCAAAGAGAAAGGAATCCTTAAAATTCCTTAATTGCAGTTGCAGTTGCAGAAAGGATGCCTTGTCTTTTTAATGGGATAATCCCCTTTTAATTGATATCATAGATGTCGAACCAGGAGGAAATTGCTGTTTGCTAATGTACACCAAGTCTAAGATCCTTTCATGTTCTCATTCGGATCAATTCAAATAGTTTAATCTTCTCAAATCGTTTGTTTGGCTAGATTCTACTCTCTACCCAGATCTAAAGTGAAGAGTCTTAAGAAGACAAACAGGCATTTCAGGGATTAAAGGATAGACTAGACTAACCATTAAAAGTGGCAGGTGGTAACAGAGGATCAGCTTTGATGAAAAGAGGTTGACAGGGTTTTTTTATGCCACAAAACTACTGCTGCCTTCCTGTTCAATATTTAAGGTTGGTAATGGAATGTGATGCCAAAAACCTATCTCTATGGCCCTTTTCGCATGCTATTTCTCATGCGAAATGGCTTCTGGAGTGTCACATGATCGTGAGGACCGTTTCACATGACGTCCTCACAATTGCGTGATGCTCCCAAGGCCAGTAGGCGGCAATCCCGGGCCCCACATGCACTTACCTTATGTGTGGAGCCTCCAGAGATGTAGCCATTGCACTTCCTCCTCCAGAGCAGCCTGGGAAATTCCCCGGCTGTGCTGCGGAAGGAAGAGGGGAGCCCTCACACTTCCTTCCAGCCAGCACAGAGCTGGTGCGGAGGAAAAGCAGAGGGGACATGAGCACCTCTCACAAGAGGCTTCTTGAGTGATCCCTGCAAGCCCACGCTGAGAAAAGGTAAGGTGTGAAAAGGACCTTTAAGACAATCAGCACTCTAACCAAAAGAATACTGAGGCAATGTGGATCAGGGCACAGGGAAATGACTGCAGTGCTCCTCTGATCATGGGGTGCACTGAGACAAGCAGCTGCTGCAGGACCTGATGGATCTCTCCAGCTGCCCAACTCAGTGCATCCCATGACCTGGACAGCATTGTACTCAATTCTCTTTTCCAGCCCCCTGATCTGCAGCCAGTCCAACTGAACCCTACTCTACAAAAGCCAATTCACCCCCAATCTGCAGCCACTCAGTAACTCTTCGGATGGGATGCCGTCTGGCTTAAGAGGTAGATTTTTAAGGGGTCTCAACAGCAGGAGCGTCTATGAAAATAGACATCCTCTTGCTTTCTCTCAAAACCTTCTCAGACCCACCTTGTTGACCCAAAATTAATTTCCCATGGGCAAAGGTAGATTACCATTTCTAGAAACCTCCAGAGATTGCGGTTCACCTTTTAAATTATTGCCTGATATGCTATTTTATTCTTTAAAGAAAAAAAGACCTTTTTTTAAAAACTAAGAGGTAGCCACTTCTGGGGGTGCATGTGTGCGTATGTAAAGGGATAGTATATATTTGGGGTGGGGAGAGAATTTGCAAAGGGTTTATGCACCTACCTCAACAGAAAATGGGAAGCTGCTGACCTCTGGAACATGCCCAACCTCACAAGATTGCATATGTATGCGCATAGATTTTACTGGGAATTATTATCCAAGGCAAAATATTCAAAGTATCTAGTGCATTTTAAAATGCACCATATACTTCTGAATATATGGGACAATATATGAGAATAGTGGGACAAAGAAAATGTGTCCATTTAGAATTCAAAAAATAGATCTGGGATTCACACAATGATAGTATTACAGTTTAGGCTTAGTCTGAAGGAGTTGCATTCACTTTTATATCTCATGTGAAAAACATGTTCTAAATATCTGATGTCCAGCTGTGAAAGTACTTGGTAATGTAAGGACATCTTAGACATTCTGACTTAGAATTCCATCACAAGGTGTCTTAAAATATTCTAAATCAAATTCTTCATGGTAAATTAGAAGGCACAGGGCAGCTATTGTGTCTTTCTCTACTTCATGGATTTTCTGAGGTAAGGGAAGATACGGAAGTCAGAAAAATAAGGACTATAATTATGTTTTGGTATAAAATAACACAATAACATTGAATGCTATCCTGTCCTAAACCACTCCTTTGGAAAGTTGTCTGTAGTGTTTTATGCACTACTACCTTTAATTGACAGAGAGGGGGAGAAAGAGCAGAGTCCTTATGAATTCATGGCTCTCCTTTCAGCCCCAACTGGATTTCATAAACACTTGTAATAGCTATTCTCTCTTGCAGTGGTCCGCTGGGATTCTTGCATTAGTAAAAATGAAAATATTACCTAAGATTAATTTTTATTTAGGATGTTACCAATAAAAATATTAGAAACAGAATTGAAAAACTGGCAATTACTAGTGAATAACTTTTGTAATGGAAATAAGAAAACAAGGATCAATAAGAAATTTTGGTACAACTCCCAAAAAGAAGGTGGATTGGGCCTCCCAAATTCAAAATGGTATTATAATGCAAATCAATTGAGATATATTATAGATGGAGTCTTGGGAAAAGGGGATTTAGAATGGTTAGAGATGGAAATAACAGAAATTGAGAGCAGGTTAGAGAATATCTTTTTTTGGAACTTTGATAAGAGAGAAATAGAAAAAATAGAAAACCCCTTTTGAAGAATATATTAGAAATTTGGGAAAAAAATAAGGAAAAATTAATGCCGGCTATTTCACCATCAACCCCAGTAGTGATGGTGGGAAAATTTCCAAAGAATTTGAGAGATGAATTAGAGAAGAAATTAAAGAAGCAGAGAATTTATAAGTTAAAAGATTGGATGAATATAATGATGAATAAAGAAAAAATAAAGGAGAGGTTGCAGGGTACTAAGATATCATGATTTAATTATATTCAGTTAGAGCAGTGGACAAGGAATTGGAAAAGTAATAATAAAGATACTAGAGAATGCACTAGATTTGAACAAATGATTAAGCAAAGAGATGGAATGGAGGAAAATGAAATATTGAATGGTACCAGAGGTGAAACATATAAAATACTGTCAATATATGAAGATGAAGATGAATATCTTACAAAAATATGGGAGGAAGAACTAGCAAAAAATATAGATATTCAAGAACAGGGAAAGATTTGGAATCAGCATCATTTAAAACATTTATCTGTAAGGACAAAAGAGAATTATTATAAATTGGTCTGGAGATGGTATATAACACCAGTAAGGTTAAACCATGTAGATAAGAAACACTCAAGGTTATGTTGGAGGGGTTGCCAAGAGATTGGCGCATATATTGATATGTGGTAGAACTGTGAAGGTGTAGAGAAATTTTGGCAAATTGTGTTTAAAGAGATAACAGGAATTGACTTACAAATAAGTCTGAGTATAGCATTATTATCTGTATTTGAAAAAGTTAATTGTACCCAGGCAATGAAGGATTTAATAACAAATTTATTAACTGCAGCAGGGTTAACTATAACAAGAAAATGGAAAATGCAAGAAAATTTTCAAATAAAGGATTGGTATAAAGAAGTGTGGAAAATAGTGATTAATGTAAGCTAACATGTTCAATTAAAGTCAGAAAAGGAATAATGAAAGAGAATGGTTTTGAAGAAATATGAAAGATATATGTGGGAAAAGTCCTAATAAAAGAGGGAAGTGTCACATCTCCACAAGAAGAATTACAATTTTGGAAAGCAGAGTAAGCTGAAAGATAATTGGCTCAGGGGATGGGTTTACACTTAGTGTTAAGGCTTACATTTAAGGTTTTATTTAAGGTTATATTTAAGGTTACAGTTAAGGTTAGGGTTAGTATTAATATGTTTAGTAATAGGATCATATTTAGTAACAGCAATAGGTTAAAAATAGTTGCAAAGGATAGAGTTAAGAATGTAACAAAAATATGTAAGCAATATGATATATAACATGTGGAACAAGTATATGATGATGAACGATCTGGAAAGAAATAATAATGTAAGCGATTACGTTGTAACATTTTCCTTTTTCACTTTTATGGTAATCACGTGGTGTTATGTGTTGTTTGTTTTTTTCTTTTATAATTAATAAATCTTTTTAAAAAATATTTAGGAGGAGAAAATGTAAGTTGGTATCTAGTTCAGTGGGAACCAAGCACAATCCATGCTTATGAAATGTTGAATGTAGCGGTGATTATGAAATCTAAATGTTAATGGAGTGATCTGGAGGGCAAAGACAAAGAAACAGACCTAGCTGGCTATCTAGCTTAAATCCTGAATGAAAACAACCCACGCTCAAAAACTTTGTGGCATGTTAACATTAGTCTTTCCTTATTTATATCCTCTTCTTCAGATGCATGATAATATTATTTTATGTGAAACCTATATGTATTATACAATGTACACTTCTATGTATGTGTGTATTCCTGGTGTTATAACGACTTGTTTATTAAAGTTTGACCCTTCCATGTAAAAGGAAGAAGGATTCCATATCTCTCATGCAGAAAAGCCAGAGGCAAGAGGAAAGGAATGAACCTGCTCTTGCTTTCTTTCTCATGACTTGAACATAGGCGTTAACAGATCTTTCATAAGAGGTTCAGATACTTTACCAATGTAAGTATTCACTAGGAACAATGAATTCAACTTCAAGCATCTAAATTAAGAAACCTACAATCCCATCTAGAAATCTAACATAGAACATTATTATTATTTACAAGCACTGAGCTACTGTTGCTCTTGAAAGCACACAGTAACTCAGTGTCAGAAAATGCATTTAACACATCTTCTGAATTATAATTTCGAGCTACTGGTTTCTTTTTTACATTAATAACTCCATAAATCTACAGTTATTTTTTTACTATTTAATGTAAGTACATATTAGCTCTAATGAATTTTACAAGCTCAGGTTTACTTATTTTAAATGAAGGACACAAACATTAAAAATGAAAAAATTAAACTTGAGACTGAGCTTTTGAAAATGAGGGGTTGGTTTAAGTTCCCATTTTAAACTTGGATTGTGTGTGGAGGATGGCTAGCTAATGAATAATAGTGGTGTAAAATGCAAACCTTCACTCAGAAACAATGTTCCAATTAAATGAAACATCCAAGTAAAATGGTGTTATGGTGATGCAATCATGGCAAAAACAAGATAATTCAGGATATCTCAGTATTACATTTCAAACTGGCTTCCAAATAGCTTCTACCCTCAATTCAAAATGCAAGTTTTGATGAGTTGTATGTGTGCCTGCATGCAACTTCAAGTCACTTGTCAACTTACAGGAAGCCCATAAATTTCACAGAGTTTTCTTAGGCAATGAATATTCAAAGATGATTTCCCATTGTCCCAGGTATTCCTTGGCAGTCCCCATCCAAGTACAAAACAAGCTCAAGTACTAAACAGGGTTGACCCTATGTATCATCCAATTTCACCATAGAAAGTCCTAAGTGGCTTGGGTCCAGGTTATCTGAAGGACTGTTCTACTTACCATGAGCTTGTCTGGAATTTCAGTCTCCAGTGGAGGTTGTGTTGCATGTTCCACTACCCTGCAGGGATAGGTTGATGAATACACAGACAGGACTTCTTCTCCAATGGAAACTTGATTGCGAATTCTGCAGTAAGAGAAGTCAGGCTGGGTCCATCTCTCTAGAGCTTCCAAGCTTCCTTGAGCTTGGCATGATGGTTGGCCCTTAAAACCAGGATCGGTCTTTGCAAATGTTTTGCTTTTGTGTGGTTTTCAAAGCTGCTTTTTTAATAAATAAATAAATAAATAAATAAATTTTGTTGGTTTGTTTTTAAATAATCTTTTTAGCTGTTGTACATTGCCGCAGGCTCCTTGGCAAGCTGCAAGGTGATAAACAAATACTCTTTAATAAAATGCCTGACAGACTAAAATTAGGGATGGTGTGAAATACTGCAGGAGATAAGTGAATTATTAGAGATTTCCTTGCTTTCTGTTTTGTTCATATGTGCTGCATGAGTTTGCACAAGTCCAAACAGGACATTAGGAACATTGCTGGGCAGAGGGAAGATGCAGAAATTAGTGACTTTATTCAAAACCGAGTAAAAGACAATATGTATAGAAACAATTCACTATATTTTTCAAGGAGGGGGCAAAGTTGGAAAAAAATAAAACATATCTAGGGAAGAGGTTGGCAAAGTGCAATTCATGACCCACATGTAGCCCTATATGTGGGGTCCACAGGCTTCTGTCTAATGATGCCCAGTGCTAACGGGTGGGGGCTGAATGTTGTTTTTCTGCTCCTGGAGTGTTCAAGGAATAGTAGTTTGAGTTTATAGGGGTCAGATGTCCTTCCAGATCACAGACACTGCCCTTAAAATTTTTAAAACCTCAAAATGGAAGTAACTTCCAGGTATCTCAAATTCAAGATGTTTACTCCCCCCCCCACACTTTTTTGGCCCCTGGGCCCAAATTTTAGCTCCTGGACCCAAAGAATTTGCCCAGCTGTGGATCAAAGAAGAAACAACAATGCCAGGAAAAAAACACTTAATGTTCTTGTGACTATTGTTGAAAAAATATTAATTTAATACAATGTGTTATTACACAATGTCCATTGTTTATTTAGGAAAAAAAATTCAATTCTTAGGTTTAATCCTCAAAATGAAGCTATAGAATATTTACTACACTTTAAACTAAATGTGTTTTAAATCAATGTCACAGGAATAAGTGTGACCTTTTTTAAAACTCTGATTATTTAGAGATATCTTACCCATTGGACTGTAAATCACAGGCCATTTGGTATCTTACTTATTCCCCCTTTCTGCAGTCCTCTTAACTGTACTGTACTTCAGTCGGAAAATGCTGACAAGTGTCAATATTATAACTTCAAACTAAAATCTCTTGATAGCAAAGAGTGAGAAAAGACTGCATTTTATTTTGGTTGGTTCCTACTATAGATTCCCTAGGAACTTATGAATCTATTAACAGTGCTTGGAAAAGCTGCTTTGTGAACTGCAACTTCTAGACTCCTCCAATAAAAATTAACTTTTCAAAGATCTGCATAACACTATTGTGATGAGGTATTGGAAGTAGAGGTATAATGCTTGTACAGAGTGATTAGTGAGAGGGAGTTCTAAAGAGCATGCCTACCCTTTTGTTTCACCTCTCTATTCACTGGTGTAGTGAAGGGAGCACGGAGTGGTCTGCCCCAGGCAGCACTTTTTTGGATGCTGCCCAGCTCTCCTGGTATCTGCCCTGCTCGCTTGCCACCCCTCTCTCCACAGAGCCTCCCTGCTGCTGGATCAAGAGTGGTGGAGGGAGAGCAATTGAGTCCCCATCCCACAGTCCCTTCCTTGTGGTGGGGAGGGGAGGAGGAAGACTCCCACCCACCTTTCTGGCACTCAGCAGCCTGGACAGACCATCATGGTGAGGGGAGGGAGCAACTGGCAACAGCTGTCTCTATTCCTGCCCCCACTGGCCCCTGATGAGGGTCTCCTGGTAGGAGGCAGAAGGAGAAGCCTCAGCCCCATCCAGAACAGAGCAAGAGTGCCCATGGGGGCGGAGGGGAGGAAGGAGGAGGAAGAAGCCACCTCTGCTTTCTGGGGGTTCCCTCTCTGGCAGTACCGTTGTAAGCCTCTGCAGGCACAGAATGCTTCAGTCTGGCTGTCAAAAGTGACACCCGCTGCCCCTGCTGCCCGATCACTCTCGCTATCCCGAGTGCAACCACAGGCTCGGCTGTGGGTGGGCAGAGGGAGAGGAAACAGTGGCCTTGAGCGTCCCACTTCCATGGCACATGTGTACCCCCTTCTGAGGCTTTGCCCTGTGGGGACTGATGGGACAGGGCTGTCCCTGGGGGGTTGCCACGTGCCTACATCACTCTCCTCTGGAAGAGGTGGGAGGGGAAAAAAGGTGGGGTACTGGGGAGAGATTTTAAGGGCAATGTCATTCTGGCTGGTGCTTCCTCTGTTGCCCCCACTTTAAAAATCTTGTCTATTGAGAGGGGCAGCAAACACAGAGACCACTGAGAGTGGCAAAAACTCTAGGGGTGCCGCTGTCTATATTTCATTGATCTATGTACACATGCCTTTTTGCTTCCTGCCTGCCTGCAAAGGTCACTTCCCCCTTTTTCCAAGAGTTAGTTAGTCCTTTTGTCTCCCTTTGTGTTGGAGGGAGCATCCATGACCTTTCTGCCTCAGGGACCCCCAGAGAATCGGCTTTTAGGAGCTTTTCTACTGAAATTTTGGTAACCTTTTTTTGGTCTATGTCCTTTCCTATTCCAAGATGACTTTCCTGAAACTATGAATATAAGTTTTTCCTTTGTTTACCTGACAAGAGAATCCTGGATATTTTTCTTCTGCATACTACCAGAAGCTCATATCACACTGGCTGTGTTGCATTCTGCTTGATACAGATGCCAAATATGCCTACAATAGATAGACCAAGACAACCCAATGGATAAGTGGATAAGTATCACCAAGGAGGTGAATTGATTTTGTTATTAGATAATAAATAACTTAGAAGGCATGATCCAGGGCTTTCTGAAAGCCCAGGGCAACCAGTATGGACTACCATAGTCTTTTTAAGGCTATCATATCTAAGCATTCTAAACATTAAAGAAAATTTCCTTTATTATACAACCAATCAATTATGAAGATTCTTTAGCTAGTAGCTTCTTCCATCACGAGTTTCTTGCATGGTAATGTCCAAGAAGGTCTAGCACAGCAGCTGTATAGCTGTAACAGTGAAGAAATGAAACCTGCTTCTAGTATGTTCCCTTTTCTAATTTCCTACAACTATGACCCCAGTACCATAGACAACTCAGGGCTCTATCACACAACTCTCTTATAGTGCTATTATTCTATTTTAACTGCCATGGCAATGTTACCCTGATCCCTGGGGTTCCCGGGAGGGACACCCAAATAACCAAACAACAACAACACTTTGGGGAGAATTAGCTGGAGCACTCACTAAAGCTAGTGAGAGGCAGGGTAACTTAGCAGGATCTTGCAACTCAGCATCTACGGGGTCAGGTCAGTCAAGCAGCCAGTTGGATTAAAGTAGCAAAAATGATGTTTTATTAAATACAGACAAATATTAAAGACACCACAATCACACAGGTAACTAAAGAATTGGAAATGGGGATTTTTAGAGGGAAGCGGGTGATACAACACCTGTTTCGTAGTCCTGGACCTTGAGAGCAAAGTTGGGGTGCAGTGGAGAAACTCGGCGCAGCAGAGCAGTCTGAGTGATCCGGGGTTGAGCAGTCTCAGTTACAGGAACTGAGGGGAAGGCTCGCTGGGTAAAGCGGCAGCAAGGCGGGATGGAAGTCTGGAGCGATCCGAGGAAGGTCTTGGAATCAGGGTTTTTTATAGGGTGAATTGTGACTGCAGGCCATACCTTACTCGGTGAGAACAATACATTTTAGGAGCGGGACAAAGCCTTGAAAAGGTCAGAATTTAGCATGATTGGCTTAGGGTCGAATTAACAATAGTGTAGCCAGTATGCAAATGCGGAGCGCTTAGTACAGCTTTGTGAGGCTGCCTGCTTGGGGCAGGGAGCCTTTGTTAGTATCGTGCATATGCAATGAGGTGTTTGCTGGAGAGGTCCCTGAAGTGACGAACCGGCTCTGTCTGGCCTGCCTGGGTGGAGAATGGAATGTCCAGAAATTATTGGCCGTGCCTGTTTATGTGCTTGTCCAGAGGCCTCACAAACACATGGAGCGGGGTGGCAGCGGAAAGCCGAATTATTTGATATCAAAGAGATATTGAGTGCTATCTCCGGGTAGGCCTGAACCGCAGTAACAGCAAGATAGTATGGAATCCCAGGATTTGCAGTTTAGAGAGAGGCATTTAGAATTCTCTGCCAGAGAGCTGAGAAACAAACCCTAGAATTCTACAGAATGTTTCCACAACAGTTAAAGTGGAAGAACAGCACTGTAACAATGTAGAGTCATAGGGCCCTCAGATGCAATCTGGCAAACCTTCAGGAGTTTTTTTTTTATTTTTTTGAGATTGTAGCTATGACTTTGCTAAATATGAATTTTTATTCGTACTCAGTAATTTCTTGTTTTGTTTGCCATTATCTGGGAATTTTATAAATGTTTATAAAACTTCAATAAATACATATTACGAAAAACAACAACAACAACAAAACCTCCCCACATTTCCTTTTCTACTCAATTTATGAATGCAAATGAATAGCACATAAGTTAAATAAATCAGAAAATACTTAACAATGCACCACAGTGGCACTAAGAACAGACATCGCAGCTCCCTAAAGAGCTTCTTTAATATCCAGCTACAGAGAACAGTGTGAGATCTACTGCAGATGCAAAGACTGGATTACAAAAAACAAAAGCCTTCTGTATTCCCTCCAGTCTTTAAAGAGCTGGTAAAAAGTAAGCTAGACTAGACCTTGGGTGTGTGGTGGCAAACTCGAGTTGCCAATCAGTTTAGGTGAGATACCCATGACCTATTCTATAGTACTATATTTCAGAAGTAGCTGGTTATAAACAGGGCTTGGAAGTAATATGTTGAAAGTGACAATGTTCCTTCCAACACATTGTTTTTTGGATTAAGGAGGGGCAATGCCATATTTTTTTTCCCTACTGTTCATTCATTAATGTTAACATTCCTTAATGTTATGGCAGGTGGATGAGCAGTTATTTCTAAATGTTATTAAAGTTTCCCAGTGTTGTTAAAGTTTCACTGGAAAGGGGAGCTTAGTCCATTTTAAGGTTTTCTCTAAGAATTAAAATTTAATGTTAAAATATATTAGTAACCTATTGCAAATGTGTTACCTCAACTCCCAATACTAATATTAATGTTAAGACTTCATTAAAAAATAAGATTAATAACTACCATTAACACATTAGCCAGTTTAGATAGTGGTGTCAACCTCCAACTACAAACACAAAGGTACTTGTAATATTTTTTTTTGCAATAACCAAAGTATCTTTCAGATGAGGGTCATTTTTTTCTGATTGTGCAACACTGTTCTCTAATGTTTAATATTGCTTCTGGTAACTGCCTTTTGCTCCTGCTTCCAAACACTGGTAAATTTCATCCTAACTTTTTTAAAACTCCAACTAGAGTGGTTCATAAAGAAGCTCATTCTGGTTAATTTGTGAGCTTCCACTCATGTTGTAGGTTGTGACTCTAGTTATGGGTGTGTCCAATTTTCTTGCCTCCATCCCAGTTTTGTTTCTGTTTCTAGTTACCCTGCTGGAGAAACATGGATAGTTTCTTCTTCTTCTTCAGTCTTCCTGTGATTTGAGTTAATACTGGGAGATAAAACATCTTGGTGGGAATGTTATAAGTGCACTATAGCATTGTAATCAGCATAAGGACTGGTGATAGACATCGCATCCATGAAGGAAGTGAGGTATTGGAGATCTAGGCTGCTCAACACCATTGTATAATTCTGGGAAAAGTGCAACCTCTAACTACTCTAGCATGGTGCATCACCAGGATTCCTGCCTCCTATGTCTCTTTGATTGGTTAAAAGAGTTTTGAGAACTTGCTAGAAAGTGGACACCAGCTGGGAAGCCTGCTGTGGCCTGAAGCAGAGTCAAATATTGTACAATCAGGCTTGTTAATATGTTATTACAGTGACCTCTACGAAATGCATTTGAATGTTTGTCTTTCATTGGGAGCGTGAGATGTTCCGTATTGTCAATCTCTTTGTACAGCAAGCATACCTTAAGAATGTGTTTCCACTGTGAGGATGGTTCAATATATAATAATTACAGCAGCAGGAAGGGATAACTTTTAATAGGAAGCAAGCAATAAAAGCTGCTGGATCAATGTTTGTTGCTTGAGAGAAAGGGGATGTCACAGACAGATTCTAAAAGATTTATCATCATTAAAATTTAAAACAGGCTATAGGCACAGAAATTCATGGAGGAAACAAAGCTATGCATGTTATTAAATTGAGGAACATCTTTTTAGATATCTGAGAGAGCAAAGGAATAATAAACTACCTTCCAGCACTTGGTAAGCTGAGTATACTTTCTAAATCCAGGCTAAAATTCCATCCCTACCCACATATTTTTGAGGGATTCCTCCCCATACACATTAGTGGGAAAACACTATTGGCAACTGGGCCCAGGGAAGAATTCATGCAGGTCTCAATTGCTGGATTCTATCTTTAAATAAAATGATGATGACGATGATGGCTATTATTATTATTATTTCTTTAAAAAAGGTTTACCACAATTTTAAATGGTAGGTGAGCTACCCTCAGCAACTTGGTAGAGTCCTTTTCATTTATTCCCTGCCAGTGATGTACTTTATTCCCAGAGTATTCTAGGTGACTTTCACCACTAGCCTTATGACCATATCCCCTTCTCATGTCAAAACTTTTCTTTATGATTTCTTAGTAAGAATCTTTTCCATCCTGAAGGAAAATTTGATATAATAGTACCTGGGATCTTTTATATTCAGTTGGCTCTTGGTCACAGAAGAACAACACTTTTACCTAGATATGTATTAGAGCTTTGAGAATTGCAGCTTTCATTGCAAAACAGGTAATTTTTCAAACATTGTAGTTGTGGAGTTAAAAATGGATAACATAATTGCAGTGTGTGCATGTATACAATTTCTGAAATATGTTTACTTCAAAGTAAGAGATTTCAAGCAAATGTGTCAGTCGGCCTTTGTGAGTGTTGTGCTCTCAATTGTACCTACCAGGCACATAGCAAACTCAGCAAAAATGGCAGTGATGCTTGGGCTGAAGCAAGGAATAGGGATCTAATCCTTCACTAATTTTCTTCTCGAAGGAAGCAACAACTGATTTTAGTAATTTTCTTCCCAATGTCAGTATTAAATAACAGGAGAATCAAAACCATCTTGCTTTAACATGGATTAAAAACAGTACAGCACCATGAAATCCATTTGTTTTTTAAAAAAAACAGTTTCCAAAAGTTTGCTGGACAAGAAAAGTTTTATCCTGTCACTGAAAGGAAAATGAAAAAGGAGCAAGCTCAGTTCAGAAAGAGAGGGATTACTGAAGCTGGAGAGAAGCTGTGCTTGTCAGGGTTAAGGCAGAGGCCCTTTCAACCTTGACCATTTCCGCACTGGACTGTTATAGTGCTATTGTTCCTCTTTCAACATCTTATGGAATCCTGGGTTTTGCAATTTAGGGAGTGGCCTCGAAGACCCCTCTCTAAATTGCAAACATCAAGATTCCATAGGATGTTGAAAGAGGAATAATAGCACTATAACAGTCCAGTGCGGAAATGGCCCTTGAATAAGGTTGTGGTAGTTACAGTTATATATTTAGGGGGGCACAAAAGACTAAATACTTTGTGGTATAATTTCTATATCGTAATTTGTGTCTATTTTGTATTTTTTTTTATTTAGGGCTTTAAGATTACTGAGTAGCATAGGTGGAAGAGTCCAGCAATCAAGTCCTTCACTGGCATTTCATTGGATGTGTGGAATTTTGGGGACAGTGCATATGTGTCATATTTAATATACAGTGTGTTTTATTGTAGTTAAAAACATACATCGGAACATAGGTCACTTCCGTCCTATGCTGTTATTATTCCACTGTCAACATCCGAGGGAATCCTGGGGTTTGCAGTTTAGGGAGGGGCATTTAGGATTCTCAGCCAAAGAGCTCTTTGGCCTCAGTAAACTACAAACTCCAGAATTCCACAGGATGTTGAAAGTGGAATAGTAGCACTAAAACAGTGTATTGCGGAAATGACCTTAGATTGTTCTTGTGCTTGCAATATCCAGTTATGGTTGACCTCACAGAAGGCAGAAAGAGGTAGGTACTTCATGACATATATCTTCTGAATGCAGACTTTCTGTAAGCTGTCACACATTAAGCATGTAGATTTGAAAAATTTTTCTAAGTTTCCATTGAGCTGGTTGTGTTTGGAAGTGTCTATGTGATCTTAAACACAGTCGTAATGGAATTTTAAACTTTACCAAGGCTTTTAAAGGATTCTGGTTTGGCAACCCTTTTCAGACATTTACACTGAGCACTGTAAAATCAAAGCTTTCAATGTTAAGAAAGTTTCTGTTGTATTTTATTCTGTTCCTTTCTCAAATATTTTGAATAGCTGCAGGTCATATCATGAGTCAGTTCTGATAAGGTAGACATTTCATAGTGTTTCATGGCACCTTAGGAGTCCCAGCACACCATTAGATAATTGTGTTGCCCTAAATCTGAGTTAGGTACACATAACCCCACCCAGGTTCTTACTTTAAGTTTTACCTGTTAATGCCACTGAATAACTGTTTAACAGAAAGATGTATCTTCTGGAAATTAAACATAATTTAAAAAGTCACCAATAGATAATCCTAGGACATTTATCATTCTAAATTAGATATAGAAGTCACATCAGCATGAGAAAGAATAAGAGAAGGGGGCTATCCAAAATAGTATTGGAAATCACTAGCTTCCTTTTCAGATAAAATAATTTTTTAAAAAAACCTCTTTATGAATGCTTTGGGGCTGGCACTAAAGAAACATTAGTAGGAACATCAATAAATGCTCTCAAGGAAAAAGAAATAAATGTAGATTACTTCTGTACACTTGAGGCAAAATACGTTAATTCCATCAGTACCATGAGTTTATAAGATCATAAAGTGAATCAGTACTTTTAAAGCTTCATCATGCCTTTAAAATTGCTTTTAATCTTTTCTTCTGTTTACAAGTGATTCAGAAGCTCCATATTGAATTAAAATAAAGTGATCTACGAATCATTTGAGAATACGGCTGCACTATTAACATTCTAATGTCTTTCCACTTTACTGAACACTCAGGTTTAGCAGTGGTGTTGCTTGTAGGTTAAGAAAATGAACTGTACTGCACAATAAAAAGCATGATGGGAAAAATGGGGGAAAAAGAAACCCAAACCTTAGGGACCTCCTCCAATTGCAATTTCAGTCTATATGATCAGCCAAAACAGAAGCTTCTGGACAGTGGTTTCTTTGTGTCAAATATGAGTAGTGAGGTCATGGAAAGACAGATTCTCAATGGATGCTGCCTAGATCCCTCTTCCTTTGAAAAGGAATGAAGCAGATATTTAGTAATAATATGTATTAAGGTTATTAGAGAAATTCACTGGGTTTTGAAGCTAAACTTCCCCATCTGACATCTCCAATGGTATTCTCTGCAAGCTGAACACAGGTCAGGGTAAGAGGGAAGGCCATTCTAGCAAGATGGGCACTTTTCGCACGGGCCTTTGCTCGCGCGACAGCCCCGTGAGCCTCGCGGGAGTGGGAGCGTCGCTCCGCACGACGCACTCCCACTTCCGCCCGGCTCACGGGGCTGAAGCGCCGCGAGCGCGGGTTTTTTGATTTTCGCGTCCAAGCGAAAATCACCCCGCGCTCACACAACGCTCCTGGCGCCCACCCGCACTTACCTTTCTTGCGGAGCCTCCGGGAGCCGGCCGGGTCGCGCTTCCTTCCCTCCGCCCGTGCAGAAGGAAGGAGCGGGGTGGGGAGCTAGTGCGACGGACGCGACGCCCGCTTCGCGCGCGCAGGGGGGAATCCGGCGTGACGCCGCCCGCTTCGCGCGCGCGTGCGAGGGGGGAATCCGGTGCGAGGTCTCCTGCTTCGCACGGGGGGGAGGGCGACTTGCGCGGCAAGCCTCCTTCGGTGCCACTTCCCCGCTCGTTCCTTCGCCTGCGGAAGGAAGGAGGGGGAAGCGGCAGCCTCCCGGAGGAGCCTTCTTGCGCTTGCCGGCCTCCCCCCTTGCGCTAGAAGCCTCAGTGCGAAAAGGGCCATGATTTACTTCCTCCTAGTATCCACCAGTTGTAAGCAGTTTGCTGCCACTTTTTTCTCTCTCCTTTCTCTTATGCTTCTTCTATTCTTTGAAACCAGATCACTGATCATCAGGATGGGGGAGGGGGTAAGATTCCAGAGAAGTTTTGGAAGAGATTCCTATCTTTAGCCAAGTAACATCAGTGCTCCTTCTAACTTTTAGGTTCTTTCTGTTTGTAAGCTGACCTGCTTTTCTGCTAGCACTAATCAGCTATAATGGTTCATCACTGCCTTTGCATAGCAAACAATGCCAGAGAGAATTCACACCACCAAATTTTGACAGTCACATATTTTTGCTTGTGTAGGTTTAGGGGAGACATGCAGGGCCAAGCAACCAAACACACACACACACACATGATTTCATAAAGGCCAAGAATCACAAATTCTACATCCTGCTGTAACTAGAAACTCTCAAAAAAATTTCCTGTATTTCTCTCAGTTAAATAAGCCCTTTGCTGTTTCCCTGTTTTCTACTCTCATTTGGATTACAGAAGGGGTGTCAACCCTTTCAAAATACTAAGGGATATCCGTGCAGTCACTGAAGAGTGATTCACAGCAATTGGAAGACCATTTTAAGATCTCATTGAGGAAACATCAAGCAATATATTGGATTAATAGCTAGCAATCCATCCAATGAAGTAAACATTACCTGCACCCATAAAACCATTAGACACTGAATATTTATATATTTGGTAGTGAAACACTCTTTCATGCCACCTTTCCCCAAGAAGCAGTAGTTAGCATTTCTTGAGAGAGCAAAACAATGAAATACAAATGAATTCATTGATTTTGTGTCATCTCATATCAACTTTTGTCATGACATGAAATTATAGCTACATGGACTAAGTGAGGATTTCAAACAAAATTATTTATCAGTAGTGGAAGGGTTGTGATATTAAAGGCCAGCATGCCCTTGCTTGAATGTTTTAATTAACTGTCATCAGGAATAATAATGGGATTTCATTTCTATTTTAGAATAATCTTTGGGGACCTATAAAGTTCCTAAGAAGTTTTCTATGGTATGCTACTCAGTCTGTAAATTTTTCAAGGCAGCAAATTGACAGCTTCAATTTCAACTTGGTAAAAATTAAAAGGGTATTTGTCTTCCTAGGATGTAATCCTTTCCTTTCTGTCAGGGATACAGAGTAGTACTTGAACCTCACTTTACAAACTAAAACCTCATAGGAATGCTTGCAGAATAAAAATGTCCCTCAGTTAAGAAGAACCATGCAATTTATCTCAAAATGCACTGATCATCACAGAAACTTCACATGACAAATTCCACTTTCTGAGCACTTCTGTTTTGAGAATATATAAGTCTGTGAAGCTGAGGCACACATATATTTTAGAGATTATCCAAGCTGAAGCCCCAGAGTCAAAATATCATGCACATTTGTTAGGTACCTATCTTTCCCTTTAACAGTGCTGGCTGATTCTAATCTTAAGTATGTCATCCAGCTTTATAAGGGCTTTCTAAATGACTTGGAATCCATATGTGGTGTACCTGAGATTAGAATCTGGTCTTTTGTGACCAATTTACATTCAGTTACACAGATGTGAGTTTCTTATTGCTGTTTCCATTGGGTTTGTTCATGACTAACTTAAATCTCACTGATTTGTTTTTGACGAGTAAATCTGAATTCAACTCCCTTCCTTTTCAGCACATATTTTTTCCAAAATGTCATGAAAGATAAATGGGAGTTGCACGATGAGTAGTTAGTTTTAAAATTTAAAACTACTCCATGTATCTACTTTACTGGATTTCTAAATATTTGAAGCATTAATGGTAAGTAAAATACAGTTGTTGTTTTTGTTGTTGTTGTTGGTGGTGGTATATTATAACTGGGATGCAAAGAAACCCTTGAATGTACTTAAAGCATATACAAGAGGAACAGAGGAATTGCTGGTTTCTTTGTAAGGCTGCGTCATGTGTCATTCTAGAAGGTCATTAAAACAGCCAAATATTAAGTAAACAAGGAGCAGAAAATAACATTGTGGTTGACATTTGTCTGCTAGTTGGATACTCATAATGTGGAATGGTAGCTTCAATTCTGTGATCACTTCAATTGCATAGACTCCACTGATCTGTTCCAGTGAACAGACAAATCTGGGGCTTAAGTTTATCAGTTCCCACTAATAGGTTCAAGGTGAAGCTGTATTTCAACACAGTACAGGATATTATCCCTTATGTATATTGTCTCTTTTCTGCTAACAGCTTCAATAATCTGGAATTTTAGAGCTTGACTGAATATAGAAAGACCTTGATACCACATGTTGTAATAAAAGATGAACTGTTGATTATTTTATTTGTTGATTATATAGCACTTCAGAGGTTGCAAACTGAACTTTGAATTTGTGCCCCAAAATTAGACTAGTGCCAGTAACAAGAGAGTCTACATGATCAGTGTAAATGATTGTGGTGAAAACTGCCTGCAAAATTCTAAACTGGTTGAAATCTCTGAATGTTCTTTAAAGGCAACTCCATATCCCTTTCCAAAAGAGATGCACCTAAGGTATAGGTCTGTGTGGCCAGATTTGGCATTTCCAACAATGGATTCAATCAGAAGACTAGACTGAAATCTGGGCAGGCCTGAATCCACGAACAGACTGAAATTTAAAATCCTCACTTCAGAGTATTCCCCTCAGTTATTTCATCAGTCATTCCTCTGTTTGAAAGGATTCTACCAAGAAGCTCCTGGACCAGATGGATCCTCATTCTATATGGAGGTGGGCAGCAGTAGTTAAAAGCACAGGCAAGCTGGTGTCTACCTGAAGGACCATCTGTCTGCAAGGAGAAACTTATCACAAGTAATGGCATCCAGATGAGAAAGCATTACTCATAAGGGGATCTGACAAAATGCTTGAATCTGATCCCTGGGAAATTAGATTGATATGCTCCAACACTTGGTAAGGAGAGTGAATAGAAATAATGTTTTGTACTGGCTTCAGCCCTATGGATCATCAGATCTAGCCTCCTGCATAGTGCAGGATCTTGAGTTAGAGCAGCTGTGGAGCCTCTTTTTGAAGACTTCCAGAGAAAAAGACCCCATCACCTTTCTTGGCAATTGGTTCAGTTGTGGAACTGCTCTCACTGTCAATAAGTTCTTCCTAAAGTTCAATCAAAATCTACCCTCCTGTATCTTAAAACTATTCGACCTAGTTCTACACTCTGAGACAGCAGAGAACAAGCCTGCACTCTCCTCTTTGTGGCAGCCCTTGAAATATTTAAAGAGTGTAATCACGAATCACAAAACCTCTGAATCTTCTCTTCACCAAGCTGAACATGCCCAGTTTCTTCAACATCTCCTCATATGTTTTGTTCTCCATACTTCTTATCATCTTCATTGCTTTTCTGTGAATTTGCTTCAGCCTGTCCATATTCTTCTTAAAATAACTGTACACGGTATTTCAGATGAGGTCTGACCAGTGCAGAATATAGGGGGACTGTTACTTCCCTACACTTGGAAGCCACGCTTCTATTAATTCAGCTAAGATAGCATTTGCTTTCTTTACTGCAGTATTACAGTACTCAATCATGTTCAAGTTATGATCAACAATAATTCCAAGGTCCTTTCTACACATGGTACTGCTCGGCCAAGTACAGAAATACACAGAAAAGCATACACCATGTTGTTGAACAGTTGCATGCAATAAGAACTCCTCTCAGCTGTTAGGAGATTTATAGCCACTTGATCTAGACACACCAAGAATAGTTTCCTGTTTTAGCCTCTGCAAGGGTGATGACTCTTTTGACCCTGCAATTTTTCGTGCTGCCATGCTGCAAATGACAGAGACATTCCTTTGGTGTCCATCAGTTCTGGTTGAAGTGGGGGTCCCTCTTTACAAAGCTCTTTTCTAGCTCCATCTGCTTTCAGCTGCTCAGGCATTGGAAGAGAATTTCCATCTGGAGCCAGATGTCTCTCTAGATCTGAGTCCTCTGAGTCAGATTCCACAGGATAAGTTATGATACCTGCTCAGTTTCTTCCCAAGTTGTACAGGAGTATCTAAAGGAAGGCTTCTACTACCATGTTCTTGAATGTGCACTGAAACCTGAAGACAATCAGTATCCTTGCTTTGTCAGGGTTCTCAGTCACAGAGAGACTTCTAATGGCCTTTAACAGAATGCAAGTAGATGTCCTCCTCAGACCTCTCTGCTCAGCATGGCCAGGCCAAGCATGTAGGGGTGAACACCAAGGATGGAATTTACATGTATACCTACATCCCATCCTCAATTTTGGTCCTCACATGAACAGGCTGTATGCCTCCATGAGGATTTTGTCTTGCTGAAACGACACCCCAGGAAGATATAGCCAAGTGAAGCAATGAAAGAGGTATATTTCTTTATCATTCAGTTGTAAGCAACAGAATTTTAAATGCAAACTATACTTTGTTTTAAAAAGTTACAGCACATCAATAGTTGCGCAGCATTAAACTATTGGAACATTTTGTCTGTGGAGTAGCGGTCAGGATGGGTAAGAACAATGATGAGAAACAGCATGGTGTAGTGGTTTGAGCATTGGACCATGATGCTGCTGACCATGGTTCAATTCAGCCACAGAAACTTACTGGATGACCTTGGTCACATCACACAATCTCAGCCCAAGAAAAACCCATGGTAGGTTTGCCTTAGGGTCATCATAAGTTGGAAATGACTTGAAGGCACACAACAACAACAGGAACAGTGTTGTTGTTAAGCCTTCATTTCATTTTCAGTCCATTAAACACAACAGAACCTTTGGGCAGTAGAGTATAACTGGGCACCATACCTTCTGTTCTACCTATCTCTCATTTCATTGTGACACCCTGGTCCCCAGTCTCCATTCATTTACTCTGTCCTATGGACACAAAATAACAGAAAGAATATTTAATTAAAATATTCCATTTTGATTTTGCATGCTATTAATCCAACATATGCAGCCCCTCCCCTCAAATAAACCTTATCTTTTTATGGAAGGTTCAAATTGGAAATGGTTTGCACATAATGTCATTCTTTAAGTTCATCTGTATTGACACAGGAGATACATTGGCCTTAGAGCTTTACACAACCTGCCTATATTTCATTTACTTGTCATGTTTCTGCTTCAAAAATTACTTCTTCATCCTGGGGCATAAATTTTCTTGATAGCTTCTGAACAGCTGTCAAGTAAAATTTGTATTACTTGATATCTGCTTTGTGTCCCAAATCTGCTGTTGATTCCCAACTCATGGGGCACTGGCTTTGAATTATCTCAGGCTCGGCTATTGAGAATCAACAAAGTAATTTGGCTTACTGGTGCCAATGGGTGCTAAAGAGCAACCAAATCACAGAAATGGGTTTGCCTTAATATATTCTTAGCACACCAATTCAAGCTGGCAGAGGCAACTTAACTCAATGGCTGATAGAAAGATATCCTGCTGTGATACTAAATCTAATGACATACAGGGAGAGGGATCAGTTTTGATAGTTGGAGCCAACAAAATTGATGTGGAAAAGCATGAGAAGCTTAAGGAATTCCTGCTCATGGAAGAAATAAAAGCCCAGATAAGCAACAGGGGTGCCCTAAGTAAGAGAAGTGAAGTAGGTATGTGGTGAAGGCCACAGGTTAGAGAACTGATAGCAATTCTTTTTGTAGTCATGTATCATTCTTTACCATAGCAACACTAATGAAAGCAATCTATCACTTGGGGAAAATTATCATTCCAGATGGCATGTAGGTTTGTTTGATGTGGAACATTTCATGTACCAATATAAGAGGGATACTGGTTTCTGCAAAGCTGAGTATCCTGAGAAATATATCTGCCTCTCTCCATCCCACTGCTATTCTTTGTTCTAAGATGATTTTACAGTCTTCATGGTTGAGTTTGGTAATGTTCAAACAGCCATATTTTCAGTGATGTATTTAAGTCTTTTACTTCAAGTTTCAAGTCAAGTCTCAAGTCTCTACCTTCAAGTCTCAAGTCAAGTCTCAAGTTCTTGAAGATATTTTCAAGTTAAGTCTCAAGTCTGGAAGCCAACTTTATACCCCACCAAAATTTCAGAAATAATGGATAGTGAAATAAATTCAGGCCCTTTCCGCACCTTGCCTTTTTTCGACGCCGGGGTACGGGGATCACGTGAGCAGCCTCCAGTGAAAGGCTCTTGCATCCCCACTGCTTCAGCTCCACACATGCTGCCTGCTCCCAAGCAGGTAGTGCGGGAGCCCTGCCTCTTCCTTCTGCAGTGCACCCTGGGAGCTTCACCCACAGCTCCAGAGGCTCCACACGCATAGCAAGTGTGTGCGGGGCCCTGGAGCAATGCCCGATCACACACCATTTTCGGCTGAAAGCCGAAAATGAAAAAGTGCACAAGCAGCACCTGTCAGACCGTGGAGTGTGACGCCATTGTGAGTGCATTGTGCACATCGCTCCTCACAATCGCGTGACACTCTAGGAGCCCTTTCGCATGGCAAATGCCATGCGCAAAGGGCTTCAGTGGGGAAGTGGGGAATAGGATCCTATCTTACTCCCAATTACTGAAGATTCAAAAGCTTTAAAAGGAAGGCTTCTTCTTCCTCAAGCCTATTGACTAACACATTTGCTGTTCTCCTCTGAGAAATGTACCCTGCACTCTAGGGACAAGTCTTGTCTTTTGCTCTTAGGAAATGTTTTAGAAGGCTCCTCTGATATGCAGCAGGGACAGGCTGCTGAGCAGCCCTCAAGCCTGCCTCAAGCCCATTGCCTAACTTGTTTGCTGCTCTCCTCTGAGAAATGTGCCCACAGTTTGGGTTTGAGACAGATTGTCATGTGACCAGTAGGCAAAAAGAGATGCAAACGTTATTCGAAGTTGTAAGTTTTCTGAATGAATGTGTTATGTTAATTGAATCAAGGGCATCAAGTCAGTCATTAAAAATACACAAGTCTCGAGTCAAGTCGAGTTGAGTCAATGCATCATTTATGACCGAGTCAAGTCCGAGTCAAGTCACTGAAGCGACTTAAGTCCAACTTGAATCCTAGTCTATCGACTCGAGTCTACTTCACTGTATATTTGTAAGACAAGGACAGGGTCTATGTCCAGGTCTAAATTTAGAAGATGTTTTCTGCAACGTGGAGCTTTCATTGACAGTGCTGAACAAAAGCAGAGACTAGTCTTCCACTAAGCAGCTTAATTCATGGCTGACCCTTCCATGCTAATGGCTGAATCCAGGAGCACACCTCAATTTCAAATGTGCTTCTTCAGATGAAGTATATATCCAGCATAATCTGACTCACTACCCCTTGCTTTGCCTTTTTACTGACAAATTGCACCTATGTCTTATTTGGATTAAGCTTCAATTTGCTTGCCCTCATCCATTTCATTATGTCAGGCACCATCTTCCAAGACTGCCTGTCCTGGAGGAATGGGGCACTGTTAATTGCCTCCAAATCCCACCCCAAGATAGCCCAGAGATCAGGTAGGAGTTGATAGAACTGTCTGCTGAGATGGCAAATAAATCCTCCAAAGCTGCCAGCAGACCATCCAGCTGTCAGTCTCATGATAAAGGCCATTTAAATAAGTAAGAACCACCAATCTAAATTTCACTCATGACAGTTGAGCTATGGAAAGTTCTTCCATTCCACAATCATCATCACTCCAATACAGATAACAAGGTCTAGAGTGTGCCCAGCAACTTGAATGGGCAGATACCACTTGACATAGACTGATGATTTTAATGACAGATGTGAAGTCCTAAGCTACTGCCAACAGGACAGACTCAGCATGGATGCTAAAATATCCCAACACAACAAGACAAGGAAATGCCAACACCAGCCTGAAATTACCCCAGCTAACTCATGAATGAAGACTGCTGAACAACAGGGTGGTGGCACACCAACAGAATATTCTATCACAACCACCTTCCTCCAAACACACACTTGATCTCAACTGTTGTCCTACTGTCTGCTGAGTTCAAGTATGTGTGGGAATGAAATTATGTAATACTACTACAACTCCACCTCTCTGCCCTCAGGTCTCAGTAGCTGCTTCACAGAGAACCTTGGTGGGCAAAGATGAGAAAGATTGTCTCCCCCAACCTCATCCTAGCAAGTCTCTTTGATGTAAGCCAGGTTAGTATGCTTGCTCAGAATTATGTCTTGAATGGCAAATGTTTTACCATTCATTGATCTGACATTCATCAGCATCATTTTCATTTGAGAAAATCTGTTTCCAAGGCTAACCAGTTTATCTGAGCTGGGAGATAGTTTGAGGGCAAGCAAATTCCTATTGCTTTCTCATTGGTTATGAAGATGTAACCAATTCTACCTCCCATCTCTCTCTCTCTCTCTCTCTCTCTCTCTGATATACAGTTGTGATGGTCGATTCCCAAATCCCAACATCTGTCTTTTTTTTAAATAATCTTTATTGAATATATACACACTTGTATTGCATTGTCAGAACCTATAGGACATATATCTCCCAATGTACAGCAACATCACATACACAATAAGAAATAAACAAAGTTACATGAGTAGTGTTACATGAGTAAGCAGGTAAATAAGATAACTTAAAGATTACATAAAGAGATATCATTATCATCATAAAAGATACCATTATCATTATATAAGATTCATTATGTTGGATTCTGGTCAAAACCAGATACATCCTAATTCCATCTCCACTATTGTGTATTGACGATTTAACCAATGTAGTATTTGAACATATTATACAGTACCTTGTTGTAGTCTTAAGCTGTGAATTTTTGCTATCATAAAATAGACTAAACTAAAAATAAACACTAATTGTCTATTTCTGTGTAATATGAAAATTCTGTTAACAGCTGACAGAACAAACAGCAACAACAGAATAAATGATGTCAATCTTCTACCTCGTCTTTTCTGGGTCTACTAGTCTGTCATATTGACCATATTTATATTAAGAAGCTTCTGTACCAACTCTGTAGCTCTAAGCCTAGTAACTCCCAAGTCTTTTAACTGAAGTATAGTTGGATTACCATTCAACTGTAGTTGTAGAAACCCATCTGGGGAAATGAGAAAAGAAAAAAAGAAAAAAGAAAAAAAATCAGAATTCAATCAACTACTGGGACAAGATATCCAACTTAGTTTCATTTCCTAGTTTCATAAATCATCTACTAAAGAGAACAAATATAGATTGATGTCAATTTATTGCTAATGGCCCTGTGGCTCTGTAAACTCTATGAGCAGAAAAGTTCTATGTGGGACATTAATGTGGTATTATAGAACTTTACTAGTTTTCCCCGTGTTCAAGTACAGATAAGTTTTGAATTACCAACAACCATTCATTTTTAATTTTTCCTTTGTCTTTTCCCTTAATTATATGTGAAAACATATCCATTGTTTTTCATTTCTAGAACCTCATAGGACCATTCCTCAAGTGTAGGGATGTCACATTTTTTCCAATTTCTTGCAAAGATTATCCTTGCTGCTGTAGGCAGATATAACAAAATCCTCCAGAATAGAAAAATTTGGAGGTAGATCTTGAGTCATGTTCAGCAAATAAAATTTTGGAGACATAGGGAATTTGCAGTTGAAGATATCTGAGATTTTATTATGTATGGTGATCCAGATTTTTTTTGTTTTCTTACACATCCACCATACATGACAACATCTGCCTTTTTTGAAACACATCTGTCCTACGGCAGTTTGGCAATATGCTCGTAGATGTTGCATTCGGGTAGTCCAAGAGACAAAAACTGAATGTAAACAATTGTCCTCCAGTCTCTTGAAGATATGGGGCCTTGGGCTTTCCTGAGGTGATGCTGCCCTCAGAACACACGCACACACACACAGCAGGAGTGCTTATATCTCATAGCTCCTATATTGCTATAACTGGGATAGATGGCATTTCCTTATCACAGTGCTGACTTATTGTCCATGGGCCTGGAACAGAAAGAAAGGAGTTGTTTGCAGTAAAGAAGTCTTTCAGCTCAGACCAAACCATGCCGTAGCAGTAGCTGCTGTTGGATGCAAGTCTCATCTTCATGCATCTCCCCTGCAAAGATGTTCTTTGACAGCTTCCATTCTTTGCAGAGGGTGCTGGACTCTTGGGGTTACATGGGACCCCCCAGCCCATAATTCAGATGTATTCAGTTGTGAATATTTCCTCCCCTTCCTGTCCTTCCTCAGCATTCCATGTTTTGCAAGTATTATGTTCCTTGTTTGTTAGAAAAAAGTTAACACCAATTGACAATACAGATAATATAAATTTAAATTAAAAATAAAGTATTTCTCTGTGCAAATATATACCCATGTTTCCCCAGTTACAGCTTGGCTGACTCAATGAGGTGGTTATATACATACCCACTAATATTTCACAGATTAAAACTGGTACACATGTGGCCAAGCCACATCAGAGTGAGGTCTAAAGGATGTGGCAAATCAACAAGAGGCCAAAAGTTATGAATAAGGAAGAATACACACAATAGAAAAGTTTAGTAACTCTACCAATGCAAACTAGTTTTGTATTTTGATGGCAGTTTGCAGTTAAAGTAAGCTGAGGATGAAGGGGAAAAGTGGAAGGGAGAGAGAGAAACTGAAACATTTTAAGAGCAGCTGAGAAAATGAGGCAGCAGATGATTAACTGGGGCTGTCACTGCCAAACTTGCACAGCTGGAAGGTATACTATGTATTGTTTGGGAAAGAATTATTGCAGTTCAGCAAGTCACGTAGTATGTAGAATGTATTGTTAACAGATACAATTCTTGATTGCATCAGACCTTTAAACATTATGAAAAAAATCCCGGTGAGAAACACAACATAGAAAACAAAGTTTCTGAGGAATAGCTCAAGGTTTTTTTACCATGACTAGCATCAGAGAGTGAGTAGGTGAGAGTGAATGTTTAAGTATTGATTCTCAAAAAGGGAGGTAGGAAGAAGCCACCAAAGAAAGCAGATGTTGCATGCTGCAAATGACATGTGTGTGTATAAGCAATACATACTGAGAGAAAGATTAGAGTAAGATTACTTTGGATGAGAGAAAAAATTGTGTTTGGAGACTGCAATCCCCCACCTGTTTTGCATTTTCGATCCTTGGACTAGATACAGGTTTTTCCCTATAACCAATTTGCCTTTGCATGCAATAGACTTCTGAAGGAGCACCAAACTGTGAATTCAAAGGAGTGGTTTTGTTTTTTGGACCTCAGATCCTATCTGTACCTTGCACTCTGATTTTGCATCAAGGTACATGTGCTTTAGCCTCACATCTTGACTTGGAATTTAACTGTGTTTTAAATTTATTCCATTCCAAATAAATGACCATATAATTTTGCAAATTGTGGCAAAGAGGAAGAATGAAACACTAGCTCTGTGGTGGGAGGGAGTGGGGGGAAAGAGAGAATAGCTGCAACATTCTCAAATTCTCAAGGTTGAGGGTTTTTTGTTTTTTTTTTGCTTTGTTTTGTTTTTTCAACAATTAAGTCAAGAAAGTTAAGGCTTCTCTCTCAAGAGAGAGCCTTATGATAGAGCAAGTACGGATAGGAACATAGTACAGTTTTGCATCAAAGGTATGGTCATTACAGAGTATTTCATTGCTTCTGCTGCGTACGTCAGTGGCATGAATTCATGGTTCTGTCTTTGCCTTTAAGCAGAGGCACAGCCATAAGACACACACACACAGCCACATGCTCAACCACCTATCCTTTACCTTGCCGTCAGGAGCTGCCCCTGCCCTGATTCATGTCTTGCTCTCTGTCCTTCCATACACATCCACCGCTCTGCATTAAAACAGACAAAGTGCAGCTGTCTGTATGCTTATCCAACAGGTTAATCAGATTTTCTCCACTCTTTGGTCGATGCTGTACAGTGGACAGGGCAGAGCTCTGCTGACTTTTGTCTTATTTTGAATAAGGGGAGGAAAGAGTGGTGCTGTTGCTTACCCTCCACCCCAAAACTCAAGGTGCCCATAGTGGGAGGTCGTGGGTGAAATGGGCCCTCATGACCTAATGAGAAAGGCTTCATGATCGTGGAATGAGCTTCTAGATCTCTGCCCCAAATTCTAATGGTGCCAGTACTCTATCCATGCTGGGCTTGCTTAAGCAACCATCTCATTTTTTATCTCTCTTTCTACTGAAATCATATTAATAAAAAGCATGAAAAATTGTCTTTTGCTGTTTGGAGCCACCCTCTGCCCAAGAATCTTACCTCACATTTGTTAATACACTTGGCCTCCACCTTTGCTAGGGTTAGGGACACAGGACCCTCGCAAAAGTGAAAAAATCACAACTAACAAAATGTGTGTGTCTGTGGTAAGGGGGTTGAGGCACAAGTGTGGAAAGTGGGCATCCAGGGTCTAAACCAGGTCAGCGAAAGTAGATGGTTGGCATGGTGCTCCTGTCCTTCCTCTCTCTTGCCCATCTCCTTCCTTGGGTATGTGTGGGGCATGGGTACAGGGTTTGTGGTGCTGAGAATTTAAGCAGAGAGTCATCCTTAGCTGGCCAGGCAGAGAGTGGTAGAGGAAGAGGAGGACCAGAGGTGGGTTTTTAAAGGGATATGCATCCTGATTGGAGCCACCAAGAGGGATGATTCCCCCCAAAAGGAAGTACCTGAGGTGGGGGGCAGCAGTTGGAGAAACTCGCAAATAATCAAATCTGTGAATGTCAAACCTGCACATGTGGAGGGCTGACTGTGTAACAGCAGAAATAAATACGACTTCAGAAAATGTTTTTCCCAAAATTGTATCTGCTGATATAACTAGAGTGTGGGGATAGAGAAACCATGGGTGGAGAAAAACTTTTAGAAGTGACTTTAAAAGGGGAGGATTAGAATGACAAAAAGTTAAGTATTATTATATCCAAAGGCAAATTTTCAACTCAAGTGCCTCCTGCCTTTGTGTTAATCTCTTGAGAAACCATTGTTTGTTTGTTTTATTTTTAGATCTGCTCTGAGTTGTAAGACTGGAAAAACAAAAAATCCTAATACAATATTTCCTTTATGAACTACTGTAATGAATTACTGTACTTCTCTAAGGAAAAGACAATAATCTTTCCTTTTATTTTGCAAAAAACTGGCAGTATCTGAAATGGCCATATTTGAATGGATATACATGTGGAAATAGTATACAACATCTCCCAAATAGGATGGAGGTATGGGTAGTGGAATCAGTACAATGGGCAAGTAACTCCCAGAACAACATAATTAAACTGTAGGCTTTCTGTCAAGCCAAGGGGTAACATAGCGTGAGAGGGACTGTGAAGATCCCATAGAACTGTCACTAAAAGCTAAAAGAACTTTAGGCTTCAGTGCTTGCCTCACACAAAGATATATGTAAAAAGGTTACTGTCAGCTTCTGCTTCAAGTTAAATAAGGAATAGAAATCAAGGTTGTCTCCCTCTGTTCCACTTGGAGCACTGAATGCCTGTAAGCTTCACTGCATTCTATAAGTGTCACCAACCAACCAGGGGAATTCATGAACAACCCTGAACAACTTTTTCCCCTCATTTAAACTTAAATACAATATCTGTTTCTCTGTCCCAACCTGTGTGGCTAAAATATATTCTATTTCATGCACACTACCCTATTTTTGTGCTTTTCATTTGCTTTTTTAAAATGAGGGCAGAAGTTAATGGAGCCTTTGCAGATTGACACAAAGTGCATTTTCACGGTATTTGAATTTTCTGACATTTTTGCAATGGGTGAGATTTTTTTTTTTTTTGGAGTAACATAAATAAATAGTCTGCTTTGTTGCTGTAGTCATCTGGAAACAATCTTTTCATTTTATTAAATGTATTTCAAGATGAATTAATCAAAGGGGGAAAAAAAGTTCCTTGCTATGACAGCTTCACTGGCTACTAGTCCCTTTCCAGCATAATTCAAAGTGTTGGCTATGACCTAAATGATACAGTATAGGCAACCCGGAAGATCACATTCTGCCCATGTGAATCTGCATAGGTTTTAAGGTCCGAAGAGGCATACCCTCCAACTGTCCTAATTTGTCAGAGACAATCCCAGTTAATCCTTTGTCATTTCACTTTTTCAATTGCTTTTAAAATATCCTAGTTCTAGTTTGTCTCTCCTCTCATTTCCCATCCTCCATACTCAGCTTACTTCTATTGGTGACAAATGAGCTCAGCATGCAAAAGGAGTTTGCACTGAATTAACTTAGCAATGGGGAGGGGAAAGAAGGGAGCAGATCCTTGCCCTTTCCAATACCTTCCAGCAGCCTCTTCTAGCTTGTGTATTTTTCCTTTCTCATCTTGATGTTGCTTCACTATACATGTCCAACTTTCATTTGTGAAATAATTAAGAGTATGTAACTGTAACATTTGATTGTCCTGATGTGTAACCCATATGCAGAGCAAGAGTCTACTGTTAGGATAAAATGGAATGGATTTCAACCGGTGAGGAAGTAGAGTAGGGTGGCCTTTTATCCCCCTATCTGATTAACTTGTATGCTAAACTCAGGTTGGAGATGGTCTCTCTCTGTATGAGAGTATGATCGTTTGGAGAATTCATGCTGAAAATGAGATAAATTGGTGGATTATGTTTGCTAAATGGAGGACGGAAGTGAGAGATGATGAAGATGACACATGAATGAGAACAAAGATAATGGGCAGTTGGAAGCTGGCAAAACAGTTTGCCATTCAATGAAATGGGCTTCTGTTGGAACAAAAATTTCTGTTTTTAAAAGGAGGGTGTTGTGTTTGGAGTCTGAGAAACCATCTCTTCCTTGCAGTTAGGTTCTTGGTCAGATTCTTGTGACTGTACTGACACTGCACTGTACTTCCTGTGGAATCTTCCAAACACATTTCCAAACAGCCCCTGTGTTATCTATGACTCTGATCAGGGTAGAGGGCTGAAGGGGAAAGAGAAATAAAGGGAGAGAGGAAGCGAGAGGGAGCATTATAGGGGTATACATTTTCATAAATTTCATTTATGCAGGAAAGAATGAGTCATGCTACCATTTTTCTTCTTGTTGTAAGAAAGCTGTCTAACCCTGCAATTTATGAAGACTATTCACAATCTGGGACTCGCTGTGAACAACAACAACAAAAAAATTCATGTTCTTATTTTGCACAGAAAATGGCATCTCCTAAAAAAAAAAGTTAGCTGCACAGAAAAGAACAGATAATTTGTTTTCTTTCCAGAAATGTCATTTTTCATACAGAATAACTCCCAAGTTATAAAGATTCTTGAAAATCTACAATTCTTCTCATCTGTGTTTCCTGACACTAAAAAATCTTAAAACCAAGACATTTCAGCCATTTTTAAAAATGTTTTTGGACATTCTCTCCATCCCATGAAGCTTACAGCCTGGGAACAGATCTGAGGGGGCTGCTGAAGTGGTATTGTGGTTTCAGAGGTGAAACAGATGACCTTAGGGTGCAAAGATAATCCCGAGTTTGTTGTCACAATGTACAAAGTGACTAAGTGACAAAGTGAAAAGCCCTGGAGAAGGGAGGCCTGATTCACTGCTGCATGTGTCCATGCCAACAGATGCTGGTAAACACACAGGCTTGTGCTGCTACATATTGAATTTAACTCTTTTCTCTCATCCCTAGTTGGCTGTAACCTTTCCTATTTTCCCCATTAAATCAATTGCTGTCTGTTAGCTACCTGTCACTGCGATTGTTGGAATCCACCCCATGTTAGTACAACAGTTGCTAACACTGAGAGAGGCCTTCAGCACTTGTTTCCAGTCTTGGCTGTAGAAGCATACTGTTGATTTATAAATTCATTACACTACAAAGCAGGTACTGAACCACTGAGGTATGTTCTCTCCAACAAGATGGTCCCTTGATTGTGATTTCAACTTTTTTATAAGACTAGGGCAGATCTATATAGGTAGTGTTTATACTCTCTCACTTAATGAAAACAACATTTTAACAATCAGATTGTAATGGTTGTTTATGAGGTAATATTCTTTTTACCATATTTCTAGAGATGCACTTAAAAATTCTTTTCTGAAAGGACACTCCACACAGCAAATGGTTGCTAGAATATTAATGAAAAGCAAACATAATGGGACATAATACACTCAATTGTTTTGCTTTATTTGGCTTTTAAAAACTCTTATTTTTGTGAAATATGGTGAAAGCACAAGGAACTTGCCTATTATCTTGGCTTTCTAACTTTCTTACAAAGAATGCAGTTTCCAGCTATTTGAAATAAAGCAAAAAGATAATAAGATATATCTTTTGCATTGTTTATGGATCATTTATCCAATTCACATAAATGACCACAGGCTTATATGCAAATCAAACTTTGGTTCAAATATAATTCAATATTTTTTTTAATCTTTTTAAAAAGACAAGTCATTGTGTCACAAAAGGAAGAGGTGTTATCTGAAGATTACAATATGGGCAAGATTGCTAGAATGTTATTATCATGGTTACATTTGTTTCTTTATCTGTAAAATATATAATTCCCAATAAATGTATGCATATTGATTCCTTTCTGACATTTTCAGTGTGTAGCTTTGAGGAGGAGATATGTACAGTTCCATTCTCCTTTGTGTGCATTCTATATCTTTCAATAGCAGAGGATCCCTGTCAAACCATGACAGCTGTAAGTTATGGTGTTCAGTGTATATGATGCAGTTGTATAGAAAAGTTTTCTATCTTTCATCGATAAAATCTGGGGCATGTACTTGAGCAACATCAGAATGTGGTCAAAAGGGTGTGGCCAGAAAGAACACCCAAGACTACAGCTGGAATCCTGTTGATTAGTCCCAACTAGAGTAACCCCATTCAATGAATTGATAAATGATAAGTCAGAATGATGTAGTGGTTTGAGTGTTGGACCTGGACACTGGGAGGACAGGGTGTCGAGGCATCCAATGCAAGCTCGTGAAGTTTTTTTCTAAGTGGATGGCAGGAATGAGATGATGTGACCTTGAGTGCTGCTTGGTTGCAGCTGGACGTCGCTGCCCTGTCAGCACTCTGCACATGCTCTGAGGAGATATCTTATGCTACCCTGACACAGGGTTCAGATCCCTGCTCAGACTTGGAAAACCATTGGGCAAGTCACATTCTCTCAGTCTCAGTGGAAGGCAATGGCAAACCACTTCTTTTTTTAATTTAATTATTTATTTGATCTCGCCTCTCCATATGGATCGAGGCAGCGAACAACTTACAAATAGCATGTATTTCTATACATGCTCCCAACAAGCTAGGTACTCATTTTACCGACCTGCGGAAGGATGGAAGGCTGGGTCAACCTGGGGCCCGGCAGGATCGAACTCACAACCTTGTGGCTTGCAGTACTGGCATTTAACCACTGCGCCACCAGGGCTTCTGAACAAGTTTTGCCAAGAAAACCCTAAGCCAGAATCAGCTTGAAGGCATACAACAACGATATCAACACAGAGGTAAATCTCACTGATTCAATGGGTCTCCTTTAGATTGGACTAGCAACAGAATTTAGTTCGACTGTTTTAAGCAGGGTAACCCTAGAATTTATGCACTGAGTTTAGGAAAACCTGGGCGGGGTGGGAACCAAGTGATCCTGCTGGAAATGGCAAAAACCCATCTCCTCCTCTTTCTCCATCTAATTGAGTGGAAACTACTATTGTACTATTACCTTTGTTCACAGCAGCTGAAGCAAACTGTAAAAATGGAGACTTTTTAAGTGATTGAGAAAGTGGGATAACAGTTGACCCCTTCTAAACTGAGAGGTGGAACCTGTTGTGTAGGAAGGGCTTCTGTCTTTTATTAAATCATAAATCCATTCAGTCCCTTGTTCATGGCAGTGCTTTATTTATTTTTTCTAGTCTGCCCAAAACCTGTTGTTTCCGAACATTTTTTGTCACACAAAGTTCACATTCTTGTATACATTTTAGCCTAAAAATATGCATATTCATAGCCATTATAAGCAAAGATATACATTTCATATTCTTATATTATATGTGCTTTTTGAAGCAAAGAACTGTTCCAGAGAATTTGTAAACATGGAAAACCAAAGGATAATGGATCCACATATTACCCTAGGAAAAGTGAATCAGATCACACTCAAACATACACACACACAGAGACAGACAGACAGACAGATAGAATGCTGACCCAATGCAATCTATGTTTACATCCAGTTTGCAACTTGGCTAAAAGCACCTTTGCCTCTCCTTCTGTTGGTGTCTTTTGCCCTTAAACCTTGGCTTTTTTCACCCTTGCATACCTATCAGTGGAACACTCCCAACATGTTTTTCTTTTCCTCATCATAGAGCCCATTTGAGAAATGATGTAGAGATACCCTTTGTTACTTCAATCCGTTGGTTACTTTGCTGTAATTCATTTCAGGCAGGATGTGTGTGTGTTTTTTTAAAAAAAACCTATACAGTGAAGAAGAGTTGCACAGTGTCATCTTCTTAGTGAACCTCGCATAGCTCAGGAATTGAGCTTTCCTCTACGGGACTGTCACAGCACTCGTTAAAGAAGCAATACATATTCATTGTGTTGTCTGTGAAATAAAAGGAAAACCGTGAGACAGCATTTGGAAAGCTGCCTGCAGGCTCTGGAAACTCTCTGAGGCATCTAAAAGAGTGAGAATCTTCTCTTCTTTTTAGCTCATTCTGGTTACTACAGGTGATGTGATAATGACTCCCACCATTCAGTGGTCTAAAATGCAACAGTCATTCCTGCCCTAAAAAATGGATATAATCATAAATACAACAACACCAGAACCAATGTTATGGAAATTTTATATGGTTGCCACTAACACTTTATCCATGTCATCACATTCTAAATAGCCCAGTGTCTTGAATGACATGGGAATGAGTGGATGATTTTAAAAAAAGTCCTCTTTGAAATTATTTTATAACAGCTTGAGTAAATGTGATGGGTAGCTGAAGACTTCCCCCCGCCCTACCTAAACAGAACAAGTTTGAGTTTAAGGAGAGAACTCTGTCACAAGCCTTTGCATATTGAAAATTGTTGTCTCGCTATAACTTACAAACTGAAGAGTAAAATGAAATAGTTAAAGAAAAGTGAAGAGGGAAGACATTCCGTCACATTGCTCTATATCCCCTTCTAAAACCTAGAAGAGATAGTCTTATTTTGGTTCTTACAAAGGCATTTATATTCCTCCTGTCTTAACCTTTCATGAGGAGAAAAACAAATATACCAGTGCAGCAGTGGGATCAGATGTAGCCTGAGAATGTAATGTAAATAATATACTCTTTTCTAGTAATGTTTGCAAATAAAAACAAACAAACAAAAAAGAAAACAAATGAAACCTTTATGGAGACATTCTCCCATTCCTGTAAAATAAAGCAGTTACGTCAAGGTCAAAAATACCGCATAACATACAATGCAAATGTATACATAAACAGACTATAGGGTCTAACAAGACTTTACATTTTTAAAGCAACAATACAGCAAAACACATATCAGTAACATTACATAACCTAAATATAATCGTTGCTCATGCATAACAGTGCAATAAATGTAAGTTGTGAATTACTAGTAGCAGCAATGTTTCACAGACCTTGGCAACTACACCACCTGAGCACTTAATGTACCTAAGCACCCAATGCACAGTCACCATATTTCATAACTGCACAAGCTAGACAGACAAAATGACCACGTAAAACACATGGCTTCTGTAGTTTCTGTCACTGTGCCCACCACAGATACACCACCTTCCTCTGTAACAGTTTGTTTGGTTTTATTTGTTTGTTTGTTTAGAACATTTGTACCCAACCCTTTGGCCCAAAAGGATCCCAAGGCTGTTTACCAAAATAAAAACAAAAACAGTATGACAATTCCTGCCCACAGGCTTACAGACTAAATTAAAGGCATGACGCACAAGGAATAAGGGATGGAGTGGGAGAGAAGATGCATTTCAATACGCTAGGTAGAGTTAAGGCTATTTCATAGCTCATTGACCGACTAGCAGAGTACTCATGTAAAATTTGCTGGTTCTTCTTAATTATGAAAGAGCCTAAATATATCCTAAAGGCACTAGATCCTATCTGATCTTGGAAGCTAAGCAGGATCAGCTATGGTTGGTACTTGGGTGGGACACTGCCAATGAATACCAGATGCTGTAGGCTATATTCCAGAGGAAGGAACTTACAAAACCACCTCTGAGTATTCCTTGCCTAAGAAAACCCTTTGAAGTTCATGGGGTCACCATAAGTCAGCTGGTGACTTGAAGGCAGGCCGGTTCTCTATCTCACACACACACACATACACACAGATTATGAGCTTCCAAGACTATGCCATATATGTCATCATTAATAAATGGTGTTTTCTCATTATGCATTTGGATGGCATATATTGCCTTTTTGGACAATTTCCAATGAATAGCAATAACTCTTCATCAGTCGTAACATTCATAAATGGTGCCATGAGAAATTATGTGGCTGGGGTGAAAAAGTTACAAAATTTAGATTAGTAACTCTTTGTGTCAATTAATTAGAATGCTGAGAAGGGGCAGTTTTGCTGGGTTGCAGGGGGTATAGACAGGACAGTTGGTGTGGAATCAGAGTGCTGTAATAGTGTAGTATTATAGGGCCCAGAAGCATCCCATAAAAGCTCAACTGTCGTATTAGTGAGTTTTGGATTTGTCTTATTAGTGAGTTTTGTCAATTGTAGTATAAGTGAGTTTTGGATTGATCAATTTGGGCAATGTTCAGTGATTTGTGACTTTGACCACTGCATAGGCACTGAGCTGAATGATCCTCTTGCATAGGCAAAGTCTTTCTTTCCTGAGCAGAGATTAAACTAGTAAGAAGCAAATGAAAGAAAAAGCCTATTTGATCTTTTTCGCTATAAGAGCAGGTTAGATCTCCCACTTCTGCCAATCCAGTATCACCTTCTTCTTTGGGACATGAGACACCATGTGGAAAATCAGAATGTTAGAAAAGACTTGAGGTGAATATTTGTTCTTCAGTTATGTATTCAGAGTGCAATCCAGTTCCATTAAAATCAACAGGGTGTAGGCTGTAGCCTTAACTCCTAACTGCTTCGTTAAGATAATACAAATTGTGCAATTCTACACAATAGCTATATTCTGCCTCCCCTTGTACTATTATTTTTACCTCTGGGAATGTTAGCTTTTCAGTTCTCAGGTTTAAACTTCAGGGAATAATAGGTCAGGAAATTAATAAATAGGGATGGTGACAAATCTTCAATCAAGGTCACTGCTTGCTTAAACTGCATTATGCTGCTGATATCTGAAATGCAGCATGCACTTGTCACTAGAACTTATGACACACTTGAACATAAAATGGTCTTGACAGCAGAAGAGAGCCCCAGCTAAACTCAACAAGGACAATGGTGACTGGAATAGCAATCAACTTCATGCTATCGAGATTTCATTTGTTAAAGTCAGGAAATCAAGTGCAACTTAACAGTTATGTATGTAGCCTGCAATTTTCATTTCTGTTTCATATAAAAACCTTACAGTACCTCCTCTCTCAATCAGAATATATTTTTTTAAAAACACTACATAAAATCTTAGAATAAGCAGTTAGCCTCTACCTTCAGAATGATTTGTGTGGTTTGACTGCCATTGAAATGAATAAGATAGAGGCATTTTGAAGGCTGAGTTGATCCAGTACTCAACTTACTTCTGCATATGGTATGCTGAGTAACTTCCTGTGCTAATTGCCCAATCTGGGCCTCATGTGTGGTGTGTCTTTCACAGTGGACTGCAGAAAGAAAGCTATGTAAAAGCAGGGCCCAGCTATTGTCTAGCCATACAAACTGGATTAATTGAATTGATCAGCATTGGTATCCACTACTTGCCTACATATATTACATTAGAAGATTTAGATTGTTTCATGGAATTGTCCATATGCAATAAAAACCTTACACAGAATTATTTACTTTGTGTGGATTCATATCTGGAAGGAAGCAGGGATGAGCACATTCACACTGCCCCTTCTCATTCTCTCCCCTGTCCTCCCTGATTTGAAAGGCAGCTGCCTGCTGGAAAGAGCCTGTTCTATTCATGTAGGCTCTGCATGTGAACCCTGTGAAATCATGGTTCCAAATCATTCAGACAGACTAGAGATAGAAATATTTTCATTTTTTTCTGCTCAACAGGAAAGAGTCTCTCAATACCTGAAGACAACCAACTGAAAAAAAAAGTCAGCTGTCTCATATATATTTGCTGTTGTCTTGAAGACCCTCCCATATGGTGACTCTAAGGCAAACTATCATCAGGGGTGTATGTGACACACTCAAAGTCACTCAGTGGGTTTCCATGGCCAGGCATGGAATTGAATCTTGTTTCCAGGGTCATATTCCAGTGCTCAAACCACTACACCATGGTGACATGCTTTTTCTCTTTCTCTCTCTCTCCCTCTCTCTCTCTTATTCTGCGCGCGCGCACACGCACACACACAAACACACACACACAAATGTTACAGACTTTTCACCATTTTCCCAGTGCCAAATTTCAATGGCTAGCAGGAGCATTGACCTTGCATTGCATTTCAAAGATGCTGGTGAGTTCAAGGACCATATCTCGTACCAAGGAGAAGAACCCCAGGATACTGATTAACTAGATAATTTTGTGATGGCTGTTGGGCATTTTCCTATCTACTTGTTCTGTCAAGGACCCAGTGGGCCCCTGGAATAGGAAGATGATCCAGAAGGTTAGCATATCACTCTTGAGCAACTGCAGTCAATACAGCACAAAACCATCTTGTTCACAAAGAATCATAGAGCTGGAAGAGACCACAAGGGCTACTGAGTCCAACTCCCTGCTGTGCAAGAATACACCACAAAGTGTTCCTGACAGATGACAATCCAGCCTCTGATGTAAAGTCAAAGGTTTTCATGGCTGGAATCCATAAGCTGTTGTGAGTTTTTCAGGCTTTGAGGCCGTGTTCTATTAGTATTTTCTCCTGACATTTTGCCTGTACTGTGGCTGGATCCTCTGAAGGATTCTCTGAAGATGCCAGCCACAGTGCAGGCAAAATGTCAGGAGAAAATACTAAAAGGACACGGCCTCAAAGCCCAGAAAAACCCACAACAATCCAGCCTCTGTTTAAAAATCTCCAAACAAGGACACTCCACCACACTCTGAGGCAGTGTATTCCACTGCTGAACTGGAAGATTTTCCTTATGTTCACATGGAATATCTTTTCCTCAAGTTTGAAGCCATTTCTCTGTGTCCGGGAAAAGCAGAAACAGACTTATTCCATCCTCCATATGACATCCTTTCAAATATTTAAATATAACTATCATGACATCTCTTAACCTTCTTTTCTCCAGGCTAAGCATACCCAGCTTCCTATGCCACTCCTCATATGGCATGGTTTCCAGGCCTTCTACCATTTTGGGCTTCCTCTTCTGGATATTTTCCAGCTTGCCAATATCCTTCTTGAACTGTGGTACCCAGAACAAGACACTGTATTCCAGAGGGGGTCTGATCACAGCAGACTAGAGTGGTACTTTCATTTCCTGTGACCTAGACACTGCACTCCTATTGATGCGGCCCAGAATCACATTGGCCTTTTTTTAGCTGCTGCATCACACACAAGTTGACTCATCTTCAGCTTGTGGTCTTTTAAGATTTCTAGATCCCTTTCACATGTACTGTGATCAAGCCAGGTGTCACCCATCTTATATCTGTGCATTTCATTTTTTCTGCCCAAATCTGGTACCTTACACCTCTCCCTGTTGAGATTCATTTTGTTTTGGCCCAGCTCCCTAATCTGTTAAACTCATTTGGAATTCTGATCCTGTCCTCTGGGTTGTTAGCTACCCCTCCTAATTTGGTGTCATCTGCAAATTTGATAAGAATGCCCCCTATTCCCTCATCCAAATAATTGGTAAAGATGTTGAATAGCATTGGGCCCAGGACAGAACCCTGTGGCATTCCACTAGTCACTTCTTTCCAGGATGAGGAGGAGCTACCAGTGAACATCCTTTGAGTTTGATTGGTCAACCAATTACAAATCCATCTAACAGTAACATTGTCTAGCCCAGATTTTACTAGCTTGTTTGCAAGACTATCATGGAGGACCTTGTAAAAGGCCTTATTGAAGTCAAGACATGCTATATGCACAGCATATCCTTCATCTGCCAGGTTAGTAACTCTATCACAAAAAGAGATAAGATTAGTCTGGCATGATTTGTTTCTGAGAATTCCATGTTTATTTTAATGATCACAGCATTCCTTTCTAAGTGATAACAGACTGTTTAATAATCTGCACTAGAATCTTTCTTGGTATTTCTTTTTCTTTCCTCTTTGAAGATGGGTATAATATTTGCCCTCCTCCAATCTGCTGGGACTTCTCTCGTTCTCCAGGAATTCACAGAAATTATTGCCAATGTTTCTGAGATTACTTCTGCCAGTTCTGGATGTAGTTCATCTGGCCATTGAGACTGGAATTCATTTAGCATACACAGGTATTTGTGTACTACCTCTTTATCTATGTAGTGCTGCATTTTCCCCACCATATCATCTACTCCATTTTCCCCAGGTAGAGTATTGTTTAACTTTTGGGAGAAGACCAGGGCAAAGAAAGTTTTAAGTAATTCTGCCTTTTCTCTGTTCCTTGTTAGCATTTCATCATCTTCTCCACACAGAGGCCTTACCATTTCCTTGTTCTTCCTTTTGCTATGGGCAGAACAAAAAAGCCCTTTTTATTGTTCTTAATCTCTCTAACTAGCCTGAGTTTGTTCTGTGCTTTAGCTTTTCTTACTTTTTCCTTACACTTGCTGGCTATTTGTTTGAATTCATCTTTGGTGATTTCCCCCTTTTCCATATTTTGTATATGTCACATTTAGCTTAGTTAAAAGTTCTTTAGACATCCATTCTGGATTCTTTAGATACCTCCCATTTTTCCTCCTCACTGGAACAGTTTGAAATTGTGCCTTTAATATCTCATATTTAAGAAAATCCCATCCATCATGAACTCTCGCTTCTTTTATAGTATTCCTGACCATGGGATTATTTCCAATATTTCCCTACATTTACTGAACTCAGCTTTCTTAAAGTCTAGAATGTGTCTGATTATGCTTGGCTTCCCCTTTCTACTGTGTAATAAACTCCAGGACAACATGGTCACTTCCAAATAAGGATCCTGCCATCTCCACCTCATTAACCGGGTCATTGTTGTTGGTCAGATCTAAAATTGCTGTTCACCTTGTTCTGTCTTCTACCTTCTAGACTGTGGACTATGAACCTGTCTGCAAGTCAAATAAGAAATTTGCTAGACCTGATACTCTGGGCAGAGTTTGACTTCCAACAAGTATCATGATAGTTAAAATCTACTACTACTATTATATCTCTACTTTTTAAATATTTGGTTACCTTTTTAAATATTTGGTTTGGCTTTTAATTTATCAAGATATTTTTCTATTTTCATAGGTTTTTATAATTGATATGTTTTTCTAATGTTATTATTTTAAATATTTTATTAATGTTTTTAACTTCTTTGGAAGCCATTTTGAATCCTACCCTGAGAGAAAGGTGGCATATAAATAAAATAAAACAGGCATTATCCAAGTTCTCAGTCTAGCTTGGAGAATCTTTACCCACAATGACATCACAGTTGTTTCTCTCCTCCCTTAATTTTTCCCAGATGCTCTCAACCTGGTTTCCAGGTTTTAAGTCATGGATCTCTTCATAGGTGTAAATGTCCCTGACATATAGTACTCCTCCTCCTCCTTTCCTGTTTGGTCTGTTTCTCTGAAATAGGTTATACCTCTCTATTGTTATATTCTGATCATGAGACTCATCCCACCAGATTTCAGTGATGCCTATCATATATTTACTTTGCTGTCCTACAAGTTCAAGTTCATCCTACTTATTTCCCATGTTCTGTGCATTAGTACAGAGACGATGACTTATTCCTCCTAGCTGTTTATTTAAGTTTCTTTCCTTCCCACTTTTGGATTCTTGTACTCTTTGCCCAGTTTTCCCTATAAGAGTTGGACTGTTATGTCCAGCACTTGAACTCCTGCCCTCAACAATACTGTCTCCCTTCCCTCTCTGCTTAAAGCCCTCCTGATTAGGTTTGTGAGACTCTTAACAAAAATGTTCTTGCCAACTTCTATGACATGCAATCAATCACTTGTCAGAAGCCCATCTTCATGAAACTGTGGGTCATGGTCCAAGAAGCCAATTCCTGACAGCACCATCAGAAGAATCAGTCGTTCACCCACACTATTTTTCTCACCCTCCTTGGACCTACCCAGAGCCTCATAATCCCCTATGATCTCTTGAAGGCTGTGCTTTGCAATGTCATTGGTTCTCACATGGACCAAAAGGAAGGGGCTTGACTAGTTTTTTTTTCCAGCCACTGTGTTATATCATGGATCTTTGCCCCAAGGAGACAACATACCTTATGAAACATCCTATCATCTCACAAGCCATTGTTTCTGTCCCCCTCAGCAGGGAGTCCCCTATCACCACGACACACCTTCTTTGGGATTGGCATGGGCCAATTCTTGCCCTGAATCTTCCAAGGTCCCCTGAACATTCTCTAAGAACTGACACTGCTGCCTCTCCTCCTCCTGCTCCTTCTCTCATCCTCACTGATCAGCAAGAGTGCTTCAAATCAATTCTCTAGCTCCAAACTAACAAAAGATCCCTGATCCTTCTACTTCTATGTATCACATTCTTCCAAATGTCTACCTCCTGTGTTTGGGAATTGACCTCCTCCTCAGAGCCATCTCCTGTGTCTTCCTCCTCTAGTGCAGTCTGCTGCGCTCTGTCCAAAAACACCTCATGCTCCCTAATATGAAGAAGAGTAGATACATGAGCCTCAAATTGCTGGACCTTCTCTTTCAACAGGGTAGCCAAGTAACACTTGCTGCAGGTGTATCTACCCACATTCTCTGGAAAGAACACAAACATACCACAGCTGCTGCAGGTGACTGCAGCAGTTCCCTCAACATCCATGTTCAGTAGTCCTAAGCATACAGTGAAGAAGGTCTCTCATGCAAAACATTCATGTAAAATGCCTGTTGGCTGAGTTCCTGTTCACCAAGCTCCAGTGATTGGGGCTGCAGTTATATAGAGAGCCAGTGGCTGCTAGCTCCTCCATCAATCAAGTCTCTGGCCATTTCTGCACTAGACTGCTATAGTGCTATTATTCCACTTTCAACATCCTATGGAATTCTGGGGTTTGCAGTTTAGAGAGGGGCCTTTGAGGCCCCTCTCTAAACTGCAAACCCCAGGTTCTACAGGACGTTGAAAGTGGAATAATAGCACTTTAATGATCTAGTGGAGAAATGGCCTCTGACTCACTTACTCTGGGCCTACACACAAGAGAATAGGGTCCTAACAGGCACACAAGCAAGCGTGCCTTGGGTCACACGATCAAAAGGGACTGGAAAAGGACACCGGCTTTGGCTTCTATGGGTTTCTATGGGCATCTAAGCATATTATCTTATATCACACATAGAATGATGGATGGGCAATTTCTTGAATTTTTCTGTAGTAGAGAAAATAGCATTTAAAGAAACAAGTGAAAAATATCTTTTTTGTTCCATATTCTTGCAACTGTTTGATAGTCTTTTTGTATCTGTGGTAGAACGTAGGAGCTTTTATGCAGAAATTAACGTCACTGTCTCTTTATCTCAACCCCAGTCTTTTTCTATCTTGTGTGTTTTATGTATTACTTTCCTTTTCTAAGCCAACACATGTGCCTGCATGTTGCAGATCAGTCCTAGCTGCTGTTGAACAGGATTATTGTTGGAGTGTACTTTGTGCCTATAAAGCTTCTTAAAATAATTAGCTGTTTTAACTTGCATGTGAAAAATATCTCTTCCTGCCTGCAGGCTTTGTCTTTCTTTCTTCCCCTTGGCAGTTTACAACTTACTATACTCTCTGTGTCTTCAGGAAACATATTCAGGGCAGCCATGTTGGAAAAAGAGAAAAATACAATAAAATCCAAAATCTACAAAAGAGTCATATCATTATTGGCCAACCAAAATGTAGAAAGCTTCACTGGCTTCTGATGTTAGAAATCATACAGGAGAGTCACAGGCCTATGTTCTGTCTTAGATGTTTGTCTGTTGCCAGTTAAGATGGTACTGAGGGATTTCTGTATTGGTAGAGGCTACTCCTTGGTCATATAAGGACATGTGACGAAGGGCAATAAAAACTAGTGTGGTACAGTGATTTGAGCACTGGACTACCATCTTGGAGTCCAGGGTTCAATGCCTTGGTTGGCCATGGAATCCCCCTGGGTGGTCTTGGGCCAGTCGTGTAGTGGCAGGAGGGTGATTTTCCCTGAGTGGCAATGTTTTTAGGGTGTCCTATCCCATAGCCACCCACCTGCATGTCCTCGCGACACCCCACACACTGCAGCCATGCCCCCATGCACCATGGCCATACCTCCATGCACAGTGGCCATGCCCCTCACACCATAGCCCAGCCCTCTCCTGCTCCCACGCCACATGCTCCAAGCTCTGCCACCACCTTGGGTGCATTCCATGCTATCAATCCCAGAAAATCCTGTGATACGTTTGCCTTAGAGTTTCCATAAGTCAGAAATGACTTGAAGGCACACAACAACAACAACAACAACAACAACAACAACAACAACCATTTCAGCTCTATTAGCAACAGACAAGTAATGTCCCTTGAAATCCAGCTGATCCTGTCCTGAATAAAGCTAACTGCTCCTTTCTTAGGCAACAAACATTGATTTTCTCAAGGACTGTCTGTACCATTACATCTGAAAAAAACTTTTCAATGCTGTGTAGGTAAAACCTGACAATTACAGTCCAAAGAGAGAGCTTTACCTTTGTCTTGTTGTTACTGCTAGTGGTGGTGATCACTTTGCCTTTTATTCTGGAAAAATTACTCTTAGAATTAATCTTTAGGGGAGAAAGATGCATGTCAAAACCTAGACAAGAGTGAGTGTATAACACAATCCATATGAATCACCAAGTGCATACCAAAACAAACTCTGACATATCAAGTGACATACTTGCAGCTTAACATGAAGCAGACTAGTGTAGCCTTCCTTAACATGGTACCATCCAAGTTTTTTAGACAATAGTGCCATTCAGCATATAGTCCGAAACATATAGAGGCCAATCTTGAGAAAGGCCAATCTGATATATACATAGTAAGGCTAGCTGCTGAGGAAATAAGTATTTAGGATGGAAGACTGTTGCACTAGCATGCCAGTCATATAAATATTGCCGTAACAACTTTCCTTGGAAGTGTGTGTGTGTGTGTGTTTGTCTTTGGACTCCTTCTGATGTTTCATCTGTTGTAGCATGTGCTGCTGTATCTGGTCTTGTGAGCACGTGATGTAGCTCTGCTTCACAATACCATTGTTTAACTCCTGGGATAGTGACATGGGAAGTAGTTTTGGCATAGGTTCCTTATGTGTCTGCTACTCCATACCTGTCTCAGAAAGAGACCGTTTCTGAGGTTACATCAGAAGGAACTCCTGGGAGAAACCCTACATGCTATGATCACTCAGGACTGGTGTCAGGGATTGTCACTGCCTGCACCTGCCAAGGTCTGCCAACTGATAGAGGACCCACTGCTGATCCACATCACCACAACTACCACCCTGCCAAGTCTTCTGGCCCTGGTCTCTCTTTCTTGTTGTTGCTGCCTATTCACTTGCCCTCTCTAGGCATGCAGACAGTGACAAGGACAAGGAGGAGGAGAAAAAGCCTCTAGTTGTACCTCTCCTCCAAGGCAAAAGGTGGTCCCTCCCACACTGAGAGGATGATCTTTAAGCTGAGCTGTCATCTTGCTGATAGCCTTGGCAAAATCTGAAGCTGGCACTACCCATATTCTTGCCTGTGCAGGGAGTAGGATGTGCACTCCTGCCTGAATGTATGTAAAATGATTAACTTACCATTGATTTCTAGCTGCCATTATTTAGATCAGACGGTTTAAGTCTGTAACCCTGAGATAGTGGTGTTAGAAATATTGATGTCCTCAGCACCAGTACAAGTGTTACTTGCTGCAAAATAGACATCCACTTACTTAATTAATCTAGTAAATTCTCCTTGTGTACAGCTCATATTCATCAGCATGCATTACATGGCCATGTCATTAGCCTTCAGCTCACATTACTGAGATAGCTGGCAATGCCTCCTAATAACTGATAGCATGCAAAGTCATGTATCATTCACACTTGGGAGACCTGTGCTGGCAAAACAAAAACACAAAATACCTTTTATTTCACTCATAATAATAAATTCCTTGGCAAATGCTGTAACAGTCATTCTTCCATATTTAGAGTTCTTAAAGCAAGAGTGGATGCATATTGATAAGTCTTTCTCTGTTATAGTTAATCTCTTGGAGATGAAGGGAATTCTTAAGGTGTAGATGAGATGCCTGATGCATGACTTTGAGATTTAAAAAAGATACACAAAGCAACACTGGTGATAGGCAAGTTCCTCGATATGATAAGTAATAAGCTGCTCCAGAAAAGTTCAATTTGAGTTTGATTCACCACAAGTTTGACCAGAAGCAAAGTGAGGCTTTTCTGACTCCCCCAAGAACCTTCCTGCATTGCCCCTCATTCCCCAAAATATCACAGAGGTAAAGCCACATAATATGGAGGCTGTAGTTTTGGGACTTCACTGGGATTTCAGTACTGCAGCAAAATCTTGGCACAATAACCTATGGAAGATGTAGTCCTATGGAACCCAACATCCTAAAGAAATAATCAGGATCTGTGGGATCTGTTAAATCTGGAAAAATAAGAGCTCCCAGAAACTCTTGTGGCTATCTTTTCTGGTTTGATCTCATCTTTTCTACCAATAGCAACTTCTCTTCTTTAATTCTGTGAGGTTCCTCTCTGCAGCCCTTTTTCCCTTAGAAATATTAAAGCTTCAGCCTAATGCCACTTATTGAGAGCATCACTGAAGTTCTGAGCAAACACATATAGGACTGCATTGTTAAAATTATAAAATCATGCTCTTATCCTTTGCCTGTGTCCTATCAACAGCACATAACTTTCCCTCTACCTAGGACGTGTCAGGACCAGGCCTTTTTCTTAAAACACAGAAACTACACTGTTAAAAATTTCCATGAATGGAATGTTACCTGACACCCTGACAGCTCCATTTTCAGACAGATTGTTCAGAGAGTTTAACAGGCAAAAGCTGACAAGCAAATAATTATCAGTTTAGAGGCTGCATTCTAAAGAAACTCGAATTTGAGCGGCAAGGAGACAAAGTCATTCTAGTTTATTGTACTCAGTAAATCAATACCTTTGCATCCAGACAGATGGGCAGTTATATTATTTTTAAAGGCTGAGTGGGTTTTCCAAGAAGTCCTCAGAAGTCATATACTATATAGTTCAGTACATCAGAAAATGATTTGTTTTATAAAGATTAATTTAAAACTTGCCATGCATGAGCTCCAATCTATAATGAGGCTGTGAGGAAGAAGATAATGCATACAACCCATCCATAGGTTTCAAGGAGGGCATTTTCACCTCCTCATAATTCATCTTCGGTAGTTATAGTATAACGTAATTTAAGTGTGCATTCCAAATTGACAGTTCTAACAAAGGTTGGTAAAGTGACAAAACTGGAAGCTTTGTGACTAGTCAGAAAACTATTTCAGAATGTGGCACACTTAGGCAGCCAGAGAACATGGAACTCTGTGAACAAATATATTTTTTTTTATTCAGTTTTTAATTTAACTTCATAGATTCCTTGGCATTGCTTAGAAAAAAAAGTCTGTCTTATGGTGCACCTTCCTAATACACTCTTGCATTATTCATGGTATCCATTATTAACGTAGTATTGTAATCTATTATTAATGCATTATATTACAAATTTAGGAATAAATATACACCTGACATTTTTTCCTGTTGTAAATCAGTGGTGTCTCCGAGTCCATTATTTGTGAAAGCATTTTGAATCCCCTATCAAGGCTTTATTTAAAGAATTTTCAATCTTGATGCAATTGTTCTTTTAGCAGATTTGCAAAAGACAAGACATATTAAGTAAATCAACAGAACAACCAATGGGACCAGAGATGTGTTTAATCTTTTCTCTTTGCCATTTTCTAGACCAAGACTGCATACCACCCAAGCTCCTGTTAGTAACGGGGTGGCAGTGTGTCTTTTAATACCAGGGCAGATCGTAATATGACAAATACAGTTTAGATTTGTTCAGGGAAATTAATCTTGCCCTGACTCAACATTTCTAAAAGATGAAGTATGATCGAACAGAATGTTCCCTGTTCACAAAAGGCAAAGGTAAGGTACCTTTGGCCTTCTAGACATTTTAGGTTCAAACTCTCACAGCCCCTGCATATTGGCCATATGGGAACAATACAGCATAATATGTATCAAGACCCCTTTCGACATTCAGCTAACTCAACCCCTTGTTGGAAATTTGTAGTAAAGGAGATAGCAATGGTAAAGGACGTGTGTTTTTCAGACAGGATATCCAAGAAGCAATCATATCTAGGTAGAACTAGAAAAATATGTTTGTCTCAGAAGTTGGAGAGCTGGCATGTAGACAGTCATAAGCTAGTTAGATGAATAGCTTCTAAGTCTGTATAAATTCACTTTCTGTGTTAAGTTGAGAGAAAGGCACTTTTCACATGGCAATTTTATCTCTAATATAATATACTATAATATTTCTATGCTGCTTTTCAGACAAAAGGCCTCAAAGTAGTTATTACAACATTCTTTTTTTTTAAAAAGGTACAAAATACAATAAAAATACACTGATACTAATAGAAACAAAAATATAGCAGCTAATCAAAAGAGCTGGCATTTACTACTTAGTTCTGTGGACAGGGGATCCCCCTAGTTCAGAACAGAAAAGATATCAAACCTACCAGCAAATCCATCAGAACTATTGGCAAATGGTGGTGTTGGGTTTCTGAGAATGAGTCCCACTCTCCACACATTGCCAGATCACTCATCCTGCATAAAAAATTGAGAAAGGAAGAACCCAGGATTCCATATGACGTTGAAAGTAGAATAATAGCACTATTACAGTCTATTGCAGAAAGGTCCTTCGTTATTGGTTCATATTATATTCAAGGGCTGTCTTAAGTTAAGTTAATCAAGTGAAAGAAATGGACAGATTGTGAAACCTAAGTAAGAGTTTGTATTATGAATTGTGTGTCTTGTATGTCTTACGTTGTTTGTAAATTATATTTGTGATTTGTTGGTTAAAACTTGTACAGTGTATTTGTACTTTTTGTATAGTATGTACATTTGGTTTGTATGTTTAGCTCTTTGTACTTTTGTTTTAAAGATAATGTTGATTTTGTTTATGTTTGTAAGTTTTTTTAACAGAAACATTTTTTAAAAAAGATCAAACTACAGGAATCACACAAGTTTGAACTGCAGAATCTTAGTTTAAATTACTTCAAGAAAAGAGATTAGTTGCTCTTTTCCCCAATAAGATGCATAAGAGCTTGTTAGGAAGGCCTGCCAGATTGTAAGCCTTCCATTGAGGTTGCTAAACTAGTGGCTTTTATTTCCAGTTACTGATTAACAGCTAAGAGATTTGCTATTCTGCTCATAGGGGACAGTTGTTTGGAAGGACTGTGCCTTCAAATTTTTGCCGATTTGTATTGTAATACAGTTGTGTTGTGTGTAGTTCAGGAATGATTTCTCCAGTCCAGTCTTATATTCACTCTGAGCACTAGTGTAACAGTTGTGCATTTCCCTACGAATCCTGGACATTATAGTTCAGTTTTGTCTTTCTTAAAATATTACACTCTTTTGAGATTCTGATTGCTTTATGAAAGGCATTTCCCAATGGAGAAGGAATGGCTTTGGATCAGTTTCTTATATTTAATGTAGATATTTAACTGATTTCCTTTGTAAGAATTTTACAAAATTGATCAATGTCAATGTACATACACCTATTTTGTATGTGTGTATGTGTGTGTGAATATGCACATGTGCATAATGTGTGTGAAGGTGATTAAAAAGTAAACCAACAACACTTCTAAGTTTGTCCTGGATTGTATGTAATGTAACGTCCTGGAATATATGTTTTGTGTGTGTGTGTGTGCGTGTAGTGGTAGAAAGCAAACCTGAGAAATTCACCCATCCAGACAGAGGACTTTGAGTTTATTCAACCATGTCTATAATTTCTGAATTAGGGCTCTCTCCTTCTTCCCCTCTGCTTCCTCTCCATCCCTTTCTTCCTCCTCCTCCTCCTCCTCCTCCTCCTCCTCTTCTTCTTCTTCTTCTTCTTCTTTTCTTCTTCTCTTATGTGCTCCTTAATATACCCATGGCAAGTTGGTACAACATCATCTTGTCCATTCCAGGAAATAGAGATGTACTTACTGAATTTGACCAGCACAGGCAGGGGAGAACTTCATTCAGAACCTCAAAAATTGCAGATGCTATCAGTTTCACTTTGCTTCACATTTTAATTAATTTGAATGAATATGAGATTGAATTAATTCAAATGTGAGAGATAATGAGACTGACAAATGGGCCCATTCTGCCATAATACATGTAAAGAACCCTTAGATCCAAACTATACATGAACCAATCTGCAGACACAAAATAAGTTGTAGAATCATCTTTCACCATGGAAATGGATGGTAACCTATTCTGGGTAGGGAAATGTTCTCATTCTCTCCTTCTCTCCCTTCCTTTATTTCCAATGGTGCTCCTACACTCTCTAAACTGGGATGCATTTTTTTTTATTTGCTCCACATTGTCTGCTTTACTTATTCAACACTTTGACTAAGAAAAAATACAGAATTGCACACTTTGAAGGTACTTACATTATAATAGATCAATAAATAGGAGAAACAGGACTGTAGACATATAGGAAATATTTACTGCCTGCTATAATGTGCGTGTGGTTCAGTTATTTATCCCTGGTCTTTTTTTAAAAAAAAAATGGGGTAGGGGAGACTTCTGGAAAATAAGTCCTTTCTTTTATGACATTTTATGCAAGGTCATAGAACTGGAAAAGAAGCAGAAAACATTCATATATTCAGTATATCAACTGAAAAAAAAATAGATTTACATAGCATTTGTTTCAAATGTTTTGCCTCTGACAGAGATGTATCCTCTTAGCTGTAGAACAGATTCACCTGTCAAATTGGGACTATGAGGGATTCATTATTCACCAAAATATTTCCTTCCAATTTTATATGAGCAACAAGATAGCCAGACAATTCATATTTTCTTGCTTTTTCCAGTTTTGTAAGAAAGATTTCCTCCATGTACTGAATTCAATCAGTAGTGTGCACTCTAGTAGCCTGGCAACCAACATTGATTTTTATTAAGAGAGAGAACCATGTGGGCCTGAAAGACTGAAGGCTCCTGTCTCACCAAAAACTAGGAATCATGAAATGTTGTTTTTAAAAAATGCTCTGATCTAGCCATCTATTCTTCTATCACTCTTTACAAAAACAAACTAAAGATGAATATAGAGGCAACAGAAAAGAAGAAGATCATGTTAACAAGGCAAGATAGAGCAATCTTTCTAGGATAAAAGACTTCTCAAGCAGACAAAGGCCCTTTTCTCACGGGGTAATTAAATCTTCCCAGGTCGACCTCGATCGGGTGCCATTTTCACCTTAGAGAGCACCTGATCGCATTAAATTTTTTGGATTCTCACCCCAATCCGCGCGGGGGAGCCACCATTCAGCATTTCCGCGCACCTTTTAAAAACCAGAAGAAATGTGGTTTTTTCCTCCAATCCGCGCTCGTCGTTTCGTGAAAAAGCGACGGTGCGTCCTGATTCGTGCGGGCGATCAAGAGAGGGAGGGATCAAGGCGTGGCCAGCAGAAGCCACAAGACCGCCCCCAATACGAACGGCTGAAAGGACCGTCATTAGCGGGGCTAGCACCCCAGCAATGATCGTCAGTAGCTCGTTCTCCATACACAAAACAGCAGAAAGCAAGCAGAAAGAAAGAGGGGGAAACTGTTTCCACAGTGGTTCAAAAGAAAGGCGCGGGACAGGGTGAGGGGGCGGAGGATGTGAGGGGGGTGCGTGCGTACTGACGTCAGTGATGACGCTCAGGATGTTTCTTTTAAAAATAGGGCACAGCCAATCAAATGCTAGGCAGGGTGGGGAAAGGACACCTTCAGGAGTGGCCATGGTAATATTGTGTGAATGCGTTGATGCTGCCTAAGCCTCTTCCCTATGGAGCCGTGAGAACGCTACTAAAAGTTCAGTCGTGTTAGTGGGGATTAAGGAAAACCCCGCCTGGATCGTGGCGGCACGATTTCTGCACCCCGTGAGAAAATGGTCAAAGCCTCTCCTTCTGCAGTAGCTGCCTTACGAGTTCCAACACAGCCAGATGATCTATTTGCCCACCCTATTTGTCCTGTAGGGTGGGTTCACACTATACAAATGAATACCACAGCATACATTTGCAAGAGAACTGTTTCTTTGCACATAAATAAAAGTTCTAGGTTTGTAGTACTTGTACTGGAAAATATATATAAAACTGGAATACATCGCAGGGAAACTAAATATATCTGTGTCTGATATCTGTAGGAGTAGCATAAAATCAGTATACAAAACTTTTCTAAGACAAAGGAAAGCAAAGATGTTATAGCAAATGTCAAAGAATGGGTAAGGGTTTCTGAAGACAACACAGAGAGGCTTTTCGCACCTTTCCCGTTTGTGCGACTGGGGAGGGTGTCTCACGCAAAAAGCCTCACCCAGAACGCTGCCGCTTTCCCACTCCTTCGTCCTGCAGGTCGCTTCCTGGTAGTGCAACCGTCACACTAGCATCCCCTCTCCTTCCTTCCACAGCGCAGTCTGGGAGCTGTAGGCTGCGCTGGGGGAGGAAACACAACCGGGCCGGCTTGTTCGGTGCACCACAAGCAGGTAAGTGCGCGAGGACCCCACAAGCATTGTGCGACCCGTGCAGTATTTTCGGCTTAGAGCCAAAAATAAGCTTAGAGCCGAAAATAAGAAAATGCGTGCGCATCCCACTTTAGGCTCCTGAGCGTCGCGTGAATGGGAGTGCTTTGTACAGACTAACGCTCCCATTTACACGACGCTCAAGGGGCCCTTGTGCAAAAAAAACGGCGTGCAAAAAGGGCCAGAGACTGCTTCTTCAGCTACCATATAGCCTTCAATTGTTGGTATCATTGGAGCTGAGCCAAAAATTGGTTGGGAGTGACTTTTCACTCATTAGTGAAAGTGGGGAGACTGGGAGTGGAAAGCAATTCAGCAAGCATCCTCCTTCCTTTTTCACAGCTTGTTTTCAGGTTCTGGTGGCAGCTGTAGTTGAAAACCGGGTTATTTTTATGAAGGGAAACATAACTTTGGAATGGAATGGGACTACCATGTACACTACCCCTCATATACAAGTAAATAAATACATGCAATTTGAAAGGTTAAAAAGGGAGCCCCCAAACGTTCAGGCTCCCAAGATTGCAATTACCAGCACTGAGATATTTGCTCCAAATGATGCTGCTGTCTAAACTCCATCTCTGAAATCACCAAAATGATCCCACACAAATATACACTTTTGCAGCCTGAGAAATGGGTAGTGTCACATTTGGGAACATTTTTTCTTTTCTTTTCACCAGACACATGCTACTGATATCTCCACTGGCTTGTGATGTCGTTATGACAACATGACCCAATCTGAAACCTCAGAGCTATGGAGTCAGGGTGAGAGTTTCTCATTTTTAAAAATCTGCCCCTAAAGGTGAACAGGTATATATTATTTGGTTTGTTTGCCAAAATGTAATGACCAAACTGTACCATGATAAAATGCATCTAGACATTTGGATTTTGTTGATATGCCATGCAACATAAAATAAAATATAAATGGCAGTAGTGAAGATTTATTGTACTGCAGGGTTTCATGCTTTTGATTTTAATCACCAAAGAGATTTTAGACATAAAAGTAAACATTTACTGTTTTATTTTATCTTTTTATGGTATTAGAAAGTCATAATGTTATAAGTTAAGATTTTGTATAAATGATGCAAACCCCCCACACACACTCTCATAAAACTGTACTAGGATTAATAATAAACCCTGGCCTAATGAGCTGGACCATTTGTCAAACTTACTCTTTCTTGATGTTTAGCATTTCAGTGCCATTCCTACTATTAATACAAAGCATTTATATTTTATAAAGCAGTGCTTAAAGGTCTGAATAGGTATACTCCCAATACCTCCCACAGCAAATATAATTTTCAGATTTATGTATTGTTTGTTTACACTGCTTAAAGAAAACGCTCCTTCTCATCACAGCTATATAACCTCTAGGTCTGATCAGTGAAGTGGTGGAAATAACATTCATTTAATTTGCTGGGAATTTCTCTAAACACCTCTTGTTGTTGTTACGTGCCTTCAAGTCATTTTCAACTTAAGGTGACCCTATCCACAGAGTTTTCTAGAAGAAAGTACTAAGAGTTATAGAGTTTTTGACAGGTCTATAGTCAATTCTTTATCACATTTCTCTGGGTTCAGGAGGCCATTGTATTCATTATTCAGAGTACTTGTATATGCTGTTCTTAAGTATCAGGCATTCCTGGACTCTTAAATGAGAACTAGCTTTATTAATTGCTAGAAGAAAGACTCTAGAAAAGTTCAGTGTCATGCTGGCTAGCATACTCAGTGCCCCCCCGGCAACCCTATCATCTAAATGTTGAAGTGACTGTGTAAAATGGCTGTACATCTGTACTGATAAAACCCATAGGCATCTCCCATGTAGGTGCCTGGGGGATACATGCAATATTACACTGCTTGGGACAATGCCTGTATTCCTATCTTCAGAAAGCACACTCTGATCTTAAACATTTAGGAATGAGTAGGAGAAAGAGAGTAAGTTTCCCCTGCTTTCCAGGAGTTGTGTTGTCATTGATATTTGTTGAGATAGCCTAGTTGAATAAACTAATGGAATTATTCACAGATCAAAGATAAAAGCAAATATTCATTTCAATCTCTTATAGAGGAGAATTTATGCAGTTTGTATCTCCCGGACCTAAATCTTGACAGTGAACCAGGAGGTTAATTGTAATTGGACATTTACAGGTTTATAGTCAAACTAATATATTTCAAAAATATGCCCAAACATATTTTAGTTGAAGAGACAAGGAAGCATACATTTTGAAAAATGAACACAGAAATATGTAAAAATCAAAAGTCAGAAAGAAGTAGGCCATTATTCTAGATCAGCTACTTAGTCATGTAACTATCTTTGTTATGAAGCAAAGAAGCTTTTCCCTGCCTGACTCTCCCTTCCAGTCTTGATTTATGAGCCACATGCCACTAAGAGCAAGAGGGTTGTATTCTTCCCCGTCCTTCAAGTGACCTCTGGTGTGAGGATGAATTATGAAGGGATTCTGCTTCTGACTGCTACACTAGAGATCCTTGTCACAGATCTTTGTCACTAACAACTGGTGCTGCCCAGGGAATCCAGGTTGGGGGACTTACATAGAGATTGTGTAAATATGAACCAGCCACAAATGCAAAACTCTAGGTTACATATTTGTAACTAGGATCACTCTAGCCATAGTCTTGTAAACCAATGGCATACTCAAGTCAGAATGAATTTCAAAGTGAATATCATAGAAGCTTAATGAATTCAAGTGTATAGCCAGACTTCAGACAGCATCTCACAATCTTAACAGTCTTTGTGGAATGAGGCTGAAAAGAAGCAGACAATAAAGAAAACTGAACATATACAAATATGGCAGCAAAGAAAATTTAATATAGACATTTATATGTTAAATATTGTATTTAATAAGGGAGATATAGGTAAAGTCATACCACCTAAGCAATCAGAGCAATTCTGAATATCTACAGCACAAAAAAGAGGAGGTGTAAAGAGAGAGAGAATGGTAGTGTGATTATCTGACTGTAGCAGCCATAATTAATCAAGAAATTGTGTTAGATATCTCAAAAAACTATCAGTGTTCTTTGCTTGTTGGCTACATTGGTATTTGGTTTCAAGTTGAAATTCCAAATTGGGGGGGAGCAGCCATAAGTCATCAGGGAATTGTGATGGATGCCTCAATATTTGATGGAATTCTTTTGCTGTCATTAAAGTTCCAGCTAGACCAGTTCCAAGCCAATTCTAAAAGAGGGGACTTCTCAAAAACAAAAGATGAGCATATCATATCTCACTGAGGAATTGTGATAGGTACTTCAAAGTCTGACATGGTGTTTATGATTGGTACCCACAGTAGGCACTTCATAAAAGAGGAGCTTGCCATAAATCACCTGGAAATATTTTTTTCTCCTGGGAAACAAATTAGAGGGGCTTTCTGAAGTAGAGATGCTAAGGTTCCCAAGGCAAGAAGAAAAGGGGAGGAAACAGGGGAGGGCTGATGTATGAGGTTAAAAGTTGGGGGAGGAGAAAAAAGGAGAAGTGTTGCATGTAGGTTTCCTGAGATAAAAAAAATAGGGCAGGAGAACGGGTGGTTCTGTGACCCTTTGGGGGGTAGTGGGTAAATAAATAAGTGCGCTGAAGCATATTAGACATCACATCATGTGAGTACTTTACAGAAGAATTTAGTGGCTCTAAAACAAATCAACACGTAGTTTGAGCATGCTTTTCAGAAACAATTCATACCATTATTTTCTGAGGTGGTAGAATCTCATTTGAAGATTATTTGAGGTTACCATGTTGACCCAGATAAAGCAGAATATACGTAAGGGTGAGGGGGGGAATGGAACAATAATAGAAATGAATGGAAAGAGCCAGCACTATCATTAGGAAGAGTAAGGAAGCAGATGTATTGGGTTGTAGGGAATAGCAGAAAAGTGATGGAAGAAAGTGATGTGTGTGCCATACGTCCTATGTCATGTCCTCTAAGCTAGCTGCTGCTCTCCGGTGTCATGGAAGACATTGTACCATTGTTAGTGTTGAAACAAGATTCAGCTTCTGCTCTGCTTGGTTTTTACACATGGAATGAGGAAAGAGGGTTTTTTCTTTCTTTCTTTCCTCTCAGGCAGCAAATTGTCCTGGGTTAGCCCTAGGAACAGAGACACCACAATCATTCTTTTTAAAATATCATAATCTGTGTTTCCCTTATATCACAGTGAGAATTTTTAAAGGTCTTTGAATTCAGTTAATCTACAGTTATTTTTTTAAAGCTGAATAAAACAACTCCCAGCCACCAACTGTGCTCATTTTTCGTGTTTCCACAAAGGATCGTTCTCCGCTAATGAACAGGGTATTACAGAATGTCCCTAATGAACCTGTCTATTAAACATTTTTAAAAAGCTACCTGGAATCACTTATAAATGTATTATCTCTGAATTATGTTTCCCTGAGATAATAGAAATTTCCCTCTAGGGTGCCACTTGTATCAGTCAATGATAGAAAGAGGACATTTGACCATCTAAGAAAAATGCAATTTTAGCTAAGAGGGTTAAAGGTAGAATCATGTCACATTGTGTCATATGAGAAGTTGGAGGAATTGAGGAGACAGATAAAGCCTTGTTCTAATGGTTGCCCCCAATTATTTGGAAGCAACAAAAACAGCCTTCAACCTCAATAGGAAAGGCAGCTGGAGTATAAGGCTTGTGTGCATTCCCAGACACTTCATTTTGGTCCATTTTTAGTGGTGTGGCAATATCCCCCACACCACCAGTATTTATATTGATATCCTTCCTTCACTACTCCTTTCTAGGCAATACCCAACATAGGAGCTACCCTTCAGTACTACAAAAAGTGGTGACACAGTGGTGTCATGCAGCTTTCTAGTACAGATAAAAGGATTCGGTTCTCTTTTGCATGAGGCACATCTCATAACCCATAAAAGGATTCAGATTTTTGTTTGTTTGTTTGTTTGTTGTTTTGCATGAGGCACAGATTCTCCTGTAAATAAGTCCTCAATGTTGCCTTAAATAAATGCATTATATTTCCCTAACTCCCCTTGAAAGAAAGATCTGACCTAAAACATCCACAAATCTATGTGTGGTGCAAAGAAATGTCGAGCAGTGCAAATATCTGCATGACCTGGAAACTACCAAATTATGCAATACTGACGACTTAAAAACTTGGTGGCTGGTACTCAGTAAGGGAATTCAGTTGAACCACTTTAAAATTGTTGTTCCAACATTTTTCCAATGCATATTTAATATTCCTATTGCCTATGTATATTTTACATTCTTATTGTTCCATCTTACCTTTCTCCTTCAGACTACCTCCTCCCAATATTCCCATCACATTCTATGTACTTGAATTAGCAATTCACAGCTTCCATCAATCATTTGGTGTGTTTTTTGGGGGGTGGGTGGGAACTTTTCAAGCTCCAACAGCTTTCCTCCTTTTCTGAATCTCCCACTTTTTATTTTTGCTGGAAATCTGTGTCCTCACCACCATTGATTGCCTTCTTCATGTCTTCAGGGACAACTGTCTTTCTTTCCTGGAAACTTGCCATGGATTGCTGCCAATGGTGGTCCACTATTCTGAGTACCATGGGTCTAGCCCACATTTTATCTGTCTGCAGTAACATCAGGCATTTTCAAACAAGCACATTGTACATTGTACCAGCTATAAGTTTGGATTTGTATTTTCAGAAACTGATGTGAAAAGTTAGTACACATTATGCAGTCAGTTGCATCAGTGGTGATCCAGTGGTTCCTATTAGAAGACTGGAAACCAAGCGAATAATGAAAAGATGGATGAATTGGAGAAGGACACACTTTTCCTCTGACAACATCAAAGTGACACCAGAAACAGCACGCATACCGTGGAAACAAATTCATGTGAGATTTGAAAAGACACCAAGAAAAAAGAATAACAGCAACTTGTGTTTTAATTTCTAGAGTTATTCTGGAATGAAAATAGGATTGGGTGTGAAAGGAATGAAGTCTGGATCAATGTGAAATAGGTATATATCATGTTAATTCAAACAAAGCACAGACAACCTTGTATGATTCACCCCTTGAAGTTCTAGAATTCTCCAATCTGGATTCCCCCGGTGGTGTGAGGTAACTTATCCAGCTTTGTCCAGTTATTTTCTCACTAGAGTTTCCATTTATTAAGAAGTACATAGGGTCTGAAAAGAACTATTGTTTCCTATCCTATTCCACATTAGATTTGAACCAATGGATAATAAATATTGATTCTGCTACACTACCCAGTTGAGAAACAATTAACAAAAAAAAAGGGGGGGTGGATATATTATAGCCTGAGAAGGCAACATGAAATTCAAGCACCTTGTCTATTAAAAAAACTAACACAATTGTCAAGTATATTTAGAGGGTGATCAGTATATAACATGTATCATATATAACCAGGAATATGATATTGATACAAGTGAAGCTGGATTTCAAGGATTTCCTTACATAAAGAATATAACTTTTCCTTGGCAGATGATCAAGAGACAACAGAACCCAGTTTCTTTGTGTTTCTTAATCCATTTGTTGACCTTTCCTGCCATTTTTTCTGTGACCTATGAAGTCTTCTAAATATGTAAATATTTACAGTATTTTGACTGGCAGCAACAATTTTGCTAAATTCTTCTGTATGAAACTTTCCATGTTTAATTTGTTTTTTAAATAAAGAAAACATTTAGCGCACGCACACACACACACACACACATATATTTATGTTATCAGCCCATTTCTGTGACAGGCTTTCCCTCCCTCTCTCCCTTTGTCCCTTCCTTCCTTCCTTCTCTCTTTCTTTTACAAAAAAAGAAAAGAAAAGAAATAAAGGAAGATAGAAAGAGAAGAGAAGAGAAGAGAAGAAAATTACACAGGCTATGAGGTAGCATGGATATTTTTTATACAGAAGAATCATGCCACAGTTAGTCTCTAGTAAGAATGAATTATTGTTTTGCTGTTGTTTTGAAGCAGAATCCACTATATGTTCTTCTTAGGAAATAAGCGTTTTTTCCCAAGCTGTTTTTACCCTATTAAATCAAATGATGTGAAGGCTACAACAAGCCCCATTGAACTGAATAGAATTTATGTCTAAATAAACATGATAAGAATCTTGCTCCCGTGTATTAAGACATGTTGGAGAGACAGATTTATCACCAAAGTGAAAAGGTTATACTGCATTTCCTTTCATAGATGTATTGCAAAAGCTATATCCATGTCATTCAAACCACAGCAACCTAATGATTTTTTTTGTTCTTAGTAAAACTAGTAAATTAAAAGAACCCCATCCAATAAAAAGAGACAACTGCAGATCAGACTTGTTCCCCAGGTCTGGGCAGCCTAATTGCATGGTGTGAAATTTGTATATATGTGTATAATGTGCAAAGAAAGCATATTAACTTTTGCATTCTTTTTCTACTATGGTATTCCACCCTTAACACCAGTAATAGTAACAGTAATTCTAGACAGCCAGTATAGCATGAGCGCTCAAACTGGAGTGTAGAGACTCAATTTCAAGCCCCTGCTATGTTGCAAAACTTACTGAGAGACCTTGGGCCAGACGCTACCTCTCAGCTAAACCTACTGCAAACATTCTTTATATAGACAAATGTGGAAAGAGTAACAATTTAAAACAGGCCAGTGCTATAGAAAGTTTTTTTTCTGTTATGCTTGTGGTGTTTGTCTTTGTCTTTTGTCATACACAGGAATTTCAAGTAGTGTCATTTTATTTTTTTTGTCATCAGGGTTTTTTAACTAATCACAAAAACATATCTATGTATGCCCTACAAAATGACACACTGTCATCTTATTCATAGGAAAAGAATGAAGAATCAACCCCTAGACCCAGCCTCCCAAATTAACTACATAATGATATCAAGTATTTATAGATATGTGTATGTGTGTGAACAATCTATCAAGTATAGCCATGTCCTTATATTATCAAATTATCATAGGTATACATGCACACGTTAGGTGTGTATACCATTTCCCATTCCAGCAGCCATCACCAAGGAAGACAGAAGCTGAAACTTTTGATGGCTCTTTACAAATAGCTGTTTTTGTTAATTTTCTTAAATAATATTTTCATATTTCATATTTTCTAGTATCTTTCTGTGGTCCACTTTCTGCCTGAAAAATAGTTGCTGGTTGCAAATATATAATGTCTAATTATTTCTCAGGCTATCTATCTATCTATCTATCTATCTATCTATCTATCTATCTATCCCATCCATCCATCCATCCATCCATCCATCCATCCATCTATCTATCTGTCATCTATCTGATGGCCTGAATCCTGTTAGATCCACAGAATAAATGGGATTTACCTGTGTGTTGAGTCATCATTGAACATCCTTCTCAATAAGCTATCTGTTTGGCTCTCTGTCTCCTATCTATCCAGACAGCCTTTCCATTAGCCTTCTCCCAACTTACCCTTTCCTCCTGGTAGTACTCAGCTCATCTCCTGAGAAGCCCAAAGGAGATAAGATGGTACATCATTTTTCTAAAATCCTAGTAAAAGTGAACAGTATTGCCAATGTCTGTTCTAGCAATACACATACAGAGAGAAAGACAGGGAGAGTATCCATGGCACCTTAGATGTGAATAATTTTTGTATTCGGGATTATGACATTTTTACATTGCCTCGGTAGGGTAGTTTGTTCTGATGTGCTTCCCCTGATTCGTTCATATGGCGTTATTTGTCCCATAGTCTCTGTGCACTGATTGCAGGCACGTCTGTACAAAAACGAATCCCAGCTCTCTGTGAACCATTGGCAGACACTGGCTTTCATGTTAGGGATGAGGTAAAGCTACTTTGGGCTTTAATCCAGACTATAAAGGAGCTAAAATGTTATTTGAAGCGATAAAACCTAATGAGGGGTTTATTATTTTCTAAAAACAAAACACAGAATGGGAAATGTTTGAGGAAGAAAAAAACAGAATAAAAATGTGCCTATTTCCTGTAAATTGTGTGAATACTGAGAAATCAAACATACATACAAAGAACAGGACTGTTTCTACTGCAAGTGGTGTACAAGATTTTTACTATACTGCCTCTCGGTCTTGAGTAGGAGAGGGACCTCTGAAGATCATCTAGCTGCCACCATCTCCTGATTTAACTCCCATGACTCAGTAACTCTGTGGGAAGTTACTGACTCTGCAGAGGCTTAACCTTCCCCCTACCTGGGGAAGGTGGGAATGTTCTACATGTGCATGCACACACACTGAGAAAAGACATGCGAAACAGAATATGGAAATCAGGAGGTCTTTAAAAGGAAGCTTTTACTCTAAGCAAGCAATCTACAGTAGCACATAGGTGTTTTATTCATGAAGGTGTCTTCCTTCAGATGTTAACTTGGGAATAGCTGCAAAGTTACAAACACAGACTACATCATAGAACTTAAACCCCAATGTGACTACTGTACCTGAACATTCGTATTCTACTCACAATACAGACGGAGTTCTGGGTTTGGATGTTGATGGGAAGATGGGAGTCTGTACCCGCTTGGTCTACCCTACAACCAAGTTTCCTAGGTGAGGCAGGCAGCACCCCTGCACCTCTCCATTAGTCATCTTTTCTCTCTCATGTCCCCAAAGTTTTATAAGCTCTCACTTGGAAGCATCTCAGAGCTTCCACACTTGTCCTGAACTGGTTTTCCTCATTAGGCATTTGTCTCTCATGCTTTCTGTTGCTCCTCTGTGATGCTGATCTCAATAAATGTAACTTGAACCAATTCATCATTAACCTTTTTTTTAACGTTCAGAAGAGACTATACTCATCAGCTATGTTGCTCAGATAATGGGTCCAACCCACTATGAAAAAGATGATGGAGAGAATGGTTCAAAAATCACAGTGTAAAGTAAGTTAAACCCAAATTACATAATAAAGTAAACTTTTTGTAAAGAATAGCATTGCAGAGAGAGAGAGAGAGAGAACAAGCAGCAGTAACCATCCCTAACTGAAGACACAAAACTCAAAAAAATCCCATATTCTTGCTAATTTTGGTATAGCATGCATTTTTTTATTTTTTTTGGAAATGTGGAATCTTTATTTTTAAACTCCGTTTAACATGAAAACATGTTTATTTTATCTTCATGCTTGTATATATACAAAAGGTTAAAAGTGTTAAAAGTTAAAAAGGTTAAAAGTGACCCCTTGAATGCTTTAAAATGCGTAGTAGACAAACCATGTGCACTAAAATGTTAGTACTCCTTCATCACTCTTCCTGAGTTGGAGATGGGCTGAGATGGACCAGACAGAACAAAGACAGTTTGTCCTCCTGGCCTCCTCTTCCTTGTTGTATGCCAGCTGGATACAGTGCTAGAAACTGGGGAGTTGTGGGAAGCATTTTACTTTCCTTGCTTGTTTGTGGTAGTGGGAACATCGTGAATCTTCACGGAGTCAAACACCATTACTGCACTGAAGATCTTCTCAGGGCTTCCAAACCCATTATAATGAAGAGCTGCTAAACAGTCTTAAATAAATGAAAAATAAAATAAATTCCATGAGCCAACAGAGTTGCATTTCTGCACAAATTTCTTGAAACAAAATTATAAGCAGATGAGATAAACCAACAAGGGCAGAAGAGAAGGCACAGATGGTATTTCCCTGGTTCAAACATTTTGTTCCTTCCTATGGGCCTTTTCAGGAAATTCAATTTATTGAATCCAGTTTCCCTAAGGAATTGCATATGGTGCTTGGTATGTTGCCTTTAGTGTGCACTGTGTTCTTACTACTTGACAAATGTTGTCTTCTCTACAATGCAATAAAATATAAAGAAATTAGTCCAATACAAGTGATTCTTAACAGTTCAAATAAACCTGAAGGTAAATAGTATGGGAGGAAATGTCATATAGAATGCCCCTGATTTTTGTTGTTGCCTAATATTTAAAACAGTATGCTATGAGAAAATCTGCAATAAAATGCATTTAAGTCAAGTTATTTTGTTCTGGCCTTTCACTGAACTAAACCGGGCAATACAGTTGAGCAGTCTGTTCCTATGGTCTTACCAAAGACATTAATTTTGTGTATGTTATCCCCATCTTATCTTATTTCAGAATACTTTTGATGGTAGATAGGACCAGTTAGTTATTTGTTCAATTAACACAAATAAAGGAAGTGGGGGTTGGTCACAAAAGCCCGAGATTTCTTTTAAAAAAAAATGGTTTGGGGCTAGTAGTCTGACTAAAGAAATTCTTGTTAAGTAAAAAGAGTGTTCTTTATAGGAGCTTTCTAAAACATTTAGCACTGGTTATGTTTTTGAAATACTTACCAGCAATGGTTTGTCATGGTCTTTAACAAGCTCAGCCTACAGAGTTTGTTTCCTTTGGTCAGAGAAGTTCAATGAATGAATAGAAATGAATGTAACAATATACTATAGTGCAACATTTCATATCATGCTTTCTGCCAAAACCCTCTCTTGATTATGCCAAACTATTATCTACCCATGTAAGCATAATTCAATACCTGTGCATGTGTGTGTGGTGTTACTGATATTGCTTCCCCCTCCCCCAATTTTTCAGAATTTTTCTAAGAGTGGTTTGTAGATGGTAAAAACATATTTCTTTGTATTTATTTAGCCTTCAGAGGTGTATAAATGAATCATCCTGCTGTTTAAGGGTTTAATTTTGAAGTACAGTTCTTTGTGTTACTTGTTGAAGGAAGCATAGTCTAGTGGAGCTGTTTATGTTTGTATTAGTTTAGTTCCTTGTTAACATAGCTGTTCATTCTACAACATAGTGAGGGAGAGGGTAGAATGTGGAAGATTACTAGACAATTTTTTGTAGATCACCTAGGATAAGAGAGGGCAGGCTTCAGGTTTGCAGGATCTCCTTTCCTTTCCTTTCCTTTCCCTACTAGAATCTACTAGAGGTTCACTAGCCGGAAACAGATGCAAAATGCTGCCTCACTAGGCAGAGCCAGCTATATATTTGGATACAGAAATACAACTCTACCTTTCAATTAGTACATATAGGTGGTTCAAACAATCTAATTTAGACTTAAAAATGCTTTTGTTCAAAAAGGGCAAGTTAGAGTCTCTGTAACTGATCTACTATAAGCACCAAATATGTACTTACAGATCTTAACCCACTGCCCACCCTGGCATAGCACACTTCAATTGTTGAGATTCTTGCAAAGGATACTAGATGAGATGGTGTGACAGGCTCTTACTTCTCCTAGATTGGTGAGGCAATTCCCAGTCTGATAAGGTGCCTTGTCTTTATCATACAGTTCTGCCTCCCCGCCTCCCCCTGCTTATAACACCACCTTTGTGTAAGAGGGTGAGGTTTTTCAGTGTTTATTTAGAGCCACCCAATTATTTTATGGTAGCATGTTTTCTGTGTTACTTTATATACTGTATACAACACAAGCTGAGTCAGACCATTTCTGCATGGCATTGTAGTCTCACAGTGGGGACGAGATGGCTGCTGTTCATGGGTCATGCTTTCGCACAATGTTGCTGCAGCCCCACACCCATTGTGTTCCCACTTTGCAGTTGCAGGATATTCGCTTAACAGTGATTGCAAGATGCACCTGTCACTCCCAGCCATGCAGAAAGGGTGGTAGTGCGATCATGCACTTCCTTCCCCAGCGCAGCACAGGAAAGAGGCTGCCTGCTCTGCAGAAGGCAGGAGTTTGCCAGGTGTGGAGGGGAGCATTCCTGTCACACTCCATTCCCAGCAAAGGTGCTGCCAGGATCATGATGGGATGTTGGTGGGATCTGGTCAGGTGCGGAAATGGCCTCAGTGTTTACAATGATAAATTGTAACATTTATTAAGATAACAATAAGAATAAAATAGTGTATTAGACTTAACATCAAGGTTGATACATTTCCTCAGTGCACTTTGTAGACAATATAACAGATAACATCCTGCTCAGAAACAGGGAGTCTTTAGACAGTCTTTCCAGAAACAAAACAAACACACCTCCAACAATTATCATATAACAGCACTTTGGCTAGACTCCAACCCCTAATCTAGGTCACACTTTCTGACCAGATCCTATTAGCGCTTAATTACTCTTCTGTCTGTCACTAGGCTTCCACTTCCAACTAACTCTCCCAGAACAGTCACACTCTTTGACTGACCAAGGGACTCTCATTCCTAGCTCCTTGCTTGTTTCTCACTGAAGGAATCTCAATATCCACAAGTACTTGGCTTTATAGAATTTTTTCTCTCAGCCATAAGACCCTCTCACTCTACCGGGTTAGGTTTCTCTCTTGAGATGCTATTCTGGTTACTTGGCAACCTGCTTCCAGACTGCACTGGCACTTCAGACAGCCACACTCCCAGAATTACATCACAGATGGATCTTGGTTTAACTCTGCAAGGTACTTCTTATATTCTTAAGAGAGGTCTGATGCTGAGGATGAACTAACATGGGTTAGTTGTGGCTTCACTTTTAAAGGTTCCTGGGCAGACATTCTAGTTTTACACCAGTGATAGGAAATGTGACATTTGATTGATTTGTAGATATTCACTGTTTATATTTTCTACTAAGTTATGTTAGATGGCAAGGAAGTTTAGGAGCGAATAGGAATGAGTAGTGGAGTAGAATGAGGAATGGAGTAGGATACCATGTGAATTTGTATATGTGTGGTGATTGGAAGAGAGTAAAAGAGGGGGCAGCTGCTGAAATATAAACAGTTAATATCTACAAATGGAATGGGGAGCTTGAGACTCAAAAAAGGATTAGAAAACAACAGTCCTTTTCAGAAGTTACCTGTCACATTATTTCAACACACAAGCAGCTATTGTTTCCATGCTCATCTGCCTCTTGGGAAAAGTGACACACCTGAAGAGCTATTTGTGTTCTCATGGAAACTCTCCACATGAGCAAAAGCTCTGGAAAACCAGGAATCTTTCATCCTACATACATACATGCATATGTATATACATACATAAATACTTTCTCCTCTTCAGATTTGTTGTTTTCCACATGAGGAAAATTGGGACACAGTAGGATGGAGGTAGGTGGTCCCCTACTCCCATGTTTCACATAATGTAATGAGTAGCATCTAAGCAAGGTTTGTATGACTGTGTATTGTTTTATGACTAGTGGGTTTAAGTTACTAAAATAAGAAAAATTGCAACGTCTTATGCGCTGGGGGGAACAGTGAAGCAAGATTCATATATCATATGAAAACACTATTTAATAAAGTGGTATTATTTGTTCAACATAGCCGTGCCTACTGTCACTATACCAGCAATATTACAAATTTCGAGCCATTAAACACACAATAATCTTATACAAACCTTCTTCCTCCTCCCCCTCCTTCTTCTCTTCTTCTTCATTAATTTATATCCCAGCTCTCCCCAAAGCTGGGATGCAAGGCAGCTTACAAAAATTAAAACAAAATGTAGATAAAAGCGTGTACAGAACCATAAGTAAAAACAAAACAAAAGATATTGTTAAAATGGAATGAAACTATCCATACAGTTCAAACCTTTAACAAATAAATTAAGAAAACACAAGATAAAACATTCAGTAAAACAACACACTATTAAACATCCTTGCAGTCAGTTCCTAAAAGCCTATCAAAACATTTCCATTTACCAATAGAAGTAGAGCAAGGAAGGAGTCAGTTTAGCCTGGGCCTATAGGTGTTCCCAAGGAGTTCCAAAATATGGAAGAGCTCCCAAGAAGGCCCTTCCTCGTGTCTGTTTTCAGTAGACATTCCTGTGAAGATGGAGGGACAAAGAGGAGGGCCTCTCCTGAAAATCTTAGAGCCCAAGTAGAGTCATGTGAGAAGACAAGGTCTTTCACATAGCCTGGACACAAGACACATAGGGCTTTATAAGTCATTACCACATTTTGAATTGTGCCTGAAAACAGGTTAGTAACTAGCACAGCTTCAAACAAGGAAGGTGTATGCTACCTATAACGTGTAGGCTGTAGCTGGCTGCAGCTCTTTGGACTAACTGAAGGTTTTTTTTAGCAGTATCCAAAGTTATCCCCATACAAAGTGGTTTCACAGCAATCCAAACAAGGTATAACTAAAGTATGTGTTTCTCTAGTTGGATCTAACATTTTCAGAACTGGGTGCAGCTAGTGCACTAATATTAACTGAGCAAATGCAGTCCTAGCCATTTCAGACAGTCCAGGCTCAGATCTGACTCAAGGATTACACTAAAACAGCAAGCCTGCTTCTTTGGGGGAATACAATTTCCTCTAGCACATATTCCCTGACCAACTTTTGGAACAACTAGTAGCAATTCTGTCTTGTTTGAATTAAGCTTCATTTCCAATTCATTTTCATGATTTTAGAAGCTTTGGATTCATTGAAAATCCTGATAACAGTATACCCTTTAGGAAGAGCATAGGAAATTGAAGTGAGGTTGATGCAGATAATGGTTAGAACTGTGGCTGCCACAATGGGATTTTCACAGGGAACCAGCAGCCCCTCTGTTTACATAACTCCCAGTCAACACTGCCAATAGCCAGAAATGGTGGAAGCTGTAGTCCAACAGTATCTAGAGTGAAGTAAATTTCCCATGCCTGCTTTCTATATTTAAAATACATTGGCACACTACAGAGATTGTAGGTGATGAGGGAATTGTGAGCATAAAACTGAGCCAGTTCACTCTTGTTCTGAAAAGTAATATGCCCCCTGCTTCATCTACTTGGATATATCTTTTATTTTGGAACACAACAATAATCCAAATGCACAGTATAACGGTTGTCATCAAAAAAAGAAAAGATTTTGAGTCTATATAGCAACAAAGTAATGCCTCTGTTTTCAGATCTGCATTGATTTTGTTTTTTTTAAAAAAATAACTGCTTGGTTTTTTCCAGATTTTTTAAAAAATCCATGTTCTGGGTAGAACAGAAGATTCTGTGTAGGTAATCACCTTATGACCTACAAAGGCAAAGTCCATCAGTCAGTAAGGCAGTTCAACAGCTCTTGATAAAACACTTGTTCTCATTGTTCTCTTGGAACCACAAAAGGAACGGCTATCAGTAATTTGTCAGGCCATAAAGAATAGCTGGTAAGCTGTGAATTCTGCATCTGTGAAGCAGGACTAGAAACTACTGGAAATTCATATAGTATGGATTGCAAAGTTTAGTCAGCATAAATACTATTGGCATATCTCCCAGAATATACACAAATGGATAAGACCTTTTTGATGTGATTTTGCTTAATGGATAACATAAGCATTACTTGAATAGATAGAAACAGAGAATTGGCACATGGCTTTGTTGTTGTTGTTGTGTATGCCTTCAAGTCATTTTGGACTTATGACAACTCTAAAGTGAACCTATTTCAGGGTGTTTTTTTTCCTTGAATTTGTTCAGAAGGGAGGGTCTGCCCTTGCCTTCCTCAGAGGCTGAGAGGGTGTGACTTGTCCAAGGTCACCCTATGTTTTTCTGTGGCTGAACGGGGATTCAAACCTTGGTCTCCCAGAATCCGAGTCCAGCACTCAAACCACCAGTTTGTTTCAGGGCCTAATTCCTGTGTTTGTATCTTCATTGGGTGATACCTAGTTGCAGGTGAGTGAGTGGGCTCAGATCTAAACGCATGCACCTGCCATCCTGAGCCTCTTCAAATCTGATATGCGTAATACAAGGGGAGAGGACAGCAGGTGAAGCAACTGGATGTAATTCCCACTGACACCAAAGTTTCTTTTTAAAATAAAATACAGATAAAGTGGCATCTTCTTCCTCCCAGTCATAGATGTCCACTGGAGTTTCTTCCCAGGTTCTCATATAGAAAGTCTGCATTGGCAATGGGCTGAAGTCAGGTGTAGACATCAGGGCCTTTCCTCCTTTGAGTTCACCTCAAGGACCAACCCTTTTTTCAAAGACTCATCATTTAGCATTCTCAGCTCCACGGAATTACTCAGTAGGAGGAAAGTGCAGTGTTTTTCTCCCTCACTTCTGCTCTATGGGTACAAACAAGGGACACCTAGTCAATGGGTACATATGGCTGATGCGAGGGAGAGAATCCACATTTCAACACAAAGGAGATTCCTAAATGAAGTTCCTGAGGTGAAATTCATTTACAAATTTTAGGCAAGCTTGGAAACAGTAACACTGAAGTGGGTATGAGAGAGGAATTGTCCCTCATCAGGTACATATGCACACTGTGCCCCCGCTTTAGTAATTTATCTTTATTGGAAGATGCTTGCAGCATCAATAATTCAGTCTTTGACAAGATCTTATTTTTCTCTGGATTAGTTCTCATATTGATTGCTTTCTTGACTCACCTTGTAAATACATCTTCATTCTCCTTTCAGCGTTTATGCTACACATACTAGGACTGGGCTTCTTTTTCCCATGAAGCCAATGTATCACACTGAAGTGGACCAGTTTAGAGGTATTTAGAACTCTTCCACAATGGTGAATCTCCCCAAAGGTATGTATAAAGTGAAGCAGACCGGCCCCAGAGCTCTAGTTCAGGGGTTGCATCTCCAACCTCCTTTTTATAATGCCCCAACCCCTGCCTCCAGATCTCCAATTTAACAAATAGTAGCAAATATTTCGGTTGAAAAAATCACCCCTGAAGTGCAATATTATTCAACTTCCCAACCTTCAAAACTCATTAAAATCCCATCCTTCATCTGAAAATTGGCTGACAGAGCCGGAACTGAAAATAAGTCTTGGTCATTTCTGGTGCTAATGTTTGGTTGAATTTCAGCTCAGAATCAGAAGGCACAGCCTGCTGAATTAGTGTGAGGACAAAAATTGGACCCTACTCCTGCAGCAGCTGGACACCTTGCTCTGGATCTATTTTGGACCATCATAGACTATTTGGCAATATTCAGTGTCCAATATGCATCTTCAAAACATTCGCTATCACTGGCTACCACTGACTCAATTAATTAGAGGATGGGAGATAAAATCTTCAACTCAAAATACATCAAGAGGGAATACCCACACTCAAGCAAAGACTTTTTGGTATAAGCTGTATAAGCTGGGGGGAAAATGAGGGTCAGATTAGACAATATGTAGAAGAGGTACTCCCTTAACCAGTGAAAGACTGGTTTATCATAGCACATGCTTTTCTGTAGTGTGTATCTTCTTCTGTTTGGCATGCTTTGTTTCATGATGATTGAAAAGCCGACATCTGCCTAATCTGCAACTTTGACTTTTGAGCCAGAAAATTGCCCAGGAAATCTCCTTGGCAAAGGGAAACTGGGTTAACTGCAGGGAGTACATGTTCCTCTGGATGTGCCTTTAGCCCCAACTGTGATTTATGGACAACACTCAGTGAGCAAAACACCAGGAAAATGTGTCATACACCTCCTGGTGCCCTCACCTCACTGGGGAGCAAACCTTGCAAAGCAGCAGATTCCTGGAATATCCTATTAAATTGGGTGGGCACTCTTTTTGAATTTGGTAGACTGATGTTTTATCTGCTCTTTCTGCCCCTTTTTGACATTAAGCATCATCATTAAGTGGATGGATACACTGTAATCAAATTATAGAGATCAAACAGATATCATTTGGCTGCAGTTTTTGTTGCTGAGCTCAATATACAAGCCTATTACTGGTTGTTATTCCAGGGATTTTGCCAAGGAATTTGGAATGCTATTGGCAAACAAGAAAACAGATGGGCCCAGTAATTCTCTCATTTTTAAGCACTGAATAGATCTAAAAAGACTAGGAAACTGAATGCAGAGCAGATCTAAATGGTTGCTACACCGTTGTCTCAGAGACTGTAACAGAGAGGAATATGTTATATATGCAAACCTTGACTGGACACTTGAACCCAATGACATATGCATGCAGGCAAAACTATAGGCCACATTTTATACATATAGTGGTTGTGTATGTATAAAAAATAAATGTTAGAAGAAGCTTTACTTTGAAAGAATAAAGAGGTAATTAAAGGAACACCTGGACTTTTGGACTGTACATGCATGCAAATTCCTTGGAAATTTGCATTAGATGACATTCCACATAGAATGGTAATTTATTCACACAAAAAAAATGTTGGGGAGGGAGACAAAATGAGATTGTGTATGGATTAATGGATGTATCTCATCATTAGACTGTTTGGGTGGCCTTCACAGAATTGTTCTCTCACAGCCTCAGCTACTCATCTGTAAAATGGAAATAGCCCTACCACAACAGCTATTTAAATCCAGTTGCTAATCCCAGTTAGAATAGATCCATTCAATCAATGGAATAAATATGAGGGCTGATTGACAAATGAGCAATTGAATCAATGAGTCTACTATACCTGGGAATAGTAATTGGATTTAGACAAATCCCCTTACATATTGAGTGTTATTGGTAAAGCACAGTACTCAAAGTTTCTTTTCTTTTTTTTTATGTGAAAGTATAGGCCCTTTCCGCACGAGGAAATTAAGATGGGCCAATGCGTCTTGTAACGGAGGTCATCTGCACCTTGGAGCGGACTAGGTTCGGATTATTTATCTTCATTCCGCACCTAAGTCTGATTAAATGCGCCCCCAAGTGGTCGTCGAGTGTGCTATTTGAAAAAAGGAAGAAACTAGTTTTTCAGTTTTCCGGATCATGCCAATTCGTACTTTTGCAGTGCTGCAGATGCACACATTCGCACCAATGCGAACTGGTGATCAGCGGAGGGCGGGCTGTGGGTTGGTCAGCTTCAGCAGTTGGTCTGGCCCAACAAATGACAGGAAGCCGCCATTTTCTCATCCTCATAGTGCGGATCTATGAACTTGCACTGCTCCGAATTGGCGTGGAACATACAGAGTAGCCCTGCTGAAGGACATAAGGGAAAGTCTGCCTTGTTTGGAGCCCAGAAAAACTGGTAAGAAATGGCACGAAGCAATTCACTAGCCTCGTGCAGAAAGGGCCTATGTCAGCTGCCATAAGATGAAAAATAAGGTTATATCACTAACTTTTCAACTTTTCAAAGTGTCACCAGTAACACTTAGGATCAGGCATATTCAATTGAAATGCATGCCTCCACTCATCCCAATATCTAGGGAATCAAAGTAGTACAAATGCCTTGGAGGAAAAACGTTATCCAACTTGCAGTATGCCCGGACACAAACTACACGGTAAAGTGTGTGTATGGGTGCTTTCAAATCACCTGTTGACTTATGGTGACCTCAGGAATTTCATGATGTTTTCTTAGGCAAGGAATATGCAGAGGTGGTTAGCCAGTTCCTTCCTCTGAAATATAGCCTACGGCACCTGATATTCCTTGGCAGTACTAACATGGTAAAGACCAGATATTTGTTCTGTAGCACTATAAAAGAAAAAAAGATGGGAGATTTCATTAGAAAGATGCTTGCAATGCCATGTATGCACATGCTACTGATGGAAAAAACATTTTCTGTTATGCATTTTCCAAACAAAACATAGATTTCCTGATTATCATGAAAGCTGGTTGGGAAGAATAACAGAGAGGCAAGAATTTTTCATACTGTTGCTCAGTAACGTTTCATAGGAAATTATTATTCATAGAATTACATAGAGTATTCTGGATCAAAAATTATGTTTTGTGACAAAAAATGGATTTTGTACAAAAATGCATCTTCTAAACCTCCACTCATCATTTCTCTCCATGCACTTCTATGCCAATAGAAAGTATACATTAGTAACTCATCCGCATCATTAAGGTTAATCATGTGGATCTTTCACAGCCTATCAGTGTCATGTTCACAGTTATTCACATTCTACCTCCATGTCATCATATGAGTGTATTTCCAAAGCAGGCATGAAGCTGACAAGAATTCAAGGCCATTGTGAAACTGATGAAATCACTATTAAATTTCAACAGTTTTTTTTAAAAAAATTAAGCCCTAATTTCGTTATTAAATTAGTGGGACAAGGCTTGGGTTCCTGGTCTCTAATCACAAGTAAATTTTATTAGGTTGGCAGTTGAACAGCATTATGCATGGCCTGGCACTCCCACTCTGCCATTTCAAAGTCTTTGTATAAGAGACTATAAGTGCTGATTTACAAGTTGCTAGTTAGTATTTTTGACACATTGTTTCATTTTCAGCTATACCTTAGGCAATTTACTGTTGGTTCAAAGCTTAATAACTTGTTAGCGTTGTCTATTTCCAGTGAGTTATAAATGATGGCATTAATTGGGTGCTGAACTGGCAATACATTATGCATGTTATCCCACCAACTGGGAAGAATATAATTTGCATCTGTATATTCCATTTTAATAAGTCACAAATATGTACAATTGCAAAACAAGATCAAGAACATCCTTTGTACTGTGACAAATAATTCCTACAACAGAATGCTTTTGTGAAGATTCCCAGAGTCAAATAGCCTTTCATTCTTATCATTCAGTACTATGGATGAAAGACGAGCTATGCTTATTTGTACCGTACCATTTTTTTCTCTCTCTCTTAGACTTTATTCCAGCTTTTACTGAAGGGCTAAAGTGGCCCAGGTATATAAAGGGTATCTATTTCAGCATTACAGTGTAAGAATTACCATAGAGTATAGCATGAGCCTGAAGCAAAAACTTGACAATAAACTTGCAATATGTTATCTCTGTCACAATTTTGTATGTATGGACTCAGCAGGAAGAAAGACTGGAGAGTAGCAAAGTCACATTTGTATGCAATTCGGCATTTTCTTTGGTAATTAAAAAACAGACTACTCTTTTTTAGTTTATTACGTGCTATAATTTATTTATGTATGTTTCAATTTATTGTAGCAAAAGAAAAACAATTGCATACAGCACATGCAATACTCAATGGATAAAATGTCCGTATCAAAACTGTAGGCTATAGAAACAACATACATCTGGAGGTTGCTGATGTCTGCCTGGCCAGAATGAGTTGTCTCATCCTACATCATTCCTGAGAACAAAATGATATTTTATCCAGTTATTTGAGTTTTTAGGATTAATTATAGCAACCTTGTTCAACCTTTTTACCTTGGGAGGAAGCCATAAAATAATGCACGGATCTCAGGGAACTCCTACATAAAAATTACTTTTCTTTTCAATTGTTTAATTATGTTTTAAATTTTATATTCTGTTGGTTTTAATTATGTCTTCTTAATTGTTGCAAGCCACTTTGAGTCCCAACCTGGGGAAAAAAGTGGTGTATAAATAGAGATGATGATGATGATGATGATGATGATGATGATGATGATGATGATGATGATATGATTTTCACAACAGAACTTTTGATTGTTTTGTATACACCTCTTGTGTTGTCATCTTATACTTTTCTTTTCTGAGGATACTGTGAAATTTTAGATGTATCGATAACCTGGATGCAAGTTAAAAATGAAAAAATACTGGAGATAGTAAGCAAGTGATAATGAGGTGCTAGAATTCTGGACTGTACCACTTTATATTGCAGGTGAGAGACCATGCTTATCAGTGATCCACCATGTATTATTATTGCATAGAAAAGCCATGCATCAAGGATAAAACTAAACTTAGAGTCAAACTACCAAAAAGTTTAAAGGAGCTGGGAGGTATTCCCTGTGGTTAACTCATTTATCCTTCCACAATGAGACTTCCTCAGAGATACCTACCTCACCAAATTTTAATATTAAGGTCATACTTACTTCCAAATTACAAAAAGCGCACTAAGCACAAGAAACATACATGAAGAAATGCATGTACTTTAATAAATAGATGTTTTTCACCACATAGAAAAAACGCAAACCCTTTAAAAACATATTGCCTAATTTAACACTTGACATTCAGGGGTTCTAATTTACTACCACAAATTTTTGATAGTATACCCAAAACCCTGCAGCATGATTATATCATCAAATATACAATCACTTTTTGAAGTACTCTTGGTTTTCACCAAATTTCATCTAAACCAAAATTCAAGGTGATCTGAGAAGGACCTCCCTGGCAAAATACATGCACTAATCTTAAAACAGATGCAAAGGGGAGAGAGAAGTGTGTAAGTGTTTATAAGTATTTATAACCCACTTTTTTAAAACAAAAATTACAAGTATTTTAGAACAGCGTTTACTGCGGCAGGCACTGTTGCAAAGAAAGAAAGGGGAGGGGAAGTTAGAAATCAGGACTATCACTTCATAAAATAAAGCAGACCTTTGAGACAGTGCTTTATCCATCAGTGCTATATTGCATAGGATTTTTCATGCTTATCAGTTCACATAATAACACTACTAAAAATACAGATAACTATGGATTAACATAAAACAGTGAATGATCAGCACAGTTTAAAGAATGTCCTTCTGAAGAGCAATTCATTTCTCAGTAGCCTAAGTTAACCAATCTGGTAAACAGAACCCAGGTAAATCTTCTTGCTTTTTTGAAGAAGAAGGGAAAGAGAGGGAGGAAAAATAATTTCATTGACTACTCACCTGAAAGAACTGACTGGAAGCCAAAAAGGACAACAAAAATTAGACTGTAGAGTGAAATGATAAGTTTATGTTCAACTGTACTGATTCTCAGCAATGAAGTGAAATGGAACAGGGAGAGACCTATATTCCCCCCCCCTCTCATACACACACACACACATATACAATGTATATGTGAGATCTCCTTTTTCTTTGGTCACCTTCAGTGAAAGGACATTGGTTTCCTTAGAGAAATACGGAGTCAACAAACCTGGCAGCAGGTTGATAATGAATTTGTTTTACACTAGTGGGCATCACTTTCCACTACTTGTTTGCAAAACTGTCAGTAAGTAATGCACTGTGGAACACAAGCCTCCAACCTGGCAGTAAGTAATGCACTGTGGAATGGAAGTCTCCAGCCTAGTGTGTTATGGAGAATGTTTCACACAGAGGAATTCTCTGCCTCGACCTCTGTAGCCCAGCAGGAGAAAAGCCGTCGTCAACAGAATGTGAAGGAGCATTGGGTTTGCTGCAAGAGGGAGAGATTACTCTAAAAGCCATCTCTCTTTCTTTCCAACCCCACAAATACACTTCACCCAGCCTCTAAATGTCTTGTTTGTTAATGGTTAACACAGAGTGGTTAATTTCAGTTGAAGGGCACTGATCAGTTACTAAGTCAAGAGCAGATTATTCTTAATCTGTTTTTGAGAATATGTAAACCTATGATGATTTATTTTTCTTCACAATGGAATAACTGCATTCTTTCTGCATTTCCATTCCAAATGCAAAAAATCAGTGGTAAAACATGCAGGTGCAGGAATATCGAATGGAACATGTGTCATCTTTAGTTTTAAGGATCAAGTATCTCACAAACCCCTTCTAATCTGACTCGAGTAATAAAAAGTGGACATGTAAACAGGCCAGAGAGCCACCATGGCATAGTGGTTTGAGCACTGAACTACAACTTTTGAGAGCAGAGTTTTAATCCCTGTTCAGCCATAGAAAAACACTGAGACCCTTTTCGCACCTTACCTCGTCGCGGCAGATAAGTGCGCAAGGGCGCCGCGAGCATTGCTCAAGCGCGGGGCATTTTCAGCTTAAAGCCAAAAATCAAAACATGTGCGCACGCCCTGCTTCAGCCTCGTGAGTGTCGTGTGAGGGGGAGTGCGTCATATGGAGCGCCGCTCGCACTCACACGACACTCAAGGAGTGCTTGCGCAAAAAAAAGCATGTGAAAAGGACTCGAGTGACCTTTGGCAAGTTGTTGCCCCACTGGTATACGCTATCCAGGGGACTATAGATTTAATATCAAACATGCCTGCTGTGCCAGAAAAGTTGCCCAAGTCAGTATGTAGGCTCGGAGGTTGAACGACCAAAACTAGGTCAGGCCAGGATAATCCCCAGTTACATAGCTCAAGGAGACCTCAGGCTAAACACTTTCGCACAGACAAAAGGTTGCCAGCCAACCTGAGTGGATTATTGGGTTTTCTCCAGGTTGAGCCACTCAGATTTTGCAAAATCCTACAAGGCGAGGTAATTTTACATGATCCAATCATGCAAACTATCAAGCTGCTATCGTGCAACATTTTTCCTGTATTTTGGCCATTGTTCTTCCTGGGAGAGGGTCTGCCCTCGAGGTATGTTCTGTTCTATAAGTAGTCCCTGTTTTTGAGGGTCTCTTCAGAGAACTCCCCACCACGCTAGCAGACCTGCACTCTGTTAGTTGAGTGATCTCCTCAGCCGTCTGTTTGCTGAGCTCCGTTCTTCTCGCCACTTTCCGGACCAAAGACTTCAGGATAGGTGTAGTATCACTACCTCTACATTCCCTTTGCTATATGCCCTATCCACTTTTCACCTCTTTTGCTTCTCAATAATCTTTGTGTGCGTGATTGCGTGAATGCATGGTACTACATTCATTTAATAAAATCCATTTATCTGGTACATTTGTCTGGCTTTTGCTTGGCCTGACCCCGTAAAGTTGGGTAAAAGATCCTGCTGGATTATCCTGCCCCCTCATTTTGCTATTATCAGTGCTCCACTAATTTCCTCAACCTTTATAACTTGGAGCAAATCAAGGTGTCCTCCATGGGACCCCCAGAAGTCAGGGTAATAAAGTCACACACTCTCGCCCTCTGAGGAAGACAAAGGCAAACCCCCTCTGAACAAATTTGGCTAAGAAAACCCCATGATAGGTTAGCCTTAGGGCTGCCATAGGTTGGAAACAACTGAAGGTACTCAACAATAGCAACAGCAACAATGACAACAACAATAACAACTATAGGTAAATTGGAGAAGAGGCCGGCCAAAAAGCAGTATGAGAATGGTGGAAAGAAGAGAGAGAAAGAAATGAGGCATTGCAGGGTTTGATAAAAACTTTTCATTTCATTTTTGAAGGCATAGAAACAAGATTACATTGCATTGTGGCTCACCCCCAAGAAGATTGTATATTATTCAGTAATAGGCAATAGAAACCAGTCTAGAATATAATTAGTATAGAAGGAGAAGTTACTAAAGACATAATGCATCCCCCTCAAAGAGACTCCAAACACTTTCCTTTCATACCCATGAAAGGAACCCATGAACATGATCCCTGCCTTTCATTCTGAAAAGGCCCTGCCTTCCTGAGGGCAAACAAACAAATCACTTCTTCATCCATTCTGTTCTAACACTCACTCTCCACCCCCATTTTCATTCTCCTTTTTCTTCTTTCCCAAACTCATCTATTCTGTTCCACAGGCATTGCTTTGATCTGGGATGAAGAAATTTCTCTGTCTCCTCCATTTCCTCCCCATTGTCTTTCCAAACAAATTATACATATTAGCCTGCCTAACAATAAAGCTGTGTGACGCTTTCCCACCATTTCTAGTATTTCTTCTCCTGAAGCACTAGATCTATCTGTTTTACTGACTATGAAAGAGGGAGAAGTCCCCACCTCTATGAAGTCTTATTTGTTTAAGCATATTTTCAACTTCAGTGTTAATTAGGGAATCTAATGTGAAAAAATCTAATAGCTTAAAGATTTAATTAGCAAGTGTGTGTGTATTTAAATTTGGGTGGCTGAGACAGATTAGGGATCCTGTTGAAATACTGTCCATCCCACTACTCAACAGTCTCTCTTCCTGAACTAGCCATGATGGTCTCAGGGTTGGTGTTGAAGTCCTTTCAGCTTGTGGTACTGGGGGACTTCTACATCCAAGCTGAGATTGCCATTTCAGGAGTGGCTCAGGACTTTGTGTCCTCCATGTAAACCATGGATCATTCTCCTGAGGTATCTGGTCCTACTCATACTGCTGGGCACACTCTAGCCTTGTCTTCTCTGCTGGTTGACCTGATGATGATTTGGGAGTGGGACTTCCTTTTTTTTTTCTTTTTTCTTTTTCTTCTTTTCTTTTTATTAAGGACAGACCATTACCCGGGCATTAACTAGTTTAGCCTCACTAGGATCAAAGCTAGTGCAGGTATGGGGGACCAATTAAGATGGTTCTCCTCAGGAAGTTTTCAGATCTGGATAGATTCATCAAAGATCTTGGGAGTTTCCTGCTGCCTTGAAGATGCTCCTGCTGAAGCCCTGGTTGAGCTCTGGAATGAGGAAATGGCCAGTGTGATGGGCACAATCACTTCTGAGTGTCCCCTCTCACAAAATAGAGCCAAATCAGCCCCTGGGGTTTTCTAGGGAGCAGTCAGCACTGAAACAAGTGAGATGGTGATTAGAGTAACTTTGGCAGAAAACCTGGAACAAATCTGACTGAACATGGGCTAGAGCCTACTTGTGGGCAGCAGAAAAGTCTTTTTCTGTTTGACTCCAGTGTATCTGCAAAAAGCTGTACAGTAAAGCTGTTATGAGTGATTAGGGGCCTTTTACACCTTGGCCCACAAAAGCAGAATCTAGACCACTCAACAACCTGCTGCGAACATTTTGCTAAGCACTTTGCAGATAAAATTGTTCAGATCTGTTTTGACTTTGGATGCCAAAATTAATACAGATCCTGTGGATGTAACCTTGGCCCCTGTTTGTTCAATGTTAAAGGATAGTTTCAACTTTGCTGCCTGAAGAGGGAGACAGAATTCTTGCAAAAGTGAAAACCACAACATGTATGCTAGACCCTAGCCCTTCCTGGCTTATCAAAGAGGCCAGACGAGTTCCCTCTCAAATTAAGATTTTAAAGCTCACCAGAGATTCTTTTCAGAGACTTTAAAAAAAAAGTAAGAAACAGATCACCTAGGAGTCTTTTTAATACCTTTTCTGGGAATGCGGAGATGGATTTCAAGTACACTTTGAGTTTTCTTGCTGAATTCCACAGCTTCTATTTTCTTTCCTTTTTGACTGTGAAGATTGAGAAAATGTTTAACATGCAATGCATTGAAATGTGAAAACTTTTATATTAAATGATTTCATGGAGAACATGGAGTACAGGGAAAAAAACAGCATTTCTGATGCACTTACATTCATGTTAGAGAGTATGTGTTCAAACTATTTTGAGCACACATTTGTCTTGTCAGATGTACTCTAAGACAGAGCTCTGAATTAACTCCACCTATATCAATCTATCACTATATATTATTATCATCATCATTATTTTTCTTAGTAGTAGCAGTAGTAGTATCTTGCCTTTCTCCCAATAATGAGTCTTAAGGCGGCTAACAACATACTTGAAAACAATACAAATCAAACCCTATACAAAATTTCAATAACAATTAAATATAAAAGCTATATAAAAAGCAATTAAACATTGAAATCCATTAAAAGACCATGCAAACCATAGCACAGCATAGTGTATCATTAAAAGCCCATCCCAGTAAGTTTCCAAAAGCCTCATGGAATGAAATAGTTTGGCATGCTGATGGAGGCAAAGCAAGTTAAAACCATACTAAATCGAGATTAAAATTAAAACAGTACAAAATAGCAACAGAATTAAAACAGTATTAAATAAAAACAGGATTAAAACCAATTAAAATCTTACTTTTAAAACAGATCAAAACCAGTACAGCACCATAAAATTCCCTTGTGGTGAAAATCAGTTTTGAAAAGCTTGCTGGAAATGAAATCTGCCACCAAAGGAAAAACAAAGGGCCTTTCCACACTACACTGTTATAGTGCTCTTGTTCCATTTGCAACATCCTGTGGAATCCTGGGGTTTTCAATTTAGGGAGGGGCATTTAGAATTCTCAGCCAGAGAGCTCTTTGGCCTCAGTAAACTACAAAGCCCAGAATTCCACAGGATGTTGAAAGTGGAATAGTTGCACTATAACAGTATAGTGTGGAAAGGCCCAAGGACGGAGCTTTCCTGATTTCCCCAGGAAGAGACTTCCAAAATGTGGGAGCAACCACAGAGAAGACCTCCTCCTGTGTCCCCACCAGCTGTGTCCATCAGAGATTAGTCTGAAAACCACACCCAAGTACCCAAAGCCACATGTTAAATGTGGCATTTTGTCTTCTCCTAAAATCCAGAACTTCTCAACCTCTTCCCTGCAAAAAAGATCTTGTTTATCTGTTCCAAAATGGTGATTGGAAGTGATAAGATGTATGTCAGGAGGTACTAGTGTGGTCTATAGGAAGTCTACAGGGGCAAGCACCCAAGCACTGTCAAAAACGCCAAGGTCGGAGCTAGGGTTTAAATACTAATTTTCCTATCCTGAGGGGGTGAACATTTATGGTTCTCTGGTAGAGTAAACAAAAGTGGTCTGGAACAGACTGATTGTCTTTGGGTGACAAAACATTGATTAGAGTCCTGACAGCCTCTTAGTGTCTTAGTTGGGTAAGGTAAATGGAGAAGGAAATGTGCACAACAAGGGTGCTTGCCTGCTGTACCTGGGCAGCTTCATTGACTATTGTATTGTCTTTGACAGGATTACTGGAAATCTATTCACTCTGGGCTTTCCCGCTTAACTCTTCTTGACCTTATGACCTGACCATGCTGAGGCTATGCTGACCTAGCCCAAGTGTATAGCCAGTGTCCTGCTTACCACCTGTTTCCCAGTCATAAGCATCCAATTTTGCTATCCTACAGGATGGGATATGTAAGGGGTGGTAGCAACTTTCTCTTTTAAATACTCGGAGGTACCAAGATAGGGTAAAGAACTTGCATTTCCATTTCTGCTCCTCTACTGGTCCCATTGCCCGAGATATTCTTCTTTTGATCCTTGATGCTTCTCAAAGCAGACAGCAGCGGGGGGAATGGGATGATAAGTAAAAGGATTGTAGAATGAGATTAGAGGTACAGATGCTGCTGATGCTTGCAGCACACAGGGATATTTAAATTTAATAGCCTAAATTCAATCTATGGGAACTTGGTAAGTCAAATCTTATGCAAGCTCATATAAATGATTTAATGAATCTAGTCTAGTTGGGGACTAAGTATTGGATTTAGGACATAATGATCATCTTCAGGTGGGTTTCATAATCCTAGCTCAAACCATTCATGTTTGGGAATACATTGTATTAGCCCCAAATAGAATAACCCAATGAATCCATGGGAACTTCATAAGGCAACATGTATGTAAGTTCCATTGATTGAACGGGTGCACTTGGGCTAATAAGTGGGTGGATGAGAACACTTCTGTTACTACCAAAAAGTAGCAAGGACAAACATTCTAATCACCTAGTTAAGAAAAATACACAATGGTCTGAAAAATCAAGTTATACATGCATTTTGCATTATATGATCAGAACATAAACTTTAGAACACATTTTCTACAAATGATTTACAGTATCATGTGTAAAAAATGGGTTGTAGATTAGGAATGAAGTCTAGCAAGGATCTAAACTGGTCCCCAGCCTTCCCCAACCTGACGTCTTGTGGATGTACTGTAGTACAACTCCAACCATCCTGAGAAAGCATGACCATTATCTGTCTGTGGATGTTGGTATTCCAAAGCTTCTAGTGGAGGAAAAAAGCCTTGACATTTGAGCTATCTGATTTTGAAACCGTTCTACATTAAAGGAAACTCAACTTCATCTTTCATAATCAACAAAGGGTATTCCTCCAGCATTCCTTTCTTCCATAATCCATACCTTGTCTCTCTGCAGGACTCTCTATATATGCAGCACTGTAAGCCCAGGAGTTCTGTGTGTGTGTGTGTGTGTGTGTGTGTGTGAAAGAGAGAGAGAGAAATTCTACACATTATTTCTGGAAAGCAACAACTGACACTGCAAGTTGTTTGTACAAAGACACTAAAAGAAGGCTGCAGTCTGATGTTCAAGGCCCTTGGGTTACAATTAGATCTAAACTCATTTAACAGAAACATGGAATTGCTACACACAGCATTCTGAACTACCTGGGTTGCACACTGTATTTTAATCAAGAACACTTTGAGAGTTTTACACTGCTGTCAATTAATGCTGCCTGAACTACCGATTCAGTCTACTAGCTCAGTATTAGATCCAGTGATTAGATTTAGTGCTAAAGTGAACATAGTTCAACTCACTCATGCAGACTAGCCTAGCACAGAGATTAGGACTGAACTGAACAAAAGAACACAGTATTAACAGCTGTTCCTCCCACACCTCCCAAAAGCATACACAGACATACACGCACCCCAATGTTTTGTGCAAAAGAAGAAATGAGCTGGGTGAGCAGACAATTACCTGCTCTACAAAGGATCAATATAGACCTTCACACACTAGGTTATGTGGCTGAAGCGACTGAAGTTAATATGGCCACAATAATTCTTTTTTGTTTCTTCTCATTCAACATACATGTCAATATTACAGAATGATTGCTCTTAAAAGCTTCACAATTGCATTTGTATAATTACTTACTGCCAAAGCCTCCCTCTGTTCACAAGCCAGTTTGTCATTAATATTTCTCACTGTGGCACTCTAACCATGAAAGAAGAAAAAAAATGTTATGTATGTGTAATTATGAGAAATGAGCTGCATTAACAAGAGCACTTCTGTCTGGCTGGATATTGCAGGGCTGGCAGGGAAAGTGGGTTTCACAAAATGGCTGCATATAGACCTCACTATTTATTTATCTGTCACAGTATTCCCGTCTCAAAGCTCCAATAACAATGATCTGAAATTTGCTTGTTGTGAATTTTTTTTCTTGCTTATGCAACTGTGAATGAAGGGCCTTTCAGTCCCATTAACTCTGTGTGTGCGAAGATATGTACCTACTTTTGGGAAGGAGAGCAACTTTTTCAGAGTTTTGGGGAGTGGAGTAGCATTGGTTCACCTCAGTTTAGATTAAGGGGATGAAGATGTGTGTGTCTTTCTGTGTTGTTATTGCTGTGTGTCTTCAAGTCATTTCCTTTGCTTTTAAAGATAACTTTATTAATAATTAAAAAATACTAACATTCAACAAGTACATAAAAGAAACAGCATAAAGAAAACATGAAACATATGAATTAGAAATTAGTAAATAGAGGGAAAGTAAAAAAGAAACAAAGAAAAAGAAAACAGAAAAAGAATTGACTTCCACTCTCCTTTTAAATGAATTATAGCAGTCTAATTTCAAGCCTCTAAAAGATAATATCCAACATTTCTCTTCTCCCCCTCTCCCAATTCATGCTACAAAAAGGCAGGGGAATGAACTTTCTTCTTCCAAAGTTACCATATTTAGTATCATATTTCAACATTACTTCCTATTATATTACATTTACATGATGAATGACATTACTGCATGCATGATTTCATAATATTTTCACTAGTTGAAATTGTACATCTACTACACATTATATAATATCCCTAAATCCAAACATTTCTATACCATTTTATATTGTGGAATCCTTTCCAGTATTTATTAAGCCAAGACAGTTTTCATTGTCTTGTATCTGTTATTTTATTTTTAGCTCTCCTCTTCCTTTGTAACCATCCTATCCATGGATTTTGCCCTCCTCATCTTCTTAGAGTCATTATTTCAAGTTCCTTCCCAGGTGGTATTTTAGAAGGTTTATCTTGAAACAGCATCCTTTTAAAAATCACCTTTCTCTCACCCCCTTCAATCATAAGGCTAAATCTGTTTGGATTTGTTCAATCATCAAAATACTTTGATTGCAAATCAGTTTTAGATCAGCCTTCCCCTTCTCCACAACCCCTTTGGACTGTAAACCTCCCTTTCACAAACTAAAACTTCTTGGTCATACATCTGCCCCAGCTCAGTAACTTCCCTTAGCTCACCTTGAATTTGTCCCTTCATATGGTTGTCATCCTTCTTCATGTCCATATTGCTACATTCTGTGTTTCCTTCTTATCTTACATCTCCTTATAGTTCCTTGATCTCATGATCTCCTTCCTCAGAGCCTCTATCATATTCCTTTTCAAGTTTAGGAGTTTAATGTATATCACCTCTATCATCCATTGTAAAAAGTCCTGAGAGTATTCCTGGGAAAAGTCAATCTTTAATTTGATCCAGCAGTTTCAGAGTTAACTCACTTCTCTCATGTCTACCCAAAAGCTACCAGCAAGTCAGCTTTATCAACATAAAATAGGTAACATTTGTACTTTCTCATGGTGTAGTTTCAGTCACACTGTTAAAATCCAATTCTGTCTTACAAATAAAATACAATTCAGTCTATTCCCAAAATACCTTTGTTTAAATCCTTAATTATTCCCTTTTCAAGGCATCAACCTCTAATTTTCTAATTTATTTGTCCCAGTCTTGTGGGGTAAACACACTTACACAGTTCTTGATTGCAGAAAGAAGGTAGCTGTGGAGTCTCTATGTTCTGTTTTAATTAGAAGTATTCTTCACTTTTATAACTCCAAAGGTTTAATTAAGAGGAGTTTTTTTTTTCCTTTTAAAAGGCAGGTTGCTGACATGGGGGACATGAGATCCTCAGATCCAAACAGCAACATTTCACAGCAAGGCCAAGGTATCTTTTCCTTAGTCCTTCACATTCATAATGCATTTAATCTTGAGTAAATCCAAGTAATGGGCATTCTGGACCCTAACAGGCAATCTTCCTCTCCCCTTTAACCCAGGGGAAGTTTCTCCAGCTCTGACCAGCACTTTTCCTAGGAAAGCTCCCTTTGCTGCCTTGCTGCAGCTGGAGTGTTTGCCTGGTCAGCTTGCCATAAGTTGAGTCCCATATTCAAGTCATTTCTGACTTAGGCTGACCCTAAGGCAAACCTAGACAGCCAGTGTGGCACAGTGGTTTGAGTGCTCGACTAGGAATTTGGGAGACCAGAGTTTGAATCTCTGCTTTGCCATGGAAACCTACTGAATGACCCCAGACAAGTCACTCTTCAACCTCAGAGGAAGGTAATGGCAAAACCTCTCTCTCTATAAATCTTGCCAGGGGACTCCATGATGGGTTCACTTTAGGGTTGCCATAAGCCAAAAATAGCTTGAAGGCAACAACAACAACAACAACAACAAGGCAACCTATCTTGGGTTTTTCTTGGCAAGATTTGTTCAGATGGGGGTTGCATCTGCCTTTCTCTGAGACTGAGAGACTATGGCCCTTTCTGCACTGGCCTATTAAAACGATGCAGAGCAACCTCTGACGGAGGTCTTCTGCACCGTGGAGTGGACTGGGGCGGACTACTTTTCGTAGTTCCACACCTCAGTCTGCGCCGGAGCGACTGGAACTGCTCGCCCAGCATGCTTTTTAGAAACCTCTTTTAAGCGCGTGACCCCGTGTCGCTCCGTCGCTGCGCTCCGGTGTAGATTTGCAGGTGCACACTAGTGCATGCCTGCAGATCTGCCGGGGGCAGGCTTTAGGCTGGCAAGCTTCTCTGGTTGGTGGAGAGCCTCCACCAACTGGAAGCCGCCATTTTGGACGCCGGAGCAGTGCGGAGCAATGAGCTCGCACTGCTCCTCGTCCCGACGGACTCGATCGGACGGAGAAGAAATCCGGTGAGTCCCGTTTTTGCATGGTTCCTCTCCCACCTGCAGGAAGGGCCTATGCCTTCCGCAAGGTCACCCAGTAGGTTTCCATGGCTGCACAGGGATGCAAACCCTGGTCTCCCAGAGTCCAGGTTCAGCATTTAAACCACTATGCCACCCTGGCTGTGGAGGTTTGCCTTAGGATCAGCCTAAGTCAGGATCATTGTACCATGCTGGCTCCAGAAATTGTGTGTATAGCCCTTCATGTCACCTTATGGCAACCAGATGGATATCTTAGGGTTTCCTGTTGCCCTTAAGTAAAAACCTGTCATTTCTCACTTCTGATGGAGGAAACCAAGATTCCCTGTAGTCTCCTGGCCTAGAACACATCTGGGAATGAAGCTACACGTCATTGCTTTCAGAGGCACTCCAGACCAGATGCACACACAGAACCTTGGTTCTTTTATCAGTGGTGTGAGGTGACATGTTTCCCTTTGTTTGTTTGTTTTTTCAAACATTGGTGGCATGATTTATCTATTTATTATTTAAATATTTATATCCCACCCTCTATCCAGAGATCTCAGGGCAGCATAAAACCAATTTGACAAATTTTAAGCAGTGTAAATAATAGAAATGATTTTCCAGGGATAAAAACCTATTAAACAAGTTAACAAATTTGAAAGACAAATTAAATGGTTAAAATAGCTTACAACTATTAAAAGAAAACAAAGATGTGTTTGTGTTTTACTTGGACACTTGGACTAAGTCAAGATAAGCCAACTCTTCTCAGACAATTCTGAGAAAGGATACTTCCCCAAAAGTTTGGGGAGATTTTGTTTGAACACTCCAATGCACCAGAGAGACTCATGAAATTCTTCATTAAATCCTGAACGAACATATTATCTATTACTATTACTAATAGCTGGACCTATTGTTAGTAATGCATGACATCTATTACTAGTAATATTTGACATCTGTTACTAAACATTTCCCCAACCTCCCCTAGTCCCACTTGTTCCAGGGAGGACTTAAAAGAGTCCCTCTATCCAGGCTCACTAAGAATGCTGTGTTATCTTTCTGTCCACCTGTCACCTGAAGCTGCTCCAAAAAGAGCTCCTGTAGTCACTGCCTCTAGATAGAATCAGACACTTTCTTCTGGGTCTTTTCCGATAGCTGGCACCACCTTCCTAGGAGCTTGTGTCTCCTTTGTTACAAGAGCTCCATTAGTCAATTTCCTGGTACAATTCAAAGTGCTAGTAGTTGTAGTAAGTGATAGTAGTAACAGTACTGGGTAACAGTTGTTAGTCTAGTTTTGACTAATTGAAGTAAATGTCCCCTAATGGACCTCAGTATACAGGCTGTATTATATGGAAGAAGATGAACTCCTAGGTAACCTGAACCCAAACCATGTAGGACTCTAAAATGAACTAGCAATACTTCAAAGTGGGGGTTAGGGCCCTTGACAGTAAGCACCTCTGTTTTGTCTGGATTCAGCTTCAGTTTGTTTTCCCTCATCCAAACTATTTCTTCTCCTTGGTGTTCATTCAGAAGAGGCACAGTACCCCTGCTGACGCTATTTTTGAAGGCATGGAGAAGTATATTTGGGTGTCATTCACACACTGCCAGCACCATAATCTAAAATGACCTACATTAATAAGGACTAGAATCAGGACAAGTATCCTAAAGGCATTAGATCCTGTCTGATCTTAGAAGCTAAGCAGAGTCAACCCTGGTAAATACCTGAATGTGAGACTGCCAGTGAATACCAGGTGCTGAAGGCTATATTTCAGAGGAAGGAACCAGCAAAACCACCTCTGAGCATTCTTTGCCTAAGGAAACCCTGTGAAATTCATGGGGTTGGTACAAGTCGACAGGCAACTTGAAAGCACACGCATGCACACACACACACATAGAGAACGGCTGTGTTTGTGCAACTTTTATAAATTCCTATAAAACAGAAACTTTTTTCCTTGTTTTGGAAGTGCTGATCCTTCAGATAGATAGTAGAATCCTTAAAATTGTGTGTCACTGGAATGCAAGACAGAAGAAACTGAAGACAGCAGGAAAACTGAAGCTTTGATTTTGATTGAGAAAAATAGGAATAGTATTCAGTATTAATTCAGTATTAATTGCTTAGAAATTTGTCAATATGACTAGAATTTGATGGGTATGGTGCCTTTGTGAAGTAGCAAAAAGCTCCTATATTTTTTGCTGGAAAATGGCAAAGTTGCAGGTAGAAAGTCTCCCATTGAAGTCAGTGGGGACCTAAAATAAAAAGTAGATGAAATGAATTGATAATGGAAAAAAAATTCTTAAAAAGTCATACGAAACTTTTAAAGAAAAATTGAAATATTTTCCCTTTATATACCCCCAATCCAGGTTCCACAGAGATATTGGTAACCCACAATGCAACCCTATAGAGACTTAATTTACTGAGAGGTTTAATTCCGATATGTTCATTCAGGCTTATATCTAGGTCAACATGCAAAGGACTGCAGTTTTGAGTTATTAGAAGAATTTTATAAAGGTCCCTATCAGGTTTCTTAACATAAGCTTGCAACAGGGTTTCTTCTAGGCCAAGAAGACAAAGGAAGAAATCTGGCATCTGTTTTGTGATGAAGGAATGCAATACAGTGCTAATTCACTACATTTTACTATGACATGGAAACAAACAGTGACTCCGTGATCTATTTACTGGGTAATCTTAGCATATTATTTTCTCTCAGCCTGATGTAGCACCTCCATATAGTGATTATAATCAAACTTCAATTTAAAGAGATGTTGTGGGAACTACTGACCACATTGTGCTCCTGTTTGTGTGTGTGTGTGTTTAATTACATCCCACTGTTCTCCCAATATTGGACATAAGGTCCTTAGATACTTAGGAAAAACACAATATGAATCCCTTTTACTACTGCTACTACTACCTCCTTGTTCAAATAAAGAAGACATTTACAGCCTAGTTGTTCCACTCTTTTTCTCATATTTGGTTTGCATCTTTAACCTCATTGGTACTGGAGGAGCTTACTCAGACAGACAGATTATAATCACTGAGATTAGTGTTTTGCAGAGGCTTTTAACAAAACAAAACAAAAAAAAAAACAGATGAAAACTTTAATCAATTAGTCATTCAACTTATCCTTTTTTAAAAAAGGGTTTTCCTCTGATACAGTTTTGGGCAATGTCAAGGTCAACCAGGTGGCATGCAATGCTTATTTGCTATGGGTACTATATTGTAAGTTTTGGCAAGTATCAGTACAGGTACAACAGAACCATTCTGGAACATTCTGAATAGAAAATAAGACCACAAAAATGTTTATTGTCTCTTCAGTCAAGAAAGATTTGCTAATTTCACAGGTAACGTGTGATCTTCTTAATCTTGTTTGCTCATTATTTTTAGAATTTAATTCTGTATGCACACTCTCATATCATATAATCTATTTTGTATTTATTAACTAGCTTCTAATTATATATCACCCTCTTCCTTTTTAAATTTAAATATATGAATATTCTTTCAGTAGGTTACAATCATGAATATCACTTAAAACATACACGTTATGAATCAAACATTTTCCCAGTATTGTCCTAAAGCACATGCTGTCTTCTAGAGAATCCTGATTATTTATACATGGTTGTTTGCACAGCTTTCTCTTATGGAGTGTTGCAGTACAATAAGTCTGCATTCTTCAAAACCTTACAGAGGAAATTGCATTAATAAAACAAGCAAGTTCCAAATGAAAAATAATAATAAACCCCCAGAAATAGAGCAGGTAATCATTTAAGATATGCCAGAGAAGAAATAGCTGTGGGAAATTTGTACATATATTAATTAAGACAAATATTTCTTTATGGTAGCATGTTAAAGACCGTAGCATATAGCTCCTATATGGAGTGCTTTGTGCACAAATCATTTCTACAATAAACTAAATAGGATGAATTTAAAGGTATCTTAAATTATAACACAATATAATGCTTCTACTGTAAATGCTAACAGGAAAAAAATGGAGTAGTAGTTAGATGCAGCAAGTTTGCCATCTACTGATCAATGGAAGATTTCTGTTAGGAAATGCTTGTTTTGTGTTCTTCAGGCAACTGGTACAGAACTCTTGCTATCTGCTGCTCCAAATGCTACTTGCTTATGTTCTTTCACTCAACTGAAACGTTCCATTCAATAGACTCATGCCCTTGGTGGAAATATTCTAGTTGACTTCAACAGGGAGTAAGACCAACATTAGTTGTTGTTGTTTTTTTTTAATGAGATTACACAGTAAAGTTGTGTGTGTGTGTAGGGAAATGGATGTAGAAAGTTGTCTTATTGAATCAGACCATTGATCCATCTAGCCCAGTATGGCCAAATGTGACAGCAGTGATTTTCCAGTTTTAGGCAGGAGTCTTTCCTAACCTACCAGGAGATTCCAGATATTCCCCATTCAAGAAATAAGCAGACCAGACCCAGCTTTGCTTCTAAAATGAGATGAAATCAAGTATGCTCAGGTTGGTATGGTGACTGAGGAAAGCCAAAGAACACAGTCACTATGCTCCCCCAACTGTTTCTACTTAATGTTTCAGGAGAGTTATATGTGCAAATTGTGTCTAGCAGTGTTAGCAAAAGAACAGACAAAATATTCATACAGGGGATGCAGGTAGGATATGCCTTCTGCCTTAGGTGCATACGGAGCAATGCCTACACACAAAGATGTTGCTATGGAGGGGTAAAATGAGGACATTGTCCCCCGCCCTAAAAATTCTAAACTTTCAGTAATTCTAAATAATTGCAGTAACTTTAAACTTCAGTTGAGCACTTGGAAATAGAGTTAGGCTTTCAACAAAAAGGGGTCAACAACAACATCAAGGGAGGTTGAGCACAACAAATATAAGAAATCTAGATGTGAATGATATTCAGTCTCTCATTTCCTACAATGCTGCTTGCATAAATATAAGAGGGAGCAGGTCTCCATGTATCTGTCATTACCACACAAGTGTGTGAGGATGGTGGGATAGAGAGAATGCAAATAATAATAAATAATCCTGGCCTTGGAAAAAGAGAAAAGGAGGCAGGCATAGCTCCATCATGCCTAGGCCCAGAAGTAGGTGAAAGGCGCTCCCTCCCTCCTGACTGTCATTGCTGTGGCCACAGAAGGAGGGATGAGGCAAGCACCAGGGATGTATTTTAAGTCTTTTACTCCAAGTCTCAAGTCAAGCCTCAAGTAGAGATGGGGCAATTGAATCCTCAAATACCCAAATCCTCAGCAAGGATTCAAGATTCATGAATCTAAATCCCTTAGCCAAAATAGGCAAACCGAATCTTTTGAATCCAACAACCAAATAATTTCTTGGAGACCAGGACACCTGAAAACCAGGGAGACCGGGATGCCTGAAAACCTGGGAGACCAGACACACAAGGGGAGATGGCAAGTAGGTGAGTTTTTCCCTTAGAGTAATAATGGCCTTCGTTAACAATTTCAGAAATTACATCTGGGGTTGTATTCTAAGATATTTACCTTAAATTGAACATTTAATGTTTAAATTCAGCACTTGACTGGAAGGTACAGGCTTGAGATTTCAAGGACAGCTGAAACATTCCTTTGCATAGCTCCCTTGCAAAGTTCTTTCAGATACTATTCTGGGATTTTTAGTTTTACAAGGTGTCACAGCCTTCTCTGCCAAAGTATGCTGGTGCATCGTCAAACTGCAAGCCCCAGGATGCCATAAAGAGCTATGCAAAGAAAATCCAGTTTTGACCTGGCTTGTCTCTGTACTGTAGTATGTCGCCCTGTTTACACAGGCAGGAAAATGTGGGATTAATCCACATTTTCCTGCCTGTGTAGAAAGGGCCTTCATGTCATTTTCAGTCTAGGGAGATCCTGAGGCAAAACTATGACAGTTGTCCTGGCCAGATTTGCCTAGGCATTTGCTAAGGCTGAGACAGTGTGTCTTGCCCAAAGTTATCCTTCTTTCCCCTGCTGTTTAAACCCTTTTTAATAAAAGGATTTGAAAGATTCAAGATTCATGAGATTTGTGGCTTCTCAGAACCTTCCAGGGATTCAGATCCAGATTTGGATTCAGAAAATTCTGGATTCATCCCATCCCTAGTCTCAAGTCTATACCTTCAAGTCTCAAGTCAAGTCTCAGGTCCTTGTAGATACTTTCAAGTCAAGTCTCAAGTCTAGAAGCCAATTTTATACCTCAACCAAAATTCCAGAATTACAGGATAGAGTGAAATAAAGTCAGTTTTAACAATTGTCGGCTCTCCATATTTGCAATTTTGCCATCTGCAGCTTCTGAAGTGGGGAATAGTATCCTATCTCACTCCTCATTACAGAAGATTCAAAAGCTTTAGAAGGAAGAATCCTTCTTCCTCAAGCCCATTGCCTGACACATTTGCTGTTCCCCTCTGAGAAATGCACTCTGTACTCTCGGGGCGAGTCTTGACTTCTGCTCTTAGGAAACATTTTAGAAGGCTCCTCTGATATGCAGTGGGGACAGACTGCTGAGAAAATCTCAAGGCCATTGCCTAACCTGTTTGCTGTTCCCCTCTGAGAAATGCACCCACACTTTGAGCTTGAGGCAGATTGTCATGTGGCCAGTAGGTATAAAAAGGAATGGAAGCATTGTTCAGAGTCGTAAGGTTTCTGGGTGAAAGTGTTTTGTTACTGAACCAAGGGCAGCAAGTCAGTCATTAATAATATACAAGTCTAAAGTCAAGTCAGTGCATCATTTATGGCTGAGTTGAGTCCGAGTCAAGTCACTGAAGTGACTTAAGCCTGATTTGAGTCCAAGTCTATCAACTTGAGTCTACATCACTGGCAAGTACCACTCCATTTTATGCCGAGGCCCAGAAGCAGAGGCAGTAAATGCTGCACTGAACCCCTTCCCTCACTGCTATCCCCTTTTCCTTTTATGTCATGTCTTAATTGGACTGTAAGCCAGAAGGTAGGAAACTGTCAAATTCACAATTTTCATACTGCTCTGAGAGGTTTTGTGGGCTGAAGAGCAAAGTATAAGGGCCCTAGCCCGCTGTTAAGGGCCCTAGCCCAGGTATGGAGGTTTGTCAACCAGTTCTAGATGGGGTCACACTTTCCCTGAAAGACTGTGTCCGCAGCTTGGGGGTACTCCTGGACTCGCCACTTCAGATGACAGCTCAAATAGATGCGGCGGCCAGGAGTGCCTGTTATCAGCTTCGGCTGATACATCAGCTGCGCCCCTTCCTGGAGCTGGAACACCTAAAAACAGTGGTGCATGCGCTGGTAACTTCACGGCTTGACTTCTCGAATGTGCTCTACATAGAGCTACCCATGTGCTTAGTCCGGAAGCTTCAATTAGTTCAGAATATGGCAGCCAGGTTGGTCACTGGAAGATCTAAAACTGACCACATAACACCTATTCTGAAGTCCTTACATTGGCTGCCTATTAGTTTCCGGGCACAGTACAAGGTGTTGGTTCTTACCTTTAAAGCCCTCCATGGCTTGGGGCCAGCCTACCTGCGGAATCGCCTTCTCCCATATAATCCGCCCCGCACACTAAGGTCGTCTGGGAGGAATTTACTACAGCCAGTCAAAACTAGTTTGGCTGCGGTTACCCAGAGGACCTTCTCTTCTATTGCTCCCAAGTTATGGAATGGCCTGCCGGAGGAGACCCGGCATATTACCAGTCTTGACTGCTTTAAAAAAACAGTCAAGACTGATCTGTTCCGACAGGCCTCCAAAACTAGCATTTCCATTGCCTCCCATCAACTGTCTTGCTGTTTTGTTAATAGTTAATTGATGGACTGTTAATTGTTGTGTGTTTTAAGGGGTTGTTTTAGGTGGGTTGGTGGGTGGGGAGGATTGGATATATTTTTAACGTCTTTTAATGTATTTAATGTATTTCATGTTGTTCACTACCTCAATCCATGTGGAGAGGCGGGATAGAAATAAATATTATTATTATTATCATCATCATCATCATCATCATCATCATTAAATAATACTCTAAATAAAATAATAAAATAAAATAAAAAATAAAATACTTCTACAGTGAGGAGACTTCTTTTCACATGTTGGTTTCCTGCATGATGTCAAACCCTGTTTTTCCTGGGTTCTCAGCTGTGTGATAAGCCTGGATGAGAAAAGCTATCTCCCTGCAGCAAACATTTAGCTCCCAGTGCAGAGGGCATTAGAGAGACAGAGGATGAAGAAGGACACAGTTGATAGAGCAGAGCAACAGGCTCATCTTCTCTCTGACCTTCATGTGGTTTAAATAGCATGGGGGGCGAAATCTAAATATCACATATATTAGCATACTATTAATAAATGTAATCCAACAATTTGAAAAAAATATATTATCCTTCATCTCCACATTTCACCTCATTTCCTTTATACAACTAAGCTGAGATGCATACCCTCCAACAATGTAATGAATGTACTATGTACTAGAATATATTGCTGCTTGTGGACTCTAAATTAAGAATGTAAAGAATATTCAAAAATGTCCTTGAGGAGAAAGAGTGCCTTGATATATCAAAATACCTCACAAAGAGCATGGTAAACCACATCCAGTTTTTATCTTGTTTTCTTTTTGGTAATCTAAGTTATTTTTTGGTAAATTCTGTTTATGCAGTTAAACGTGTTTTTGCACAGTTTTTTTTTTAAAACAACTTTTTCAACAGAGAATGCTGTATTTTTTTTTCAAAAAAAGAGTTTTTTCCCTTTGCAATAAAGTAAAAAAAGGAAAAAATAGGGGGGAAATATTTGTTAAAATTGTCATAATCTCACCCAGCAGAGAGTAAAACTTGAAACTGACAATTTTTGCATGCAAGAATGAAATAAGTGAAGATTTCTTTTTTAAAAAATATTTTTATTAGAGTAAAACAATATAAAACATAAGATTTCCATCCCTGTTCCAGATTCAGACTATACACTTCTCTCTCTCTCTCTCTCTCTATATATATATATATATCTTTATAATATAATATAATATAATATAATATAATATAATATAATATAATAATTGATTTTTTTTACATTGGTAGAGAATGAAAGTTGGGATGTATAATATGGCTGAAATCATCAGAATAAATGGGACTAGAGTTTGCCTGAGTTCACTGTTCATACACTATTAATCATGGATATTGGTGCTGTGATGAAACACATTCTTTACATTTCTGTTTAGTTTAGTTTACTGGGGAGCAGGAAGTTAAGGGCAAAAATAAAAACATGGTAACATAATCTAAGTCATAATCTAGGGTCTTATATTTAAGGAGAAATTCTATGGCTATACTAACCTGCAAAAATACCAAAATCCCAGCTGAACTGACACCTAGCCTGCTGAAGCTGTGTTGAATTGATGAATCAATCAATCAATCACTTTATCACTTTCTTTATACTTCTTTCCCCCAAGACAGAGGCCATTTCCACATGAGTCTGTTATAATGTGATGATTCCACTATCAACCTCCTATGGAATCCTGGAGTTTGCAGTTTCAGGAGGGGCCATGTGGCCCCTCCCGAAACTGCAAACCCCAGGATTCCATAGGAGGTTGAAAGTGGAATCATCGCACTATAACAGACTTGTGCGGAAATGGCCTGAGACTCCAGAATCTGATCCCCTTCCAGTTTAGGAGTAGTGGTATTTATTTAGGACTACAACTTCATCCTTAGTCTGGAGGAGGTTTGAATCTAGTGTAATTCAATTCCTCCTTCATCCCTTTTGGGGATTTTTTTTTTCCTGCTCTTTTGCCAGCAGTACTTAGTCAACAGAGCAATTCTTCCAGCGGACTGGTCTGGTGGCAAATCATTTGGATCAGCTAGGAGAAGAGTGTTCCTTTAATAAAATGGTATATCTATGAGCAGAAATCAGCCATTATATCTTTGAGATAGGTTTGCACTGTCAGATAGTGAAATGTATATACTCACATTGTCTTTCTTTCCCTAGCTGTCAGAGAGCATTTTCATGCATATAAATCACTTATAGTGATTATGGCTTGCCTCTTAAACACCAGCTATGGTCTTTTCCACATGCTGTTGCTGTCCTTTGATGGGGATGCATTGCTGGCAGTCCACAAATCGTGCTTTCAGGAAAGAGACTGGCAGAACTGCAGAAGGAAAGTGTGTGTCGCTCATGTTCTCATCCACAGGCAGCTGGCCAGGTGCGGAGGGGAGCATTGGGGATGTGTTCCCATCTCGGCAAAGGTGCTGCTGGGATAATGACAGGATGACAACAGAAAAGGAAAAGGTGCAGAAGTGGCCTAACTGATTTTTAGTATGTGTTTCTTCCTCACTCGTACTATGCTTTGAAATTGTATTATTGGAGGTCTTCTTCTCTTAATTATTCATTTTTCCTCATCTGTGAATTATAACCAGTAACCAAGTTGTAATGTATTGACAAACCAAAACAGAGATGCTTACCTTTAGCTGCTAAGCATTTTCAGCTCATAAATATACTGAAGTAGATCAGATGCAGTATCTAATTACATGACCCATGAGTATCCCTTTAGATAATATGATGAATAGCAGACACAAACTATTTACAGAGCCCCTAACAGTTTGCAACCCTTTCAGAAGAGATTGGTTAGAATGTACCATGTTTTGAAGCTGATTGATTAGAGTTAGTTTAGAGCCTGCAATATGTTCTTCTTTAATAGAAAAGAAAGCGTGCATCTCCAGCAAGTCATATCGCTAACATTATGAGTTAGAAAGTTCATAATGAATACAATTTTTTAATCCATCATTATGTGAGTGGACTTTTTACACTTATGGGAGCAGAAAAGAAAGCTGCCCAAATAAGCCAATAAAGACTGAGCATGCTCAGTTGCTGCAGAACAGTTGACACGGTCAATTGCAGTGGTTCTCCAGAATGACCAAAAGTTCAGGAAATTTGGGACATCACACCTTGTAATGGTTGTTTCTGCTCCTGCATCCAATTGTTTCCTGAATATACCAGGATTCTGACCCTGTTTTGTTGCTGGTTTTATCACTAACCTGCATATTCCTTTTCAACCACTTTTTCTCTCCCTTCACATATGTGGGCTTGGCTTCCTGCCATTCCCTCCATGACTTCAACATCTACCCTCCCCCCAGTATTCTATTCCCTAGTATTAACATTCCCAGTTTCAAAGTTTATTTCTACTTTATATTTAATTTTTCAAAAGTTCTTTGTATAGTCATACTGCTGGAGTACTGGAGATCTATACTACTTTTCAAAGGAAGGAACTGGCACAACCACCTCTAAGTATTCCTTACCTACGAAAACCTTATGAAATTCATGGGGTCACCATAAATCAACAGGCAACATAAAGGCGTGCGCGCACACACACACACACATACACTATAGCACTATAACTCTACAAAGAATGAGGGGAAGTCTGCTAACAAGAAATGTCATTAGGGAATGGAGATCAGTGGAAAATCTCTATGGTAAAGCTCACACTCCCTTTCAAAAGATCATCATTGGGACTATGGAAAAATATTGCAGGAGGAACTGAGACAATAGATAGAAATCTTTGGCATTGACCCCAGCCTAACATTTATCCCAGTCTAGATCAAAAATTCTTGGGACAGGAAAACAAACCTAGCCTGCAGCAGGAATAAAAATTGTACCTAGTATAAGAAATGAGTGAATGTTATGTAGGGGTTAGAGTGCTGGACTACAACTTTGGAGACCAGAGTTCAATTCCCTGGTCAGTCATGGAAACCCACTAGGTGACCTTAGGGTGTGTCACACACTTTTGAGTGTTAGGGTGTGTCACACACTGTAGAGGTTCACTTTAGAGTCACCGTAAGTTGGAAATGACTTGAAAGCACACAACAACAGTCTGAAATTCATGAAAGAAATGTCAGGACAGGAAGAAAGTTGTATGGAAGGTGGGGGGTCGGGACAGGCAGATAGGTGCAAGTTTAGCACCTGTCAAATCCTGATCCTTTGGTAAGGAACCCTGGAACAACCCTCAAATGGAAAAGGAAAAAAGGAGAAAGAGAGATATTGTCAAGACATTTGTACAGAAACATTCCTGTTACGAGGGAGGAAACACTTAATGGCTCACCTGGCTGATTTGGGGTATTGTAGGAGGTTTTCCAAGCTCTGAATATTACTGAAAAATTTTGTTATATGTCCCCTATGTATCATTATAATCCACAGACAGTTCATGGACCATTCAGGAGAGAGCCCTCCCTCACCATTTGAGAATTAGCCTTCCCCTCAGTCCCAAGCCACCAGTGTTAGAAACTCACAGTTGTTCTACCTATTTCTATACTATGCATTATTTAAAAAAAAAAGAAGAGGAACTACATAGGCAGTATGATCCTGGAATTCTTATAGTATCCCTGGTAGTTATTAGGAAATGTATAATTGCAGCACATGAATTAAGATTATACAAATATACCTTGAATTCTTTCCAAAGACCATAGGCCTGAGGAGACATTTAATGGAGAGGTTTACCTGAAAAATGTAGGTAGAAATGGATTTTATTTAGCTATCTCTGCCAGAGACTATACAGAAGTCTCTCTAAGTGCAAGCCTAGCATTGCAAGTCTGACCTTCATCTGTCTCATTGGGTATTGTAAGCTTAAGAATGCCTATCAATTTTTCACTAATTTCTTTCTAAAATAAAGCAATCATAAATTTAGCAATTTTCTTCTCACTGCAAGAGTCTTTGAAAATTGCAGTTTTTGAAGGCTCTTGCTGACTGTTTTGGAAGACTATCTGCAGTTCAGGATTTATTTTGTACAAAATTTGTACTTTTTGCACAGAAAATAGCATTTTACGCATACAAAATAATATTTCTACACAGAAAATCCTGTAGCTGAGAACTTATCCTATTCTTACAAGCACCCTGTGAAGTAGTTCAGTCTGAGAGACAGTCACTTTTCCAATTTATCTATTGAGTTTCATGGTTCAATGGGGATTAGAACTGAGAGCTCCCAAGTGGAACTCCAATATTTCACTGTCATCATACTAGGCTGTTTGAAGAATCAAAACACATCACTAATCTATTGAAAATAATCAGAATGTTTTACTTAAATCAGGATTTACAATGAAAACAGTTGTTTCTTTTTTTCTTTTTTTTACAATTCATTCAAATGCAAGCGACAAAGAGGATTAATAGTACAATAACTACAAAGACATCAGAATAGAAGCTTGTTTATGACCTTAAGAAAATATTAGGAAGGTTCTTTTTTAAATTTTAAAATAAGCATTTCAGAATAGAAGGATTTTTGGCTTGTCACAATTTTCGGATTTTCCAGTACCATTCTGCATTTTTTTCAGTCTCAGATTTATAAACTGTGCATGTGCCAAATGATAAAATATGATACAAACTTTGTGGCAGTTATGACTACATGTATCACTATGTCCCTTTGATGACAGAATCCCAGGATCTCTAGCAGGCACCTCAAGGACCATGAAATACTTTTGAACTCTTGTTGCACAAATGGAAAGAGAGGTCCACCTGCAGAAAGGGACACTTATTGTCAAAGTCCTCACTTGACTGGTGGGTGTTCTGTTGACACACTTCTATGTGTGGTGAGGACAAAATGAGAGGATTCAGGGTAGGGTAATGGCAAAACCTGCTGTTTTGTAATTTTTTAAAAAATGAGAGGAAATAAGTAATTACAGCATTCCGTCAATAGAAGGAGAAATGAACACGGGGGAAATTCAGAAAGGCTATTCAAGAAACAGGAAAGAAGGAACTTCACCAACCCAGATCAAGAATGCACCTCTGTAGCACGGCTATAGCAGTCTGAGGCCATTTTGTTTGAAGCTCCATCATATGGAATTGTGGGATTTTTAGGCTGATAGAGTTCTTGGAATTCTTTGTTGGAGACAGTGCTGCTTCACTCCTCCTGAATCCTAGCACGAGAGCTCTCCATGGTACAGAATTCCAAGTGTTTCATCAAACTACAAATCCTAGCAAATTCCAAATTCCAACATTCTGTAGGTTGAAACCGTGACAATCTGAATTGGTATCAAACTGATACAATGTGTGATGTAGCTACACTCCAAGAAGAAGCAATAAAACAGCAGAAGCTTCTTATGGGTTCTAATGGTTTCATAAAGTGGACACTTTGATGAGTAGAGCTGACTTACGATTAGACATTACACAATGATCTTAGCAATGGGGAAGGAGATTGGCTGATACTGTTTGTGTTATATTAAGTGTGGGACCTCATTTTTAGTTCCATGTACAGCAAATTACACACACACAAATCAATACTTCCATACTTCTGATGTGGAAACAGGCCCAGTTGAAATGGTGAGACAATCAGTGCAAATGCCCTACATGATAAAACCTCCCTGTTTTCAATCAGTGCCTTCTTCACCACTGCGTTAGAGCAGGCAGTAAGCAATTGGTGTGAGGAGCTGCCATCTGGACAAGTCCTGAAAGAAAGTGAAAATAATAATAATCTGCCACAACAGTTTCTTCCTCTTTTATCCCAGATCTCTTGTGTGAACCTTTCATCCCATAGCTGCCCATTACTCCCACTAATATGAGTCATCCATTTAGAACAAAGAAAAGTCAGTAAAAGGAAGGAATGAACTATCAAAACATATTCTTGTCCTTATCACCTGGATCCATTAAGTAAACTGATAGTTTTATAACTGCCCATTAGTGGCCCTCATATCACAGGGGAGGTTTTGCTCATTTGAAATAAAAAGAAAAGGCCTAGGTCACAAGAAACACAAATGATCAGAACATTTCCTCTTGTTCCATTTTTAGACTTTGTTTGAATTCCTAGCATGGCTAAGAATGAACCATCAGAGAGCTATTTTTTTTTCTAATTTTGTCTCCGTTCTTTCCAAGGAGCTTCAGTATTTTTATGCACTGTGATTCAGGGTTTGCCTCACACTGATATACTCCCAGTGATTTTAATAGCCCTACACCAATGTAAATCAGTACTATGCAATATATACTGAAAGATGCAGCTTTAGGCACTTCCAGTCTGAGACAAGAGATACCATCTCTGAAGACATCAGGCCCGCATTTACAGCAGGCACTTAACAATCTGGCAGACTTTGAGATCATTTATGTTTGTTTGTGTAATGTTAACCATCCACAATAGCTTTAGAGACTTCAGTGCTCAAGGAAAGAAAGACATTTTTACAGCTGACACACTGCTGGTTCCTAAAACAGTTTGTTAGATGTCAGTCTCTTTCACAGTGCACATAGATAACAGTGATATCAAAATAAATCACATCTGTGCTGGGATAACGAAAGCCCTACCAGCCTAGCTTGTAGAAAATACATTGAAGTTGCTTCTAAATTGTTGGCATCTCACAGGGATTGCAAATATTCTTAACAAGTGCAGCAAACAGAGTATGTGATCACTTCTGTTGTTGCCCAATGGTGCTTGTTAGCTATGTTTGAAGTAGGAGACATGCAGGAGAAATGCACAGGCTGTATAGAGCTCTGCAGTGTCCCCCACCTGTGTCCTTGTTATGGATCCAGAGATTATGATGACACAGGGTCTAGGGTCTTATTTCTTTCTTTGCAAGTCAGGCTGTAACAGCCCTACTACTTGTACCTTCCCTGAACTGGACAAAGGAGGCTAATCACTTTGGGCAGGTAGGGTAGTGCCCTGCCAACCAGAGAAACTAACTTCCTCCAAAGAATGGCTGCTAGTGGCTTCCAGGTCAGTAGGGAAGTGAATCCATTTTGAGGTTTAGTCCAAATTTTAAAGGAACTATCCAAGGTGCTGAACTCTTTCCGCACACACACACAAGTTCAGCAGCATGGACCACTAAAGTCTGAACTAAAACCTGGAGTGGATTCACCAGTCACTCACATGGATGCCACCAGGCACCACTGACTCCAAACCTAGAGCTCAGAGCTCTTCTTGCAGCAGCTGTGTCTTGCTCTGCTGCACATTCCCCTTTCTCCTGTCTAGTAAGCAATAGTAGCAGTCACTTGTCTTGGGTTAAGTTCCTTTTTCTGGCCTCAAACGTATATTTTCAGAACATTTTGCCCTCTTCATCCTCCACCTCTAGTGCCTATTACATTGTTTGCCCTGAGGAAAAAATTAAACAAACAAAAGAGCCCACTAATCCTATCCATTGTGTTTGAATGCACAGTTGACAAAAAAGAGGATATAACAATAAAATCCATAAACATAATAACATATTTAAATAAAGGAAAAGCCAGATAATTGAGAAAGATAAAACATTAAGTAATATCTTCCTCCCTCTCTAAAAAAAAAATTGTTGCAGACTTGTTTCTGACTACAGGAAAAAGGGAGACACAATATTCAAAGCAGGGGTATGAAATCCTTTCTGTTCCTGTTTTTCTGTTTTTCTGCATATTCATCCTGTCCTTGTTTCATTCCAGGGCTGTGAGATTTTGTGTATTATTTCCAGCTTTGAAATGGATTCCCATTTTTAATACAAGTTTTCCCTAAGGTGAATATTTCTTTGTGCAATTTACCCAGTTCAACACAACTTTCCCTTGCTAATTAAAACATGTTTGGACAGGTTTGAAAATCTGTAGACATTTCAGCTACTCACATGTTGAACATATGCACTATTTTGTGTTCTCCTTTCCCCACAGAAATACCCTTGTATGTCTTGCAGGTAGTTGAATGCCTGAGGTGACATTTTCTCATAGGTCTTGGTAAGTGAAAAAAATGCTGCTGTGATCAAGACTGCTGAGTCCTGTGAAATTTTTTACCATCCCTGAATCAAAGTGGTTTTTTCCCCTTTCCAGTGTCCATCTCTCCATCACCTCAGCATCCACAAGAGAGCACATGGCAACTACAGAAGAAACAGCATGAGCAGCACCTGAAACATGTGTTTTTCCTCCTCTATCAATAATGAAAAACCATTACAGTTACACAACAAAAAGAATGCAGTTATCCTTCTAGAAGTTGCAGTCACAATATGATGTAACTTAAATTAATGGACAAAGGAATTAACTACACATAACTTACCTCCATGATCTGTGCTGTTCCGATTCTAATAAGAAATGCAAAGACAAATGAACATGTAAAATGACTGCGAAATACAGAAATGAGCAAAATGTTTTTGGTTCAATGGAAGGTCATATCTGAAGTAAGTGGTACTATTCAAATATAAAACGACTCTGCTGAGTTCAGATAAGACTGGCTTAATTGGACAAATCTGTTCTTCAACAAATGGCATCTGTACTTAGTGGACAACAAAGAAGCCTTGGAGTTGTTTGTTAAAAAAAAAATGTTTATAGAAAGGCAGCAAAATAATTTTGGGGGGAAAAAATCAAAGAATTCTTCAGCTCTTAAGGTCATTTCTCAATAGATGCCTCAGCCAGTCTGAAATCCAGCTTCATCTGTCTGTCTGTTTTGACAGTTCCACAGTTACTCTTAATAGAGACAGAATTGTATCTCATCACTTTTGCATATTCTTTGAGTAATATATAGAAGACTTTTAAGTCCGTCATTTTAAGTGGATGGGGTAAAATTACTTGCTGAGATGTGAAAACTACTGAAACCTTCTCTCTGAGGTTCAACAAGGTTTCTGTTTGTTTACCAAATCAATGAGATGCTAAGTCAGGGGGGATCTTTTAAATAATACATGCCATCATCTGTTCCCTGTCGTCAAGCAACTTTTCATTCCTCAAAGAGTTATTGTTTGTCTTGGAACACAGTAACAGAATCCTCATCATATTCACTAAGGCATTAGATTTCATGGCTAAAGGACAAAGAAATAGCTGTGTTTAAGCCCAATGATCTCTACAAGCTTCACTGGACTAAATCTGGGTTGAGTGGTGGTCACAATCTCTGACAGCCAAAAAGCTGGTCTTCAACCTGATAAATGATTTATGAAAATATTTAAAATTCTTATCAAGCTGTGGATTGACTTTCCCACCCAGGCTGGTAGAATCTGTGGTAACCTTTGCCTCTGAGTGTTCAGGCTGATCTAGGGATAGAAAGACATTTTCCTGGACTAAAGAGTCATAACTAAAGAAGTGTTTTCATGCCTCTTGAGACTTGTTGGAAAGGAATGCCTTAAGCATTTGCAGATTTCCTAGGCTCATAAGGCAAAACCAAGAAATAAAGTGAAGATAAAGCAATGTACATATTTTCTAAGGGGAATAGCTAAGATGTGTGTTATTGAAAAATAAATGAAAGAGGACATTTTTGAACAAAGAAAAATTGTACAAATTAGGTGGAAATAAGTAAATTAGGAGTAAAAGGCAGCCAGTGTAAAACTACATTGCAATCAGATATAAAATAGAAACAGGATGAAAATGAAAGTGGGATTTTCATATCTCTAATCTGATGAGATAAGAGACTAAACTGTGAAATTATGATTCCAAATTAACACAGAATCCCCAAGTTTCATTCCTGTACTTGAGCCATTATATGTCTTCTCCTTCACAGTGGTAATAGAAATAATTTAAACACCAGAATTTGCTGTTATACTTCCTTAGTAAATGGATAGGGGCCACTTTTGCTGCCCTTCCCCCTTTTGAGAGGACAATGGGGTCCTTTTCTGCCTTGCATGTGGGCAGCCAACCAGGGGACTATCATGTGTGGCCATAACCTTAGTGGATGACCAACCATATCTTCCTAGTACTTCCCAAAGTGCTTATTTTTTCTGACAAAGAACATGGTTGTGTTCTTTGCTACTCCATCTGTTTTCAGCTAATTGGTCTCAATTGTGAATTTTTGCTGGCCATTGGTTCTTTTTGACAGCTTCAGTTTGGCCTACTATAGAAGAGTTGGTCATCATTGTGTCATACCACTTCAGGCTCCATTCTCTATGAAGCCACCCATGGCATCTTTCCTTAACAGTGGTGGTTGTGTGCTCCACCATTTTCCAAGTCATTCTGGAGCTTCTATTCTTTATTTCTGTCATCTGTGGTTGTGCTGCTCTACTGTCACTGGTATGGTGTAGCTTTGTTCTTATGCTTTGCTATTGATGATTAATTCTACCCAGCTGTACTGTGCTGCTGCTTCAGTTTTGAGCTAGTATCGTCTCATGTAGCTGTGTCAACATTTTCAAATCCTGCTTCAAATCTTTCCCCGTTTTCTCTAGCATGGCTGATGCCAGGCTTGTATATCTCTTCTAACACAGACAACTTCCTTGTGGGCAATCTCAAGGTCACTGCTGCCAGCTTGTACTGCTCCATCAGCACTGCATGCCCCCCTCCCCCATTTCGTTCAAGTCACTTTTCTCTTATTATCAGCTTTACAAACATTGGAAAAGTGTGGCGTGAAAAGGTCTCTGTTTAAAAGGTTGTTTGTTACATGCTTCTTTCTCTTCTAAGGCCCTTTCCACATGCGGGCAGGGAAACGGGGAAAGCCACGCTAAAACATGGGCTTACCTCGTTCTGTTGCTGCGCGGAGGAGAGCATTTCGCTGCTCCACACGCAGCACTGTTCCGCGGTGTCCTCGGTGCCCGCCAGCGCCCAAAATGGTGGATTTTGACTGGCGGACCCTCTCCACCAATCAGAGAAGCCCGCCAGCCAGAAATCCCGCCCCCTGCCCGATCTGCAGGGACACCTTTTCACGCGTCCGTAAATCCATACGGGCGCTGCGACAGGGCTACACGGGGCTGAATGCCCCATGCCTTTGAAAAACCACATAAAATGTGGTTTTTCAAAAGTACGCGGCGGCGGCGCCACTTGCGGGTGCCCAACCGCGGATTGCGGTGTGGAATTACTCGAGAGTAATCCACCCCAATTTGCATAACAGTGTAGACAACCTCCATGGAGGCCGATCTACACCGTTTTTTTAAACCCTATTTGGAAAGGGCCTTAGACTTCCTAGTTCTCTTTATTTATTTTTTAATTTTTTGAAGTAATTTTTACTACACTCTTTAGTCACAAAGTCCCCCAGAGTGGCTTACAAAAAGTTAATTTGAGATTTACCTGCCTTCAGGCTCACAATTTAAGTGAGTCAGGACACAAGGAAAAGGGGATGGCAGTAGAAGAGGGGATTAAGTTCAACAGAGGTTGGCAGCTCTTCTTCTCCCTCAGAAGTCAGAGTAGTGTCAGTCAGAATATGGAGGAAAGGACTCTCATGATCCTCTTGGGACCCTGGCCCAATGAAGCTGTGCTGGCTTCTCTTCTTCCTTCCCAGAGGCCAGAGCAAACCCAGTTGCAATCTAGAGGGAAGTGCTATAGCATTTTTCTTTCTGTATTTCCTACATTTCACTTCCTATTTGTTTTTCCCTTTTTCCATCCACATGATTAGCCTTATGAATAGTTCCTGATGATCAATTACTTCCTATTGATTGCCTCAGACTTTCATTAATTTCTATATTTGATTAGCTGAATTTGTAGCCCCTGTTGATTAACTGCCCCTTAAAATTTATAAATTGATTGCTGCTAATTTTCTCCTATAATTAATTACTATTTGATTGTCCCTGTATGTATTGTACTTTGATTATATTCCCTTGGGATTTAGTTAATGCACCTCTTACTGATTTCCATTTCATTTTGTCAGACTAATTAGTGTCTTCCCAATTAATTGCTTACTTCTTTGATTGTCCATTGAGATTGCTTTAATTCATTAATCATCTATTAATTGATATATATTAAATTCATTACTTAATTTATTTATTTCTATCAGATTACTCATTAAGCCGCCAAAGAAAATTCCTTTTTAAAAAAAGCAGACTTGTCTCTACAGAACATTGCAAAACAGAACTTGCCATCATATTATGTTGAGAATAGGGTGGCTACTCCAGCTATGCAGCAGCTTTTGAATAGTATCCAGTTCTGGAAATGGAGAAGGTGGTGGCACTATTAACAGGTTTCATTCCTAATGATAATATTGCACTGTGCCATGATTTCACAAATACTAAATGTTTGTGCTGTGATTTTCCATTATCAAATATTGTTGTTCTATGATTTCGCAAAAACATCCAGTCCTCACTATTATTTCTATTCTGACTGTTACTACCTTCTTCTTTGTTTCTTGCCCCATTAATGATGTCATATTATCTTCTGTGATAGTACCGCCATGATTCATTTAGCCAACAGGGATGCAATCAGTGGGTGGGAACCCAACCTCTGATGAGGTCATTAACATAGTGAGAGCAGGGAGATTTTACTTTTCTACAGGCCAGTGTAATATTATATCTCATTGTTTTATTTTTCCCTTTCTCCCTTCAGTTCATCTGAGTGATTTTGGTCTGATGGGTTTCTCATTAAAGAAGTAATTTTATATGGCAAGGCCCTTCTCATGGGCTCATCTATATCATCTTCAGCTTGTGAGTCATTCAATACCATGCTGGAGTGGGCTTTGTGTGACAAGACATGTTGCAAGGTGTCTGCCCAGCATCTGGATGACTTTTTTGTTTGCTTGTTTGCTGCCCCTGTGAATTCTTGTCCATGCTTCCAGAGTTCCAGTAGCCTGGCAGATGAGTTGAGAGTTCCTTTGGCTCCAGAGAAAACTGAGGGACTTACCACATACTGACATGATTCTATGTTTAAATTTTGAGATAGACAAAGATAGCCAGTCTAGATAACTCTTCCACCATATTGCACTCCATTGAGGCCAGAAAAGTTAACACTGCAGAGTGGTTGCTTCCAGTAAAGCTTTTCTTGATAACCTCACAGAATCCTTCAGGCCTACCTTCAAACAGTCACAGTTTCTGCCCAGATGTGTGAGACCACAACACCTTTGGCTATCTTTTATGTAGTCTTATAATGAGGCTTCTTTATAGTGCCAGTTTCAACTGTTGGAGACAGGATTTTAAGTTCAGTGTGGTACTGCTAGTGCCAGAAGCTTTGAAGTCCTTTTCCAACCTGGTAGTGTGTTGAACATGATTCTAGAATTACTTGAAAGACATGACTTTTTTTAAGTGTTTGCATTTAACTTTAGAGGCTCCTCCATACCTTTCCTGCACAATAACATGGGAACAATCTCAAGTACTGAGTGCTCAGAAATCATGTTCTCCTAAGTCATGAAATTATTAAGAGCTTTTCTTCTTCAGTACTTTTATGGAAATATTTTGTGCATCACAAAGCATATTTTAGGGCCGAATAAGAAGGCTGCTGATGTTTTTTCTTGTTTTAAGATATATTTTAGCACCAGAAGCCAATTGTCTTCTGGAGTTCATGCCATTGAGCCTATGATACCTTAGCCCAGGGTGCTACTGCAGCTGCTCTGGCACCTAGAACTAAAGCTAATTGCTAATGACTGTAGGAACATAGAAAAATTCAAAGAGTTTAGAAGTTGCAAGGCTTGCCTTATTTCTACCCTTGTGGAATGTGCTTTGCAATCTTTTATTTACCTGAAAGGCAAGGATTTGGCTGTTAGCTGTCTCTGGTGCTTCATCCTTTCTGGTCTTTCTTACTAAGGCCCTTTCCACATGATGTCGCTGTCTCGTTTCTGCCACAGGATGGCAGCAGTCGCCAGGTCGCACTTCCGTATGACATCATTGCCGTCCTGCTGCCATCCTGTTGTGGAGCATTGTGCTCATGCAGTTTTTGCAAAATGGAAAAAAATCCATTTTGTGTCTGCGATTGGGCAGCACTCCCATCACTTCTGGCCATGCAGAAGCTGCAGAAGTGCATTGGCAATGCTTCCTTCTGTAGAGCAGCAATGGAAAAAGCTCGGCTGTGGTGCGGAAGGAAGACGTGGCACCATTGCATTCTCTTCCACATGGATCGAGTGGGTGCAGAGGGGAGTGTTCCTGACATGCTCCCTTCTGGACCCAGGACTGCAGCGAATCGACACGGAAGAGTGTTGTCATGCGGAAATGACCTAAGACACAAGCTCTTCCTAACTATACTCAAGATTTTCAAGTCAGAAAAGTGTCCAGTGGCTCTTCTAAATCTGAACAATCATCTTCACCTCATGCTAGCAACCATCTCATTGCAGCTGAAATCCTTCTGAACGTATGTGCTAAATTTCATGTAACTTGTTTTTCTCAATTTGAGATAGCACTCTTTTCTGCCACTTCCTTTTGGCATATTGGGAGTCTTCAGATTAAGTGATTTTTTTAAAAAAAAAATATATCATTCTGGTCAAAACTTTTTTAGGTCTAATACTGCTTTCTACAAAAACAGCTTGTATGGCACATTAATGTGGTCCTAGACATACTCACTCATACTTGTATGCTCAGTCTGAGAATATTGCTGAAACAGGATGTGATGAGGCATTACTTCAAACTTGCCTTTCACCTATAAATTGCCCTGAAGAGATGATCACTAGGAAAACATTATTTGAAGTTAGATTAGCTAGCTGATTTCCAGACTGCAAGCTGGTTTGACTTAAATAAAGTTAAGCCCATATTTAAATCTAATTTTGTTGATGATTAATGACAATTGGCTATGACAGCATATCTTCAATGTGACTTAAACAGGTTTCTAAATAAGAAGATGCTTTCCTGTCTCTTGGTTTGTGGTTTGTGTTTTGTGGATTAAAAAAAAAAAAAATCTGAATGACAGCATAGTAATAATGAGCAGCCTTTTCTCATTCCAATTCTTTACTCATGCATTCTGTACCTTCTGAATTCTGGTTTCACTTGGGGAATTTCCAAAACCAGTTTCAGAGCTAAAACATACAGTGGTTCTGTATTACTGATTGTCCACATGCAGCCTGATAAAATACCTTTAAAAAGATCTTGATGCTGTGATCATGCATAGGATTACAGCAACCCTCCTGTTGTATGGTATTTTACCTAAGTGCACATGTAGTCTAACACTTTAGGAAAACATAAGAAGAATCTTGGTACATACAAGGTCATTACCCTAGCACCTTGTCTACATTCTTTATTGTTCTAGAAAGCTGCATGCAAAATAGTGATGTTGCTGCTGAACTAGGATTTAATTTATGAGTGCTACTTATTATGCATTTTAGTGGATTTCCCAAGGTTTTTCTTTTTCTGCTTCTTCTTCTTCTTCTTTTTAATGGATGTGTTTCTATTGATGCAGTTATGCTTTCATGCTCTTACATTTTATCTGCATTTCATTATCATTAGAATCACTGAGCACTCACTATTGTGGGATTAATTAAATATGAATAAAAGAAATGTAGTCATAAATAAAAAAATTGTAAATATAAATGACAGAAACAAATCAAATGTGTTGGTTAAAGAAAGGTGCATACAGAGCCACAGAAAATGGACATGTCAGGAAAAGTTGTATTAGATATTCAATGGAAATCTTTGTTCATTAAAAAATAGGGATGGGCCAACCAAATCTTCAAATCCTTGAATCCTGGGTAAGGAGTCGAGATTCCTGAATCTGAATCCTTGTGCCAAAATAGGCAAACCGAATTTTTCGAATCCAACAACCAAATAATTTCTTGGAGACCAGGACACCTGAAAAACTAGTAGACCATACATACAAGGGAAGATAGTAAGTAGGTGAAGCTTTCCCTTGGAGTAATAATGGCCTTTGCTAACAATTTCAGAAATTAAAGCTGGGCTTGCATTCTAAGATATTTAAATTGAATATTTCATATTGAAGTTCAGTACTTGACTGGAAGCTACAGGCTTGAGATTTCAAGGACAGCTGAAACATTCCTTTGCATAGCTCCCTTGCAAAACGCTTTCAGACACAATTCTGGGGTTTGGAGTTTTACAAGGTGTCACAGCCTTCTCTGCCAAAGTGTGCTGGTGGATCATCAAACTACAAGCCCCAGGATGCCAGAAGGAGATATGCAAAGAAAATCCAGTTTTGACCTGGCTTGTCTCTGTACTGTAGTATGTTGCTCTGTTTACACAGGCAGGAAAATGTGGGATTAATCCACATTTTCCTGCCTGTGTAGAAGAGCCTTCATGTCATTTTCAGTCTGCGGAGATCCTGAGGCAAAACTATGACAGTTGTCCTGGCCAGATTTCTTCAGAGGGAGGTTTGCTTTTGCCTAGGCTTTTGCTAAGGCTGAGAGTGTGTCTTGTCCAAAGTTATCCTTCTTTTCCCTGCTGTTTAAACTCTTTTTAATAAAAGGATTTGAAAGATTCAAGATTTGTGAGATTCATGGATTCTCAGAACCTTCCAGGGATTCCGATCCGGATTTGGAAAATTCTGGATTCATCCCATTCCTAGTCTCAAGTCAAGTCTCACATCCTCAAGTCTCAGAATCCTGTGGCACCTCACTAGTCATTTCTTTCCAGGATGAGAGACTTCTTAAGGTCCAAGGGCAGCACACATACAGGTTGGGGGCAAAAACATTGCAGAATCTTTTGCATCAGAGGGCACAAGGCGTCTTTTAAAGTGAAAAATAATAATTTTGGAGGAGATGTTGGGAGCATGGTGTGCTTGAGGCCGAGGACCATAATTTGCTCACCTCTGTTGTAACCTCTTGGTTGATTTGGCCATTCATTTTTGCTGACCTTTAAAAATGTCCTTAAACAAAATCCAGCCATTCACAATCTGTGTGATCGGGTGCTGTAACTTCTACCACTCTAGTGTGCACAGATTATTGTACTTATTAATTTAAAATATATTTAGGGCACCCTTGAGTATAACTGTCAGGGAGACATATGTTAAATGCTTTCTTCTTCAGCAGACATATTGGCATGATTATCTACATTTAGGTGGCACAGCTCTTATCACACACACAGAAAAATCAATAGTAGTTTTAAAGTGCCTCTTCCCTCTAGAATTTTTTGATGTGTTACCCACTTTGGAGGTCAATATTTAGAAGTGCATGAAGACTGAAGCCTTCATAACATAACATAACATAACATATATCCTAAATCTTCAGTCCCATTCATAAACACATTTTTCCAGTTTTTTTCCCCATGTTGGTTCTTGAAAAGGGTTTTTCTGTGCTATACACAACAAAATGGTAGTAAAACAAGAAGTTGCCCAAGGCGAGAGACACTTAACAAAAGCGGAATCTGCCACAGCTTTTTTTAAAAAAATAAAAGCAAATATTAAAAAGGTCCAGCACTTACAATTCCTCACAAGATGATTCTGGATTAACATTCTGTTTGGAATAAAAGCACTCTAATGCTCCAGTAGATGTAGGCTTACAACACAGTGAAAAGCTAACACAAAAGATTTGCTTGAGGGCAGTTCTGAAACCAGTTTAATGATTTTCATACATTGATTACACATTCTTGGTATACTGGATGGATTTTTGATGTTACTCTTGTAATGCTTTATGCCTTCCCAAAGAGAGTATTTGAGATTTTTCTTCCACGGTTTCAAATCAGTCTCAAAATCTGCTCTTGTTCTCATCTTGTCTTCATGACAGAATGTTAAAGGGACAGAGATCCAAAATGAGAATTTTCAGATCTCTCCCATTTCTGTAAAAGCAAACATTTAATCTCTTTCAAAGATTTTCCCTTCCTTCCACTATAATTTTTTGTAATTCTTGCTTTGTATTCTGAGAAGTTAAAGGGTATTGTAGTACTTTCAAAGGCCATTTTTCCCACTCATGCAGAGATCTACTGATGCTGTGATATTGTGGGCAGAGTATGGCAGAGCATGGAATTTTCAACTCAGGATCAGCCCCACACAGGTTTTAAGGAAGGAAAGAACTCTACCAGTCCTGTACTGCTTTTTGAGGAAAGGGGAGAAGTAGCAGCATGGGTAGGAAAGACAGGGGAAGGGAGTGGAAATTGAATGGGGGTAAGACGTGCAAGATACGTCATGGCATAGTAGTTTGAGTATTGGAATGGAGACCAGGGTTTGATTCCCCTCTCAGCCATGAAAACCAGTTGGGTGACCTTGGCTGACACTCTCAGACTCAGAAAACCTATGATAGAGTCACCTTAGGGTTGCCATAAGTTGGAAATGACTTAAAAATGCACAACAACAACAAGATGTGAAAGAATAGACAAGAAGTAACACTCCCTCAAGATGGTGTGTGGAGAGAAAGAAAGAGATTTCTGTCTCCCCTAAATGAATTTTTCTGCCAGTCTCCAAATTTCTAGTATGCCAGAGTGTTACCGTGAAAACTCTTTTATTTGTTGTTTGCATTCCCTTGGTAATATTGCCTGCTCCATTCCTTTGGATGCCCAAACTGTATTTCTAGATTCTTAACTGAAATGTTAAATTACTGTAATGATAGAAATGTTCAGACTGAATGAAAAATGGGGGAGGGGGCAGAATTAATATTTGTGAGGAGCAACATCCTCGTTTTGTCTCTCCTGCTGCAACTACACCCAGCGATCAAACGTCTCGCCCACAGACACATGGAAAGAATATCTATTTCCACTTAGAAAGAACATCTGTTTACAAAATTTGGCTTGTGCACATCCAGCTATATTTAAATACAGCCAGAATGTGTGATTAGGAACCATCATGATTATGTCAGAGTCCAATGACTACAATAACTGAACATATGGATGAGTGTGAAAAGATAAGCTTATATTATAGTGATTCTTAAAGCTGTATTAAGTGGTTAACTTCATCACTGGCATCAGTAGGGTATAAAAAAAGTTTCAAAAGGAGGACTGTTTATTCTCAAAATAAAATGAAAGAATAGAGAAACATCATTCCAGTTTTAAAAAAACAGAATCTTTAGAGGCCTGTAGCTGTTAAACTAGTTGGTTGAGATCCTGCATCAGGAGCATAACTATGATACTGTAGCTGTGCTCCATTTCCTGATTGAACTCCTGAAACTGACCTTAAAAGCCAGTCAGCCATACTGACGAATGGAGTTCTGCAGTACTGGCAAGCAGAGCACTGAAGGATGACATGGCTGGCCTGCTGTTACTACAGTTCCTAAGCTGCACTTAAGGTGACATAGATATCATTTTGATGTCAATAATTTGGCTCTCTTCCACCATCCCTCTCCACGTGTTTGTGAGGCCCCTGGACAAGCACAGAACTAGGCTCGGCCACTAATCGCTGGACATTTCATTCCCCACCCAGGCAGGCCAGAAATAGCCAGATCGCCGCTTTAGGAGACCTCTCTGCAAACACCCTCATTATGTATGCACGCTACTTACAAAGAACTCCCTGCCCAGAGCAGGCAACTTGACAAGCTGGATACTCAAATGTCAAGCACTGTGCATCTGCATACTGGCTACTCCATTGTCAATTCGCACCTAACACAATCATGCTAAATTTTGACCTTTCCAAAGCTTTGTCTCACTCCCAAAACTCATTGTTTTCCTCAAGTACGGAATAGCTTGTAGTTACGTTTCTCCCTATAAAACCCCCTGATTCCAAGACCATCCTCGGATCACTCCTGAGTTCCATCCTGTCTTGCTGCCGCTCTGCTTGGCGAGCCTTCCCCTCAGTCATATTGGCTGAGACTGCGCAACTTCGGACCTTTGCAGTGATCTATCCAGGCTTCAGGACAGGTGTCATATCACCCAATTCAACAATCCTTCTGAAAATTCCCTCTGTCCCACTCCAACCTTTATTTTCTATAGTTATCTGAGTGCATGTGTTGCATACACTGTTTGTCTGTATTTAATAAAGCTCTCCATTATTCTTACAACTTGGTGTGCTCCTTGGCTTGGCCTGACCCCATAGACTTTGGGTAAAAGATTCTGCTGCGTTGCCCTGCCCCTCGCATTGCTAGCTTGTGCTCTTTGACTAATTTCCCCAATTTGTTTAATTGTGAGCGCATTTAGGTGTCCCTCACGGGACCCGCAGTAAACAGGGTAACACTGTTCCCACCAGTGAATGATTGTACAATAAAGTGTTGTGACAGTACCATGCAAGGGACTCTGCTTCTGCTCCTTGCACTGTTGCTTGCTGATGGCAGAAGGCTAGCCACCTCATGCTGTCACACTCTGCCTCAAAACTCCACAACTTAGGACAGATGATTAGCTTTTAAGATGGCTTTTGAGGGCATTTGTAACTGTAGCAATGGTTGTAAATGTGAATAGGAAACAGCTACATGATCATATGAATAGTTTACATCATTGTAAGTGACCATCAAGGTGCCAGCTGTTATACCTGCCTTGTTCATTAATATGTTATACTAACTTGTTCATTGGAATTAATCTATAAATGACAGGGTCTTTAGAGTCAGCATGGTATAGCGGTTTGAGCACTGGACTATGACCCTGGCGTGGGTTCGATTCCCCACTTGGATATGGAAACCCACTGAATGACCTTGGGTGTGCCTCAGCCCCTGAAAACCCCATGATAGGTTTGCCTTATGGTTTCCATAAGTTGGAAATGAATTAAAGGAACACAACAACATTATCAACAGGTCAATTTTTTATGTATTGGTTCATGAAAGTTACTTCAATTGTTTATTTAAAGTTTTGACAGAAACTTGGAATAGTATATTTCTAAGAAAAGCCTAGTTTTCCCAAGTGGCTCCAGTGAGCACATTTGCAGCAAATATGAATAAGCTCCCACAATTCTTTCATAATTTTGGATTCATAAATGAATGATTGTAGAAAGTCCATACCAAAGGGAATTCTCTTTGCCTGAAGAGGTGCCACTCAAACAAATTAGAGAATCTTGCAAAACATCTTTGTCTACTTTGTAAGAAGTTAAAGCCATTGAAGGAAAGGCAGCATTATTCTCCAGCAAATAACCATAACAAAGCAAGTGAAATCCAATATTCTCATTACATTTCCATAGCTCAGCAGTGTTTGGGGACAATTACTGCATGCAAAAGGTAGCTCTAAGCCTATTCACTAAAGCAAATGAAGTTTTAATACAGAAAATAAGAAGTGCAGAGAATATAGTACAGAAAGCACAATTATTATGCTCTGTTTGGTAAGGCCCTTTTTAAAAAATTGTTTCAAGACCTTTAAAAAGATCTTTTCCTATTTCTCCTCCTTTTCCTCTGTCCACTTCCCTCACTATCCCCTAAATTTTATAGTGCAAGAGGAAGGAAAATGCTTACTTCTTTACCTCTTGAAGACAGTATTTTGTATGACAGATAGATATACTGTTTCCTCTTTAATTACTGTATGCTCTGGATTTGCTGTGGCAGGCACTTCTAAAAACTACTTAACATCATCTTCATTTTAAAGCTTATATGAAAATTGCTCCTTAGATGATCGAATGTTCAGCTCCCTATTTTATGTGCTTGGGCTGTGACACAACTGGGTCACTGGAAGAATAATGACAAAAAAAAAAAAAAAATGTTCTTCTAATTGTTAATAGTTTTTCCCCCATCCACTTGGGGAAAAGGCGGGTTTTATGTGCAACTTGCTCATTTCTATGCAAACGAAAGAAACAAGGTTTTGTCCAGACTCCACAGCATTGTCCTCGGTGCCTCATGTGATTCCAGCATTATCTCTTTATCCAGCCAATGTGTGGCATGATTGAGAAGCTTTCAGGATTTTACTAAAATATAAAGCTTTCCTTTTGACCAAACTGCTCAGTAATCCACAGAGAAAGGTGCATGATTTAAAGGAAACAACTTGGAGGTATCTGAGGGGCGGGGGGGAGTTATCTGTAGTGGTCAGGTTGGTTCTGCATCTTAAAAAAGAGATTTCTTGTCAGCTTTGTTTTAGGCGGACTGTTTTAATATGCTGTGCTGACATGCCAGTATGATATTAAACAACAGACTGCACAAAGACAGATAGGCAGCTCAGAAAATTATGAAAACAGAGGGGGAGAAAAGGTTTCATCAGCATCCTGTAAGTATTCATTTAGAAAGGCAGAAGTCTTCTTGAGTTTAGTGAAATGTGTTTCCAGGTTAGGCTGCAATTTTACACACTTACTTGTGAGTAAGTGTGTAAAGCTTGTTCTATCTCATTTCTGGATCAGTTATTTTTCTGTACATTTTATTTCTTTATTATTGGTTATATAGTTACTGCATCCATTAGTATTATTGGTGTTTTCAATATTATCTATTAGATTTTTAGGCTACCATTCCTCTGAAAAGCTCAAGGGGGAGGAAGAGAGGTGAATTACCTTGCCCTTCTCTCAAAAATGGGACTTAAGTTTGTTCATAGTAGCAGTGAATAAAAATTGAATTAAACTAAAAACATGTTGATATTTTAAAACACATTCAACTGAAAAAAAGGCACAAATTGAGATCCTGCATTAACAGATGGGGTACAGAGTTCTGACTATACAGTACTAGGATCTTTGTCCCTTCTTACTTCTCACCCACTTTTCTCCTGTGGCAGCTTTCCCCAGCATTGGCTATGTAGTGGTCGGGAGAGAGAAGACAATGGTGGAGAATTAGCTATCAATATCCCTATGGCCATCCAGACAACACTGCCATCCTCTGGGACCTTAGAAGCACCTCTAGGAGTTTCCAAAAGATGATATCATCACGGTATGGCTGGCTATCAGGGCATAGCTTGACACATCTTCTCCACAGCCTGCTTTGCACCAGCTAGTACATGGTTGTCTTAAGAGGAGGCTGTAAGTGAAAAGTGAGTTTTGAGGGGATGAGGATCACTGCAGAAGATACTGAATTTTTCTTACCACAATGACTTTTTAAAAAGGCATACACCACCAGGATGTCAGCCACCATTTAAAACAACTTCAACAAAAATAAGGAGAGGAAAGGAAAAGAAAGAAAAGGAATACAACAATACAATACAAGAATACAGTACAATAAAAAGTTCCTTTCTTAGCCACCAGTCAGTTGGCAAAGCCATACTTGAAAGTATGCCACTGGAAAGGTGTATCAAAGACTTCAAATTGCTTAGAATTAGGAATGGGACGAATCCAGAATTTTCCAGATCCAAATCCCTGGAAGGTTCTGGGAATCCACGAATCTCACAAATCTTGAAAAAGTGGTTAAAAAGCAAGCGAAAGAAGAATCAAGTCAAAAGAGAGATTTTTTATTACCTTGCAGAGGGAGGCAGCCACAGGGACAGGCAGCATGAGCAAACACAGGCAGCCCAACTGGCAGAGGCAGCCCAGCAGGCAAAGGAAGCCCAGCAAGCACAGGTAGCATGAGCCAGCACAGACAGCCCTGGGAACAGGCAACCTGGACACAAGGACAGCTATATGCCCTGATTTTTGGGTGCCCAGTGCCCCACTGGCCAATCAGGCCTTTGGCAGGCACTGGAGGTGCCAATTTTTAATAAAAACAAACTTGGCACCTCTAGGGCCCAACAAATTGGTGCCTCCGTGGCCACCAAAGGTCCCACTCTCCACCCAGCTGCCCTCTGCCTCTTTGGACCCAGGATGGCTGGGAGACAGATGCGGGGAGCATGATCTCACACTCTCCAGTCTCCATCTGGCCCCCTCTGCCTGATCAGGCCTGAATCCACCAAGTAGGCCCTCTGCATGTTGAGGGTCTATTTGATAGATTCGAAAGATTCCATTGGCCTATTTTGGTGGAGGAATTCAGATCCACAAATGTTGAATCCTTACTCAGGATTCAAGGATCCAAGGATTCGGTTGGCCCATCCTTACTTAGAATGCCTTGCTAGAGAAATCTAGAGCCTTGGAACAGCCATGAAGAAAGCCTTTTCTCTTGTCCCTACCAGACATTGCTTTATGGATGGCAGGAGCAAGAGAAGAGCCTCCTTTTAGTCAAATCCAGGCAACAACCTGGCTGTAACATCTTGGATCAGCTGGAATTTCTGCATACTTTTCAAACATGGCCCCACATCCAGAAGTCATAGCTATTTACACAATAAATAACTAAAGCACATAATATCATGGCTAGATCAGACATCTCTGGCTATCTAGTGGAACCCTAACTTTATCCATGTAAATGTTCTCTGGGCCACTACCAAAACCCAGACATCCAGGACTAAATCCATCAGTGTACCCAAAATGTGAAGTTGATTCTTCAGGAGAGTGTTATTCCATCCAGCACAGGTTAACTACCAGTGTTCTGGTTTGCCTTCTTACTGATCAGGAGCATTTCCTTCTTATCTGAACTCAACTTCATTTTGGTTGTCCTCATCTAGTTAATTTCTGAAATTAGAACCTGGTTTAGAACTGCATCATTTTCCTTGAATTTCAGTGGAAAGAATGTATATGTTGCCAACATCCAGAAATCCATACAATCTTCCCGCAGTTCCATGTGTGGGTAAATACCATGGGAGAGAAGAAAGCCATGGTATTGAACAAGACTTCTCCTACACTACCTGCTAGGCTCATCTTTCCAGGAAAGAGCAGACACAGTAAGTCCCATTCCAGAAAGCTAACCAAGAAGGATAGTACAGTGAAAGTTTCTAAGAGATCCAGTAAAACTACAAGGGACATACTCTCCATGACCAGTTTTCAGAGCAGATCATCCACCAAAGTAAACAAAGCCATATTTAACTAGATCTGAAGCCCTATTGAAATCTAGATAATCTGCATATGAGACATCACCATATGTTCAAGGACCTCACCTAAGATGTTAGACACTGGTCAGAAATCACCTAGTACAGTGGTGATATATTAAGGACTTTTCCAGTAAAGGAATCAACGTCACATCTTTCAGCACATTAGAATGCTACCCTGAGGCAAAGAGATACTAACCTCTTTTCTTATCTATTCAGCCAGTCCCTTGTGGCCACTTTTAGAAACCAGAAAGGACACAGAACCATTCATAGCTCTCACTTCTCCAGTGATCCTGCCCACAACTGTAGAAGCTGAAATTATGCCTTATCATTGGACAAGCAAGGGCCAAAGTTACATCCACTTAGAGCAGGACAATGTCATGCAAATTGTTCACAAAAGACTATTAACAGGTCTATGTTGTTTTCTGATAGGCCAATTCAGAACAGACTTTTGATGCCCAAGACAGTGCTGTGGAATACCTCTGTACAGTCCCAGTGGTGGGAGAAGAGAATACTTTCTTCACTGTCAGCACTGCAGAAGAGTAGGTCTTCTAGCTTAGGTTCAGTCAGTTTTCTGCCAACTTTGCTTTAGTCATTTCCACACTTATTCCATTGCTGACAGCTTCCAGAGGCTAGTGTGAAAATGATAGACTTCTTAGATAATGAATGTCATCAGCCAAAGGAAAAGATGAGTATAACATGCAGTGGATAGTAAGTTCTATAGAAACATCTGCTAGTAAAGATATCTATATAAAATTTGAAGGAATAAAGTGTATAGAATGGGTGGGCAAAGTGTTGCCCACAAGCCACATTTTTTATTTTATTTTTATTTATTTATTTATTTGTATTCCGCCTCTCCATATGGATCAAGGCGGCGAACGACTTACAAATAGCATGTATTTCTATACATTTCTATACATGCCCCCAACAAGCTGGGTACTCATTTTACCGACTTATGGAAGGATGGAAGGTTGAGTCAACCTTGGAGCCTGGCAGGATCGAACTCACAACTTTGTGGCTTGCAGTACTGGCATTTAACCACTGAACCACCAGGGCTCTTCATATGCAGCCCCAGGGCCATTTATGTAGGCCTAAGTTTCCCAAGAGTCAAATTTTTGCCTCAAGAGGGGTGGGGGGCATTTTGCCACATTTTGCACACACACACCTGGGTAAATTCAAGCTTCTTTAAAAACTTGAGGTAAACCAAAAGTCATTTCCAACCACTTCCTGTTTCTTCTGTGACTAAAATAGCACAAGGGAACCTTTAAAAATGGCAAAAAATGTCTCCATGTCCCCATAGGGTGTTTGGGGCAAAAAAAATTTTATTTTTTTATTTTTTGAATGTGTGGCCCTGCAAAGGTTTCTTATGAGGCTAATGCACCTCCCTGATATAGAATAGCTGGTGCATATCCATTTGGCTTAATAGTAAAACATGTAAGACCATCAAACTGTCTTATCCAAAGCTTTATGAAATCCTATGGGCAACCACTGAAGTAGCTGAGCTGGTCGTGTTGGCTTGGGGATTCTGGGAGCTATCATTTCAAAAGGTAACTTTCTCAGCTCTGACAATAGTACTGCATCTCTCTCTCTCTCACACACACACACACACACGATCTGCACTTCCTATATATATATATTGTGGTGTGCCTTCCAGTTGTTTCTGATTATGGTGACCCTAAGGTGAACTTATCACAGGGTTTTCCTGGCAAGATTTGTTCAGGCTGAGGAGGTATGACATGTCCAAGGTCACCCAATGGATTTCCACAGCCAAGCAGGGAATTGAACACTAGTCTCCAGTGTCATATTCCAGTACTCAGACCACTATACTGCATTGGGTCATCTCTCTCTCTCTCTCTCTCTCTCTCTCTCTCTCTCATATATATATATATATATATATATCCAAATAACCATGGAATTAAAGTTTCAAAAGACCTGTACTTGGGAGACTGGGGAAACAAATTATCTAATAGCTTTTCAGTCTGAGTTGTCAGGTTACAGAGCATATTTGTGTATATATATATATATATATATATACATACACAAATATGCTCTGTAACCTGACAACTCAGACTGAAAAGCTATTAGATAATTTGTTTCCCCAGTCTCCCAAGTACAGATCTTTTGAAACTTTAATTCCATGGTTATTTGGCTAGCATTAGGCTTTTAAAACAAAATAAAATGTGAATAGCCACCAGATTCTTATGCTGAATGAAAATCAATAATATTCTAGATAGGCATTTTATATCAGGAAGTCATTTAAAAGCAAATATGGACTGTTTTTTGCTTATTTCTAACAGCAAATGATATTTCAGATGAATTATTGGTCTCTTGTAGATCAAACAGTATAGTTTCCATTGGTTTTGGACTTCCTACTTAAGCCAGTTACACCTCTGGCTTTGTGGTCATGAAAGGTCAGGCTGAGAACTAATTATGGCATTAACCCATGAATATGTGAGGCCTTGGTTTCATTTAATGGTGAAGATCAAAGCAGCTAAATGTATTAGGTTACTATTTGAAGAGCTTTTTAAATCTAATTGCTATTCCAAGAGTCCTTGCTCTGTTCCACTCTCTACTGTAAAGACTTGGTTTCAGATCTGGAATAGTTAGTGAAGCTTTGGTAATCCAAACACAGGTGACTTTGGAGCTAGGGAACTGCAGAGGTGCTGCTAGATTTACCGAAATACTTTTTGTTTTCCCTGAAATGTCTCAGATGCTTCTCTCAAGCAGAAACCTTCCAAGCAGAAAAGTATGAGGCAGCAATTGTGGCAGCCTGTGTAGGACAAAACTGAGCAGGGTCCTGTTTGCTTCAGGCCTGTTTGCCTTAGGGACACTGGTTTTACAAACTTCACTGCAAGAAAAATCAATGACACCAGTTGTCTCAGCTATATAAAATGTGCTTACAATAAGAACTGGTGTTTTTTTTCCTTATCCCTTGTGAATGCAATGTGGAATTGCCCACAGGTTTGGGTAGCTAACAACCTGCAACAGCATCTTCTATGCGCTTCAGTTAAGAATTCATGAATCCCTTCCTGCTGAGAAATGTTACTATCCAAATATAGTATCAACAAAATTCCTCCCTCTACCCTATTTTTGCCTGCTGAACTAGCGTTGTATAATCTTAAGCTGTTTAATCTTTTCCTGTGAGGGGAAACATTTCTATAAGTCCCTCCCCATTACAGGAGAAAATTAATACTTTTGCACAGTATTTGCACATCTTGAAGTATTTCAGTAAAATTATTCTGTACCAAATTGTATGTATGTTTATTGACAAAAATTGTATGTGTGGGGGAGAAAGGTTTTCAAACACGTATAGGAACACAAAAATTCTGTGCAAAAAAAAAAACACTTTGCAGAAACCCATGTTTGTTTTTTGTTTTTGTTTTTTTGTTTTGTTTGTTTTGTTTTTGCACAGAAAAGTATGTCTTCTAACTGTTTTGTGCAAATAACACTTTTTTTTGCATAAGAGCCTCCACTTTTTCTTGGAACACACTTTTATTCAAAAGTTGTGGTTCTACACCTATCCTTCCTCACAATTTTTGCATAAAAATATACGTTTCTGTAAAACAACAACAACACTTTTTTGCATCAAACCCATCTCCTTTCTGCACAAAATCATTCCCAGAAAATCTTTGAGATATATGAACATCAGGCAAAAACTGCACAAAATTCACACCCCCATTATTTTTTCTCCTAGTTGAAAAATAAATAAAGACAAATATTCGTCTCACCCTTGTATACTCTTCAAATATTCTTCCAAAGCAGGAATCATTAATTTTCCCTCAGATAGATAGATAGATATTCAGCGGCAACTACTTTTGCTAAGAATACAGATAAAAATCATTTGCTATTTGCATGATATGCTTGATATTTAGTACCAGAGGTTCTGCAATGTCAGTTGATAAATAATTTTTTTAACAAACCCACAATACATTGCATTTCTAAAACTAAACTGTAAAGCCACAGGGCTAACGATAAAGTGTTTGATGTATCATATTTACTGAAAATCACAGAAACAGGAAGGACCTAAAAGGTGACCTAGGACAAAACAGGCAAGTCCACTGCTTTACCACCCTTGATGAGTGACAGTTTACCCTCTCCTTGGAAACTTCTTATAGGAAAGAAGTAACCACTTTCTGAGACAGTCTGTTCCACTTTCAAACAGGTCATATCCTCAAGAATTTCTTTACAATGTTTAGTCAAAATATTTTTATTTGTAACTTGAAAACACTGTCTAGGTCATATCCTCTAGAATGATGGAACATATATTTGTTCCCTTGTCTATGCAATGGCCCATTAAACTTTTGAAGCTGGTTGTTACAGCACTTCTTAATTCTCTTTTTTCCGGGCTACCCGTGCCCAGTGACTTCAACGTGACTCACTAGACTTGGATTCTGAGCCTCTCATTGTGGCTTTCCAGTTTGTTAATAGCTGCGTTGCTAGGACTAAACAAAATATTCCATTAAAAGTATGAGCAAAGCAGACCACAGCAGATTCATTACATCTCACTCTCTTGACACTATGTTTCTGTAAACAAGCCTAAATGTCCCACATACAGGGCCACATCATATCCTGCCACAACACACACAATCTTGTGCATGCACTAGGGGATGCTTACTCACTTACAGGTCTGTTCAAATTCCTAACCAGCAGGAATGTTCACTATGTCAGGAAGTACAAGGGTGTGAAAATCTCTCTGAAACTATCCTGTGTGGAAAGTCTGAATCATGTGATGTAACATTTGTCTAAGGACCATATTATCCTTTGGCCCTAGAATGACCTTGACCCCAGTCAGGCTGATCTTTCTGTCTTACTGGGCAAGAAGGACTATAAAAGAGCTTCCTATCCCAGCTCCTGAGCTACAGTGTGTTCCTTTGGATGTCCCTTGGTCCTGATATCTAGTTTAGTCCTCATTCACACCCCCAGGTTTGCTTGTTTGCTTTTGTCCCTTATTATGGTTTGCTTTGCAACGCTGTACTCTAGTTTTGCTTTAGTCCTGGCTATTAGTTTCATCCCTTGTTCCTTGGCTTCTGCTTCTGGTCCACTGTTGTCGGGAGTCCACCTGTGAAAAACTATCTTCTCATCATTGTTAACATTTTTCTTTAGGTTCAGATGTCACCTTGTGGAACACAAAGTTGCTATTGCCCAAAAAAATGACAGGTGACACTAGGCCCAATTCACAGAAAAGAAATTTGATATCTGCAATGGAAGCTAGATTAGCTCGAGACTCACAGTTCTTTCATCCCTCAATTGCAGAGTTGGCACTATCTGGAAAGTAAATGAGGTGAAGTCCTGCCCACCAGAACTTATTTGCTCCAAGCCACTTTTGTTAACTAGATTAGTTAGGTAGATTTGCTGTTTGAGAACCAGCCTGGTGTAGTGGTTCGAGCATTGGATTATTACTCTGGAGACCAGGGTTCAATTCCTCCTTTGGCTATGGAAACCCATTGGGTAATCTTGGGAACGTCACACATTGTCAGCCCCAGAAAACCCCCATGATAGATTTACCTTAGGTTCGCCATAAGTTGGAAACGACTTGAAGGCACACAACGACAACAACAACAGCAACAACAGATTTGCTGCTCATCAAGTCAGGTAATGATATAATGTTGCAGAATGTTATCTCTGTTCCTCCACTCAAAAGATTCATTAGTGAAACTGTGTTGCTATGTAACTTATATGTGCTAATCCTAAATCTGAGTATCTATTGGCTGTAGAATAAAAATTCTGTGGCTCTAAACATTTCTCTTTACCTCCTTTACTGTTAATAATATAATTCCTTGATTAGTGTCAAATGGGTCTTGCATTAGAAGCTAATTGTACATTCTGCCGAGCATGGTACTCTGATGTGTAAGGAATTTGCATAATTAAATATCCTGATTATATTAACGGGACATAGCTGCAGAAGTACCTCAAAAGCAAGCAAAAGAGCAGAAAACAAATCCACTGAATCCACACAGTTCAGGTATTAGAAGGCATTTCTCTGTCAAAGCAACTTATTCTCTTTACAGATCAGACAGAATTCTCTGTAGCTATTTTTAGTTACCCTTTCCTTCCCAAAGGCTACCTTACATGAAACACAAACATTCCTTTTCAGTCATGGCTTGTTTAGTATAGGATTTCTGAGAACAGCTCAGCACTCGGGGATTTTCTCTTACCTTTGGTAGGGTTAATCTGGTGGGTGCTGTCGACAACATTTTGTAAGGAGCTGCTGTTTGCTGAAGACCGCTACAGCTTTAGCTAAGTACATTGCAAAGTTGCGCAGGATTTGAAAAAAAAATGCACCTTGAAACCTGTATATATAACCACCGTGGAACCATCAAAGCTACAACATTCAGAATCTGAATTATTACATAAAAGCTAGAGATGTACACTGACCATAAGATTTTGTTAGGACTGTCATCCACTTGAGATCAGATCCATTCCTGAAAACGTGATCTTTCTTCTCTAAAAGGAAGAAAGGATCCTGCCAGTTGGTCCTAAATATGTACAGATTTATGCACATTATGTTCATGTCATATATTACCCCATATATAAGGAAAGAAAGAAATACACCATTTCATTCCCAAGCCACATAGACTGTATCCCACTGTATCTAGCTGAGTTTGTAAAAAGCCTTACACTTAATATTTATTTCTTCATTATTAGTTACATCTACATTCCACCTTTCCTCCAAGGATGTCAAGGCAGGTCTCTCTGCCACGTCATTGTATCCTCACAGCAACCCTGTGAATAGGTCACACTGAGAGAGAAAATAACTGACCTAAAATCACCCAGTGAATTTCACAGCTCAGGCGAACTGGAACCTGAATCTCCCAAGTCCCTCCCCCACCACTGTACCATACAAAAAACAAAAGAAGTTAGAATTAACCAAGCTGTAATGTGGCCTCAGTTTCACATGGGAGGTGAAATTCTATTACCACCACTTCCTACATTGTTCGCTATCTGATCAACATCATGGTCTGGTCAATATCATTGGACAGCTCAGGAGGTACCAAAAGAGAATGCCTCATTGTAATTTTATTGGAATTTCAACATAAGATATCACATTGACCCCATTTTCCATTATTGTTTAGCTCTTTTTCTGAAAGTAAGATTCCAATTTTCTCTCTACTACCTTTGTCAGACACCCATATGTGCCATGCAACTTGTCAATATTAGTGTTAAAGTAAATGCATCTTCTGTTATGTATAGTAATCAGATTCAGAGTAAGTAAGAAGATCCATATCAAGATCTTGGGGTTTTTCCTAAAAAAGTGACATTTATTTGGAACTTTGTCACAGTGCTGTTGTTTCCAGATACCTGGCAGCTGAGCATCCAGCACTATACCTATGGTAATGAGCCAAGATGCTCAAGATAAAACTAAACCTTTGTTTAGTACTCCATGGATAGAATCTGATTCTGAAAGCCAGTTCTGTCAGAAGTCATGTTGGAGACAGCCATGACTTTTCTGGGTCACAGTGAAAAAGAAAATGGAAAAGCCTGATGAAAAGGGGACTCTTTTTTCCTTTTTACTTAATTTGCATCCTGTTCAGATGTTTTCAAAAATTAATGTGAGCAACGCATTATTCAGACATAAACATCAGTAAAAGGTAAAGGCTATTTTGATTTTCATAACTCCTGAAGATGGGCTTTGCAATAGTTTGAAACCTTAATATCAGTTACTACAGAAAGTGATCTAATAGAAATTACCATATAATTCACTTAAGGTGCAATTAAATGAAAGAGGAGGTGCATAGCTTGGAAGTACTCTTAGATCTATCTCTGTCACTGGAGGTCAAGTGGACTCTGTGACTCACAGTGCTTGGAGTCACCTTCAACTGGTCTGCTAACTATGTCCTTTCCTGGACAGAGATGACACAGCCACAGTAATCTCCAGTGAGACTACTGTAATGCTCTCTGTGTGGGGCTGTCCTTGAAGGACATTTGGAAGTGAAAATGCAGCAGTTTGACTGCTGTTTGGAATACTATATAATACTATACTATATAATACTATATAATATACTATATAATATATAATATACTATATAATACTATATAATGCCAGCATTAAAAGAATTGCAGTTGCTGTCAATTCACTTCTAATCTGAATCGCAGGAACTTGTATTAACATTTAAAGCCCTAAATGACTTGGGACCTCAGTAAATGAAGGAGCAGATCTTCCTATATGTGCCTACCTGATTGAGTTCATCTGGAAGGGGGCTTCGCAATGTCCCACCAGTGAGGTCAATGCGCTGCGGTGGCACATGTGACAGGGCCATCTCAGCCATCATATCCCAACCGTGTAACGCCCTTCCCTTGGAGGCCCAACTGGTGCCAACACTCATTTCATTTAGGCATCAAATAAAAACCTGGCTATTCATCAAGACCTTTGGACTTCATTTATTCAACCCAAATACTTTTTAAAACTTTTAAATCTGTTTTTAACTCATTATTATGTTTAATGTATTTTTAGCTTATTTAAATGGTTCTGGAATCTTGTTAGGGAATTACGAATGTATGACCTAAAGATACACATTCATAACTGTTTGGTATTCATGATATTTACATATCCCCTTGTGTAGGAGACATGTGGAGACTGTGAAAGTTCCTCATCCACACTTACCAGGCAGAAGCTGCTACAATCAATGGGGGTCCCTTTCGCTGTCACTCAGGAGGCAACTAATGTCCCCCCTCTGGTGTGAATGATCTCCTGCATGAGGGAAATTGTGGAAGGGACTCCATTTCTTCCTGCTGCAATATGGATTGCTTGGGGGAAGGGAAGAGAATGTCAGTCAGCTGCTTCCTGAATAACAGTGGAATGGGCCCCCATTGATCATACTGGCCCTTTCTGCACGTGGATGTTACAACAGACCAAGGCGTCCTGGCACGGAGGTCGTCCGCACCTTGGATCAGACTAGGTGCAGACTATTTAACCTAGTTCTGCACCTTAGTCCAATCCAAACCACCTCCAAGTGGTCCTCCAGCACGCTAAGTAAAGACCAGAAAAATCCAGTCTTTCATTTTTCTGGAATGCACCAATGCAAGCCTGCGATCAGCAGAGGGCAGGCTGTGGGCATGGTCAGTGTCAGCGGCTGGTCCACACCCACAAAGCCACCATTTTCAGCTGGAAGCCACAGGAAACTGTCATTTTCAGCCAGAACAGTGCAGATCTAAAGACCTCGCACTGCTCCGGTTCGCCCTGGACTAATGGAGGAGCCCTGCGGAAGGGCTCAAGGGAAAGTCTGTGTTACTTCAGACCCAAGAAGAACCGGTAAGTAACGCCATGGAGCGATTCACTCGCCTCGTGAGGAAAGGGCCACTGTCTGCTACCCAGTAAATGGGGATGGAAGGATTGGGCCACATAGCCACATAACTATGGTAGTTTGTAATTCTCCAACAGGATTTTGGATATTATTTTTATTGTTTTATACTTTTTAACTTGTTGTTTTAATATTATTTGTAAGCTGCCCTGAGATCTTTTTAACCTGGGATAGGGTAAAAATATTTTAATAAATATAAATTAACAAATAATTAACTACCTAAACAAAGAAAGGGGGTGCAGTGAATGAGGAAACTGGCTGTAACAACCCAGTGGACTCATGTTAGTGTTGGGAAACTTAACATGCCATACGTTCTGATTCAAATCCCATACATCATAACATATACTTTTCTGATTGCCTGATAGGAGCTTTAGTGATTAACAGCACAGTCATATATATGTCTACTAGAAATAAATCCTGCTAATTTCAATGAGATTTACTCTTAAGTGTGTTTTATAGGATTGCAGCAACAGTTATTGTCACTATTTTTGGCAGCATATTTAGAAAATAATAAGGTTGTACTCATTCAGAGGTACACGGATCTGATTTATCTTTTAAAGATAAATGTGTTTGGGTGTCTGATGTGTGCATGTGATTGGGTGGAAGTCTTGTTTGTTATATATTCTTCAATATATCAATATACCATATTCTTTTTAGAAGGACTTGACTATCTGTATGAACCCCGTATGATTCCTAGCTCTGTGACACTGTGTCTTAATTACCTTGTAGACTGGTTATGATATGTGCAACGTATTTTCAAGTCTTTGTGGGATTTATGTTTTAATTTTGTTTTGATTATCTGTATTGTATCTTTGGGGGAAAATACAATGAAATATTCAGTTCCTTTTTCACATATAAAAAGAATGCCACACACACAAATGCCAGATCAAGTGTCCAGTATCAAGCAGTGAGAATTTGTGTTTATTGAGATTAATATTTATTGACATTTTTGGAAGCTTACACAGCCCAAGTGATTGGTGAATTGTGTCCACTGGGAATAGTATTGATCTCATTATCTTCTATATTGTGGGGTAGCATTATTGCATTTGCCTAATTACAGTTAGGATTCATTACTTCAGTATGATTGGCCTCTGATTGAGTTTCATTGTGAATGGTGAACTGCAAAGAGCATTTGATTGTGCAAGTACAAGTACTTGTACTTGATTGTGCTTTTCACACCAACAACCGCAATGCACCTGCCCCATCCCTCCGTTTGCTCTTGTTACCCTGATTTCTGGGGTCCTTTATGGGATATCTTAATGTGCTCCATGTGATAGGGAATGGAAACTAGTCAGAGCATGAGCAATAGCAATGCGAGAGGCAGGGTAACCTAGCGGGGTCTTTTTACCCAGTTTTTATGGGATCAGGCCAAGCCAAAAACCAGATGAAAATGTCCAATAAATGATTTTATTGAATGAAAGTCTCACACCAACACACTCACTCACACACTCACTCAAGACTTATTAAGAAGCAAAAGAGAGGAAACTGAATAGGGGAATTATTGAAGGGATTGTAGCTGGGGTAGTACTGCACCTTTTCCTGAAGTCCTCAGTCTGGGAAAGACACTGAAGAAGTAGAGCTCAGCACGGAGAGGGCTGAGAGGATTGCTCAACGGACGGAGAAATGGTCAGCTGGGATGACCGGGAGTGATCCATAGAACTGCTCAAAAACTGGGACTATTTGTAAGGGAAAAAGTACCTGGAGGACTAATCCTTTCCTGGGGAGAACAACGGGTGTTACAAAGAGAAGAAGCTCCACAATGGTAACTTCCTTTGCGTGATGAGATTACAAGGCATTACCAAAGTCTCAGGATCTTCAGCTGCATTTGGTTGTGGTGTGACTTCATGTAAACGGTCCTCACCTGATAGGTTATTTGCTCAACTTTGGACAAACACGCTAATCCCCTCAAGTTGGCTTCTCAGGGGCTGAGGACCCTTTGTCTACTGTAGTTTGCACAGCTTGAGATCTCCTGGGGCTATGTGACCGGCAGTTTTACTGGCCTGACCTGGTTTTCGATCGTTCGACTGTTGCTGCCTACGTGCTCATCCAGGTGACTTCTTAGGCACATTGAATAATATTTTAATATCAAAATTGTAGACCCCAGGACAGGGTTTACTAGTGAGACACAACAATGGTGGAATCATAATTGGTGATGTTAGGAGAAAGAGCCTTCATAGTGGTAACACCTAAACTGAGATATTCTTGGCCCAGGAATCTAAGGTGATACAAAATGGGAAATTATTCAGGCATTTGTTTGCTTTGTAAATTTTATGATGTCACTGTTTTTGACAAATTGTTGTTATTTTATCATTGGTTTTAAATGATGCTGATCTCCCTGAGCAATGTCTAAGCACTAGAAGGGCAGGATGTAAGCTTTTCTATGAAATAAAGGTCTTTGTTTGTGGCATATTATCATGTGCAGTTCATTGCCTAAGCTTGCCTTTGCATAGAGGATAGGATTAGATGACTTTTGTTATACCTCTTCTTCCCATTGTATATTCTTTTAATTTATTTCTGTGTTCGGTCTACCCATCTGTCTCTCCTCTGCCTGCTTTTTAAATAATCATACTGTAATTGCAAAGCTGCATTTTTCAATTTACCTCAAAGGACAGTGATATGGATTGTAAATACAGACTGCGGCATATTGCTCTTTGGTGCTAGGAGTTAACTTTTTTTCTGGCAGGAACAGATTTTCACAGTATGTTTATCTTCCAGGTTGTTCCTAATATGGGATTGGAAGATAAGCATAACGGGGGGGGGGATACAAAACATTTTTATAGCCATTTTAATACAATTCCCCATGTTTTATCAGTCTATTTTGCATTTGGAAGCAAACGAATGCTCATGCCACAGTGAGCCCTGATGCTGTCATAAACATTGTTCCAATCTGCATTTATTTCACTGCTCCCAGGCTACAGATCTTTAAAGTAAATCCTTGTTAAGATGAGGGATGGAAGAAATATAAAAGACAGGGAAGAGAGCATTTATGTGAAAAAGCCAGCTATTCTTACCAATTTATAAGCTATATAAAGGATTCTGAATTTGGTTTCAGACAGCTTAAGAAGATGATATGAAATGTTTGGCAAAGTTTAACAAAAGGAACAGGAGGACTTGCAGTTGTCAGAGTTAGTAATTAAAGCTTTAAGGTACTGCGGGAAGAAATGAACTCTCTGGCCTTATGTAGCTACTTCTTTTTTAAACCTGACCTCAAGAACAGTAACTGATCCTAGGGATGATGTAATATAGATGGAGCAACAAGATTTCATCCTACCTTCCAAGCCCTTACCCCAAACTTCCTCTTCTTCTTCTTGCACTGCAGCACCACTTCAAGGAAACTTCAAATACATCCACACAAGCCAGCAATCATCACATGTACATCCTTTGAAATTATCTCATACATCACAAGGGTTTCACCTGAGTTTTAGGATGGTTTTATCTTTTTATCTTCTCTCTCTCTCTTTCTGTCTCAGAAAAACACACACACACACACACACAATAAACAAAATGGCTCTGCAACCTTTTCAAGAGAAGGCTGCCTGGGACTGACCCTGTGTTGTACGCACTCATTAAACATGCATCAATGGAGTGGCAAGCATACAAGCTGCTGGTGGCTGTCATAGAAGAAAGGCAGTGAATCCATTCTGGAGTTTAATTCAAATTCATCCAACTTTCCAAGCTGCAGAAGCCTCTCCTCCAAATAGGTTCAGCACTTTGGTACCTCCCATGTCAGTAAGGAGGGAAATCAACTCTAGGATTTAATCTGAGCTTTAAAATAATTCTGCAAAGTGCTGACTCTGTCACTGTCAGCTGACTCTGTCTTTCCAAAATAGCTTCTCTTCACCTTGGATAGCTTTCTTCAAGTTCAGACTAAAATCCTGAGCAGAGTCACCATCCCATTGCCATGTGAGCCTCCTTCTGCTTTCTTTCTTTCTTACAGTGCTCCTGTTTTGTGATAGTAATCAACTAGTGCTGTAATTCTTTGCTGATTTCTTTCTAAAAGGAAGCAACAAGCGATTTTCTTCCTACTGTGAGAAAGTTTTTTAAAACAGCACTGTTTGTTAAGCCTACTCATAATTTTGAGACATATTCTGTGCACAGTTTGCAGTTTGCGCTGAAGACTACAATTTCTGCACAGGAAGTAGCATTTTCTGTCAGAAATATATGCTGCCCTCCATGTAGCTTTCTCTGTAGAAAACACAGGAGGTGGTGACTTGTTTAGTGCAAAATTCACATTTTTTTTCTCAGCAGAAAGTATTTTCTGCCCATGAAATAATATTTCCATGCAGAAAATGCTGTGTCCTGGGCAGAAATCCTGTTTTCTGCACAAAAAGGCTCCCTGCCTCCAAATTGGAAAGATTCTCATCAGTCTAGGATTCCTAATTAGAGCTTCCTTACACTCAAGAAACGTGTGCTTTGGCCACTGTTGGGTTATTTCTGAAAATCCTTTTCATCTATATTATAAATACACAAAGCTGAAATACTAGGAGATTTATTTTTCCCAAAAATTCAATGGTTTGAGTCCAGAGTTAAATGCATACAAATTGTCTAGCAGAAGAGAACTTCCTGACCTTTAGTAAATGGCAACTCCTCTAAATTCCAGAAAATACTACACAGAGGATTGTGGGACCCTGCTGGATGGAGCGAGTAAAACCCTAAAAATCAGCTGAGGCAAATCTTGGATCCAAACCTATATATTATATCTAGATCCTAGATAAAAATAATCAAAATAAGATATTTTAAAATTATTTTCAGTGGGGAAGAGCAAAGTCAAGAGCAAGAATAGGGAACAATTTTCCTGATTTTGAAAGGCAAGAATGTTAAATTGTTGGAGGATACACTTTTAATGGTCTATATTTAGGGAAACTTGAGGGAAAGAAAATGGTGGTGGGGACACTGAGGAAAGAGGTCTGTTCTTGTTCCTTCTTCCTTTTGTGGTAGGAGAAAAATTGAAGTTTTTAGAAAGACATTGAAATAAAGATGTTGCCACTGCTCAGTGTCAGTTCACCCACCCAATATGGAAGATGCAGTAAACACTGATAGCTTTATATATTATCTCTGGAAATTCAACCAAATCCCATACTTCTCAGCTTGGCCACTAGCTGTGGTATGTTGTCCAATAAAGTAATTATTACATGGTCTTTTTTTTTTTTTTGGTACTTGAATGGTTCTGTGACGTTAAATAAACTATTAAGACTCAGCTGCAGTTTCATTCTATAGTGTCAGTCTTTATACAGAAGGAGATTCCATTTGTACAAAGAAGGCTGTATTCACTTTCTTTCATTTACAGAATGAAAACAAGCAGATACAAGTAGAACCTTCTTAAGCGGGACTCCAAGAAATGTGTGTAGAAATAAATAAATGAATTAAAACAAAATTCCATATTATTTCACTGATTTCTCACTGCTAGGTGAAAGGAGTAAAGGGTTTTTCATATCGCTATTAAATTACACTTGGCTGTTTTAGAAACCACTGTGGATATTGCAAGCTATATTTTAAAGATCTGTATTATTCATTTTAATTGGTGCCTATCAGCATACTTAGATGTTTGAAAAGCTGCCTGTCTTACCCAAGAGGTCATCTGCTTGGAAAAGAACAATGGTAAAAAGCATTGTCTGATGTAGAAGATCTGTCTGCCTGCCTGCCTGCCTCTCTCCCTTTCTTCCTTCATTCCTTTTTCTTTCTTTTGGAAAGAACAATGCATGAATAGTTCAGATGCAACCAGAACTGAATGCAAATCTAACCATGTAAACAGATCTGGATAACATCATTAGAAGCAAAAAGATGTACAAAATAAGAATTGTAAATATTGTAAAGGGCTCTTACTTTTCCATGCCCATCATTTGACCCTAAACTGTGAATTAAAATAATTCCTTCCCCTCCTTTCTTCTATCCAACGCCATGTTTTCTGCAGTATATAAAGAAATGTAGAGAGAGGAGCCAAAGGTTCCTCAACCTGCAATATAATAGCATGAGTTCCAAACATAATGAGGGAATTGGTCATAACACAAAGCAACTGAGATTTAAATATTCAACTATTTCATCTTTGAGACAAATACATTTCTGTAATTTTCTCCCACTTTTTTAGGAGAAAATGAAAATATCAGTGTTTGCCTAGTATTCACAGATCCAATGTTTTTCAGGAAATTATTTTGCACAGAAATATGTACTTTTGGGGGGGCGGTGTTTTTGTTTTGTTTTGCAAATAAAATAAAATAAAATAAAAATGGCCAGAATTCTATATGGCATTTAAAAATGAATAACATAAAGTTACCCACTTGCACCTGTTTCATAGTTATGTTGAGTTTATGGGCTGTGCAGAGCTATGTAGAGAGTCTGAAAGTCACCCAATTTCTGCTTACTAGGAAGTAGCCTTTGTGATTGATAGTGGTCCATTCCCCTATTCCTCAGGAAGCAGCTTACTGATGGTTCTACTGCCCCTTGCATGAGCAATCTCCAGCATGGAGGGAATTGTAATAGTGGTCCAGCTTCTACCTTTTTCACCAGAAATTGCTCATGGAAAGAAGTGGGACTGTTAGTGGGCTGCTTTCTAAGCAAAAGGGGAGTGGACCCCCATTCATCACAGCAGCTGCTTCCTGATAAATGTGGGTTGCAGGTATCAAGATGGGATTCACTGAGCAGCACTGTAAATACAGTGCTTATGTATAAGTAAATCCCCAACAGGATTCCAGCCAATATTTTGCACCAAAATGGTGGGTTTGTGCAAAATGTCTTCCTTTTTTGGCATGAATAGCAGGTATAAACTTGTACAAAATTCCCATCTCTGGTTATTCCTCCCAAACAGGTGTCCCAAGTGTTTGAAATCCATTTTTTTTCCAGCTAGGAAACAAATGACAGCAAATATTATTTATAGCTTTGTAAAGCATTTGTTGAAAATTACCTGCATGTGATCACTGTTTGCTTTTTCTCCACGTTCACTAACTCTCTCTTTCACTCTCTTTCTCTGTTCCCTTTTCTAACTATCTCTCAGAACTTCAACCATTATCACTAGGAACAACAAAAGCAATAACATACTAATGCTATCTATAGTGGTAGGATGGTAGGATGTCTGGTAGGATGTTGCTTGAGGTCCAAGAGTATCATTCTATCACTGCCTGGTTGTGCCTGGCTTTAGCATATCACTTTATTAATTGATCTTCAAAGTAACTTTCCAAGCTCTGCTCTTTCTGTCTTTTACATACATGCACATGCACAGAAAAACATGCAGTTGTGATCAGATTTTTCACTAGAGATGTGAAAATGTAAAATGTTCAAGATTAGGCAACCCTTATTCTAACCACATAGTAGCAGTCATAGATATTGATGTTGCTTTGTTTTATGAGGTGATAATCTAGTGCCATGCTTGTGATAAACTATTAGGCTTTCAGTCTCACAGTTTACCCACTTGGGAATAGGATTATTGCCTCATAAAATAGTCCAAGAGTACTATTATCACTTAATTAGAAAACAGGATATGTTACTGCTCCTTTTATTACAATTTTAACACCTTATGCCTGGAGCCACAACTCCTGTTAACATCAAAATCTGCATCTTGCAAACACTACTGTATCACACACACACTCTCTCTCTCTCTCTGTCTATCTATCTATCTCCCATCCATCCTAGTCTCTATGTTGGATTGGTTTGAAAATTTTGTTCCTATTTTGCCAGTGACCCTAACTACAGATCACAGAAAGTGTGCAGTCAAGGGGAAAAGGCAAGGGTGTCCACTGTCCTTGAAATTCTTTGACAAGATTTTGTCATTACTTACAGACTCCATTTCATTGACCCTACTGAGGCTGAAGGGGGATGATTTGCTAATTCCACATAACATATAAACAATAGAGGATAAATACATGAGAATGTGGATGTCTGACTCAGAGTATGACAATATCATAACTGCTTTTGGTGGTTAAAACTCATAATGCTTTCTTGCTTGTTTTAATCTAATCTGTGAAAGGCCCTTTCTTCTTATTGCAGTTATTATTTAAATAAGTTGCATGCCTGTACGCAATGTTTGCTGCTTCTTGGTTTCATGTAAACTAATCACTTTGTTTTCTACATATCCAGCCCAGTTAATCTCTTCGTCTGTCATGGGGTGGTGGAGAAATCTTGTTCTATTCCTTATATGAATCTAGTTAGGAAAGGTCACTCTGAAGCTAAATCTGCTTAACAATATTTATTTATGTTGTGCACAAAAGGTTTTGTTGGAAATGTGTTCCTTATCAGGAAATATATTTCATTCCATTTTTGTTTATCCTAATATTTGTATCTCACATTTTAGGGTAAACTCCTCCCAAGGTGGCTTTTGTAAACAGAACAGAATAGACTGCAAATCTGAAGAGTTAAATTGGAGAAAGCAATCTTTTAGATATCCTGTTCCAAAGCCATTAAACGCACAACTTTGGCTCAGAGATGGACTGCAAAAACATTTTCTCCCAGGAACTCAGGGGCACTGAGTTTCACTCTGAGATAAGTTAGGCTTGCCGAAGGACACCAGTTGAGTTTCAGCCCAACCTTCACCTCTTTAACACCATATTGAATTAAGACAGATGAAACTGCCTTATATTGAGTCATCCCATCGGTCCATCCAACCTAAACATTTTCTATTGGCATTCTAGCTGGAGGTCCTAGCAGAAAAGAACCAGCCAGAGATTCCAAATGAGCTAAAATGTGTTTTATTGAAGAGTTCAGTCATTCACACAAAAGATTCAATTACTCAGATATTCACACAAGAGCTAACTGAAAGATAAAGGGAGGAAAGTTGTTGATAGGAAAGTTTTAGGGAATGGGCAATAATTACTAATCCGGAGACCAATGAAGAAAGCAGGGATGTGGCTTAGACTTACACCTAATGATAGTACTTGTTGAGGAATCAGAGTTACAGTGTGGCATTCAGCAAATTAGATAGTGCATCAAGCTACTCAGAACAGAGGGGCTTTCTCCCCAAAATCTACCTGAAGGGCATGGGTGTGAATGACTTTCTGTCTGAGCAAACAATGGAGGTTGCCATATGGCCAGTGGGGTCTGGATGGGGTTAATGGTCTTAGTGTTAGGTGACAAAGAGTCAATGGCTTTCATAATAGTTCTGTAATGGTGAACTGGTAAGGGAACAATATAAGGAAACATGCAGGTGCAAGGAAGAAGGGTTGAAACAATCAGTGTTTTGGTGGAAACTTCCCTTTGCTATTGTGTGGTATCAGAGATGTTACAGCTTCAGCCTGTTATCTCTGAAGTTAGCTGGTAGTCTGCCCAACAATGACCTTGGCTACACCTAGAGGGGATCTTCTGACCTACTTTGCAGCACACATGGTCAGTCAGTAATTTTCTTCTGCCCAGCTGGACCTTCCAGCCTCTTCAGCATTCATTTTGTATCAATGCCAATTAATGTATTTTGCCAATTAAATCATATTTCACCAATTAAATCATATTTCACCAATTAAATCATATTAAATCTGGGGGTGTGTGGGCTGGTAAGAATGGAGACTGTTGCAATTCCTCTTCATACCACAGATTCCTTGTATGTGCAAAGTGGGGTAGGACCATCAGCCAGCTGCTTCCTGATCAACAGGAGAATATACCTGCCTCTCAGTAAGTGGAGACTGAGGGCTTTGTAAGGATCATGAATATGAAACAATCACAAATACATAAGCCTAGGTTACACATTTGTAACTGCCCAAAAAAATTCTGGCCCTTGTTCATTCACTGTACCAAAGTGTGTGTTACTAATGCAACCTCTGCAAGACAAAGATAGAGGGCTATCAAGGTGCTCCAAGAAGTACAGAAAACAATGAACATGCTGATCTGATTTGACTATTGAGAGAGTCTCAACGCACATAGGAAACTGCTTGATCCGAACACTCTTTGCTTACCTAGCCTAGGATTGTACACTCAGCCTGGATGCAGCTGTTCAGGCTGCTTTCAGGCAGAGATCTTTCACCTTATATGCCACCTGCTTCTTTTGAAATGCAGGTTTCATGGGCTGAACCAGGGAATATCTGTGTGCAAAGCACAGTCGCACGTATTCCTGCCCCAGAACATCAAGTAGGTCACAATGTTTAAAAGCTCAAGGAATAGCTTGTTCAGTTATTTCTTTTGGAATAACAAACTCTAAATTCACTACATTTTCTGACTTGCTTAGGAATGGTGAACTGAAATACCACAAGATTCTCTTCTGGCTTTCTTCTACATATAAGCTCCCCACAAAATAGCCAAGTTCTCCATAACAAAGCTTTAGTTTACAACTCCCAAGTTCCCCAACCATCATGGACATCAACTGTGTTGATAGGAATTCAGGGAATTGTAATCCAAACATGTAGCTCTTCCAAGGTATGTTGTTTAATAAGGAGAGTTCACGGTTTTCTAAAGAACCCACAACCAATCAAGAATGAAAGGAGAAGTATATGAAAGTATGTGGTTGAAAACACTCTGGCACTTCTTATTTGAGGGAGTTCTCAGAATAGATCACATGAGATAACAAAGCTGAGAATATATTGTCCAAATTTTGACTGCGTGACTGAACAAACCATGTGTAACATGAGTGCCCCCCAAAAACAAAAGGGGAAAAGGCAAAAATAGCCAGTCAAGGAAAAACTCCTTATAGATTAGCAGAGATAGCTACGCACAGCTATGGAAGCATGCCTAGCAGCAGAGAACACCCTTGGCAGCACAAGCACTAAGCCAGTAACATTCACCAACTCCAAGTTGAAACATTCACCAACTCCAAGTTCACCAACTCCAAGGAGCCCTGGTGGCACAGTGGTTAAATGCCAGTAGTGCAAGCCACAAGGTTGTGAGTTTGACCCTGCCCGGCTCCAAGGTTGACTCAGCCTTCCATCCTTTCACAGGTCAGTAAAATGAGTACCCAGCTTGTTGGGGGCATGTATAGAAATGTTTCAAAATACATGTTATTTGTAAGTTGTTCACCGCCTCAATCCATATGGAGAGGCAGGATACAAATAAATAAATAAAAAGTTGCAATCTTTCAATATGGAGGCTCTTTAATCTTTGTTAGAACATATATACAATATGTACAAAGTACAGATGGCAATCCAGCATATCAAGCTTGCTCTCTCTAGCAGACACACACTTCAAACAATATCTACAGCACTGGCTGGGATTGTGCTACCTTTATACAGACACCTAGCCAATCCTGGCCAACCCTTGTGTTGTCTGCACCTGGTGCTCATCAGCCTGACTCAGCACAAACTCAGGTTGAGTCACATTCCTTTCTCCAGGTGCATTTAACAGTTAAAGCAATTAAAGCAACATGACCTTTACACTAACTTTAGAAAGTATTTTCCAGAGGTTTGGTCAAACCATCTCTGACAATGAGGACTGCAGTTCTGAATAGACTCACCTGAAAGTAAGTCCCACTGAACTCAGAGGACTGACTTCTGAGTAAATATGCCTCAGATTGTACTCAGAATGATAAACGATGTAAAGTGTATCTGTATATGTATTTGTGCTCTAAATTCTTCTGTCTGCCTTCTGTGTATTCCTCACCGGGTCAAAGTAAACAGCTGGTCCTTTCTAAATCCCTGAGATGTTCTTGTCTGCCTACTTCTGACACCTAGTATGTAAGATATGCTGTATTTCTCCCAACAACAGGAAATTATTTTCAAAGGCAAAAATAATAATTATGATTCAGTGGCCTTAATCTAGTGATTTGGATAGATAGCAATGTCCCATATAGGCAATGTCATGGAGAATCTGGAAGTGTCTCTGTGATGATGATGATGTCCTCTTTTAAAACTCCCTTTCCACCAAAGGGCAGGACATCAAACATATACAATCAGAGACCAAGGCAATAAAACACAACAATCTACAGTAAATTATATAAAACTTCCAACATCCCACAAACTCCCACCCACCCCAAGGAATAATCATCAGCTTAATCTGGAAAATCAAAGAGGAAGGTCTTCAACCCCTTATAAGAACAGGTGAGATCTTCCTCCACTCAGAGGTCCAAAGAAGATCTTGAAAGGCTTGCAGCCTTGACAGAGCTGCATGTGTCAGTGGAATCCTTTGTCTGTAGATCTTAAGATCTTAGATAGTGCATACCATGCTAGCTGAGCTGCTAGGTACAGGAGGGATTTGGTCCCATGTCCCTTCTAATCATCACCAATGATGTCCAATCTGACAGTGCTGCCAAAAAGCCTTTCTGTGCTGTACATGCAAGTCCTGATTTTTTGTTTTGTTAGATTGAGAAGATACTTGAATTAAAAGGCAAGCTTTAAAACCAAAAAAACCATAGTTGATAAAAATAATAAAATGATACCATCCAGACAAAATATAAGGATGCTTGAGAAGTTGAGCCTTTTTTGAATTCTAACTTATTATATATATATATATATCCACAAATATTGAACATGTTAAATAATTAGGATGATTTGCTCTGTTTGGTTTCATGCACAGATTGAGGGTCAATGATTCATTACTCTAATCAGGCATGCAAAAGGGGCCAGATAACCCAGGTAAAAGAGCATATTAACCTTACCCGAGTTTTGTTACTTGGCACAAAAAGGGAGAATTCAAAACAGAAGAGTCTATCCTTCATATGAAGGTTTTCTCTGTGAGCCAGAGCTCAGATTTTACAGCTTTTTGTTCACATGGAGACCCTCTATGTATAGAATAGCCTCATCTCTTCAAAGCTGTCACTTTTCATGCAGTGGAAGAAATGATGAAAGGGGTGGGGCTAGCAAACTCCCTTCGTTGTGCAGTGACTCAGGCTCTTTTTGCAAGCCTGAATTGGGCCTAGAGTCCTTCAGAATTCTCCAATGTTCCGAATGAGTCCTCTTTTCAAAAGGCATCTCAGTACCCACCTGAGAGCGTACATTGTGTGAGAGAAATGCATCTACACAAACTATTTAAATAACTATGTTACATTTTGGTGTGGATTTAATCAGATTAACAAAATAACAGGGAAAAGAAGTGAACGGCCATATGATTCCTCTGTTTCCATCATGTATCTTTTTGTATATGTGCCAGATCTGCATATATATAATGGGTAAGAAATGTGGCTTCTGTGCTTTGTATTGCCCTATAAATAAGTTTTAAATCAATAAAATTAAATGGCATTCAGTAGTTTGGACAGTTGTTCTTTTGATTTGCTTCTGGCTTACCTCTCGTGCTTAATGGATGTATGGTAACAAAACCAGACAGCAATGAAGTTTCCCTGTACCAGTATAATCTGTGGAGGGCCTTTTCAAAAAGTCTGCAGTTTTCTGAGATTTATTTTTCAGAAAACAGTTGCTACCTGAGATTACATAGCATGAACTCACTACTCAAAATCCAAGTTCAGTTTCAAATAAACTCATTGCTCCTGCCACTGTTTTTATATTAGGTTCATTCACTGGTCAAACTGGAAACTGCTGAAGTCGAACCTACTCAGCACTGTAGTTTTCTCTCTGAATTTTTAAAAGAAATGGCTTATTGACAGGCTATATTAAACTCATGTGAATTTGTTATGCACTGAGTAGATGAATCCATCCCTAAAAAGTTTTCTGTGTCTCTGTTCTTCCCCTTAAAAACTGTACTTTGAGAGGCCAGCCTCTCCCAAAACTGCAAACCCCAGGATTCCATAGGATGTTGCAAGTGGAATAATAGCACTATAACAGTCTAGTGCGGAAATGGCCTAGGAAGTGTTACAAACCCAGAACTATATGAAAGGATGTTTTACAAAAGTGCTTTCTCCTCTCTTTATCTTCTTCAAGAGTTGGCATATTTTAAGAACTTTGAACAAACTCAGCCATCCTTCATATGAACCTTCCCTCATAGATCAAGTACTGTTTTCTGTGACACAATCAGCATGGCTTAAATCTTTTAGCAATACACCATCACTAGCATTATTCCCTTTTTAACCTGCAATTTATACACATTCAGATACACATCGTTGCAGCACAGATAACAGCTTGTTTGCTTTCAAATTTGCTCAGTAAAGTGGATTATACTTTACTAAGTGTGGTGATAAATAAGGAAGAGATAAGATTTATTATAGGCGGGACCCTTTGGCAAGGGAAGAACTTCTCTTGCTTGTTGTTAATGTTAAGATGGCTGTCTGTTGTTAGTGCTGCAAACCTTCAACTGTATATAATATTGAAATAAATGGGTAAACATACTTCCTACCATGTTGCAGTTGCTCCCAGAGGAGTATTTATTGTGTAACCACCCAGCTTTATTGATGAAAGTTCAAAGGAGGTTTAAAGGAAGCCCAGATAATATTTTCTTCCATTTTCAGTACTCTCATGTTCTCCCTTTGTTTCTTCCATATTTTGTTTTTCCTGGCAAGAAAAAAAAAAGGGTAGAACAGTTGTACAATGACTTTTAGTTGTTGGTCGAGGAACTTTCTGTCTGGAATCAACCAAGGGCTGTTCTTAGTGAAAGCCAGAGAACACCAGCACTCTGAAGGATCTTCAAATGCTATTTTTTTTCTGAAATGCAGCCTGCACATGCCTATTAAATAGTAAATCCAATTGATTCATTGAGGTTAATGGATTAAATGGGATTTGAGTTCCAAGGGACTTATTTTAAGAGTGTTTAGGATTGTATACCAAGAATGGCAGGCATTCAACTGCTCAATTTTCCTCAGCAAGCAAAACTTCCAGTCCAAGATGGCTGAGGGGAAGGGACACCAGGTTACTCTCAGCTACCTGGGAAATTTATCAGCAGCATGAAGAATGTGTGCATGTGTATACCTCAGTTACACTTGTTTCTGCAGGCTAGAGACCATAGGAAGCCAGAGTGTGGACATATTATATTACCAGTAACAATTTTCACTGTTACAGTACCTTTGGAGCAGTGAAAGACGGTAACAGTATTTTTGTTAGACTTTTGGAAGGTTTGATTGTTTCTATTCCTTTTGCTGGCAAGCTCAGGCCTTTTTATTCAGGCAGGCTTTTAGTTTAAAAACTGTGTAACAGAAAGGGTTTGTATGGGGTTGTGTGGAGTGTTTCTTTAAATTTTTTTAAAATCATGATCACTGTCTTCATATTATTTTTCCCTTGTTTTTAGTTGTATGTTTATTTGATTCTTTTTTAAACTTTTGTATAAATAATATTTTAGCTGTGTCTTGTTTTTTAAATGCTGTATAGCACCTTGGGTCCTTAATTAGGAGAAAGGCAGGATATAAATCAAATAAATAAATTATTTCCCCTTTTTAATGAGACTCCCAGATGTTCCTTCCTTCTTGGGGTGGGGTCTCAATGTCACCTCCAAACTGACCTTGAAATTCTTCCTTTCCTTTCCTTTCCAATAACATACAAGCCATGGATTCTTGTAAGGTTCTTTATAAGCCTGACAGCCTTGTTCCCCTCCAACAAAACAAAACAAAAACCTAACAAAATTATTTCCTTTAGAGCTAACCACCTCATATTACCTTCCAAACTGTTGGAATAGGCATATTGGATGGGGTGTGGTGACTCCAAGACTAAGAATCCTTTAAGGATTTTTATATGTGTTAGGGGGGCAGAAAACAAGTTGACAGTGATAACATTAACAACAGGGGACACTATTCATTACTCCTATGTAATGAGAATAGGTATTACTAGTCAGTGAAGAGGGGCAACAAACAGCATAACAATTTAGAGTTTTCTTTTTTGTTTTGTTTCATTTTAGTAAAGCTTTGAATTTTGCAGGAAGCCAGCTTATACCAGTGCAAGCTATTTGTCCATTGAGCCTAATACTGTACACTAGGCAACAGCTCGTCACGCTCTCGGGGACAGAAAGTTAAAAGTCCTGCTTTCTTATCTTTTTATCTGGAGATGACAGAGATGGAAAAAGGTACCTTTTGGGCTTCAGGTTCCAGAATCCCCCAGCCAACAATGGGTGTTAGAACTGAAATCCCAAGAAGGAATGTGCATAAAATGTGTGTTCTACTAGTAAGCTTCCAGGGCAGGTTTGAGGAACAGGAGGGTGGGGTAGCTCCTCTGTTCCTACATTTTTGAAAACCTATGACCAGAATCCTCTATGGCAGTTATGAATATGTATCTTATAGCTACACAGTTGTGACCATTATGTTAACAATCTCTAAACTAGTCCCTAGTTTAGAAGCTACACAGGGAGCATGAAAGTCCCCCAATATTCATCTACCAAGAAGCAGTTACTGTGATCAATGTGGGTCTGTTCCCCTGTCGATCAGAAAGCAGCAGGCTGACATTCTCTTCTCTGATGCAAGCAATCTCTGACACAAAGGGAAATTGTGACAGTGTCCTGCTCCTTCCTGTCACACCAGAAGTCACTCACAGGAGGGGTAGAAATGGCAGTCAGCTGTTTCCCAAGCAACAAGGGAATGGACCCCAATCAATCTGAGTGGCTGCTACCTGGTAAGCAGGGATTGGGAGATCAGGCTGGGATTCATAGTGTAGCTCTGTAACTACAGTGCTTGTGTATATGCAATTCCCATGCAGAATTCCAGCCAGAATTGTACAAAGTAACAGAGATGTTGCTTCCCTCCACATCATTTGCCACTGTCTGAGTCCATGTGTCCTTTCTTTGATGCACAATGGCCAGAATTCAGATAGGGATATCTGCATTACCTTTGCCTTTATGCATGTACTTTTCCAGGCACTGAAGGACTGATATTCCTGTCCTTTCTTCACAGTGTCTAAAACAGCTCTCTCAACCTACTTTAAAGCTCTAAAGCTGCCTTACATGGACATTCCATGCTTCGTCATGAATAGATAGGAGAAGAGAAACATTTACCAACCATCCCTCTAGACAGACAGACAATTAACCATGGAAAAAGAAAATGAAGGAAAACTATAATTTCTGGATGTCCTAGTCATCCACAAACCTAACCAACAGTTGGGCCACACAGTTTACAGAAAATCTACACACACTGACAGATATCTACACAAAAGCTCCAACCATCACCCAGGACAAAAAAGAGCACTTTTTGCACTGGTAGACCATGCAAAAAGAATCTGTGAACCCCACCTCCTGAAAGATGAACTGAATAATCTAAACTGCACTCTATAGGCCAATGGTTACTCCAGTTCAGACATGAGAAGACCCAGAAAAAAACATAGAAGTGAAGATAAGCAGCCAACCAAAGAGAATGTGTTTTTACCATACATCAACCACATAGGGAAACTGATGAAGAAACACAACCTTCAAACAATCTACAGACTGACCAAGAAAATTTAACAAATGCTATGTTCAGCAAAGGACAAGAGGGATCCTCTAACTTCTGCTGGAGTTTATTGCATACCTTGCAGTTGTGGGAAGGTCTACATAGGGACTGCAAAACACAACATCCAAACATGAATTAAAAAACATGAAAGACACTGCAGACTGATCCACTCAGAAAAATCAGCAGTAGCAGAACATGTTATAAACCAACCTGGACACAGAATGCTTTTTGAAAGCATAGAAATTCTGGACCGTTCTGACAACTACTATGTCAGACTACACGGAGAGGCCATTGAAATCCATAAACACATGGACAATTTCAATAGGAAAAAAGAAACTCAGAAAGTAAACAAAATTTGGCTATCAGTACTGAAGAACACTATCAAGACTCAAAATATGCCAATGAACACCACTCAGATTCTGGAGGTCCCTCTACAAGAAACAATACAATAGATGGCTAATGTACTTAATGCACTGTTATGCATATCCCCTGACTAACAACTCAACCCTGGGGCATATTCCATTTAACAATAGGCCATCACACAGGCCAACTTAACATATGCAAATTGCTTCCTCCCACCGAGGACTACACAAGTATATATACTTTGTCTGACTTCCATGCCACCAGATCCTCTGAAGATGCCAGCCACAGATGCAGGCGAAATGTCAGGAGAAAATACTAATAGAACACAGCCTCAAAGCCTGGAAAACCCACAACAACCTATAGACAGACAATGATTACAGAAGTGCCGAGACCTTTGGAAGACTCCTGAAGATCTCAGCACTGATGCCATCCTTGTGTCTGGTCCTATAATATTCTCCAGAGTTATTTCTATAAAATCTGGTAGCCAGATTTTATCCAATCCTGTATGTTCACATTGAAGCATGGAATGCCTGAGTAAGGTGACTTCAGAGCTTTAAAATAAATTGAAGAGGGTCTTATATCAGTCAACATAGTGTAAGGTCTGCATGTAGGTATCTAGGCTACACTAAGGGGATGTTGAATTGAAGCAAATATTTTTCACATCACACACACATATTTCCCTCTTCTACATAAAAACAAAAACAAAAAAAAAATTGGCAAACCCACTAAAAGTCATGAATGTTCTTCAGATACTGAGTACTAGTATTCAAGTAGTGACAACAGATACACTACAGCTGGCTGCAGCTATTATGACAAAAAGGGACTTAAGTATACTTACTTTTTGTTAACCTGTCAAGCTCATACATACCTTTCCTGTGATGAAAATGCTTCATTTTGTTTTAATCTTGAATTTTTTTTTATCTTCAGCAGTGTCTAAGTTCTTTTGACATGATAGACTGTGCATTAGCTGTCGCAACATAATAGTGACAAAGTTGATGTGAACAATCTAAATAAATGCACAATCTCAACATGCAATTACCTCCAAATACGGTTTGTTAGAAGTCAAAGGCTACAACATCAATACCAATACATAATTTTCAGGGGATAATAGATATTCTCTGATCAGGGCAACTTTTCTTTTAACCTCTGTCTAAATGTCATGTCTTCAATTCACTATCTATTGCAATTTTATGAAATAAATGTACATGGATTTTCTCCTCTCACTTTTTTGGGGTTGTCATTTTGCATTGATTTTGTGACCAGGTCATAAATCTGTACAGAGGTTATAGAAAATTTTTTTGACTGAAGCCATTCTGCTTGTGATAAATATACAGTTCCCTCCCTTGCCACTCATCTACTATGTCAATGGTCCTGTAATATTCTCCAGAGTTATTTCTATGAAGGAGAAAAATAAAGAGATTGGACAGGAGGTCAATACTTCATTTAGAATACATGAAGAATGTATTCAGGGAGGAGTCATAGCTCATGTGTATAGTGTGCCCATCCTCTGTATGCAGAAAGTCACAAATTCAGTCCAAAATTCAGCCCAAAGAAACCTGTCCAAAAATGTTGGGGCACCACTGCTAGTTACTGAAAACACTCTTGGGACATATTGGGGGTGTGCCACTATGGAAGGTAATAACTTTCACCCTTGAGAAAAATAGACACGTTTTCTACCACCACTACCCTTTTGCCATCATAATGCTTCATAAGTTTAACATCAAACTTTCTTTCAACTGGATGAAGTACCATGAAGATAACACAAAGCTAGGTTATAGTTAAAGGTAAGTTATAGTTAAAGGTAAGTTATAGTTATCTTTCCACATAGAGAGTTTCACCCTTCACTGTGGACATTCTTTCTCTTAGACTAGAAATTCTCTGGAAAAGAATTTTGTCATATAAATTCCAGTTCTCAAAATAAAAGAAGGTCTAATACTTGCATGTTTATCTGAATGTCTTCTGGATATGCAGGTGGGGCTCACAGTGGGTTCAGGAGTGAAGTTGAGGTATAGGATAGTTTCCAGTGATTTTTTGGAGCTCAAATCAGAAGCTGGTAAAGAACTGGATACCTAACATGAAAAGAAGAAAAAATGATGTTGGTCAGCTCTATCATTTTGGATGCCACTGGTACTAAAGCTGTGAACATATGGCCTCGTACCATTCTTTCCTCAATGGGTAGATAGAGAAATTTGGGGGATAATTTCACCACATTTCTGGGGAAGGGGAGATCATCTCTAGCAGCTTCTCAGAGGTTCATAATTAGCAATGGCAACAGCAGGAGGCTCCCTCCATCCCTCCTCCCTCCCGTGAGAGGAAAATTAGTAGCAGGAGCTTTTTTTATCACATCTTCCACAATGGTATTAACCCATTTCATTCTGGAGCATTGCTGGGTTCAAGTGTTTGTGTGCGGCGGGGGTGGCAGCCAGGCCAAAAATAAACAATCAAGTAATGTTCTACAAAATTAACTTCTTTTCCCTTTTTGTTTTAAATTTATTTGTTGAATTCACACCCTTCCTTTCTCCCAACATAAGATCCATAGTGGATTACAACAGAGATTTCAAGACAATATAGCTGAATCTGTGCTATCAATCATTATAGTAAAAGTATTTTTTTAAAAAAAGGCTATCATGTTTGAAACAGCATGGAATTAAAACCATTTTAATGCATTAAAATACAATAGATGAAGAAAAAATTAAAAGTTTTTAAAAGTCCCACATCTCCATTAAAAGGGGGGGGGATCCTAAACTTCCTGAGCAACCAACTAATGGACAAAAGCCTATCTCAACTGAAAAAAGTGGTATTAATAGATAGGTGGGAGAACAGAGCCTCCCATGAAAGGTATTCTGTAGTCTGGGAGCAGCCACTAAGAAGACCCTATCTAGAATTTCCATTCAATTCGCATGCTATTTGGAAAATCACTTTTAAGAAGAATGAAGCCACAGATAAATGAGCAGTTGTAGGAAGATGCTGTGGGACCCATTCATTCTTCTTAAAAGTAAAACCTTCCAAGCTCTGCCCATTGGCACTGTGTTAAAATCCATCTTCCAATATCCCAGAAAGAGCCTCCAGTTTTTCCGCCTCATTCTCAGTGAGTTTTCAAATATATTTTCACCTTATTTTGGGATTATTTTTATGTCTACTTCAGTGGCAAAGGCTCTTATATTATCCCCCTCTACTTTCTATTGCACATTTCCCCCATTTTCAGCCTTACCAGGTGCCCACAGTTCCTGACTTGTGAAAGTCCCAGGTGAGGACATAACTTGATGATATCTTCCCCTGGGTTTTAACTGAAGCATGGGAAGCTGATGAAGCTGCACACTCCTCGACAGCGTTTTATGGAATGCAAAATAGGAAACTTACATACATCCCTCATCTACCTCATCTCATATGCACCCATGAGGATTTAAGCCAAACTTCCTTCTCTTTGTGGAGGGAAAGATGACAGCAATTTTTCCTTTTTTTTTTTCAAAGTGAATGAAAAAATGCAATATATTTTTGGCACAGCACTCATCCTTACTGGTTCTCAATGTATGTTAAGACACAAAGGGGATGCAACATTTCTTGTAATTTGCCTAGGTATGCCAGAGTGGGGGAAGCCATATAGCTGGAAATCCTAAGGCAGTATGTCTTAGTTAACACTGATCCTCATAGGCAGGATTTGAGACCGTGCTTGTCAAGTATTATTACTGTTATTATTATTTCTTACCTGCTACTCCCCATGGACTGAGCTGGGGGACAACAAAAAACAGAACATCAATGAAAACAGTCATTAAAATGCATATCATCTTAAAAGAAAAAAAATAATACAGATACCTAAAAATAGACAATACATATTTAAAACTGATTGTTAAAATTCACAATTAGAAATCATCAGGATAGTGCTTGTGGGTCAGTAGCTCAAAGTTTTCAGTTGACCTTGTCTGATATGGACTGAAAATAGCTATCTGTTCAGAGACCGTAGTGGTACTTTCTGAATATCAGAAGAGTCTTTAGATTATAGCAATACTGCTCCAGTCTCCTGCTGATGTTCAGCTGGGTGCATAACTCCTCTAGTTTAGCTCAGACATATCTGCAATGTGCTCCCAATAAGTAAAACCTTGGAGTGATTACTACTGCTACTGGTTTTGTTATTAAAATGTGGCAAATGGGGAATCTCTTTGAGCAGGAAGAGGAGACAATCTTAATTCAGCACTAGATGGCTGGTTCAAAACCCTGAACATGGATAAATGAATCTGTCATTTTCAGTTTTCTCCCACATTCAGATTGTTTATATATATATATATATATATATATATATATATATATAAAAAAGAATCCCAGGTTCTTCCCATCCTAAATATGAAGAAATTTGTGGTTTGGGATAACTTCTTATGAAAAACTAACTGAAACAAAATTGTTATCTCTCCATAATTGTGTCTACTTAAAATATACTTTCAGAGTCATAGAAAACTTTGCTACTTCAAATGTGATGGTAAGTTCAGATCAAGTACATTTTTTTTTGTACAAATAGATAAACAATTGGATTTTAAAAGAGAACAATTAGATTTTAAAAGAAAAAACATCTGGCTATCTAGATGTTGCTGAACTACAACTTTCATAAGTCCTGGTCAATGTAGTCATTTTTGAAGGATGATGGGAGGTGCAGTCTAAGAACAGCCTCCATATTTTTGGGTATTTGAAGGACTCTCAAATCTTCTATCAACATGCCAGATCCTTTTGGATCATCAGTTGAGGCCTGTCTCTGTGTGCCTCGCTTCTTAGAGGCGCACATCTCATCTTAGAGAGGAGGCTGAGATTCGAGAAAGGAGAAGAAACTCACAGAAAATAATGAAAAAATAGTGTTCAACGATATATAGGAGAAACTAATGGTTTATAATGATTTAAGCATGAAAAAAGAATGAAACAATCTCTTGTGAACCTGAGGGCAAAGATAATTACATGTTTCCCTCTTTATTAGTGATTATTGATCATCCTGCTACATTAAGAGAAATAGCTAAATAATAATCATTGGTGCAGTTTCAAAGGGAAGTTCAGCACTCTCAGTCACAAGAAATGTTTTTGTGTGGCTAGATAGGGGATTTTGGATCATGACATGACATGATTTTACATCAAATAATAAGTGTGAAGATGACATAGTTGTCAGGGTGACAAAACAAGCTCATGACATTTCGCAGGAACATCAGAAGTGAGAAGCTCAAAAATGAAATTCAGCAAGTTTATTATCCTCTACAAAGTACAATAGTGTAACCAGCCACAAACTCTTTTGGGGAACTAGATTATTGCCAAGTTGGGAGGATGCTGTTAAACACACAATAACATTTTCACCTTCTGTCAAGACAAGACTGAGAACAATTGAATCCTTAGGTCACATTCAAAGAAGGGAAAATGGCTTGATATTTGGATGCAGTTTAAAATGTTGCAGTAAAACTTCTTTAAAATGTTATATCCTAGAGCAGCAAGATGCCAGACATGTATACATTGATCAGAAAATTAATTCCATTCTTCTGAGCAATTATGCATCAGTAACACTTTGCAAAGTTCAGTTCTATTCTTTGGGCATTATCTGAAAAAAAAACTATGACTTTTACAGTGCCATCCTATAGACGTCTACTCAGAAGAAACAGCTATTGAATTTTGTGGGACTTCCTCCCTAAGATTTCAGGCTTAAACTTAATTTAAATGTGAAATGTTTGTGTTGCATTCTTTAGGATCTGAGAGAAGCAAATCAATCCTAAAGCGAATCAGATTAAAATACAGTATCTTCCATGTGCAAAATAGTTGCATAAGTTAAATAAAAGTGACTAGAAAATAAATGTGTATTGTGCAAGTCATCCTACTATGATGTTATGAACTGTTAATAAAGTCTAAACGTGCTATGTTTTATCTGCAAACATGTGAAGAAAGTCTCCACTTGAAATTCCTTCAAATATGTAACTTTCAAAAGCAAAGATACTAAACTGGCGTTCTCTGACAAAGCACTGAACACCTGTATGGTAGCAGCACATGTGACAACACTGACAATGAATTTTCACGCACAGCTGCAGAGAAACCAAAAGTGAGTCATGCAGCATACAAAGTGTGTTTGTATGTGCCTTCAAATTGCCTGTTGCCACAGTGACCCCACAAATTTAATAAGTGTTCTTAACTAAGGAATAGTCAGAGTTGGTTTTGCCTGTTCTTTCCTCTGAAATATAGCCTACAGCTCCTGGTATTTATTGGTGGTCTCCCATCCAAATACTAACCAGGTCTGACTCCTGCTTAACTTCCAAGATTAGAGAGGATCTGGTGCCTTTAGGGTGTTTAGCAGATGCAGGGAAGAGCTTCCCTGTGCATAATGCAAACTTTTACTAAGTTCATGGAGCATTAGTGTTGGGCTTTTGCTGGATTGTAATATAGCCTTTTCGTCAGATCCTTAAACTGTATTTCTAAATGCTGAAGTTCAATACTAGAGATTTTGGGGCTGAAGCAAAATTTTATCAGGAAGGGCAGAATTTTTGGGGGTGGGTGGGTTGGAGATGCCTTCATTTGTCTCCCTCCTTGCTACACTCCTGGCCAAAAGTAAGTGAAAATGGGTTGAAAGGGTCTCACATGACCCAAGAGAAGCTGTGTGTTCCCATTCCTTTCTAAGGATTCTCTAGGATTCTCTGGACAGCCATGAATAATACAGGGCTATTCTTAAGATGGTAGTTCACTCTCTTCTGGAAAATTCATAGGAAACTTGTTGATAGGACTCTTACAATGTAACAAGTAGTAAACAGAGTCTGCATTAGTTCACCTACTCTGGCTATACCAATTAGCTAGTTGATCAGTTCTTGGCATACATGTATGTGTGAAACAAAGTTTAGCTGCTAATAAGTCAAAAACACTCATCATAACCCACAAATTACATTTCACTCCCTAGCATAAACAGAGGTAATGGTGCAATATAGTAGGCTATGGATTTCTTCATGCTGAAGTCTGTTCCTCTAAGAAGAAATAATATGGCTTTGATGTGCAGATGAAATTTTAATGACTCCTATAGATTATTAAATTCTCTGTTATTTTGTATCGAAGCTATGGAGCGTTTGGGTGGGCAGGGGAGATTTACTGTTTAGATGTAACTCATTTTGTAAGTGCCTAGGTATCTTTTCATGCAGCACCGCATAAATTCATCACCTAATTGTGTTGAGGATAAAATATCAAAGAACACTGTGATTCAGAGATAATGTGGGTTTTGCATTCTGCCACATAATTTTGTTGTAAATCTTGATTGCATGTTTAGAAAGGAATGCACTTAAAGCAAAATTCTGCTTTCCACCAATCCTTAAAAAAGAAAGAACGAGAAGAAATATGAATCTTTCCACTTAGAGAAATTGGTAAACCATTTCCTGTTGTGGCTTCATCACAACATTGTGTTTACTTTGCTTCATATAAGTTTTGCCACACAATTAGCTTTGAAAATTGCCAGTGTCCAATGAGTCATGCTAATATTTACATATATATTTGCTTCGTCCTACTTCTAATATCTTGTGTTTTCATACTTTTCTCTTTGCCACTCCCCATTCCTCTTCCTTCATTCTTTTCCTCCCAGTAGTTGCTACTGACAACCTATTGAGACAGCTCTCATTGTAATTTTCCTACATTTGAGCAGCTTTTCCACACAAAGATTGACAAGATGTCCCCCTTCAGGGCTTAGCAAGTCAACAAAGCTCGAGGCAAAACCAGCAATTCTCACTATGGCAGAAAAAGAAAGAAAGAAAGAAAGAAAGAAAGAAAGAAAGAAAGAAAGAAAGAAAGAGCTCCGATTCCAACAGTAGTGGTAGATAGGCTTGTTGAGTTTGTAGAACTGCATTTGCTGGCATTTTTAGCAGTGGGTTTCCAGATGGACATGTACCTCACTCTCGCCTATGGCAAAAATCTATTAAAAATAGGTTTTTTAAAAAAATCCCACATCAGGATGTGGAAAGCCAGAATATAGTACTTCAGGGGTTGTCACAGAAATAATAGAACCCTCTGGCAAGCAGGTGGCCCTGAAGACACCACCGAGTGACAGCTGAATGTGCAAAAAGAGAAAGTGGTATCATTTTGCAGTTTGAAGGAAGTTACTATTCATTTAACAGTATTCATTTAACTGCTGGCTTAAGAAGCAGTTCCATACAATCTTACCTTGGGAACAAGCACAGGGAGGCTTAGGCCATTTCCACATTATAGTGTTATAATGATACTATTCCCACTTTCAACATCCTATGGAATCCTGAGGTTTGCAGTTTAGGGAGGGGAATTTAGATTCTCAGCCAGAGAGCTCTTGGACCTCAGTAAACTATAAACCTCAGAATTCCACAGGATGTTGAAAGTGGAATAATAGCACTATAATAGTATAGTGTGGAAATGGCCTTACTTATGAACAAATTATTTTTAAAAGTTATTCTGCCTGTTTTTATTTGCTAGTTTTTTATGTTGTTTATGATATTACTTCTATTTTATTTTTATTTGTTTTATACTACCATACTATATACCTGCCAGCTCCCATTTGAATAGGAAGGCAAGTCTGTTCTGAGTTTTTGATCCAAACTTTAAATGAGCTGTTCAAGGGTATAGGAATTCTATCCCCAGAATGAATTATGCAGCCACAGACCTTATCCCAGAGCTTTCCAAACAGTGTGTCGTGACATATTAGTGTGTCGCCTGAAGAGTTCAGGTGTGTGAGAAAGACCCCTCCATGGTGGGCGGCAGTTTTGCGGGGGGCTCCTTGGGGACTTCCTGTCTTCTCCAACTGCCACCTCTGCCACTGCCTGCTAAGAATTTATCTGTACTTAAGTCTAACTTTTGAATTAACTGCAGCAGTCCCTCCGTTCCTCAGAGAAGGAGGAGAGGCGACAAAGGGCCTGACCCCTCCTTCCCTCCTTTCTTCGCTCAACTCCGGGGAGGGTCCAGTCTGGCTCACCGCTTTCCCCATCCCTGCCCATGGGGGAGCCTGAGGAAGACATGGTGGCGAAACATGGAAGCTTAAAAATGTTTGATGATGAAATGTGAGTTAGTTATCCAATATTCCACCAAATATTGAAAAGCTGTGTTCATTCTATCAACCTCATACATCTCATTAAAATGGTAAATAATTATTAGTTTTATTCAATTTTTTAAAATACTTGCACATATTTACATATTTTTACTCATAAATGACAACAATCTTGGAAATGTATGTTATTATTTATAAATTTATATATTTTTTAAAATATATGAAAGGTTTTTGCAAGATATGTTGTGTCCCCATACATTTTGTTATTAAATTTATCTATGTCTATATCTCTTATAAGGGGTTACTTTAGTTTAACCTCTGGTTTGCTAATGAAACTGAATTACTGTGTCGTGAAATGATGCATGTCTTAAAAAGTGTGTCACCGACATGAAAAGTTTGGAAAGCTCTGCCTTATCTGCAGAATGGGTTCAGCATCCTAAATAGCTCATATAGAGCTTAGTCTGAAACCCCGAATGGTTTGAATGCCTCACTACCATGCCAGCAACCAGCATCACTTATCTGGCTTCACAATTATCAATATTAGAATGATTGCTTCACAGCAAACCTGCTATTAAATCAGGCACTCATCAAAAATGAATATATTTGTATTATTTTATTTGGACTGTAAGGTACTCTGGAATCTAGTGGAGAAGACTGGGATTGAAATCATATCAGACTAATCACTCAATCAATAATTTTAAATGCTGCGTGTAAAGCAAATGACATAATATTAAAGTTTGGGGTGTGTGATGATATAATATTAAGGTTTGCGGGGGGTGAATTCATCTGTTATGAAACACACAGCTGCAACCAAGCCAAAAATAAAATAAACATTTTTGTCAGGGACTTGAGGCAGACAAGCCATATTAGCAGAACTATATTTCCTTTCCTAACTTTTTCTTATATGTATCACACATATTTGATAAAGGTATTTATTAATTACTGATTCTAAACTATCTGAGTAAATATAGTAAGAAAAAGATGATAGATCTGAAGCAATACAACTTTCAGAATTCAACAACAACCTTGATTTAGGGAGTGGGAAGGTAATGACAGAGTCTTTTATGTTTAGATATTTGTTTTTATTAGATAAATTTTGTAGGGTTCCCTCCCCCTCCTTAGCTTTGTGTTTTGTTAATGTTTAAATGCTTTGTAATGTACTGTTTTTTCTTTTTCTATTTTTAACACTGTTTTATTTTGTACAATATGTGCTTTTTTGTAGTCTTAATAAGAAAATTAAAAAAAAATAAACAGGGAATAAAAGAAATTGAACACTAACAAAATCAGTAAATTATGTGACTGTATCTAATTAAAAAATACTAAAACATTATATTAGTGGTCATGAATACTGCCAGGTAGCTTTTCAGCTTTCTTTCTAAACTGTGTAGCAGCCAGCAGGATCAAATCAGGATGGCAGAAATGTGTTCAGCTCATAGCTCCACGTGATTGTGCATTTTCTGCTTTTATCATGAAGTATAGCAAGAGCAAGAGAAATATGAGTTAAGCTAGAAGGTGTGTATTGGCTTCACAGGTAGGCTCTACCACAAAGTCAAAACACCCTTCTTCAGCATCCCATAATTACTGCTTGTTTTGATTTCAAGCTGATGATTTGGAATGCTTTGCCTATTAGTTTGACTTGTATTTGCCTCCAACCTCCTCAGCTTCATCAGCATTCGCATTGTGCTGGTTTTCTGTTATACCACTGAATATATTACATGCACCAGGAAAATATGGATAGAATAGATTATGAAATTGTCAAAATTGCAGTATCTTGCTCATATCTATGAAATGCTTTGACATCCTCTCATCAGAAAAACCAATGTGTTGCTTGCTACTGATGCATGAAACTCCTGTGAGGCTATGTGCAATGAGGGTGATCTCTCTGCATGCTGGATGGCTTCAAAGCTGTGACACACATTCACTTTCAAACATGACTCATATGCATGTTTTATTCTTGCTTTACTCTAGAGTGTGTCTACCGTATGCAGTTATAACAGCTGGATACCACTTTAACTGCCATAGCTCCATCCTACAGATCCTTGGGATGTGTTGTTGGTGACAGACACAGCATTATCTGCTAGACAATTCTGATACTGTAGTTCAGGAAAGTGCATTCTCACTGCCTATAGTGAAGAATTTGAGGTACTTCCTTAAACTACAAATCCCAGGATTCCATGGGATGATGGTGCCATTACAGTTAAAGTGATATGAAACAGCAATAACTGAGTAGTGTATATACACACTTGGTAGATCTAATAATAGTTTGCATATAATGACATTCCAAAGACAAGGGACATATTCCTGTAAATGTCAGCCTTTATAGAGCATATTAAAGTATGTAAGGCCTTAAATATTTATTTATATATATACAAACGCACACACAATAAAATATATATGTATGTTTGCGTGTGTGTGTGTGCCTATAGATATATATATATACACATACATATGGAGGCGAGGGAGGGAGACAGAGAGAGGAATATCTCTGCTTCTCTCTGGAATACCACACACACACACAAATCTGTTGAAGGAGGTGAATTATATACCACCTCTTTCAAGTACTTTGAATGCAAGGAGAATTTCTGGATCCATAGACTTAAGGCCATAAGAGCACAAGGCCCCAACTAGAAGATAATGCATAATACCATCATCCACTTAAGAATATTGTCAATAGCATGGTATAAAGTGAAGCAAGTGAAGAAGACAGAAACAAAAACGTTTTCTAAATTTGTTCAGTACATTCTGCTAGCTGATCCCTCTTAACACCCACACCACAATCCTTTCCTGGGTTCATGACTTTACTATACATTGTGTCTGAGTGTCCTAAATCAGCAGGTAGAATTGCCATATAAGCCTTAAATGCAATGCTAGTCATGGTGAGGTCAAGGATCTAAATCAGTTTAAGTGTTTTCACATCATTGACTATGTCATAATACTAAACAGAAAGGAAGAGTTGCCATTGAAGACAGCAGGATAAAAAGTGAGACTGACTTTCAATTAAATATGTATAGGATTATACCAGGAAACTTCCAGAGATCTAGTGGCTGTAAGTCCCTCTCACTGGACCTTGGAGAATCATTCTGCTCTGCCTGGAAGAAGTTTTGATTTAAGAAGGCTTGTTGGCATTCACTAGGAATGCACAAGGCAATGCTGTCATATTCTCCCACCCATAATGCCTTCAGGTATAGGGCTGAAAAACTGGCAGAGGAGCTGAAAATGTGTCCAGATTGCCCCCTGGACTCCCCAAGTGAGGGGATTTTTTTTAAATAAAAAGATAGGGATGCGGGGATGCTGTGGGGGGGATTCACTGAGGACTGTGGGGGCTGCACTTTACCTATTACTGGATACACTATTAGATCATAATAATGACCACTGTTACTAGGGAGTAAATCCTATTAAAATCAGTGGATTTTACCTCTACGTAAACAGGCAAAGGATTGCTCTATGATTTCTGTGTTTTATGCAATGGATCATTTTGTCAGGACAGAACTTTGAAATCAAGCCCTTATATTTAGCAACAAAGGAATTTCTTTTGGCAAGGAATCAAAACTTTCTCCTTTTGCTTTTTGATATTATTCCAAAAATGCATAAAAGAACATATTTCTTCTTCTTTGTCTGTTTGGACCAACTGAAAAATAGTATTGTAAAGGAAGCACCAGCTTATGTTGGCCTCTGTGGATATGAAAAATGAAGATATTTCAAGGAGAATCCTTCTACAGAATCAGCTTCAAAGTGGGGTGTTACTAATTTAAAGACCAAGATACCTAAGAAGGCAGCTGGCAAGTTTGGAGTCAAATTTTGTATGTCATAACAAAACACAGTGAAAGTACCTCCTATCAGCAAGGAAGGAGAAGTATTGATAAATATTCAATATGTTCGTGTTTCATTCAACTGAAAATTCCCCACTGAACTCATGTGAAATTGAACCAAAATGACAAAAGCAAAAACCTTAAAATGCTGAATCCATGAAGGTTTGTTTTGAAGCTGTGTTTGACACACAGTGTTCCAGCCCATGTTCCCTAAACAGACTTCTGCTTTGCACCACAACTTCTCTGCAACAGATACTGGCCCATCTACTCTCAGAGCTGATTAGGGACACAAAGGATAGAAGTAAGAAGGCAAATCACCCTTTCTTTTTCCCTGATAGAAACCAGTGATTAGTAGACCAGCAGAAAGCTGATTGCCAGTGGCATATCTAGGTTCAACAGCGCCTAGGGAAATGTTTTAAGTTGTGTCCCTGGGTGCTGCTTCAACCACTGCCACCACCCTAGGCTGAGGAAGACCCTGACAAAGGCAGCAGTGGTGAGCCAGGCCCAGGTGGAAGGGCTGCTGCTGTTGCCCCTGCCCCTGCCACACCAGACTGAGGAAAACCACAGTGGGGGCCGTGCCCGGGTGGAAAGGTGGGTGGTTCAGCTTTTTACGTCCCCTGGCATAGACACCCAGGGCACGCTCCCCACTTACCCCACCCCAGATATGCCTCTGCTGCTTACACCCTCTGCGTAGCAATTACAGATATCAAGCATTTAATAAATTTAATAAATCAGTACACTGTTGTATCTAGAACGATCAGTTCTCCATATTTTCCTTATACGTTTGTGAAGAACCTGATTTCCATTTTCTCTCTGCATCTCTCCGTCTCCTTACTTGAATTTCTGAGCATGCAGCTTCTTACCAGTCACTTTTACTTCTGTGCCTTTTTTCTGTGCATTTTGTAATAATAATGACTAATGACACTACAGTACATATAGCCATGTGACTCACAGATATCCATTACCAATTAATGAGATATCACAAGCTGTGACTCAGTGTAGTTCCCTTTGCTTCTGTTTACTGTTATGTAACAATTTTGCATCCTGTTGTCTAGTTAGCCATTGCATAATGATTTGGAAGTATGATATTGTTACTTGCCAAAACAACTGCAGAATATTCCATGACAAATTCCCATGTTGTGAGGATGGGCTCTTAATCGGAGATGGCATATATTTTATCGTGGCGATTCTAGAGGGGAGGTATTTAAATAGACAATTGTGTTGCTGAAAGAGAGTAATAAAACCAGACTTTCCCCCCAGCTCTTAAACAGCTTTGTGAAGTTTTAAAAGGCACATAAATATTAAAAAGGTCTCTTCCTAGACAAGTTTTAAATATTAATGACTTTATTAATTTCTTTTTCCCTACCCTGGAGCAGATCTTGAAGATTAGATAAAACAGGACAATTATTATATTTTCTTTTCAAAAACTAAACCAGACCTTTGGAAGAGTAAGGATATTTTTGTTTTGTTTTGTGTAATTGTCATGTCTCATGAGAGGGGAGCCTTGGAGTGGCCAAAATGATTACTTGTGAATTGGGAAGATCAAATCTTGTCCTAACCCACAATATACTAACTGTGATTAGGCAAATTGCCTCTGTAGCAACTTACAGCAACCTACAGCAATGAAAGAAGAGAGCCTTCTCAGAGGTGGCAATGGAGAAGAGCCAAAATCTTGTGATGCTACGTTGGGGAAGAGAAATCTCACAAGATGTGATTTCAGCTTCTCACAAGATCCAAGACTGGGCCAGACCTAGCTAAGGCTCCAAAATATGGAACTTGGCCTGAGTTAGGCTGAGCAGACAGCATGACCCATCCCACTTCCTTCAGCTTAGGAAGGCCAAGAAGAAATGTCTTCATATTGACTGGATTGACCTAAAGGGTGTCAGTTTAACCAACTTAAATTTTTTCCCCAAGTTTGCTATGTCATGGGTTTTTTCCCCCTGAATTATCCTGACTAACCTAGGGTAAAGAACAGGAGAGAGAAGGAAAATAAGGACACAAAGTAAGAGAGAGGAGCCTTGAACCTTATTGTGAGGAAGTTGCTTTCCAGGTTGGAGCAATCGTTCAATTTGCCTAGTCAGGTCTTGGCATGATGCCTTAAGGTATTAGCTAAAGAATTAGGAAATCAATTTTTTGGTGCCCTCCACCTCTTTTACAAGCTAATTTGCTCATTTTTGTTGATTAATCCATAATCTCATTCCTGCTACATTGTCTTTTTTATTTTTATGTTTTAATTAACATTTTCCAAAAACACTACTGATACATAAAAGAAAAGAAAAGGACAACATGAAAAGTGTCTATGGAGCTGCAGCTGGAAATTCAGGTTTTGTATGCTTTTTATACAGGGGTGGTCCAGGTCCCACCTTTCTGTTTATACCATCATACACAGCAATCTACTGATATGGCATTCACATGGATAAATGTGACATGTGAACCAGGAACCACCAATTATTTTCCCAAGATTTTGTGAAGTCATGCCTGCACTTTCTAACTCCCCCCTGCCACATACTTTTGACAGTATGAATTATCTAGTCATGATCCTTGATTGTTTAGTCCATCTATTAGGTTTCTCCCTTCAAGAGTAAACTCACTGGCATTCAGCATTGTGTCCATGTACAGAAGTAGTTTATGGTTCTACCTCATCTTACAAGACCACTTGCACTGACATCCACATTGTGCTCATATGATCTGAATTGCAAAGCATTGTTACCCTAATTTTGGGGGTCCCTTGGGGGACACCTCACTGTGCTCCACATGACAGGGAATGGAAACTAGCCAGAGCACAAGCAATAATACTGCAAGAGGCAGGGTAACCTAACGGAGTCCTTTTACCCAGTTTTTACAGGGTCAGGCCAAACCAAAAACCAAACCAAAATGTCCAATAAATGATTTTATTGAATGCAAGTCTCATAAACCAACGCACTCTCGCACACATGCACCCAAGAGCTCTTAAGAAGCAAAAGAGAGAAAATTTGACAGAAAGAGCATTGAGGGGGTGTTGTTGGGGTAATATTGCGTCTTATCCTGAAGTCCTGGGTCTGAGAAGGTAGTGAAGAATTGGGGCTCAGCACGGAGAGGGCTGAGGGGATTGCTCGACAAATGGAGTGACAGTCAGCTGGGGTGACCAGGAGCGATCCGAAGAAATGCTCAAAAGCTGGGACTATTTGTAGGGGAAAAAGTACCTGGAGGACTAATCCTTTCCCAGGGAGAACAATGGGTGTTGCAGTGGGCATGAAGCTCCACATTGGTAATTTCCTTGGCACAATGGGATTATTAGGTGTTGCCAAAGTCTCTGGATTTTCAGCTATGTTTTGTGCTGTGACTTCTGGTCCCCGCCTGATGGGACATTTGCTTAACGTGGAACAAATATGCTAATCCCTTCAAGTAGGTGTTTTGGGGTTGAGGACCCTTTGTTTATTGTGGGTTTGTTCATCTTGAGGTTTCCTAGAGCTACGTGACGAGGGATTTTACTGGCCTGACCCGGTTTTCGGTCTCTCGACCATACCTACCTACATGCCCCTTCGGGGGACCTCTTTGGCGTACAAAATCATATTTTAATATCCAAATTGTAGACCCCGGGATAGGGTTTCTCCCTTGGAGTAACAGCATGTCCACCTCTTATTGTCACAGGCAGAGTGCTCATACACTTTCTACTCAAAATCAATCTGGACATGCTGTACACCAACCTGTGTTCCCATCAGTCATGACAACAGCTCACATTTATATATATCCAAATCCTAGTTCTTTCACAAGTTTGTGTGTGTAGCATGAGTAGTAGTAATAGTAACACCAAGTATAGACACAATAGCCAAGGAGCATATATGGATTTAAAGTCCATCCACCCCTGACGAATATCTCCTCAGAGCTATATTTAACAAAGCACAAAATTCCTTAGAAGCAAATGGAAGGATATGTTGAAGTGTCTTTCCCTTGAAATAAAGTGAATGAATGAGTTTAAAAAACATTCTAATCATGTGCTCGCTGGGAACCATTTCACTGCCCCTGACATTTAACTGGGAGTGGCACTGCCCTCGCAGTTGGGGAAAGATGTTAGGATGGTCAGCTCAAATGTATTCCCATATACTGTGAGCTCTTTTTAAGGTGCTCTGGCCTAGCTGTTGGCCTCTTCCCTTGTCAATGGGTTCTACCTGCCCTCCCTGAATATAGCAACTGGCTTCAAAAGTTGCCTTTGGGGATAAATATAAATTTTTTGGTGGTGCCTTGATTGGCTGTGGGCATACCTTGTTTTCTGCTCCATGCTGTATTTTAGTCTGGTTTAACTGGCTGTTTCACACTTTGTGGTCACAACTGATAGGGGCACTCAGGATGGTTTGATCTCTTGGTGAGCCCCCTGACACACCAGCTGATGAAGGCGATGGAACACCATCCACACATCTCTCATTGCTGACATGCTTAATGGAAAAACTGGAGTTTCTTTTATTTCATTTCTTTCTTTGGTGGGTTTTTTTTGGGGGGAGGGGCCTTAAGTGAACTCCCTCTGTCAACCAGTGCCACCTGGGAGACTCACTTGGGACCCTCTGTTCTGTTGTTCGGTGTCTTTCCAATAGGAGGGCAACTGACTGTAATAACATGTTTGACTATAATAACATGCTTCCAAGACCTTACAACTTCAAGATAGCTTTGTCTATCTTCTGTCTTCTTCTGTCCCTGTCTTTCTGTCTGTTTTCCTGGCTATTTCTATCTGCTTTGTCTGTCTGTCTTACCTCTTGTCTTTTCACATGACTGGCTTACAATCCAAACCTTTTTCCAATCTGTTTCTGTTTGGCTGCCTGTCTTTCCATCTAAGTTCTTTCTTTGGTTTCTTTCCCTTCTCTCTTTCCTTTTTGGGAATACTCTGTGTGTGCATTAAGTTGGAGGCATCCAAATTAAGGGAGCAGTAGAAGTGCAAAACAGTATCACTTCATTCAACATAAAAAATAATAATAAAAATGTTTTGGTTTTTCTGTCCTGGAGCTATTTTGGGTAACCAAGCAACATTTCCCTTGCCCTGGAGCAGCTTATAGTCAACAAAGGTTAAACAAAAATGTGCTTCTTAGCAGAGCAGCTGTCTAAGCTATCAAATACTGCTTTTGATTCCCCAAAGCAGAATTAATAACCAGAGGTTAAATAAAATGTTATTCCCTTGCATCCATGCTGTTTAATTCTGTACTCAGTGCAACTGTAACACAGGCACTTCATAGGAATGACTCAGTTATCTCTGATTCTTTTTTCTTTCCCTCCTCATACAGATACAAAGCTAAAGACCAGAATTTAAATGCTTGCTCTGCTTGGAAACATTCCTGTATTTCAAATGAATGCCCTGATTCTTTCCTCACATGCAGACAAACCTTCCAGCCAATCCAGAAGTGGTTCTATAACATCCTAGTTCTGTAAATTTACATTACTGTGATAGTGTGAACAGCCAACTCCGTCCCACTTTCTAGGGATTGCTCAGAATATAGCTACAATAGCAGAAATGACTGAATTGAAATCACAAGTGTAGAAAGAACAGTTCTTTGGAATTGGGATGTAAACAGAGGTCTTTGCTTGTTTTTGTTCTTTCCTGGCAGTGAAAATGATAAGTGGTCTGCTCTTGAATATATCTGTGTAGAAATGAATACATAGAAATTGGAATTCAGAACAATTCCTTATCCCGCTACCATGGTCTAATCATTCATGTAAATCTGTGAAGTGGGTTAAGTAAATCTGTCTGTTTCTCATGCATGCCATTTCTACATGTTTGTCTGTAATGTTATCCTTTTCTGTGTCTGTATTAATATAGTTTTTTTTTAAAAAAACACTCAAAATGCAGCTTCAACATGTATTTACAAGTGCATTTTGTCTCAAAATGTTTAAATATGCATTATTATATATTATGAGACTATAGTGAATTGCATCAACTCTGCTGTTGTAGTTGTGCGCTTTCAAGTCATTTCCAACTTATGGTGACTTTATCATGTTTTCTTGGCAAGATTTGTGAGAAGGGCATTGTCATTGGCTTTCTCTGAGGCTGAGAGAATGTGACTTCCCTAAGGCCATGCAATGGGATTCCATGACTGCAAGGAAATTCTAACTCTGCTCTCCTAGAATACTAATCGAATACTCAAACCACTATAATATGCTGTCTCTCACTTTATTCAGAGACATGTCAAAACCAACAGATAGCTTGGTTTCAATATACGAATCACTCTGAGAGGCAGAGATCATGTCATATTGTGTAGGAGTCCACAGAGGTCAAATTCCTTAAACACCTCTGCATACAGACAGAGACTTCAACCGTGTAGTTTCTGCTTAAGTCCACTCTAATAAGGAATAACTCTGGATTCAGCATATGAATTGTTTTGCATGTTTCATTACCCTAGAACAGTGTTTCTTAACCTCTAAATATAATTTGTTGCTGTGGACCCCCAAGATTTAACTCAAGATTTAAATATTTAAATTTAGATTTAAATATTTGAATATATATATATATATTCATTAAAAACTTCTGGAGACTAGAGCCCTTTCCATTCCACTCTCCCAATCCGCCACAGGGACAGGAGAAGGACAGGACCATGACAACACTTATGTATGACATCATCACAGTCCCATCCTTCTCCTGTCCCCAGGCAGCACAATCGCACCACAAATCATTGATGGGTTTTCCCTATCAATGACTGGTGATTGCACCACCATCCCGCCATGCACCCACACTTACCTTCCCTGCAGAGGTCTTGGAAGCGCAATAGCTGTGCTTCCTGCTCCAGCGCAGTCTGGGACAGTACTCAGCTGTGCTGCAGCAGGAAGAGGGGTGACCATTCCAATTCCTGGATCCTGGAAGCAGCTGGAGCTCATGTCACACTCCCCTCCCAGCAGAGCCAACACTGTGACCCACATTGGATGTCTCCAGGACAAGGTGGGGGCAAAAAGGGCCTAGGATTCAAATCCCTGCTCAGACACTGGGTGACCTTGGGCATGTGACATTTCTTCAGCTTCAGAGGAAGGAAAAGGCACACCCCCTCTGAACAAATCCTGCCAAAAAAAGCCATGGCAGGTTCACCTTAGGGTTGTGATAACTCAGAAGTGACTTGAAGACACACAATAACAAAGTGTCACTGACAGAGGGAGGTTCTTTCTAGCCATCATGTCTCTCCCCTTTAAAAACTGGCTTATAGTGACCCTAAGGAATCCTATCATGGCAAGATTTGTTGCCTTTGTCTTTCTCTTAGACTTTGAGAATCTGACTTGCCTGAGATCACCCAGTGGGTTTCCATGATTGAGTGGGGATTCAAACCTGGTCTCCAGAGTCATAGTTTGGGTGTGCACACACACCTGCTGCCATGACTGTTTCATAAGGGATGCAGCAGTGACAAGCATTCACTTGCACCCAAACTACTCCTTCTTCGCAAGCAAGGGAGCAGTTTTGGCACCTACACCTGTTGTACTGCCACATCCCTGTTGCTGCTGCTGTTGGTGGTGTCCAGCAGCAGAGCTTCACAGACCCCCTGTGAGGGCTCCATGGGCCCCCAGGGCTCTGAAGACCCCAGGTTATGAACTACTGCCCTAGAAGATGCAAGGTCAGCAATTGCCAAGAATTAGTGGGTGTGTCTGACTGTGGAACTTTGCACCCATAGATCTCCTGTTGGTAATGCTGCAGTCAAATCTTTAATTTGAAAAGCTACCACATCATATGCACAAGAGGCTAATCTAGTAAAAATTACTGCTGAATCCATTAAGTATCTGTTATAATATGCAATTAACATGACAAAATAAATGCTAAATTTTCTGTTTTCTATGATTTCTCATATAGTGATTTCCCCATAGTTCTTTATGAACAAAGTCATTTTTATGGTATCATGCAAGCTCACTATTTAGATTACTGATGACATAGAGGACTCCCAGGTGTTTGGAGAGTTTCAGAGACAGTGGGATATCCTTCTGAATTTACAGTACAAAGCCTGAGACTCTAGAACATTTTACGAAGATTTTATTTTCCATTTACTTTAATGTGGCTCATTACTCAAGACTGCATATAAGACGTTTGAAAATGAAAAAGCCAGTTCTGATTTTAGATGTAGACTACCCTAATAAAAAGGATCACTAAGTTAGTCATGTAAACATTTGAGGAACTGGCATCTATATTTTGTTTTTGGCAAGATTACTTTTATTGGTTTGTAAAACATGTTACAAGAAACATCAACAGCTAAGAATAAAAAAATAAATGTGTTATACTTATTTAGCTGAGATTGCCAACATACTACCTCCTTTACATTTCTGTCCAATGCTAAAAAGAGTCGGCATGGTATAACAGTTTGAGCATTGGACTTCAGCCCTGGTGATCTGTATTCAATCCCTGCTCAGCCATGGAAACCCACTGGATAATCTTGGGTGCATCACACACACTCAGCCCCTAGAAAACTCCATGATAGATTTGCCTTAGGCCCTTTCCGCACGTCACCTGCTTGCGGAGATGGGGGGTGCCGTTCGCGCAAGAGCCTCTTGCGCGAGGCATTCACATTGCTCCTCTGTTCTCCTGCAGCTGGTTTCCTGGTCGCACAACCATCGCACTAGCGCCCCACCCCTTCCTTCTGCAGTGCAGCCTGGGAGCTGTAGGCTGCGCTGGAGGAGGAAGCGCGACTGGCCTGCTCATCTGACGCACCACACGGCAGGTAAGTGCGCGAGGGCCCTGGGAGCATTGCGCGACCGTGCAGTATTTTCGGCTCCCAGCTGAAAATAATAAAATGCGCTCACATCCCGCTTTAGGCTTGTGAGCGTTGCGTGAATGGGAGTGCGTTGTATGGACCGATGTTCCCATTCATGCACCGCTCAAGGGGCCCTCTCACAACAGAAACTGTGTGCGAAAAGGGCCTTAGGCTTACCATAAGTCAGAAAATGACTTGAAGGCACACATCAGCAACAACTGAAAGATACCAAACAAGACCAAAGCCAGAGCCTCATTGGGGAAAGAGTACTCCAGGGTGTCACCAGTGGAAAATATCTTTCTACAGTGTCCTTAATACCTAAGTTGCAAACATGGAAGACACAAAATGGAATCTCCAAGGGAGATACTACTAAATCTTCAGATTATGACTCCTTCCTGGTTACTGTGCTATCTACTGATTTCTGGTATTGGAAGTCCTTCTTCTCAGAAACATACATATATACAGAAAATCAACCCCCACATTTATTTTTAAAAAAAAGAAAAAAGTGATGAAAAGAAAGCTTCTGATCTATGCCACTTTATCTGTGGGCTTTCCTGTTGAAGATTGAAATTGCTATCAATTATTCCTGACTGAGGCCCCATTAATTGTTTGATTTCCTACAAGCTCGTTACAGTTGGTTTTGGTTTTGTGACACACTGATAAAGCACCTCTGTCAAAGTAATTCAGATATTAAATCGCAATTAGAACTTCTATGGAGATTTCGCTTCTTATCTTAGTGCAAGTTAATGACTCTTGGGGTTTTTCTTATGATATCTCTTTCTCTCATGAATCAAGTTTGTATTAGCATGTTTGCAACACTTACCAGCTGACCTTTCCAGAGTACTCAGACAAAATGTAGACTGTAAAGGTCTGACAGGAAGAAAGAATATTTAGGAAGAAATGTGGGTTACAAATATTTGCATAGTGCTGCACAATAGTGGAACAGAAAACTGAAGCCAATAATTCTGGGCATAAATGGGAATACTGGATGGGGCTTAAGGGAAGGTGAGGGGGAAGGATGTGGAGGAGTCATAAATGGAAGGCCATAGCTAGTTGAGATCCTCCTTTGCCTGAGAAATCAAGAAGGTAACTGGAGAGAAATTAATCATTTCCTCAGCCAAAGCTATGCACGTGGAAATGACAAGGTTAGAGCGAAAGCAATGCCATTTTAATTCCCTATAGAAATTATTAGAGGACACAAAAAGCATGCAATGGGGTGAAACCTGGCATCATATACTGAGTATTGTACGTCTGTTTTTAAAGTGCTAGAAAGCTGTGATCCTGGGGGAAGCTGTTTAACCAAGACCTCGAGCAGAATAGGTTTTGGAACTGTGTTTGACTGAAATTGTTCCAATGAATTATGCAAGTAGAGGAACTAAGGCTGTAGAATCAGGATTATCTTAGAGTAGACTGTTGACCTGTAGAACAATACATACCTAAGTAGTAAGTCCACATAACCCTTGTAACTGCAGAAGTAACTAAAAACATCTCTTCTTAAATCACAATTGAAATACAACTATTTTATTGAAAAAAGAAATATATACTTATTTACTTTGCTGCTGCTGTTGTTGCTCTGTGTCTTCAAGTCATTTCTGACTTATGGCAACCCTAAGGTGAACCTATTACAGAGATTTCTGGCATGAAGAGTGTGTGACTCACCCAAGATCACCCAGGGGGTTCACATAGCCAAGCAGGGAATAAAATGTAGGGTGGTAGTCCAGTGTTCAAACCATTGCACCATGATGACTGTCATTTACTTATGTATTTATTTATTTATTGAATTTTTATTTCACTTTTCTTCTGGGATAGGATCCAGGAAATATAAAACACATTATTTGTATCTGGTCATTTCTATGTTCTGGACCCAATCAAGTTATTTTGACATGAGACAGAAAATCCCATGAACATTAATCACTAACAACAATGACAAAGAAACAACAAACTGAAGTTCTTTCATGACAACCAAAATCGTCTACTTCGCTAGGCCTAATGCTTGGACTGGCCCTGGTGGGCCTTCTTGAAATTCATGCCAGACATGACCTCTCATAAATCTGTTCCAATATGTTGTAGCATTGTGATTTGGTGCCTTTGTCATCTAGAAATGCTTAGTGGAAAATTTGAGCTGTGTGAACAAGAAGCAGCAAGGTGAAGAAGCATTACTGACTGTGTGAAACCTTTTCCATTGCAAATGAGCATTGTTATCCATTTGACACATCTCTTATCCCATGACATTATTGCTGGATTGATTCTGCTTGTTCTCCTTGTTATGGAAGGAAATCAGACTTGCTGTCCATGCAAGCATTTCTGTACATTAAGAACAATTTGAATTCTAGCTTTCAGAGGCCTGTTTTAGCATCTCTAGGAACCTTAGTAGAATTCTTCAAGTAATGCTTTCTTTGCAGGAGAAACGGTACTTTGCATCGCTCATTTCACCAAATAGAAAAATGCCACACTGGATGAATACAGACAGTGTCTTTTAAAAGAAGCAAATTCTTAAGACAGTGATAGCCTGTGCATGATATACACCTTAGTATGTTGAGGTCATATAACCATTGTTTCTCTAAGTCTCCATAACAATCTTTATCTCAAGTCACTGAGAGAGTCAATAAGCTGTTACTGGCATGTATGTGTTATTGCAATCAATTACAGCTTGTAGTGAACAGCATTTTCTTGACAGCCCAGAGCTTTTTTCTTGACATTGTCACAGCAATTACGGTTTTATTTTTTTAAAAATTTTTGCCAAATCACATTTGAGGGAAAAAATGGCTTCACATGGCATCCTCAAGCTCTCTCAGTTGTTTATTCTTTGACAAGTAGAATCAATTTGCTTCTTTTGCCTCTCACAGCACAGAATGGGTTTCAGAACCTCATGCAATTATTTGTGAGATTGAGTGACACACACATACACACACATCACTATGAAACTTTGAATGGAATTACTTTCCCCTTTGCAACATTTGTCAAGAGCCAGAACCAACAATGTAATCTAAACTAAAGCAAAATGCATTACTCTTTTCAGGACTTGTGTATAGTAATTTCTAAAATGGGGTGGAATTATGGATGTTCAAATGTTGTTAGACTGCAGCTCCCAGCATTCCTCCCTGTTGAGTGGGAACTGCATTCTAACAACATTTGGAAGGCAACACAATGCCCACCCCTGTTGTAAAAGACAGCTACATTCTAATAACATTTGGAGGGTTATTGAATGCCCACCGTGTTGTAAAGAAATACCTGGGAAACATTATTTGCAATTAAAAATGGCCAACAGAATGAAAAAAAGAACACCTTAATTAAAGAGCATCTACTACCTTATGCATTGCCACAAGATATTATGGAATACACCTCTAAGAAAAGTGGTTACTATTTCCCTTAGCTTTCTTTACCTTAATGCTGACTTCCTTCTACACTTTTCCATATGCCTGTAATAATGCAGGCTAATAATGAAAATCTGCTCCAAAAAAGACCACTAGGAGTAGTTGGAATTCTTCTGTGATCATGCCAACTGTGATCAAAATCACATTTTTAAGTTCTTTGTATTTAACACACAAGGGACTGTAATCTGGAAGATTTATATCAATTGAAACCTGAGAGTGACAATTGGAATGATACCACAGCACAATGGGGAAATCACCTATTGAGCAGCAACAGTAGATGAAACACCACTGCTTTTATTGGAATGTTTCAGTAGAAAGTGAAGAGAAAGGTAACATTTGTAAATAAAAAGTGTAGCCAAGAAACCAGAATACTGCTTACATTTTGAACTGCTTTCAAGGTCAGACTACCACAAGGAGATGAGAAGGTCATAAAGATTTGATAACTATATGTTTTAACATTGGCACAGTCCCAATGCAACACTACATACATATAATGTTTCTTTCTGACAATTTTCTCCTGAGACCTGCATCAGTTGATTAGCTATCTTCTTTCTAAAATAAAACATATTATCACTCTCCTTCCTAAGAAGTCAAGACATATTCTTTATCAATTGCAGTAAATTCTTCTCTTTTGCTGGTCTTGACCCTCAGTACAGTAAAACATTGGAACAAAACCACAATCCAGTAAAATTAAGTATTTTTAAGTCCTGTTTATTTCAATTTCATATTAATTATTTGTTTGCTTAGGTCTCTCTCCCTGGAATTAATGGGGCTTATGAATGCTTAACTGTGGCTGAATCATACCACATATAATATCATGTCTGTCTTAATGGCTTACATCATGTATGTGCACCAAAACTGCATTTACAACCACATATATTACTCAGATAAATAAACCCAGTATATTGGAACTGGCCATTGTATTCCACTGCATGTACAATTAAACATGGTATGGAGACTAGGGATGAAAAAGAAATGTATTGATTTTGCATTTTTGTAGAAAAAGGCCAACAAAGAGAAACTGTCTTTAGTTTTCTTTCCTTCTCCCTCACCACCACTTCTGCCTCATACCATTTTTTTTCTTCCTTTCTATATTGGGAAAAGGGAAGATTGTCAGACATCAGTTAAAAACAGATAAAAAGCCACATGTAGGTGACTTCAGTCTGTCAGGAAAGTCAGGAAAGAAATATCTATTCTCTTCAACAAATGATCAGAAAAGACGGAATTCCACGCAGGATATGATAGCACCAAGGGTGAGACTGAAAGGAGGAGGAGAGGCCCATATAAAGGTTGTAGATTGTCTATAAAACTCAGCAGGTCAGATGGGAAACCTATATCAGTGCTAAGTACATGGATTAGAGATTGCCTTTTCTTAATGAAGATGTTAAAAAGCATAGGGGGCAATATAGAGCCCTGAAGAAGGATGTAAACTGGTGTAAGATGAGCTGACCACCACCACCCCAACTCTGGGGCCTTCAGATGACTAGAACTAGATCTGCTGCCAAGTAGGACTCTCTAGTTGAATACTAGCCCAACAATCCAGAAAGATAGCTTGGTCACTGCTAATTAATGCTGCTGAGAAGTCCAGCATGACCAATGGACACACACAGCAGACACACTTCACCTGACCAATTCTCAGTGTAGGTTACCCACTGAGACTTTCTTTCTCCAAATTAGGCCTGCAGGTATACAAAAATAATTGGTTCCATCTAAGGAAATTTGGATATGAATTGCCACTCCTTTTTTGTTGAACTGTAGTCAAGAATCAACATAGGAGATGAGCTGGTACTTTTCTAGAGTGGCACAATTGTAGTGGGCGTTTTCAACAATGCATTAAAACGCAGTGGTAGTTCTAACAGTGGATTTAGCCCAGTGATCTTACACATTTAGTCTAGTGATATATATAAACATTAGTTTGGACACAGTCCTTGATTTACCCAGTCCTCCTCTGACAGTTTTTACTATTTGTATGGGCATGTATTCAGAAAACACGTTCTAATGCATGAAGAGCAAAATAATATTGATGGCATAAGAACTAGAGATGAATGAGATAAATTTGTTGGGATTTTATTTTGACTTACACAAGTCACACACCCCAACACACATAGAGAACCAGTGTAGTGGTTTGAGTATTGGACTACAACTCTGGAGACCAGGCTTTCAATCCCCATTCAGCCATAAGAAACAAGGGATGAATCCTCAAATCCTGGGCAAGGATTTGAGATTTGCTAATCTGAATCCCTGTGCCAAAACAGGCAAGCTGAATCTTTCAGATCCACCAACCAAATAGTTTCTTGGAGACTGGGATGCCTGAAAACCTGGGAGACCAGACACACAAGGGGAGATGGCAAGTAGGTGAGCTTTTCCCTTTGAGTAATAATGGCCTTTGCTAACAAGAAATTACATCCGGGGTTGTATTCTAAGATATTTCAATTGAACATTTAATATTTAAGTTCAACACTTTACTGGAAGGTACAATCTTCTTGAGATTTCAAGGACAGCTGAAAGATTCCCTTGCATAGCTCCCTTGCAAAGCTCTTTCATACACAAGTCTGGGGTTTGCAGTTTTACAAAGTGTCACAGCCTTCTCTGCCAAATTGTTCTGGTGTGTCATCAAACTACAAATCCCAGGATGCCAGAAGGAGCTATGCAAAGAAAATCCATTTTTGACCTTGATTATCTCTGCACTGTAATATGCAGCCCTGTTTACACAGGCAGGAAAATGTGGGATTAATCCACATTTTCCTGCCTGTGTAGAAAGGGCCTTCATGTCATTTTCAATCTGGGGAGATCCTGAGGCAAAACTATGACAATCGTCCTGGCCAGATTTCTTCAGAGGGAGGTTTACCTTTGCCGAGGCTTTTCCTAAAGCTAAGAGAGTGTGTCTTGCCCAAGATTATCCTTCTTTCCTTTGCTTTTTCAACTCTTTTCAAAAGATTCGAGGTTCGTGAGATTCGTGGATTCCCAGAACCTTCCAGAGATTTGGATCCAGATCTGGATTCAGAAAATTCTGGATTCGTCCCATCCCTAATAGAAACCCACTAGTGAACTTGGGTGTGTCACACACTCTCAGTACCCAGAAAACCCTGTGATAAGTGCAATTTAGGGCTGTCATAAGGCAGAAATGACTTGAAAGTATAAAACAATAACACACATAAAGTGAATGTAATTCATGGGTGATTTGTGGGCTGAAATTTCATTATTTACATATACTCCAAGTGTTTGATAAATGTTGATGTGCATGCCAACATACTTTAGTCAATGAGAGAAATGCATACAAAAATCATGGTAAAGGATATGAAACTAACATGGACCTGAAATAGAACATGCTCAAAATTACAGAACCAAGGGCAATTTGAAAGATTTGATCTGTCAACTGATACTAATACTTTTATACTTAATTTTGTGTTTAACTATCTTGTTCCAAAGCAAAATATAAAGAGAGGGGGTTACATTTCTTAGACAACTGGGAAGATTCTCAGGAAGAAAGAGATGGTTGTTTAAGAGCTAAAATTAAGGAGGGCTTTGTTACCATTACTTTAAATATGGATGGTAAGCCAAGTATTCAATTTTTCTTTTCCAATAATTCAAGAACAAATCAATGACAATGAGGGGTGACAATGCGGGTCAAATACTAATAGAAGAAAATTCATTTTGTACAGTTCACCTATCAACTCTTTTACTGATTTTTAAGAGAACTTCCACAAGTACAATATAAAGTGAATTTTTAAAAAGCATTAGTCGTGCATGTAGCTAATGAGACTTTCATATCCATGTCCTTTCCTTCATGCTGTATTCACAGAGGGCATGAGCCAATCAAAATTAATATTTTTTATGTATCATTTATTTAAGTGGAATAGAATTAAGCATATGCTTAACTCTGCCACTGAAATAAATGAATAGCAATAGACTTCAGCTTAACCCTGTGTTGACGAGCAGTGTCCAACACATACCAACAGCACTTGTTGGGTGAGGAATAACCTTTTAATGTCATTCTTCAACAATTCTGCATCCCAAGATGTGAACTGAAATATGATATTTCCAGGCTGCATTTTTATTCTTACTGCTTTTGGGGCAAATTCCACCTCTACTGGGTTGACCAGAGCAACTGAAAACCCCATGAACCCCATGCTAGATGTCAAAAATCAGGAACCTATTACATCACTATCCTAATCATGCCTAGTCATGCCTGTGACTGTACAGTTTAGGAACTTGTATAAGGAAGTGTCTAATACCTCTTTATCCAAGTGTGTTCCTATTGGTTCAACAGCACCTGGGCACAGTTCTTCCATGTCCTTGTGGCCACTGATATCTCTCTATCCAAGTGTATTCCCATTGATGCAACAATGCTTGGGCACAGCTCCACTGTGACATTGATGATCACTGATTGATCCATTAGGTATGCCAGGAAGCTCCTACCTAGGAGCACCATCAGTAAGTTAGTCAACTCTGTTCTCTCTTCAGTCTCACATAAGCTTTATGCTCCACCAGATTTCAACAGGATCTCAGTCAGAATAGCCACACCAAGTTACCACTAATTCATTTCTGCACTACTGCATATAGAATAATGGGTCAACAGTGTCCCACAGGTTTAGAATTGTTTGTTCTTGTTCTTGTTCTCTTCCTACCAGTTCTTTTTTTCCTGAGTTTAAACATGCTACTGTTACTTCAGTTGTTAAGAAGCCTTTATTTTATCCATCGTCTCTTTCTAATGATCACTCTGTTTCACTGTTGCCTTTCCTCTCAAAAACTTTGGAGTGTGCTGTTTATGTACATTGCCTTGACTTTCTTTCTTGTACTTCTGTAATGAATGCCTTTCAATCTGTATTTTGCCCTTTGAACTCTATGGAGACAGCTCTTACAAAAATCACAGATGATCTCCTTCAGGCCAAGCCAAAAGGCCTATATCCAGTCCTTGTTCTCCTTGATCTCATTGCAGCCTTTGACACAGCTGATCATGTTATTTTGTTAGATTCACTTCTTGACCTGGGGTTTACTGATTCAGTCCTTGGCTGGTTCATGTCTTATCTCCCAGGTCGGTCATTTAAAGTGCCAGCTGGAGCTTGTGCATCTTCTTTTCCCCTCCCAGTTAGGGTTCCACAGTGTTCTTTTCTGTGCCCTTTGTTGTTTATTCTTTATACGTTATCTTTAGGTAATCTTGGCAGCTTATATGGGTTTCAAAATCATCTTAATGCTATATTTCTCCACTCCAGAACTCTCTTTTGACATCCAACATCATATTACAGTTTGTCGTTCAGCTATCTCAGCATGGATTCATCATCAGCTAAAATTTAGCATGGTAAAGGCAAAACTACTTGTTTTTCCTCCAAAACCTTCTCTACAATATACATTGTTCATCATTGTGAATAGTGTTCCCATTTATCTTGTGAAGTTACGCACATAGTCTTGGCATTATTTTTTATTCTTCTTTGCCTTTTGTTCCTTATATTGAGGCTATAGCACAGTCATGTCAATTTTTTTCTTTATAACATTGCCAAAATCAGACCTTGTCTTTCTGCTTCCTTTGCTAAGACTTAAGGTCGTGCCTGAGTCATTTTCCACCTTGATTATTGCAATCGTCTTTGACTGAGGTTCCATTATCTCACCTTCGTCCTCTGGTTTCCATTCAAGATTCTGCTGCTAAGGTTGTCTTTTTGTTCCATCATTTTGATCACTTTTAAAATACCTTCATTGGTTACTCATTCCTTCTAGAATTCAGTACAAACTTCTTATGTTAATGTTCAAAGCCCTACAAAACCTAGGTCCCCTTCATCTTTCAGCCCTTATTTCTTTCTGCTAATCTGCTTGAGATCTGCATTCTAGGAACTTAAGACATCTCACTCAATTAAGCATTTCTTCTTCCTTGGTTTGGCTTCACCCTTTCTCATTCGCTTCTCTATACTCTTGGAATTGCCTCCCTGAACATTTGCAGACTGTGCCTTCTCTCCTTATTTTTAAATCGCAATTAAAAACCTTCTTGTTTTCAAAAGCTTTTGGAGTTTTAGTTTAATGTTGTTTTATAATTTTGTATAGTTTGGCTACATGTACTTGACAGTTTATTTTACATTATATTGTATTTTTTCTGGGTAATTTGTTTTACAGTTATATAGTATAATTTTATTATTTCTTTATCCCCCTTGTGTTTATACATATATACATATATATTAGATTGTATGCCTTTGTGTAGGGACCCAGTGGTTTTGGTTGTTTTACTTATAAAGCTACATGTACAGAGACGACATTATGTAAATAAATAAATGATGATGATGATGATGATGATGATGATGATGATGATGATGGCAGGACACAATTTTGCAAATTGATTTTAAAGACATTTTTAGGCATATTTCCCAGCCAGAACACACACACACACACAATTAAAATGTAGACACATAAACACCTACACCATACAAAACAGTACATCAAAGAAAAGAAAAACATAACAGTGCTAAACATTATATGCATAACTGCAAAATAATTAAATGATAATCAAAATATAATTAAACTAGCAAAACTTAACTAAGCTAACAAAAACAGAAAACTACTAGTCAAAAATTGATTCCCTCCCTTGTTGCAAACTTCTCATAGCATATAAGTATGCTTATTTAAACTTACTTTAACTTTGTTGCTAAAACTATTATTCTAATATTGAACTATTTTAACTTCAGGATTTCTTAAACTTAGATTTCAGTTTATCTAACGATACCATTATTAGCAAATTCAAAGTATTATTAATTGCTTCTATAAATCATTCATAAATTCTTAACATGTCTTTAAACTCAACCACTAAATTACTAAAAAATATTAAGATAGCAAAAACATAGAGTCATATTTAGTTTTCAGAGTATCTTTCTTGTGATAACAGTAAAAGCAGAAATTAGAAAGGAACAGCAATATGTATGTTCAAAATCTTAAAGTCATCAATTCACTCAGCCAGAACCTTGTGAGTGCTTCTGGACTCAGAAGTGTTCCTGGGGGTATACCCCTGGGGGTTCCTGTTATAGCACCACACACACACACACACACACCACGATTGGCAAATAATATTAGATTGGCACTATATTAATTGGTGTTGACATAAATAATACGTGAGGTGATGGCAAGGTCATGCAGGAAGAGGCAAATTACTGACCATAAATGTGACATCGTAAGACAGGTCAGCTGTACCTACCTTCTAGGCAAGGACTCGGTCATTTTCAGGACAATAGTCCAGCAGCTCTGAATTCAATAGGAGTCAAACACTGAGCCAGACTTTCAGAACTGAAATGGGGAAGTTCCCACCAAATTGTGATTGTCTCTACCCAGGTCCCTGTACACTCGGACATTTGATATTTTCTGATTGTCTCCCCACCTCTCCAGCTATTACAAGAACCATTATCCTCTTGTCACCCAAACACTAAGACCATTAATTCTGTCCAGACCTCTCTGTTTGTGTTGCAACTCCCATTGTCCACTTAGCCAGGAATGCTGAGTCACAGGCAGACCCACAGGATATTTTTTGGGTACAAATACCCCTGATTTTATGCTGTCCAGTGCAGTCTCTCACCATTCCAAATACCACTCTGTTCATTCAATTCCGAAACAAGAGCTGTCCTTACGTTCTTGCTTAAGCCACACTGCTGCATTCTTTGCTTCTCTCCAGAATGGTAAATATCACCCGAATCCTTCAATGTCCTCTATCCCACTTTCCTCCCTTTCCTTCAACTAGTCCTTGTGCAAGTGTGTGAGTGTTTGAGCCTTTGCGTGCTCTTATCAATAAAACACATTTTTAGTTTATATTTTTGCTCTCCAGCTGGTTCATTCCAGTGTGAGTCCATAAAAATTGGTAGCCAAGATCTTATGAAGTTACCCCCTTCTCACAGGCCTCCCAACTTTGAGCTAATTATTCCTCATTTTCAGACAGAGGTACTGGCATTGCAGGTTGGCCTTTGTGACACCCATGTTTTGGGGTAACAATCCAATGGCTGCTGTGTCTTTGTGCAGCTTTGACTACTTTGTTGGTAGCACTTTTTTTTTCTAAAGACAGATTTGGCCACAGTGATCCATATTATAATCTCCTCCCATTTAGAGTACTCCAATGTATTCTCCCCACTGAAAATTCCAACTAGCATAAAATAAGATAACTGGATTGCCTTTGGGTATATACTTTTGCTGAAGCTGGCTTTGCTATGATGTAACACTAATAGAGTCAACACAGTATCAACAAAGAATCAACAATAGAATCAACATCCCTGCTAGCACAATTGTACTGGATTACACTTCTGCTTAAGAAGTTATGCAAAGCAGCTGCACAGTAACACAAACTGGAATGGTTACCACTGGTTGTTGAGTCTCAACATCTTGCACAGTTTGTTGCACAGCTGCTTTGAATGACCATGTGTGTAGTAAAAATTATTGGATACCACCCTTGTGCTAGCTCTGAAAAATATGCAATTACTAGTATAATTAAATAACTGGATACACTGGGCCTATACTTAGTATTCTTACTTCTAACCTGAATACAATTGTTGATACTCTTACCTATAAATCCCTAAATAGTTTGTGACTAGCATGTCTGATAGGCTATTCTGTCATAGGCCTTGCTATAATCTGTGCTCTGTTATGGAGAACCTATTTTGTTTTCTACAACTAAGAGAGAACAAGGTGATCACAACATAGGAGATAACCTTATCTATGACAGCATCCCAGCTGTGGAAGTCCCTTTTAGGGGAGGCTAGATTGTTTAAACATTAAATTTGACTCATCTTTGAGTAATTTTAAATGTAGTTCTGCTTGATGCTTTTAAATATAGTTGTTAAATTTTGCTTGTTAAATATGCTATCTTTATTATGACTTTATTTTGTGTTTTAATATGCATGTTCCTATCAGGGAGATCAGAGAGATGAATAGCAAGATTTAATGACCTCGTAAAGATAGGCAATGCATAACTGTCAGATAATAATAATAATAATAATAATAATAATAATAATAATAATAATAATAGATCATAAGCCACAAAATAGCATTTTCCCCATAATAATGTGTCAAAAGTATTTCTCATTGCTAAAAATATTTGACACTGTTTTAAATAGTTACCAAAAAAAGTGATAATGATTCTCCTGTCCTCAGTGCATAAATAGATAGAAATCTCAAAGTATTCAAGCCTGAGATAACTATTCAAGATTCTCTCCTTTGACCATAATGAGACTTACATCTGAGTAAGTATTGCTAGAATTTACCTGTTAACCATACATAGCAAGGATGTAGAAAATGAGGTCTGTATGCTAAGTGCATGCCCCAACCAATTTTTCTCATACCTGCAAAGTCCTCTAGGCCTCCTGAAAGCCCCTGAGTCCTGAAAATTATATTTTTAAAAAATGGAGGTGAAAAATCAGTCTAAAATCACTTAAAAGCACTTATCTGACAGTATGTTCTTTCTTGCCATCACTGCTCCCCAAGCCGTATAGTTCGTTATTGTCTGTAAACTCCTATCAACTGTTGTGGTAATGATCATAAGTTCTACTTGTTGTGTGTGGATGAACCCAAAACCTAGTATTATCCTGACAAATGAAGGGGGAAATCTATGCACACTCTCCTCATTATTCACAGTATTGTAGAAAAATCACATTTTCCCTCAGTTGACTTTTTTTAAATCTAAAATTAGTCTAAAGCATTTTAGTCTTTCCTCATCAGAACTTTTATGGAATATACTCTATGGAATATACTCTACTATTATGTCCAGTAGTATATATATATATATATATATAAAACCTCAGCTATCTTCTTCACTCCTTGTTTCTCTTAGTTTACAGTTTCCATCTAGAGGCCCATCTGCTTTCTCCTCTTTATCTCTAAATATTCAGAACTCATTTCATTCTTTTTATAGACAAATTTTAAAAATCTCTAATTTACAGACCACTGCTACACCCAGTGCTCTTTAGTGATCTGGGCAGGCATGAAGAGCATTCACAAGCTCCATTTGGTACCACCAAGCTTTTTCCAGTGCCCATTGAGCAGGCTGTCATGATATGAATGGTCAGTGAGGTTTCCAGCTGCCTCCGTGTCCCAGTTAATTGTTTGTTCAAATGCCAGTGGAAGCAAAGCACCTGTGAAATCTTGGCTGCACTTCACTTCTCAGCAAAAAGCTGTACCATCTAGAAACACCCTGTTGATGCTCATTATAAAAGATGATATTCTTGTTAATAAACATTTCTAATATCAACATGTGATATTATGGGCAGAAAATGATTCAAAGAGAATACTTGATATAAGTCAATGCTTATAAAACATATACATTTTCTTTACAGATCTATATGCATCTATATCTACATCTACAGATCTATCCCACACTTAATATAATAGCACACATTGGGGGAAAAATAGCAGTAATGAAAAGCTTTCAGTTATCTAGTTCTCCATCTAATTGTTAGTCTCAACTAGAACAGACCCGCCCAAATGAATGTATCTGGTGTTGACTTAACAAGTTCCCATTGATTCAATGAATCTTATCTAGCTGGGACTAGTTGGGGATGTAATTCTCTGATAATTTTCAAGCAATGAAGAAAGCCATGAATAACTTATGCAATTTTCTTCTGGTTGTGAGAAAGTTTTTGAAAACTGTGCACTTTTCACAGTTCAAGACTTACTCCACCCAAAATTTGCACATGGAATTTTTGTGCAGAATACAGAATTTTATGCACAGGATGCAGCATTTTGTGAGCAGAAATAATATTTCTGTTGTTTTCTGTGCAAAACAAATCAAGTGCAAATTTTACATAGAATAAGTCCCAAACTGCAAAGGTTCTTGTCCATCCACAATTCTTCTCATCAGAATTCTCACTCAAGAACACTCCAGCTTTATAACATAGAAGAAGACTAAGTACGACTAAAACCCTGATGAGAAAAAACATCTTTAAAATAATTAAATAAGCCATCCTAGTAAAACAGTGTTAATTTAAAATAGTAGAAGGCAATTAAAAACATAAAAATAAAGATAAAGTATGGCCTACAACCCATTAAAAAAGCCTTTTGTACAAGCAGTTAATTGCCAAATGTCTCACTAAATAGCCAGGTCTTTACCTGCTGATAGAATAATAGCTGGAGGGAAACCTGCCTAGCCTCCCATGAAAGAGAATTCAGCATCCTGGAAGCAGCCACAGAGAAGAACCTCTCATGTGTCCTCCCTAGATAGACTTGTTACAATGAAGGGATCAAGCTAAGTCCTTTGAAGATTCCAGGGCTCATGGGCTGAACAGGCTCATAGACAGAGAGACACAATGGCCTAAGTTAAATAAGGCCATTTCTACCCTTTACTGTCATAGTACTATTATTCCACAAAGAAAGAAAGAGAATTATAAGACAGCATCCATGGGAAAGACTTTTGAAAGCAGTGAAATAAAGAACCAACCTTCCTGTTAAGTAGAATCAGACTACTTGATTTTGGTGCCAAGAACAGGCAGTGAATACTCACTTATCTAATTGATTATTATTGTATTTTTACTGCCATGGAAAAGGAAAGATGTTATGGGATTTTCTTCTCCAGGTGCCATCTCTGGGCAATATCCATGTCAATGAGGTGACACAGGGCTCCATTTGGTATTCCACCTCCAGCAGCAAGAGTGTTTAGTCTAGAATTTCATTAAAAAACAAAACAAAGTTTCACTCACATTTCATGCATAATATCTTACCCTTGGACCTCATGCTTGTTTAAAGCCCTTTGATGCCTTACATTATTATATGAAGGGATTGCAAACAAACAAAAAATTCAAAATAGCCAAGGGTACTATCATTTCGATGGAGTGGATATTTTCAGATTCACAATTACTGAATTTATATAAGAGGCTAAATTGCAAGAACATTCTAACTAAAACCTGCACTACAATTTGAGGTAGCAATCTTAATTATAATGCACTTCAGCTTGGAAGATATGGGGGGGGGACTGTTTAAATCAGTCAGGACGTCTCTCCTTCAGTTTGTATAACTTTCCCTCACAAAACAAGTAAAAATAGTATTTTTTCAAGCTGATTATTAAAATTCCTGTCATATGGTCTTTTTCATAAGAAGTCTTTATCTTTTATTTTTATAAAGTTATTTCTCTCTCTCTCTTCTAAAAAAAAAGACTGAAGTGCTTATTACATGGAGATTGGAAAGACTGCATTTACAAAATGACATTGGCCAGACTATTAAGGCCGTTAACCATCAATTATATTTTGAAAGCTCTTATGATATTCGGAATGTAAAATGGCTGTTTGCACCTAGAAATTGGCAAACAACAACAATTATGTCCTCTTGACACTCTCTCCCCCCTTAAAAAAATACTGAAAAGAGTTTGCTGGCACAGAGAAAAACACTTCACCTGTCTTCTTGAAAGTTTGCAGATTTCTGCTTTAGGGTCATCTCTTCAACGTTTGCCATTTTCATACAAATCACCACTCATGAATGAATAAATAAATAAATAAATATGAGGATTCTTGAACTGTGTTCTGCAAATTCCAAATTATTAATGCAGAGCTCACACAAAACCCTTGTACATGTTCATCTGATGTTTGGCAGGCTTCATCCTCTCAAAATGAAAAACTATACCTGCAAATATCATCCAAATCAGTGGAGAAATAGAAAACTTATGAATTTTTCAATAATTAGGTTAGCTTATTTTTTTAAAAAAAAACAAAACAAAACACTGCATCTTTTTGTCTGCAGTTGGAAAAGTTTCCTCCATCCAAAAAGAAATACTGTTCCTGAAAATTTAATTAAATATTCTAAAAATAAAACAAAGCAAAACTCCTGTCAGAACCAGTGATTTCTCAGTGATATGCAGGGGTGGGGGTGGTGGAAAGATAGTTTCTGAATTCTGAAAGAAAAATTCCATTTTGGACTTCAGTAAAACTTCAAAAGCTTTGGCTTCATTTAGGCTATTTTCTGAATGACCACAACTTCCAGACCAAGTCTTGTGGTAGTTCACACGCTTAATTACAGCACTGATTTTTTTTTTTAAAAAAAAAAATCATCTATAGAGAGGTTTGATGTGAAACACCACAGTCATTACTGAAATTTGCTTGCAGAACTCATGTCTCGATTTAGTATTGGCTCTCTTGGTGGCAAATCTCTCCTACAATTAGTACAATGTACATGCGTGTACATTTGTGCAGAAAATTTTCCTTTTAGTTATACAGTTATTTTTCCTCTGATTCTTTTTTATCTTGTGATGCTAAAAACAGAGAGAAACATTTATTATTCTAGAAACATTTAATATTATCTGGGAGCCTTTTTAGCAGAACAGTAGCCTTGGGAGGATGGTGAACAAAGGCTGGAGAAACATAGACCTTCAGTGCCAGATTGCAGCAGGTGTCTGGAATGCACAATGCAACATAGATCAAGCTGGGAAAGAATGGAATATTGCTTTAGACAATACTAATGTAACTATGGGGACTTCCTGGTTAGAAATGGTGCTGCGATTTGTCCCTTGGTGAGCTCTGCTAAAGGACAAAGTGCTGGATACGGAAGGAGCCAGTTTGGAACATAGAAACTGGCTGGAAATGCCTTTGGGTACAGGAGACTTGGGAAATTGCCTCTAGATCCTCAATCCAGGCATGTAGGAGTCTCTGGAAGTACAGGAGGATTGGAAGGGACCAGGACAACATCTTTGTTATTTTGGCCACTGGTGCCAAATTTTCCATTAGCGATGCCCACAAATATACCTACATCGCTAACTGAAGTATACCTCATTCATTCATTCAATATTCCATCTTTCTCCCTGCATAGGATTCAAGGGGGCTGTGTCAGGTACATTTCACATATTCATGTAATGTAGAAATGTGAACTTTCCCAAACACAGCTCTTACAAGAAACTTTTAAAATATCAGAGGTTGCAATATAAGTTTAATTTTAGCAGGAATTCTCCATTTACTGTGCCAGCCTAAGAGGGTCACCATAAATAAGAAAGAAGTAATGTCATCTTGGATCAAGTGTCATGGCCATTATTGCCTTGAACACTGTAAAGATTGGACAACTTCTCTAAATGATTATCACGATAGCAACTTTGGTGACACCAACATCTGTCCTATATGAAGGTCAACAGTTTACTTTGCTTTGCAAATGAGCCTAGTGTTTATTCATACATGCTAAGACTATATGAATAATGTGAGTACTTCTAGAGTGGTTAGGGCAGGGAAGTTAGAGTTTTCAGGGCTTTGAAAGAATCTCAGAAAGGCTGTTTAAATAAGTACCACTGAGCAGTTTTGACAACTCAGCCCCTTCATGCAAATGGAGAACTGAGTTCTTCCTGCCTCCTGTAAAAAGGTTTTAGAGTAAAACATTTTTAAATGGCTTTATTTCTAATTGCAAAAGTATCATGATTTTATATTGCAAACATTGATATATCTGCTGAGATAAGGAGTCAGCAATGCCTGCTTTGTATTTTTGCACCACCTACCAGGGAGTCCCATTTGTGCCATGTTGGGCACACCTGAGTTGAGGAGGAAGCTCCTTTGGGCTGGGGCTCATTCCTGCCAGCATTGCGTTGAGTAGGAAGTTTCTTTCTCCAACAAGCCAGTTAGAGCCAGCATTCCCAGGTGAATTGGAAAATAATAATAATAATAATAATAATAATAATAATAATAATAATAATTTTTTCCAGCCTCTCCCCATGGATCGAGGTGGTACTACAACAATACATTAAATACATTAAAAGCATTAAACATAACCAATCCTCCCCACCCACCAACCCATCTAAAACCAACCCCCTAAAACACATTAACTACAATCAACTAACTATTAAAGAATAGCAGGACAGTTGGTGGGAGGCGGTGGAGCACTAGTCTGGGAAGGCCTGTCGGAAGAGAACAGTCTTTTTTAAAGCAGTCAAGACTGGTAATATGCCGGGTCTCTTCCGGCAGGCCATTCCATAACTTGGGAACGACAGAAGAAAAGGTCCTCTGGGTAACTGCAGTCAACCTAGTTCTGACTGGCTGCAGTAAATTCCTCCCAGAGGGCCTTAGTGTGCGGGGCGGATTATATGGGAGAAGGTGATCCGCAGGTAGGCTGGCCCCAAGCCATGAAGGGCTTTAAAAGTAAGAACCAACACCTTGTACTGTGCCCGGAAACTAATAGGCAGCCAAACAGAGCTGTAACCAGGCTTCTGTTGCAGTCTACTTTGTCTTCACCACCCTCCTTGCCCATATTTAGACAATTCAGCATTTCCATGAGCATTTCCATTAGTGGGACAATAGAGGAAGCCATGGTTTCTCCCATTGTTTTGCTTTACTCTAAACACATGCTAGTTTGATTCATTTACTTAAATACATTGTTGACAAAGTAGGTGATCACTTAAAGGATCTGAAGAGGTGGAATTCACTGGCAGTGGCCCAGCTCACAGGCCAGCGTCACTGCCAGGAGTTGGCTGGGAACCATACAACAGTTTACCCCTCAATGAAGCCCCTTAACCCAATATTTCATCTGGTTGTCTGGCAGGTGGGTGGAGATGGAACATAAACTGGCAGATGAGCCATTCAGTGATTCCACTGGTATCCTACAAGACACCAGAGATTAAACTGTAACTAACAGAGTTATCGTCTTCTTTGCTCAACACAAAGTTTCCATGTCTTTGTTCTCCTCCCAGAATTCCTTCCCTACAATATTAGATGCTGGGGTATATAACACCTTGTGTTTCCCTGTGTTTATTCAGACTATAGCTATCTAGTAAAAGCAAGAAAGTTTTTTAATATCACTTTTTCCTCAGAATTTCTAGCATTTCCCTTCACTGAGAATTCTAAAAACTAGATGTCATCTTCACATCTCCTTTCTCTGGTGAGGCTTTCTGGACTCAAAGAATGGTTTGTTCAATGAAGTGAGCAGAAAATAAGCTGTAGTGAAGACAGGATAGTAGGACATTTTCATTTTAGCCTCATTTTATTATACAAACTTTATTATACAAACTTCTTTGGCCCGCCTGATGTCCTATCATTCCTATATATTAGCCATGCTGGCAGAGTTGATGGACTCTGATGTTCAACAGCTTCTGGAGGGCACATATCCCTAAACTTGGTCTACACTACATGACAGCTGTTGTCCAAAGTTTTACACATGTGCCCTTCTACCAACAGAATCATAGAATTGGAAGAGGTCTCATGGACTATTGAGTCCAACTCCCTACTAAGTTCAGAGTCTCCAGCTAAAGCAAGTAGCTGACCTGTCTCTTTTTGAAGGCATCCGGAGATGGTGAAAACTGCAACCCCACTCTAGGCAATTGGTTCCACTGATGAACCAGTCTTACTGTCAAAAAGTTCCTTCTAATGTTCAAACAAAATCTACACTGCTGTTAACTTCAAACCATTAGTTCTGATTTTACTCTTTGTAACAGCAAAGAACTGCACTGTCTTTTCTGTGATAGACCTTGAGGTATTTAAAGAGTGCAATCATGTCACCCCTCAGTTTTCTTTTCACCAAGCTGAATAATCCCAGATCCTTCAACCTTTCTTCACATATCCTCCTTGTTGCCCTTCTCCAAACTTGTTCCAGCTTGTCTATATCCTACTTAAAATAAGGTGCTCAGAATTGAAGGCAGTACTCCAGACGAGGCCTGACTAGCACAGAATATAGTGGGACTATTAATTCCCTTGACTTGGAAACTATGGCCCTTTCCACACAGGGAAATAAAACATTGTAGCGCGACCTCCGTTGGAGGTCGTCTACACTGTAAAGTGGATTGGGGCGGACTACTTTTGCGTAGTTCCACACCCCAATCCGTGCTAGGGTGCCTGGAAGTGGCAGTGCCGCGTGCTTTTTGAAAACCACTTTATATGTGGTCTTTAAAAAGCACGATCGTGCAACCCCGTTGCAGCGCCCGGTGTGGATTTGCAGGCGCGCGCAATGGTGTGCCTGCAGATCTGCCAGGGGTGGGCTTTCCAGCTGGTGAGCTTCTCCAGTTGGTAGAGAGCCTCCACCAGTTGTAAGCCGCTATTTTGGGCCCCGCAGGACACCGTGGGATGCCGAGGAGTGTGGAGCAGCGAAAACGCGCTGCTCCATGTGGCAACGGACTTACCCGGTTTCAGGTAAGCTCCGTTTCAGGACGTCTCAGGATGTTTTTTCCTTTACGTGTGAAAAGGGCCTATGCTTCTATTAATAACAGGCTAAAATGGCATTTGCCTTCTTTGCTACAGCATCACATGAGTGGCTCATGTTCAATTTATGATCAACAGCAATCCCAAGGTCATTTTCACATGTAGTACTGCTGAGTCATGAATCTCACATCCTATATCTCTGCATTTGGTTTTTGTGGCCTAAATGTACAAATTTTGCATGTGTCTCTATTCAATTTCATTTTATTAATTTCTGCACTTTTTTTTAGTTTATCATGGTTCTTTTGAATTCTATTCCTATCTTCACATCTAGTAGCCACCCCTCCCAGTTTTGTGCAAACTTGTTAGGTATTCCTTCCACCTTATCATTTAAGTCATTGATAAAAATGTTGAAAAGTAATGGCCCTACGACAAAACTGTGAGGCACCCCACTTGAGAACTCCTTCCAATTTGAACTGCAGTCACTGATGATTGTTTGCAAATATTTTTCTGAAATCTAGAAAAATGGTACCTACAGCATTCCCATTCTACTAAACTAGTGACTTGATTTTTAAAAAAGAGACAGAGTGAGATAAAATTAATTTTGCAAGATTTGTTCTTGCAAACACATGCTGTCTCCTTCTGATCCCCGCATTGTAATCCATGTCTTCTTGTTGCTTAAAGACAGACTCATGTATAATCCATTTTATTATATTTTATTTTTTGTGATGTTGAGGTCAAGTTGACTGGTCTATAGTTTTCTGGATCTCCTTTTTTCCCTTGTTTGAAGAAAGAGACTAGGGGCTTTTCTGCACTTTGGAGGGGAAATGGGGCAGTCCGGACTGGCACACTCCCCCTGAGAATCCAGGTTGGTTCGGAGCTGTCTGTGCCTGCTGTACACACTCTCTGGAGACGAAAATGGAGGCTTCTGGTTGGTGGAGGCTGTCCACCAATCGGAGAAGCTCTCCAGCCAGAAGCCCGCCCCCAGAAGATCTGCAGACTCACACCGGAGCGAGCCTGTAGATCTATACTTTACAGAGCGACGGGCTGGAGCGCACCGCAATATTGAAACTCCTCTTTTAATCGGTCTTTCAATAGCACGGGCGACCACCAGTTCTGGGCGTTCCGGAGTGGGCTGAAGTCCAGACAAACAGTAAGTAGTTCGAACCCAGCTCGCCCCCAAGTGTGAATGTCCTTGTGTGAGGACGCACTGGCACATTTCAAAACTAAAATGCGGAAAAGGCCAATGTTTGCTTCCCTCTAGTCCTCTGGCACCTCAGTTGTTCTACAAGGCTTCTCAAAAATGCTGACATGTGGTTCTGCAAGTACATCAGCTATTTTCTTCAGTATTCTGGAATGCAGTTCATTTGCCCCTGCAGATTTAAACTCATGTAGATTAACTAGGTGATTTACGCTACCTCTTTCTCAATCTTGATTTGCAATCTGGATTCCTTGCCAGGTTTCTGCTGATGAATGGAAGCACATAGTCCTCTTTTGATGGGGGCGGGGGGAGCTAAAGCAAAATAAGTATTGGGCATTTTTGCCTTTTTGTCGTGATATGTTAGCACTGAAACATTGCAGAGCAGCAGTCCCACCATTGCCCTGGCTATTCTCTTGTTTTTCCTTCTTGTTGCTTTGCACTTCCCTAGCCAGTCTCAGCTCCTTTTGAGCTTCAGCTTTCCTTACATCATTCTTGAAAGCTTGGACTACACATCTGTGTTGTTGTTGTTTTTCAATAATCAGAAAGAAACACTCTGAAGCAGGTTTTTGGGGGAATGCTGCAAGAGAGATGCTGTGAGGGAAGGAAAGTAAGACGAAGAAGTCCCGTCATACTAGATTGGCTACTAGTATAATACTCCTGTTGCATAATTTCAACTGCCTAAACAGGGTGTAAAAATATCCGGGATTAAGAAGATAGTATGAGAGAATGAGAGGGATAGGAGACAGACTTGACTAGGTTAGAGTACAGAGAGTCACAAGCTTTTGGTGCCAGAAGTAGCAATTAGACAGAACATCATCAAAGAGTTATGCAAGGTCAGTGAAACACTAGTCTGATTGACTAATCAAACTGTTGGAAACAATCTGAAAAGAAGTCCAACTGGAGGCCAGTTCAGTATATCAGGGCAGATTGTGCCAAACCAGTCTCTGCTGAATTCATGTTTTCTGGCACATACTGTCAGTTCTGTTACAGCCTCTCCTGAAGATATGGGAACATTTCTGCCTCTATGCCAGTGGATTTAGGGATGTGTCTACTCAGAAGTAAGATTAAATAAGCCAATCACTAAAATGGAAATGATTAATGCAATCAAGAAGTTGAAATCTGACAAGGTTCCTGGCCCAGATGGCTTTACAGCTATATATTATAAAATGCTACAAGACTACTTGGTTAACCCTCTTCAAAGAACTATTAATGAAATAAAGCAAAAAGGAAATCCAAATACATGGAAAGATATTATCCTCATGGTACCAAAAGAAGGAAGAGACCCATTTGACAAAAGAAACTACACATTGTTTTCTTTACTAAATGTGGAGGATAAGGGGTTTTTTCCCCAATATTGTTTGATCTATTACAGAAAATCTTAGAAGAATGAATCTCTGAGGACCAAAATGGCTTCCTTCCAAGAAGATATCTGAAATACAATATAAGAACAGTTTTAAACATTATCAAATATTATCAAAAACATAATAAAAAAACTGGGTCTGATCTTTCTTGATGCTGCAAAAGTGTTTGATAATGTCAATTGGACCTTCATGATGGAAGTAATAAAAAGCATGAACCTAGATGTTGGATTATTGATTGAATTAAAGCCATATACAAAGTTCAAAGAGCTCAAATTTTGATTGAAAGGGGGAAAAAACAGAACAATTGTACATACAGAAAGGAACAGAGCACCTCACTTCTTATCTTTTTAATTTGCATAGAAGTCTTAAATTTAAAAAAATGACAAAATCCCTTAATTCAAGGAGTTCAAGGAATTGCATATGGACAAAGTTACAAGTTAAGAGCCATTGTGAACGATCTTGTCATAATACTTGAAAACTTAATAAACAGTATCAAAAGCATCCTTCAAACACTTCAAGAATTTGGGAAAGCTGCTGGATTTAAGTTTAGAGAAAACAATGATTATAACAAAGAATATGTCAAAAAGAAATGGAATTAGCAAACTTATCACATTTTAAAATATTGGGGGAAAAGATAAATATTTAGGTATTACAACAATAAAAAATAATGTAGAACTTTACAATTGTAAGAAAATATAGAAGCAGATAAAAGAGGACTTAAAAAGATGGAATAAAATGGATTTATCCTTTCAGAGAAGGATTACCACAATCAAAACGAATGCCTTACCTAAGATGATATTTTTATTCCAAAATGTTCTGATAACTCATAATGATCAACCTTTTAAACATTTGAATAAAGAATTACCTGATTATCTGCCTACCTGATCTCAAACTCTATTGCCATGCTTGTTGACTCTCCTGAATAATAGACTAGATAAATTTAAGCAATATAAGACTTCTAAATCTAGAATTATTCAACTTGAACTATGGATGACATGCATATGTTTGGTATGCAAAAGCCAAAATGAATAACTCTATAAACAGTTTGTTAGAAAAGTTTGAATGAAACATAAAAATAGGTTCTATCCTAAAATTCCACTGTGGATTTTGCCTCGCAAAGCCTTTTACAGATTAGAAAAGCACCCAAGTTGCTAAATGGATTACCTAAAGATATGGTCAAAACAAAAGAAAATTACATTCAATAAAAATCCAAAGAGGAATTAATTTCCTATGGATATATTACTCACTGGCTCCTTTACAGACAGCTTGCAGAAAATGAATTAAAAAACAACAACCTTAAACATTAAAACATTAAAATCAAGAACAACAAAATTCATCAGGAAACTTGATAATTACAATTTGGAACAAGATGTAGTTAAAGAGAGCATGATTAAATAAGCACAAATACAGGCCATTCAAAATATCTTGACCAATGGGAGAAATCTTGGAAGATCAATCAGAAATTTACAGAGTACCATTCTAAGAGAAGAGTATTATAAGATGTTCTTTAGATGATGGTGCCCAAAACCAGTACAAATATCTTAGATGAAAAAAAGTAATAATAGCAAATGTTGGAAATGTGGGGACAATATAATAAAGTAAGAAATATTTGGAAACAAATTCGTGTACAGATAACAAAAACTCAATATAAATTCATATTAACTTGTATTAATTATTATATAACTGATATAGTAATTGATATTATTAGTATTAGCATTAGCATTTGCTTATCATTATTTTGTCAATCAAATTCTCATATGATAGTTTTTATCAGGGATTTTTGACCTTATGCATTGTTTCTTACATATTGTTAGCCCTACCTTTTTCTTTAAATAATGTATATCAATATGTATTGTTATAACATTTCTAAGGAATGTCTTTTCATTATAAAAATAAACTTTAAAAAAAAAGAAATACAGTCCTCCCTCCACATTCATGGGTTTGACCTTTGTGAATTGGATTATTCAAGAAGCATGCATGTGCTTTCCCCACCTTCTCCTCCTCCCATTTCCTTGCATTTTGCTACGCATAGAGAAGGAAAGCAAGCGCCTGGATAAAAGGCAAGGAATTGGGGGAGGCACACATGAATCTTTCTTCTCACCTCCACAGTGTCCCCTCCAATTCCCTTGCCTCTGGCTCTGGTGCTGAGAACTTGTGCCGAGGGGGGAAGGTTCACACAAGACTTCCTTCTCCTCTCCAGAGCTCCCTCTCCCAATCCTTTGCCACTGGTTCCAGTGCTGAGAACTCACACTGAGGCAATAGGCAAAGGCTTTGGGGGGACAGCTCACACAAACCTTCCTTTTCCCCTCCAGAGCTCTTCTCCCATGCCCTTGCCTCTGGCTCCCACAGCGAACAAACCACTGTAAGCACTGCTAATTTCAGATAGGCATGTATTTATATGCTAAAATTCTTTAGACAATTGATAGTGCTTAGTAGAGATTTCTTATTATTTAAAGGACCTATTCTTCAGAGACTGACTACAAATTCCAGTACTCAGCTTTGTAGCACCTACTACTTTTGACATTTGTAAATATATACAACTGGCAACTGCTCTTGGATGTCCTTCTTGAAATGTATGAGAATTGCATGGCAACACAGTTGAATGAGCTCATCAATATATGAAGTTGGATCTGAAGATGTTATACGCCCATTGCACTTGCACATCAGTAGATGGTCTCTACCATAGGAGGAGAAGACATTGAGGAAATCAGTACTACTATTCACAGTGAGGGGGGGGATAAACAAAATGAACTTCAGTGGCATCTTGCATACTTCAGTATGTTTCCAGAGTTTTAGATTGAAGATGATGTACAAACTGTGTAAGTAAAAATGTCCTATTTAATGGTGGGATCCCAAAGACATCTTGTGTTTTTTCATCTGAAACAGTAGCTCTACTCTTTGTGGATGACTCTCGATTGCTAAAGGCTTGTGGTTAAGTACATTGAACAAAGCAATATTGTCGACATGTTTTTTTCTTCTTGGATACATTGCTTTTCTTTTACATTACAGCAAGAGCTTAAAATCAATGTCACCTGATTGATCACAAAATGAAGAACAGAGAAAAGCTAAAGAGAATAACAACATGTCATCAACACCAGTTCTTCTACTTATAAACTGAAATGTGAAAAAGAGGTTAAAAAAGAACAAGATAAAAAAACAGCCCAAAAATCAAATTTGTTTGTGAACTATCTCATATCTCTGTCAGTCTACTAAAGTGAAACAACGATGAAGTATGGTTTTACTGGTAGCAGTATTTCCACATGCAGTTCACATGTTGCATTACAAGCAACTTACTATAAAATATGTCATTAGGATTCCCAAATATGAACTCTGTGCTAATTATTCTTGAGTAAACACCAACAGGCATGATGACATTGTCATGGGCCCTTTTCACACACGGGCAGCGGAACGGGGCAAGCCACGCCAAAACAGGGCTTACCTTGTTCCGTCGCCGTGCGGAGCAGCGCATTTCGCTGCTCTACACGCAGCAGCGTCCCGCGGCGTCCTCGGCGCCCGGCAGCACCTAAAATGGTGGATTTTGACTGGCGGAGCCTCTCCACCAATCAGAGAAGCTCGCCAGCCGGAAATCCCACCCCCTACTCGATCTGCAGGGACGCCCTTTCACGCGTCCGTAAATCCATACGGGCACTGCGACGGGGCTGGATCGGGCTGGACGCCCCGTGCTTTTGAAAAACCACATAAAATGTGGTTTTTCAAAAGCACGCGGCGCCGCCACTTGCGGGCACTCGACCGCGGATTGGCGTGTGGATTTACTCATGAGTAATCCACCCCAATTCGCATAATGGTGTAGATGACTTCCGTGGAGGTCGATCTACACCGTTTTTTTAACCCCATGTGAAAACGGCCATAATGAGAATAAGCATCATGTTTTTTTGCAAACTGACCCCAAAAATTGCTTGATTACTTTTCTTGTATCATTGAAAAGTTAGTAAAAGTGAATCAAGTTGGTGGCCTAATAAATGTAGGCCATTCAGTCTTTATAAATCTGCTATGTCGTGGAAAATTCTTACTTGGTTTCTACAGGTGAGGCTCCCAGCCAAGCACCACCGCAAAATAAGATGTGGTGGGCAGCAACAAGAGAGAATTCCTTTTCAGTGGTGGCACCCTGTCTAAGCAATGATGTCCATCTCACCCAGGCTCATTTGATGTATTCATTAAAATCTTTTCTACAGAGGCCTTTGTTATTCTCCCAAGTCTTCTTAACGATCATAGCACTGTTCTAAATTCCCACTGCTTTTCCATTGTTTTTTTGTTCTTCAGTGCTTACTCTTTGCTGATGGTTTTATCCTGATTTTATAATATGCTGTCTCTAGTCACAGCCTATGTGTGTATACATTATTGGGTAATCAGAAAGTGCAACAAATAAGGAAATAGTCATGCTGCTTCAGCATGAAGTATAAGCAAGACAACAGCAGATAAAATATGAAAGCAGTGTGCAACAATAATGTGGATCTCTGTAACATCTTTATATATGTGTTGTTGTGGCATTTATGTGTGTATGTGTGTCTGTTTTAGCATGTGGGTGTATGTATGCATGTGTGTGTGTGTGCGCGCGTGTGACAATTTTGCTGACGCTTGTCTCAATAATGTGTGATGCCACCATTTAGAAAAATAATCTGGAAATAAATGATTAGTCCAACATACCATCTCATCAGCAAACTGACATGAGCTGGCTAAGTGGGACAGATAATAACTAGTATTCAGTTCAGCTTGAAAGAATGACAAAATTTACAATTGGACATATTTAGACATTTGGTCAGCTTTTATAGAAACATGCGACTAATTGGTTATTTTTCCTCTTTTTGTGTTTTTTTTTCCTGCTTTTATTACACTGGAATATTAATGTATGTAACTGAGATCCCTTTTGAATGTAAACAAAAATGTAGTAACAATAATTAGCATTCATTTGAGAAGAGAAGTGGGGGTTAAAAGAGGTAGACACTGATTCAATAGCTAATTTTGGTTTAGAAAGTAATTACTTCTGAAATTAAAGACACAAAAGGGTGTGTTTGGCTTGTAAGACAGGTATTTTTATTTCAAATGAATGCACTAGTGCCTAAAAATCTACAATGATCCATACAATGTGTGCTAAATCTAGACCCTATTGGAAAATTGATATACTAATTTAAAATTGCATGCTGTTGGAAGTTCTCCATAGAGAAATAAGGAGGAAATAAGATGGGAGTAAGAGAAAGAAAGAGTGATTTTAAAAGATGGAATGTTCTGAAATTATTGGAAAGGGACAGAGCTTATTAAATTAAATTATAATTACAATATAATAATTATTAAATTCTAAAATGTCCATTTTTGATAATAGTTCCCAGTATCCCCTGGCCAACATAGCTGTGTGCATAACTTTCAAGTAGCATGTCCAAGGTAGGTGCTCACTAGCCATTGTTATTGGTGACACTATGGTGACCACAGCAATGAAAAACCTCCAAGATACCCTGTTATTAACAGCCCTGCTCAGGTCCTGCAGACTCAGGGTTGTGGCTTCCTTGATTGGGTACAGGTATGATGAGGTCTTCCTCTCTTCTTACTGCCTTCCATTTTACCACACATGATTGTCTTTTCACATGAGTTATGCCATCTCATCATATGTCCAAGGTAAGATAGTTTAGTCATCTTGGATTCTACTGAAAGTTTAGGGTTGATTTGCTTTGTCATCCATTTATCTGTCCACGGCATCTGTAGAGCTCTCCTCCAGCACTACAATTCAAATGAGTTTATTTTTCTTTGCCGTCCAGCTTCTATCACCATGCATAAAAATGGGAAATATTATGACCTGTGTGATTCTGACTTTGACATTTAACGATATATCTTTACACTTGAGAATATGATTGAGTTCCTTCATAGTCGCCCTTCCAAGTCCTTGGGCTTTATCGCACAAAATAGGTAAATCACACTTACAGCACAATAATAGCATCTTTAGCTGGGACTTATCATGTTACTTCATTACTTTTCTACTTGTTCTCCCAGTGGGATACCATTTGGAAAGTGTTTCTTTTACAAAGGAAGTCAGTAGTGGACTAATCATATGGAGATATGCCTCCATCTTAAGACCCCATTCAGTTATGGGTCTACTCCAGCTGAAACCAGCAAATAAGGTGAGGGTAGATTATGTGGCCCTCCGGATGTTGATGAATGGCAGCTCCTAGCAGTCCTCACCTTCACCTATACTGGTGTTGGCCTGCTCAGAACATTTAATTCAATAACCTCCGGAGAGCCACACAATCCCCATCCTTGCAATAGGAACCAAGCTTCACGCTGCTTGAGCAGTTTAAAATAAATAAAGCAAATATGTTAACGATTACCATATGTTGCTAGTGTTTTCTCCTCTCACAGAAAGAAAATTGTGTAGTGTTGCTTCTGGACTTCCCACACCTAAGATATTAAAGAGCCTTAAACACTATTCCTTCTTTCTCTCTCTCCTTCTCCATCCCTCCCTCCCTATCTCTCTCTCTCTGATTAACTATGGGAATGTTTACCTCTTGGCATAAAATAAGTAGATGGCCTTAAGAAGCATTTGATCCTGTTACAGATTTACATTACTGACAATCATGACAGCAAGAGATCCAACAGAAAAGGATGGTAATGTTTTCCTTTGCTGTACAGCTTGAAGTGGTAAGTGAGAGATGATACAAGTTCTGTGGGGGATCAAGAAGGTTATGTAGTCACAGATGGTGCTGATATTATGGGAAACAACATTTGTGTTTCACTGTTTATCAAAGGCAGTGAAGAAGGCATGAAAACTAGACTTTATTTATTCATTCATTCATTCATTCATTGTCCATGGCAATATGAAATAATAATGCAGTTGGTCTAGGACTGCAAAATAAATTAAGCCAATTTAAACCAGGGAAGTTTTCATCATATTCCAAACATTCTAGAGCAGATGGGAGATGAAGCGCATGATTAAAGTTGAGAAAATTGACTTGTATTTTCAAGTCCTTACTGATAACAGAGGTCTCTGCAGAATGAAGAGAAGAGAAGGTGATGAAAGCCACTGTTTTTCAAAAAAAGAAGAAAGGAGCAAATGGTTAGAACAGAGTTTCTCTATTTGAGCAAGAAGAAGAAGAAGAAAGCTCTAGTGAAACTTGCTTCCTTGTCATGGCTGAAGTCCAAAGGGGCCTATTGTATGTCCATGTGTACACCTATAGCTTTTTTTTTTCTTTCTTGTGGTGCATTTACAAAAAGTGAAAGCCTCTCAGAACACTCAACATTTTTCTTTGAACTTCTCCAGGTTAGACAATTAAGTTCAAGAGCTGTTCAAAAGGAAAGTCAGAGAGGAAAAAAATGCACTCATGGTCCATCATTTACCTCTTTCAAAGGGTCTCAGGCCTAACCTGTTTGAAGTTGGAGGAATTCAAAGAGCAGTTCAGAGATCTAGGGAAGAGGGAGACTGCTTTTGAAAATACATCTAAAGGGTGGAAAATGCATGTGATCTGAAGATGCTCCTGCATCTCTTTGGACCCTGTTTTCCTCAGAATTATAAAAGAAAATAACTTCCACAGTTTGTTTTCAAGGAAGGAAGGAAGGAAGGAAGGAAGGAAGGAAGGAAGGAAGGAAGGAAGGAAGGGGGATAGATCTTATATTTTTTTTAAATAGTTTTAGGACAATTAGACATTACTTTCAAAGACAGAGGTATTGATCACTTCAAAATATTCAAGACATGTCCTGTCCTGAATATATTAGACAAGGAGAGCAATCTCCTCCTGTTTTTTAAAAACCAATTATGTTCAACTTCACACATTTTGGTTTCATTTGTGCATTTGTCTACTAAATTCAGATGCAAATAGAAGTTTCCCAAAATTAAATGTGGCTGAAGTGCTTCACTTTCAGGTCTCTAAATACATCCTTTTCTAAATATTTTTTAAATAATTCAAATATAGACTCTGAGAAAGAAGTGGAAATGCACAATGGAATTTTTTTAGTGAATTATTTAAAGTTCAGGGGAGTTATTTTGCAGGCACTTCAATACAAAACAGTTTCCTTTCCTTGCAATGTAGCTAGCACAATTGTTTTGAGAACATGTTCTAACCACATTTTATCGACACCCCGTAGGAAAGGTACAAATGGTAAGGTGAAAGACAATGAGATGTCTTCCTGCGAACTTTCACAGAGAGTTCCTGTTGCTAAGGCAATAATGTTTTCTTCATTTGTAGATTTTCCTTACATGTTTATCTTAGGGTCTCTCAAACAGTAAGGATCACAGTGTTGTGTCATGTGAAGTAGAATGACACTATATTACATGGTAGTTGGAATTATGCAGTCTTGCAGATGCTGCTGGACTACAACTCCCAGCAGCTTCAGCCAGCATAGTAAATGGTGAAGAAGACTAGGAGTTGCAGTCTAGGAACGTGTACAGAATGACATGATGCCCACCTCTTCTCTAAAAAGATTTGATTTACTTGGTCACACTGGACTGGATTGGCTCTCCACACTTACAGGTTTCTCTTTCATGGATTTGATTACCTGCAGGTTTCTCCAATCCCTGCTCCCCTACCTTAAGCACTTCTTTTCCAGGGGAACCTGCCCTCTTGGCAGCTCTGATCAGGCTGCACAGCCCTTTGGTAGCCTCTTTTCCCAGCCTTCCAGTCTTCTGCAGGTCAGAAAAATGAGTACCCAGCTTGTTGGGGGCAATTAGCTAACACATTGTAAAACATTTACAGAGCACTTAGCTGATAAGCGGTATAGAAATACACATGCTATTGTTATTCCCTGACCTGGTTTTGGCCCTGGGTGTCTGTTTTCCCCACTTTGTCTCAGCTCCTTTCCCACAGATATGCACACACACACATATTTTTATATTTGTGGTTTTCCATTTTTGCAAGAGTACTTTGTCCCTAACCCTAGTGAATGTGGAAGGCCAGCTCTATTTATTGTGGTACCTGGTTGTTGGTGGGGGTTTTTTAAAAGTGCACATCCTCTTAATAACTTCCAGTTTTTAACGTCCAAGAGAATACTCTGCACACAGACAATCCTAAAGTTTCCAATACACTTAAGACAAATCCTTGATCCTCTTCCTCCTCCCTTTCTTTTGTGTTCTGGTTTCAAGATTATGGACCACCAGTCATGAGTATTCTTCTTTTCTATAACCATTTTCAGCTGAAGAGTGTGCAAATAGATAGATAGATAGATAGATAGATAGATAGATAGATAGATAGATAGATGACAGATAGATAGCAATATTATGTAAGTCCTCTTCTTCTCCATACCTCTCCTGGGGATCTAACACACACCTATACTCAGATCAGCAATGTCAGCAAACATAGCACACAGACTAGTGTGTTCTTGTTGCAAATTCAGATCTGTGAAATATTAGCTTATTTAATTAGCAAGTTTTTCCCCTGCAATAGAATCATCACACCAATTCTGCTGTCTTATTTAAGGAAGAAAACTCATCATTACAAAAATAAATGTGTTCCAATAGAAAGGTAAGAAAAATTTCAGTTCTAAGTAACTAACTAGGTTGAAAAGAAAGGGAGCCTTGCCTTTACCCCCCCCCCGCCCCGCAGTTCTTGGTAGAAAGCCAGGATATCTTCTTCCTCTTAAGGCGCTGAGATAAACTTGAAAAGGAGTGGGAAAGTGACTTCAGCAGCTCTCAGAGACTGTCAGTCTAGGTCAGAAGGTCAGCATCAGTTGTGCAGACAAAAGATAGCCTGATAAACCTGAAGAGATCTATCTCTCTATCTACCCAGGCAAATACATGTGTCTTGAGCATCAGCTGAATTGCACCTCTGCCATCTTTAACAAGCAGGAAACCCAGTAAGTAAACTCCAGTCAATATGCTCCAGGTGGTTCACATTCTCTAATAACAATATAAAATGTCTGAGCAATCAAATTTTCAAAAACAAAAGCAATGTTAACTATGCAGCAAAATAATAAAGAAAAGCCGTACTAGCACTAACAGTAGGGCTCAGTCTCTGTCTCAGGCAAAGATGCCATACCCTCCAACATTTCACAGATGAAAACTAGGATGTATGTGGCCAAGCAACATCAGAGAGTGGTCAAAATGGCAAAAAATATTAATGAAGAAGGACAGGCAAGCTAGGAGTGGCTGTGGCACTTTGCTTTGCCTAAGCCTACTGGGAAGGGCAAGATTCTAACTTGACAAAATCTCTCCTGATTGAGTTAATTTAGTGCAAACTAAATTGACTAGCAATGCTTGAGACCAGGGCAACTCTACCAGGTCAGCTGCTCACTGCTAGCTGTCCTAAACCTAGTACCATGTCAGTGCCTAGTCTTATCTGAACTGATTCTCAGGGGCCATCTCAGGGCAGGATCCAGGCCTGCCTGGTTCTCTTGTAAACATGGTGACTGCCTACTAGAATTGCTCCCTTACTGTTACAGGGGCCTGATCCAGGGGTGACTTACCAAGGTCAGAGGTGGAACCCAGAAACCTGCCCAAACAGCAGGATCATGATCCCACAATGAGTTGTCACATTTGAGAACCAGACCCAGGCATTGCATATTGGCAAGAGCAGATGGTTCTGGATTCACCACCCTGCATCCAGGAGTGAGATCCTGAATAGCCGTCCCTTCCTTCAATGCCAAATCTCACTAATGGTTATCTTTGGCACTGAGAGCAATCCAGTTGTGTATGTTGATCAGGGTGTGGGTCTTACCTGGACCAGCATTAACTGAAGGTGAGGGTGCTCAAAGGGGATGATCCCAGTTACCTTTCTATTGCTTCTAAAGCTTAATAAAGGAGTTGGCAGCCACATGGAAGTCAGATTCATTTCAGAAAATTACAATGGACATATCCCTGGGGAGGGGAGCATAGTTACTTGGGAAAAGCATCTGAATTATAAGCTACTGGCCTGTGGTATGAAAGAGGCCTTCCTCTCATCTGCCTCAATGGTGTCCCAACATTTACAGCAGAACATGAAACAGCATCCTGAGGCACAACTGCACAAACCATGTAGTATTCCCCCTCTGCCATTTAGAGAACCTACCTCACTGTTGCTGTAACAGGTCAATAACATTGCTACAGGCAAGGTTTTGTCTCCTGTCATATTACAATTGTGATGCAATGTATATGAATACTTTCTTTACTCAGGAAAGGGATTAGTTACAATTAAGTTATTTGTAACTAATTACTTCTGCATCCTGTCCCTGGTGCCTTATGCCCATGCTGCTGCTCCTCCTTATTTCTTATCCAGTTGTCATTTTACAGCATGTAAAAGTGAGATAAGAAAGGAACACTATACACTACTTGCATTTGTGACTGCTGGCTTCCATGTCGATGGGGAAGTGAATCCACTCCAGGTTTTAGTCTAAACTTTAAAGGGTGTTTCCATCATGCAAAATCCTACTCCTGAGTTCTTCTGAAGTTCAGACTAAGCTGTGGATTGGTGGCTCAGTGGTTAATCCAGTGGTGAATCCACTTTCCACTATTTCCTTGTGCTCTCTGCACTTTGCATGTACAGACTGGGCCCCAAAGGGAGAGCAGTAGCAGAGGGGAGGAAAAGCCACTTGCGAAGGGGGGAATCTGCTGTGGAAATTGATCTCATCAGGCCCCCCAAACCAGAAGTCAGCCTTGCCCCTGCATCCACAAGATGTCAGGGAGAGGATTTCCTGCACGAGGATCGCTTTTTTTCCCTTAGTGAACTTTCTAGTGCCTTGCAGCCTTGAAATGGCAATCAGGAGTTATTCTGCCTCCCTTTTCTGTGGCTAATTCATTTCAGAAAATGGACAGCAGATGTAGGAGCTTGTCAGTCCAGCTGACTTAATTTCTCAGAGGTTTGTTTTGCAGGGGGTGGAGGTGGTATTATTTAACCAGCATGGGCCTTAATTTTCTGCTGCAAAAGCAAGTTATTGTGGAGCTCCTAGCTATGCAACTTAATGATAGTTCCCTATCCTGTATATTCCCCATTAAACAAGCGGCACATTAGAAGTCCAGTTGCAAGAAAGCTGTGCTTTGATTTGCCCATTGTATTGCATTGTGAGCTGGGAATGTCCTGTGGAGGCAAACAGATGAGAACATTTTGTTAAGAGCCCAACCACAATGCCTCCGCTGTAGGTCGGCCACTCAAGGCTTTTTTTCCTCCCTATTGGTGCACCGGTGGTATAAGATTAGGGTCAGTTCTGAAAATATCTGGAAAGCTTCATTGTTATCTAATAGTTTTTTAACCCGGCAGGGAAGAACATTTAGGCATAAAGAAAAAAGGAACTGCATAAAGCCTTAAACATCCTGAATGATCTTTTTAACCTCTCTTTAAGACCGTCTTTATTTTTTCTGAGGGCGGAGGAAGGAGAGATTACATGAGTTGTTTGTTCTTTCTATAGTAGTTAACTATGGTTTAAATGGCATGAAGAAGATCAAAAAGGCAAAGAGAAATCAGGTTCTGCTACTTACACAGACTCAAAGCCCCAGTGAGCTAAAGAGGCTAACCGTTATTCAACGTAGGCACACAACATTTGATCCCAGGTGTTTTAGTGGTCCACTTTCACATATTTCTCTTAACTAGGTCATGAAACAACCAAAGTTCTCACAGTAGCATTGCCAAAATGGGCATTTTTCACTGCAGAAGATTCATCTCTACCAAAAATAGTGCCCTGTTCTACTGACAGTAAACTGCTTGCCTGAGGCTTTGGTTATAAAGAGTGGAATAAGTAGAATTATAGTATTTGGCTTTGCTTTCTTCATCCATTAGTACTTTTTTTGTTGAGGAAATGTGGAGTTACATATTGCAAAGGGGGGAAAAAGAGATGATGCTTGCCAGCCTCAATATGTCTACACTGCAATGGATTTTGCCCATGTGAGTTTCCTTATCCCCCCGCCCCCACATGCCATCATTTTTCCTAGTACATGGGGGGGTGATGGTTCATTGGTTGGCAAGTGGGTCTGGATCCACTGCCCTTTCTGTGCCAAGGCTCCTTAGCTACAGCTAATATATATGTGGTCATTTTTTACTCCAGCAATATGTTTGTATGTGTGCTTAATTTTCTATCCCTCTCATACATCCCCCCCTTTACCACTAGGGCTACATTTACTAGGGATATTCTCAAGACAGAAATGCAAGGCACGCATTATCACACTCTCCAACTGTCCCAATTTGGCAGAGACAGTCCCAATTATTCCTCTGTCACCTTGCTTTTTCCGATGCTTTTAAAATGTCTCTGTTTCTCTCCTCCTTCTCCCACTTTCCCCACTGTCCTTAGCTTACTTCAGTTGCTGAAAACTGAGGCCATTTCTGCACTATGCTGTTATTGTGCTATTATTCCACTTTCAACATCCTATGGAATCCTGGGATTTGCAGTTTAGGGAGGGCTGTTTAGAATTTGCAGCCAGAGAGCTCTTTGGCCTCAGTAAACAACAAACTCCAGAATTCCACAAGATGTTGAAAATGCCCAGATGATGGACTTGTGGCAGGAAAGGAGTCCATTAATGGGTTTTTTTTCCAGTAATGAAAAAACTCTGATTAGCAATGGAAAGGGATGACATCATGTGGTAGGACCCGTGCTGGACAGGGAACAACACATGGCTTTGCCGGGATGATGACTTCGTGCAGTAAGGGCCTTAGTTTTGGACCAGGAGTCCAATCTGTCAAGGTCATATTGAATTCCGATTTTCTCAGAAACATAAGCATACTATAAATAAAGAGTTTAATGAACATTATGTTAGAAATGACAGGACACGCTATAGAGAATTCCTTCATTCCTATAGAGTGGCAATGGATGCAGCGAAGAAGACCTTCTTCTCTGCACGTATTGCGTCTGCGATTTCTCGTCCAGCAGAGCTGTTCAGCGTGGTAAGGGATCTGACTCAGATACCCACTCCCCTGAACTCGTTGTTAGAACCTAACGTAGCTTGCTGTGACGCCTTGAATAATCATTTCGCAGATAAAATCTCTCAGATAAGAGCCGACTTGGATGCCGGTGTTATAGCAGAGGTCACAAATGGAGCGTCCAGCGACCCCGTGAATAAGATTATACTGGATCAGTTCCAGTCAGTGAGTACCGAGGACGTAGACAAGCTCCTTGGAAAGGTAAGAAGGACAACTTGCCCTCTTGATCCCTGCCCTTCATGGCTGGTCGTCCAGGGAGGAGTTGCAATTAAGACCTACTTAAGACATATTATTAATGCATCCTTCAGGGAGGGCAATTTTCCAGCTTGTTTAAAAGAAGCGATTATACGGCCGCTTCTAAAAAAGCCCTCCCTAGATCCCCTGGATATGAATTATTGCAGACCAGTCTCCCATCTTCCATTTTTAAGCAAGGTGATCGAGAGGGCTGTTGCCCTTCAGCTCCAAGCTGTCTTGGATGAAACAGATTATCTAGATCCATTTCAAACTGGCTTCAGGGCAGGATATGGAGTCGAGACTGCCATGGTCGCCTTAGTGGATGATCTACGCCTAGGTATCGACAGGGGAAGTGTGACCCTGCTGGTACTCCTGGACCTCTCAGCGGCTTTCGATACCATAGACCATGGTATCCTTCTGGAACGCCTGAGAAGGCTGGGGATCGGAGGCACTGCACTTAAGTGGTTCCGGTCCTATCTCTCAGGTAGATACCAGATAGTGATGCTTGGGGACAGCTGCTCCTCGAAAAAGGAGCTTAAATCTGGCGTCCCTCAGGGCGCCGTCCTGTCCCCAATGCTATTTAACATCTACATGAAACCGCTGGGAGAGATCATCAGGAGGCATGGAGCAAGGTGCTATCAGTATGCTGATGACACCCAGATATATCTCTCCATGCCTCGGATAACAGCATCAACTAAGGATGGCATCTCACCTCTAAATGAATGCCTAGAAGCAGTAATGGACTGGATGAGGAAAAACAGACTGAAGCTGAATCCAGATAAGACGGAGGTACTTGCTGTTAAGGGCCCCAGCCCAGGTATAGAGGTTTGCCAACCAGTTCTAGACGGGGTCACACTTCCCCTGAAAGACTGTGTCCGCAGCTTGGGGGTGCTCCTGGACTCGCCACTTCAGATGACAGCTCAAATTGATGCGGCAGCCAGGAGTGCCTGCTATCAGCTTCGGCTGATACGCCAGCTGCGCCCCTTCCTGGACTCGGAACACCTAAAAACAGTGGTACATGCGCTGGTAACTTCACGGCTTGACTTCTGTAATGCGCTCTACATAGGGCTACCCATGTGCTTAGTCCAGAAACTTCAATTAATTCAGAATATGGCAGCCAGGTTGGTCACCGGAAGATCTAAAACTGACCATATAACACCTATTTTGAAGTCTTTACACTGGCTGCCTATTAGTTTCCGGGCACAGTACAAGGTGTTGGTTTTTACCTTTAAAGCCCTTCATGACTTGGGGCCAGCCTACCTGCGGGATCGCCTTCTCCCATATAATCCGCCCCGCACACTAAGGTCCTCTGGGAGGAATTTACTGCAGCCAATCAGAACTAGGTTGGCTGCAGTTACCCAGAGGACCTTTTCTTCTGTCGCTCCTAAGTTATGGAATGGCCTGCCGGAGGAGACCTGGCACATTACCAGTCTTGACTGCTTTAAAAAAGCAGTCAAGACGGTTCTCTTCCGACAGGCCTTCCCAGATTAGTGTTCCACCGCCTCTCATCATTTGTCTTTTTGTGTTAATCTTGTTTTTAATTTGTTTTAATAACTAAGGTGTTTTAGGGGGATAGACGGGTTGGTGGGTGGGGAGGATGGGGTGCATTTTAATGTTTTAATGTATTTGTATATTTTGTAATGCCGCCTCGATCCACTGGGAGAGGCGGGATAGAAATAAATTTTATTATTATTATTATTATTAGAAAGGCACTCCTGAGAGTCTGGTTAAAGCATAAAAAAATCTCTATCACTCCTTGCCATTCTGGGTTTCACTCCACGAGGCCTTTTATAGGTTAGAGAAACCTCAAATAGGAAAATGGATTACCTATAAAGATATACTTAAATCAGAGGGAAATTCAGTTCAATGAAAAACAAAAAATGAACTTATCTTACAAGGTTATACATCACACTGGTTACTGCATAGACAGTTAGTAGAAAAATTTAAAATTGACAACAAACTAATGGGGATATCTCTAGAGGACACAAATTTGATAAATTATTGAAACCTCAAACAAACCAAAAAGTAAAATTTATAAAATATTATTAAACTTAGAAAGAGAGCAAAATCTAGTGCGAGACACAATGATCAAATGGGTCCAAGATATCAGGCATACTATAAATTTGGACCAATGGGAAAAATCATGATTTCTAAATCAAAAATTCACAAACTGTTATAATTTAAAAGAAAATTATTTTAAAAGTTTTTATAGATGGTATTGAACTTCAGTTCAGCTAGCAAAAATTGAATAACAGCGATAATAATGGGAAATGTTGGAAATGCTATGAAAAAGACTCCTTTCACCATATTTGGTGGTGTAAAAAAGCTAAATAATTTTGGTCTATAATTCACAAAGTAATGAAGACTAATTTCCCACTATTGCTGTAGATTTATCTACTGAATATTTTTGACATTTTTGATTCTCAATTTAGGAATAAATATGCTAGAATTTTATCACAGATGATCTACGTGGCCAGAATAACTTTTGCACAAAAATGGAATGAGCCTCAAATCCTGAAAGTTGAAGATTGGATATTTAAGTTATATGACTTAGCAGAAATAGACAACCTGACTTCTTTGCTGGTGAATAAATCTGTTAAATCCTTTAAAGATGAATGGGAAATCTTAACCCCTCTTTGGGAAGACAGATGGAGGAAATGACTAAAGTTTGGCTAATAATGGTAAAGAATAGGTTTAAGTCATATATGTTCCAGGACTTTTCTGATTCAGAAATTCACCTCACAAGCGGGTTCAAACTTTGGAAGTTAGTTTTATGCATGTTTTAATTAATTCTTTTTTAGTTAAGGTCTTCAATTTTCCCATAATATATACATCAATTCTACTTATTCTTGTCTGTGTTCTTCTTTCCTTTTCTCTTTTTTTTCTATTTGTTATCATTATTTTCTTATTCTATTTTGCTGTTTGTTATTGTACTTTTGTAAAAATCCTTTTTGTTTTTCATTTTTTGTGAATGTCTGTTATAACTATGTTTTTTATTTATTTGTTTTTGGCAAATCTTCAATAAAGACTATATGTAAAAAAAGAATTCTGATTTTCTCCTTTGGGGGCTTCACAACTCTGGCCATTTTCACACTATACACCATTAGCACATCAGGTCTGCACTCTTCCAATTTAAGCAGATGAGTAGCGGTGTTGCCACCAGTGTTCCTTCTGCATTACACCCTCTCTGGCCACTCCCTTGCCCCACCTTCACTTCACCCCACTTCCCCTGATTGGGTGGTTTTTGGTGGTTTTCTGGTAAGCTGTACTAGTGCAGTAATATTGTAACAGCATGACACACCAGTACACTATTGTACTTTTGTACTATAATGCTTAGAAATGCATTTAAAAATATAAAGCTTTAACTCAAAGGAGAAGTTTAAAATAAACATGGAGAGGTGATAGATTTTGAAGTTACCATACCATGGGAGTAACTGAGGGAGGGACAAGCTGGGAACGCCCACCCCCCACCCTCTGCTGGATCCACTATAACTGGAACGGCTATCAAGCATTATAACGGTATCGCACTGAGCTGGCTGATGGGATTGAAGCACTAAAGGAGGCTCTTAACAGATTTTTTTTCTGAAATAGTATAAAGTGAGGATGGGATAGCAGCTGGATAGTGATGACACCTGGAGATGCGATGGCAGCTGGATAATGATGACGTTGTGTGGTAGCATGGCTCCTTGACTAGAAACAACCTGCTGCTGTTGCACCATAGCAACATTGTGCAGAAATGGCTTCCATTTCTACCACTACCAATTTGGTGCTATGTTGTCAAAAGTGGTACTTCAGAACTGAAGTTTCCTGTTTTCACTAGGATTGCATAGAATATAAGATTGAAATAGGTCTAAAGTCAGAAAAACAAGATCACTTCAAGAGCATTTGAAAGGATGTGACAGAGTTGAAAAGGAGGAGGTTCTAGTCAAAAGGAAGAAGGTGTTTTAATACAGCATGGGTGGTTTAGTTTTAAACCAAGTACTAATTTGTATGTCTACAGACCCTACCATTAATTAAATAAATAAATTAAATAAAGAAATAAAGAAAGAAATGATAAAGTCTAATATGCCTAATTTCCCTCCCATTTTCCTGATGCATACTATCAGTTCTCAAATGGCATACTTTTCTTTTTCAAACTGCACAATTTGTGTCCAACTGCACAGGAAAGACAAAAACCCCAAAGGAAGAAAACATTCTTAATGTTTACTGAATGATTTTATATTCCAGACAAGAGGCTTGGACATCATGGATACCAACAGAATGTATTTATATCTTGTTTCTTTACTTGCTTAGTGGGTTTGATCATCTACTATGGAATATAATTTCCAGTCCTATATATCTTCTTTGCTCAGTCACAGGACTGCAGGCTCTCTGCTCAAACATTTCCTACAGTGTGTCAAAGTGTCTTAGGGAACTGATACAGGCATCACTCACTTATTTGACAGGTTAGGGACCAGAGCACTGTCAAAAAGCAGAAACTGTTGAAAAGCAAAAACCCATGTACAGACTGAACAAAAATATGGTATGGAGTCAATTAAGACAAAAAGTGGAGTGTGATCACAAATATTGTATAATAGATGCAGTGCACAAAATTTCTAAGAGTTTGACAGTGCCTCTCTTAGAAATGTTGTGCAGTGCATTTCTTGTCCATATTTACCACCATCCACTGCTTTTTCTCTGAATCAAACCAACCTCATCTCTTTATTCAGTCAGTGTACAGACTGAACAAAAGATGGTGCCAAGTCAATCAAGTGCAAAAATGGTGCAACAATCCATTCTTTTGACCATTTTCATTTTTCACCTTTCAAGTTCAAAGTTGAAAGGGCAGACCACATGTCGAATATGTGGGTTCTGATTGTAATTGAAAAGGGTCAAAAGTGTGGATCATTGAAAAGCAGACCATGAAAAATCAGGGGATCCCTGTATAGATAAGTTTTTCTCAGACTTTCCATTAGAGCATATTAAGATACAGAAGTACACAGTATTAACTTGTTTGCCCTGTTTCTCATACCTTCATTAATTCAACTGTGCTAACTTGTATTGAAGTCAAAAACACTGACAGTTGTGAGGGTGTTTTTCTGCATGTTTGATCAGTTTTCCGTAAATGAGCTTGGATGCTTTTGATTTGGAACTGTAACGCTATTAGATTTTTCAAACATCATAGGTTGATGTAATGCTAATGGGTAGGGTTAAATTCCTGCTTGCTGTTGCCTAGAGGTTTACGTGAAAGCTTTATTCTCTGGAGTCCAACAAAGGAATCACCTCTGTGGGGAGAAATGCTTTAATCTCTTTACCTCTTTTGAAATAAGAACTTGCCTAGGGACACACTGACTCATGCTGATCTCTTTGGCTCCCTAGCATCACTGTATTTGGAAACACTGCTTGCAGCAGGTTTCTGGTGGAGGGCAAGAAAGCTGTGGACACCTCAAAGGTTTTACAGACAGATCCTCCTCAGGGATCTGGCCTGATTTGAAGTCACAAGGTCTGGTCTTTCAAAAAGGTGTGTGTGTGTGTTAATATTCAAAGCCTGTGTTCATATCTGCCATCTTGCATTACTGCACTAGCAACTGATTTTGCTGCATTAAGTGTGCATGGAGTTATAAGGGAGGAAAAACACTCTGTAATGCTCTTATGATGAGCTGGGAAAGTGATGTTCTTAAACTCTCTGGAAAGATTATGGGTAAAACATCATGACTTGTGAAATCTGTTAAATATGCATTTCCTAAGGCTGTCCAGTGTCCAGCTTTGCCCCAGGCCTATCTCAGGAACACCAGTGTCTCTAAGGTGCTACCATAATGAACCATTAGCTTCCTTTGGTCTGAATGAGATGATTGTGTCAGATGAGATGATTGTATCTATTTTTCAGAGGGTACAAACGTAAATAGAATTAGGGTAACTAGCTAAGCTCAGACACATCAGGGTAAAGAATAAGTGTAGGAGAATCTCCATCTTCTTTTACCATATTCACCATGCCAGCAGTGATCAAGGAATTCATAAAGAGGCCCAAGTACACAAATGATGTCCAGCAGGAGGCACCACAAGCTGGCCTGAAGTGGAATACTCAATGTTGTCTCTTCTCTATCAAGGTGTATTGTATCCCCCAAGACTACTGTTTTAACAGGACCATGCTATTTAGGTCAGTAAATAAAATCCACAGTAGTATGCCTCTTCTTCCCATGGGATGAAGACATACCCCACACATAATGGTAGGGTCAACCACGAATAGGGTAGGAACAGGAGGAATATTCTGAAACATCCAATAGGTAGCCAGTGTTTTTTGAGTGATGAGAAACCCTAATAAAAAGAATCCTGAAATGATTCATAATTCAAAACATATTTTGCACAGAATTTGCACATGTTGTTTTGGGAAGAAGGCAGCATTTTATGTGCAGGAATATTATTTTGTGAACAATGTTGCTTTTTGTGCAGAAAATACTGTTTTATTGGCGGGGTGGGGGAACATGTGCAGATTTTGCACAGAATAAGTCCCAAACTGTATAAACGGTGTGGTTTTTGAAGACTTTCTTGCAGTGGCAAGAACAGTGCTAAAATTACTTGTTGCTTACCTTGAGAATAAACTTAGAGAAGAATTACATTATTGGAACAGGATATACATGAGAGAGGGATTAGTGTCCAAATTGTGAAACCAGACTTAGCTTTGACCCTACAAAACGTTTGCAGCCACTGAAGCTTCTGTTCAGGCAGGAAAGAGTATTGGACCAACCCTTCAGAAAACTAGTTTCTGTGCCTTTAAAAATGCTGGAGGAGCCATAAATGACATCAATTAAGCAGCGTAAAAGTCACCGACACACTTTTGAATTTTGAGATCAATAAGAACATGCTTCTGAAGCAGCAACTCAAAAACTCAAATGGCTTGGTATGATTTATATGCTTAATTAAAGGATTATAAGAATTCATTAAGAACTTACATGACTTGTCAGTGTCTTCAACATGCTCATTCTGGGTTAGTTTAAAACATAAAACCTCAGCTACAGAAAGAAATGGAATGATTGAATCACATCTTTTGAAAGTTTGAAGAAAATAGGTCCTGGTTTAAATGCACAACACTTTTGTATGAAATATAACAAGTTGTGACTCACTGGGGAAAATATGTAACTCAGAAACTGAACAACCTGAATATGCCCATTTCCGCACTACACTCTTATGGTGCTATTATTCCACTTTCAACATTCTATGGAATCTCGGGGTTTGGCCTCAGTAAACTATAAACCCCAGAATTCTACAGGATGTTGACAGTGGAATAATAGCACTATAACAGTGTAGGAAGGAAATGGGGTATGTTACAGAAGCTGATAAATTTAGCTTGCATAGCGCATAGGTGGCAGGTAGTTATTTGCACATGAGAAAACAACTTCACTTAGGGATTCTTGAGCAATTTGATCTTTGAGAATGTCTGCATGGACCAATCTGATCTATACCTCTTAGACCAAGCAAATACCAGTTGAGAACCAGAGATTCATGACATTTCCTGAATAGCATTAGGGTTGGGATCAAAAACAAAACTGCTGGTATTGTAATTCTATATACAAAACTATGATGAAATCACATTTGTGATGGCATCTAATCACCACATTTCAAAAAGGATATTGTACAGCCAGAATTCCATTCCCTACCCAGTGTTGCCCTGTAGTTTGGGAATGCCATTTCCAAGGAAAGCAAGAAAAGAGAGATATATAGAAGTGGCTCTACTTGGAATCGCATACCATGTTAGAAGAAAAACCAAGGTCATTGCAACCTGGTACCCTGGTATTTTTCTTGTCCAGGCCTCCTTCTCTTCACTGGCTCCCTTTCTACCCCTCCCCAATTCTGTGCAAGGATAGTTGGTCATCCTAGGAGGCCAAACAGGAATATTTTGCTCCTTTGTGGTGCGCACAGGTTCAGGTTGGCTTTCTTTGCCTACTCTGCAGAGCTTAACCTGTGGCTGGCTAAAGGTGTATTGGCTGCTATTCTGCTTGTAAATAAGGCAAGTGGTCACCATTTGCTGAGGATGTGCAGGTGGTCTTGACTAGGGACATGTTGGTATACTTCTAGAGAAAGTGGCCTGCTCAGAGACTGAGCAGGCCAGAGACCTGTGCTCTAGGGCAATGAGACCCATGTGGAAGATAAGGTTGGATCTTTGTGGCTGGATCATTGCCAGCTGCCTGGAGCTGTGACCCTCCTCCACACTTTATGGTGTGGCTGGGACAAAGGAAAGGAATAGTTGCTTTTCCTAGGCTGGGAGTATTTGCCCTAATCTGAGAGGATTTAGGCTTTTAGCTTGGAGTAGGTTGCCACTGCACATCACTTCATCTATGCTGATCCTTCTCATTGGATTCAATAAATTGTGGTTCTAGTTTAACCAGTCTTTGGCCATTTCAGCATTACACTGTTATAATACTATTGTTCCACTTTCAACATCCTGTGGAATTCTGGGTTTGCAGTTTACAGAGACCAGAGAGCTATCTAGCTCAGAATTCTAACTGTCCCTCCCTAAACTGCAAACCACAGGATTCCATAGGATGTTGGAAGCAGAATAACAGCACTATAACAGTATAGGGCAGGAATGGCCTTTGTGTCTAGTTCTTTGTTTCCTCTCTCTTGTTGCAAAAGGTGCCACAAAAGGCAATCAAAATGTTCAGGGAGTGGAACAATTCCACAGTAAGGAAAGATTTCAGTCTTTGCGGCTTTTGAGTTCAGAATGAAAGGCAAGTTAAGGAGGAAATGCTAGAAGAGTATAAAATATCATTTAGAGAATGTAGATAGGGAACTGCTTTTTTTTTCATTGCTGTTAATAACATTAGAATTCAAGGTCATTCAATGAAGCTGAAAGATAAAAGGCGGCATTTCTTCATGTATCCAGTAGTCAACTTGTTGGATTTGATTCCATAAGACACAGTGATAGTCACATCTTAGATGGTTTTAAAATGTAATTATGCAAATTCATGAAAAATAAGACTTTTAGTGACAGTAATATGCTACACCTTGGGTATATCTGCACCACAGGGTTATACTGCTTTGATACCACTTTAGCCATCGTGGCACACTCCTATGGAATCCTGAAGTTTGTAATTTTGTGAGGGGATGAGTCTCCTTTGCTAGCAGTGTTCTAGTAATGGAACTCAGGAAATTGTATTAGAGATTTCTGAGTCCCCTACTAAACTATACACCCTAGTATTCCACAGGATAGAGCTGTGACAGTTATAGTGGTATCAAAGCACTGTAATTGTGCAGTGTGGATATTAGTCTAGAATCAAAGGTAGCAAATTTCTAAATACTAGTTGATTCAGAACAATAAAAGTAGATGGTTATTCTCTCAGCTCCTGTGTGGCCATGTGCTTTTGTTTATACACATGTACACAATTTATGCAAGGGTACAAGTGTGTAACTTTCATGTGCATGTCATTATTAGTGATGCTGTTCTATGGGAGGATCTAACCAGAGATGTGGTATATAAGCAACAGATTTTTTTTAGATTTTTTACTATGTTATTACTCAAATGATAAATAGCTATTTCTGAGTTGCAAAATACCTATAGTACACTCACTCCAAGTCCGACAAACATAGGCCTATATCCAAGGCTAGTCCAAACTAGAGTAGCCCCATTGAACCAATGAAATCTACATAAGTGTTGCCTTATGTGAGTCATTATCCATTTCTGCATGGTGTTGCTGTCCCACTGGGGGGACGGGATGGCAGCAGTCCACAGGTCATGCTTTTGCGCAACATCATGTGGTCCCGCTGCCATCCCATCTCCATGAGTTGTGATTGCAGGATATTCGCTTACTGGATTAATCTGTGAAGATCCCATGATTGTGCAATGGTCTCAAACTTACCTGCCATACAGAAGGTCAGGAAGTGCGATGGTTATGCTTCCTTCCTCAGTGCAGCATGGGAAAGAGCCCAGCTGCACTGCAAAAGATCCAGCCTTATCCTGCACATGGATCTCATGCTCCCTTCTGCAGGAAGCTGGTCAGGTGTGGAGAGGAGCATTCTTTCATGTTCCCTTCTCAGCAACAGCACAGCTAGGATTGCAATGGGACAATGCAGGAGAGCATCATTGTGCAGAAATGGTGATTGACTAATTTGTGTCTACTCTATTTGGCACAGAGCCAGCATGGTCTAGTGGTTTGTGTGTTCGACCATGACCCTAGAGATGAGGGTTCAATTCTCCTCTTGGCCATGGGATCTCTCAGCTTCAGAAAACCCCATGATAGGCTTGCCTTAGGCCCTTTTTGCACCTTACCTGGTGCCGCTGGCATCACGAGGAGACCACGCAAGAAGCCTCTTGCGAGAGGCACTCCTGTCCCCTCCACTTCCCCTCAGCACACGCTCTGTGCTGGGCGGAAGGAAGTGTGAGGGCTCCACCCCTTCCTTCTGCAGCACAGCCGGGTACTTTCCCAGGCTGTGCTGGGGGAGGAAGTGTGATGGGCCAACACAGTAGGACGCTATATTCAGAGCTCCAGTGTTTTCACTTTTTAACAAGGTTTCTATTAGTTTTATACTCCCTCAAATCATCTCGTTGCTAGATTTTGTTTGAGGTTTTAATCTGTTAACCTTCTTTTGCCATGAGCCTTTTAATTTAGCCTGCTAAATGTATACGTTATCAGGCCTTCTGCAAATTAACTGATTAGCCGACCTAGCTGCCTGGAATCTCAGGAACTTTACAAGAATCCAAAACTTCTTATTTGGAAACTATTAAAGCGAAAGAGAAGTGTTTTTAGGATAACATTTGGTGTTGTGATCTTCCTTATTAGTAGAGCTGTTGGAATAAGCTCAGCGGAAAGAGAATTGCATTCAGAGGGAGTGTGATGGCCATGCGTCTGGAGGCTCCCCACAGAAGGTAAGTGTGAGTGGGGCCCGGGAGGGATGCATGATCGTGCATCATTTTCAGCAACGAACCAAATACGATACGATGTGTGATCACCATCTACTGGCCTTGGGAATGTTGTGCGATTGCAAGGACATCATGTGAAAGGTCCTTACAATCACACGATGCTCCCAAGGCCATTTCGCAACAGGATTGACATGTGAAAAGGGCCTTAGGGTTACTCTGAGGCTATCACTGAGGCCCTCAAACATCTCCCAGCACCTCACAAAGGAAAATAATCCATCCTTCTTAAGTTTTAAAACTAACTCTGTCTTTTTAGGGACAGTAAAAGGCATTTTGCCATGTCCTGTGGTTTGTTTTAGGGTTCTGTTTTCCTTTCTGGTTTAAAATAGATATTTCCTGGGCCTAAAATCCCAGAGGGAAGATTTTAAAAGAATTGAATCCCCAACCCCACTCTCAAATGTGTGAATGGCATTTTGAATTCAAATTTTTCCAAAAATAATAAACAATTTCAGTGAGGAGGGGTGTGTGTGGAAGGGGAGAGGTGTGACCCACCAGAGTCCCATGGGGGACCAATGTATTTTTGCCCCGTGACAGTTGTCCACCCCTTCCCTAGCGCACAGGGCCAGTACTGGCTTAGTTGTAGGTTGGAAAAGATGAAGGTTGGGGAAAACTGTGGGCCTTTCTGCACTACACTGTTATAATGCTACTATTCCACTTTCAACATCCTGTGGAATTCTGGGGTTTGTAATTTACTGAGGCCAAAGAGCTCCCTGGCTGAAATTCTAAATGCCCCTCCCTCAACTGCAAACCCCAGGATTCCTTAGGATGTTCAAAGTGGAATAACAGCACTAGAACAGCAGAAATGGCTTCTCTCTCTGCTGTTAGTAGATCTTTTTATATTAGGAGTGGATTTTCCTTTTTCTTCTCCCATACTAGATAGTTGGCAAAATGTCAGGGGCTCTGCTTCACTGCTAAATTAATCAAGATTCATTTTCAAAGGACGTTTTAAACTATCTCCATCTTTTCTGTCTCAGAGATGTCCAAGCTCATCCAGTAAAATGGAGAAAATAGGTTTTACTTCTAGTGTGAAATTTTGACAGTTGTAAAAATTGGCTTTGCAGTTCACTAAGCTTTGAAATAGTTGGCTTTTTCTCCTTAACATGTACATGTGCATTCATGAATCTCCAAGAAACTGCTCATGAATATACTATGAGCTCCAAAGCAGGGTTTTGTTTTTTGAGGAGTAGGAGGAGTGTCTCTACTAATCAGGGTTCCCAAAGATGCAAATTATCAGAACATAGGTTTATGACAATAATAGGTAAAGGCCACTACTTATTTATTTAAACAGTGGGCAACAATTTAATGGAAACAGATCTTTCGATGTTCAATTACTGTGAAAATGAGGCTGAACTGTGAGGACTTAATACAGATTTGGGCCATGATTCAGCCACAGTTAGGGCCAAGATTTCATCCATTTGAATGAAAGTGTCCTTGGAGCTTATCATATGGGAGTGGTGGGCCACTGGGGCATTTATTGGAGGCTTCAGAAGGCCATACCTCATCATGTCCCCCACCCTTTGAATGCTTATGTTTTTATATATTTTTTTAAAAAATGCCTTTTTTTTCTCTCCCCCAGTTGCTTTAAACCCCAGAGACTCCATTTTGAAACCAGAAGGTCAAGGGACCAATTTTCATCCTTTGGGACTCTCCAGGATCCTCTCCACAAAAGTCTATCTCTTGTTCTGAAAAATGAGACAGGAAGTTATTCATGTTTCTTCATGGGCAGAAAGGTTGGTCCAGGGAATATGGGCCCCAAGGACTTTAAAAACAGCCTTGAAATCCTGCATGTCACCCCACAACCAAATTTCTTCCCACTCTTGCCTAAGGTGGGGGGACATTTTTATTAAAAAAATACAAATCAACAACATTGCTGAAGTGATCACAAAAATAATCTGTGCCCTATGGGCCCCATTTTCTTCAACCCTTTCATATGGCCTTTCTAGATGTGCCCAATTCAATTCGAGGATCATGATATCAACAAAACTAAAAGTTTCTGTATTGCAGAATTTTCAAGTTCAGGACTGCAGTATCTGCTGATGTCCTACCTGGAGGTGACAGGATAAATGTATTATCTAGCTACAATTGTACTGATTTTCAATTGTATCACTGCTTTGTTCGGGGGGAGGAATATCCTTTCAGAGACTGCAGTATCATTGCCAGAAGCATTTTCTTTCAGGAACGCTACTTTTGTGAAACATGTGGAAAGCAAGGTAAACAAAGATAAGGTGTCATGTAGCAAAATTTCTAGTCCTCTAGTAGTTTGTCAGGTCAGCAGTAGATCGGTCTGTAAATAATGCCTTTAAATGTTGCTGGTTCTGTTCTGTGCAAGAGTCAAGATAAGTTAGAAAGAGAAAAAGCAGCTGAATCATGTTTAAAGTAGGTATGGGGGTAAGTGTTGCCTGTTGCCTGCATGAACTCCCCCAAGGCAGTTTTTCAGTTCTCTACAGTTCCCCAGAGCCCCCTCCATCCGCACTGGAAATTTGGGGCTAAAATTGGCTCTACACCCAATAGGTAGTGTGAGGGGGGGTTTTGTACCCTGGTCTAGTTTAGTTTCAGAAGAGTTTTCTCTGTCTCTCTCTTTTTCAACCCGGAAAGTGAAACAAGGCACTTCCTATTTACTTCCCGGTTTAAAAAGAGAGATTTCTAAGCCTGAAATGGAAGGGGCTAAAATAAGTGTGAGCAGTAAGCCATTTCTATTTTTAAAAAAGCGTTCTTTATTTTTATTTTATATATATAATAAATGCATGGACATGATGCTGGAATGCATGGATATTAATTTAAGTCTATTCAATGTGTTTCAAATAGGATAGCCTTTCCATAAATATGTGTTTTCACCTGCACCCCTTTACTATATGCGAAGAAGTAAAGTTGCTGTAAAAATATATAATGTTTGAAATAGCATGCAGATATTTGTAGGCTTTTGTACTGGGAGGATTTCTCATTAGATGTTTCCTTTATAAAGCCATGCACTAAAACTCTACATAACAAAAAAAGGTTTTAAAATTTTGGATGCAGCGCAGTCTTCCAGCCCCTGATAACTGACCACATCTAGCTTAGTAGATAAGCTTCATGTTTGAGGGATAGAGACCTGCAAGCGTGAAGGAAAAATTTCAACCATTGTCTCCCTACCCTACAAGATAACAAGGACTCCTGCAAAATTTCCAAATGCTGTCCATAATTTAAGATTTTTTCAGGAAAATTGATTTCTACAAAAATACATGAGGTTATCCTATGCAGAAAACCAGTATGATAGGCAGAAAAAATTAGTTTGGGTAAAATAATCTCTCTCTCTCTCCCTCTCTATCTTTCCCTTTCCCCAAAGTATGCTGCAAAAATAGTGTTTCCCCTACAGAAAATGCATCCTTTACACGCAAATTATGCAAATTAAGGAAAGTCATGCAAATCCCATCAACTTTACATAATTTGTACAAATACATGGATTCCTGCACAGAAAAAAAAGCATGTATAGATCTGTTGCCTGTGTTTTCTGTGCAAAAAACAATGTATTGTGTTGTAATCTGTGTTTTATATGGAATACATGTCTTCTAACCCTAGACACATATTTCTGTGCAGGAAATACTCGTGTATTTTATGTAAATAGGTCTTCCCCAATGAAGTTTTGATGTGCAAAGAATTTCAGTTGGGCTGGTTTTTTTTCTTGGCAATATGTCTTGAGTGTTGAGAGCCCTTTTTCTCATTGGGGATGCGAGGACATGTATGTGTATCCTCTAGGTTCACACTCACCCTGTCTCTCCTCTGAGATCAGTGTAGCAGACAAGATTGCTTAAACAAGTATTGCACAAACATTTTACTCTCAAAGTCACGGAATCAGTCTTACAGTATTCCCAGAGCCTTTTCTTATGCTTTCCAATGTAAAGAGACCAGTGGTTCCAACAAGTGAAATCTTAAAGCCCTGGATCAAGGTGATAAGTGCTTCAAATCCCCGCCTCTGTGAAACAATACAGCTATTCCTTTCCAACACAATGTCTCTCTTTCTTTTTCCTTCCCACCATCCCTCTCTGCTCTCACCCCAGTCCACCAGATTTTTCAAACACAACTCCTTCCTTAAGATTCCCAAACCTTGAGCTAAATCAGTTAGTCCCTAGGTGTAACATAAGCACTACGGCACAGATCTTGAAATCTTGCACCAACAGAGAAGCACTTCTAGATTTCATTTCTCTCTTTCTTTCATCTAATGAGAGGTAAAGCTGCTTCCAGAAGATGTATTTTCTGCATTGAGGCTCCACTCCCATGTAGAAGAGCTGTACTTTATTGTACAGTTTCATGTAACAGATGTCAATTCTTTTGATGTAAATTTGACAATTAAATTGGGCCCTTACCTTTCAAAATCCTTTGGGGAGAAGTGACAGTTTAGTATAATATTTCTGAGCACTGTTCGCTCTCTTCTGATTTGTCCTGCAATAGTTCAGTTACAAAGGAATGATAATCAGCAAAAACAACTATGCATGCCACTTGAATATGGACAGATGAGCAGTGTTCTGCTTGCATCGATATTCTCACTAAGATGTGACAGCATGCTAAAGGACCCTCAAGGGAAAATCATCCACATATTTCTGCAGGAAGAAATGGTTCAATACACTAAATTTAACAAATTTAGGGACAGCCTGTGGTTTGGCAAAATGCCTCATCACAACTCTTAAGAATGATTGTGCAGTAAATGTAATTGCCTATGAAGCATACAGTTATGTTTTATCTTATCAAATTAATGTGCTTGGTGAGCCACATTAAGTAATCCAGTGTAACATGACAGCTACAATAGCAGGGAGATGGATTTGCGAGACAGGAAATCCACGCTGAATGCTACATATTCAAAAATTAGTAGAAGTGAGGGTGGAATAACTGTATTGTGAGATATAAGTGAGTTGGTTTTGTGGGTTTTTGTTTTGTTTTGTTTTGTTTTTTGCCTTGTTTTTTGAAGTATAGTTGTTTCAGCATATTTAGTCACACTACAGCTCCCTTTCTTCTGGTTCCATTTCATACCAAGCTGCAATACCAAACAGAAGTGGGCCACTTTGAGAGGTATTCAGAGTTCCTTCCAGGCAGATCTTAGCTTCCCTGTGGCAATGTGAAGTGAGGTAGGCTGTTTGCAAATCCTCTTCTTGCTTCAAAACTTTGGGTATGAGTGTAGCTGCCAATGTCTGCCTTCAAATATGAGCTGCCACTGCAAGCAGGGACTGTTCTGAAGGTATGTCTGAGGGCTTTGATGGCTGTTTCCACATAGGGACCTTCTCAGAATTTCACTTCTGGTGAAAGTACAGATCGTTCCAACAATATGTATAGGGTGCCTGTGGTGCTATCTAACATTAATATAACTGCAAACTTCTCTCAACCATCCACCTGGGTAAAAAAGGAAAAGAAAACAGTTGGAAGACCAAAAAGAAGAAAATAAACCAAAAAGAGGAAAGAAGGAGGAAATGGAGGAGGGGGGACAGGAAGGCAGGAGAAGACATTGCAAAGTTGGATTGGCTATTCAGTGGGTAGGAAACTTAGAAGCTGGGCACATGGCCAGAGCTTTCCTCGAACAACCAAAGAACAGCATTTTTTTTTTACAGCTATTCCTAGAAGTAAAAGGAAACACTCAGTAGACGAAGGGTGGTGTAGGCAAAGCCCATCCTCTGGTCCTCATTGACAACCCATGTCTCAGGGAAAGCACCAGGTGGAGGTCTCACAGAAGGATGCCAGCTAAAAATCCAAGAAAAAGGAGCCACCAAAGGCTCAGTTCATGAGGTATGGGGTACAGGAGGGGCTCTTGACATCAAAGTATCCTTATGCTAGTCAAAAAAGAGACTCATTCCATTTCACAGTCACTGAAGAAGTTCCATTCAAATGAAAAGCTCTGTTCAACTGTAGGGGTCTGACAGGAACATAGAGATAAGAGTCAGAAGGTGGCTGATGTGTCCTTCCCCAATGACTCTTCTATAATTAGTAAAACAACTCTACTCAATTCTACTGTGTGGGTCTGATCTGCACACTAAAACATTCCACTGACTAATTAATTCCTTCTGCTAAATACAGACACCCTGCAAAGCTGAAGGAAGGAGTGATGGTCCTTCTCCATTTGTCTTTTGGGTATGTTTTACTAAGGCCCTTTTCGCTCAGCATTTCCATTGCGAACGGGCCCCTTGAGCGTCGCGCACATGTGAGGAGCAGTCCACACGACGCACTCACATTTGTGTGACACTCAAGGGCCTGATGCGGACTGCGCACGCATTTTTTCATTTTTAGCTTGAAGCCAAAAATGCTGCACGGTCACACATTGTTCTGGGGTCCCGTGCACACTTACTTTGCGTGCGGAACCTCGGGAGCCAGGCCAATCGTGCTTCCTGTCTCAGTGCAGCCTGGGAGGTCCCAGGCTGCACTGCAAAAGGAAGAGGCAGGGCTCTCACACGAGCAGAAAGCTTGTGCAGAGCCAAAGAATCAGGGAAGCAAGAGCCTCTCTCTGGAGGCTGCTGGCGCGAGTCCTGCACCCCAGCACCACGAAAAGGCAAGGTGCGAAAAAGGTCTAGGTCAGGGCCAATGGCTAGCCACTCTTGTAGACACCACCCTTTACAGTCCTGATAGTAACAGTGATGAGGAGGATTTGCTTACGTCACTGCTGCACAGGCCCAATGGCTCTGTCTATGTACGCAAGGTATACTCCAAGGCTATCCTTGTTCCTTCTAGCAATACAGCATGAAAGCAACCAATATGAAGAAAGTGTCTTTCATTCGAAATGGGTGCCTCATGCTCATCACCAAAACAATATTTTCAATCAGCCTGCCAGTTCCCACATTGTGCCTGCTGTTTGTGTGTTCCTGTAGGGCTAGTGGCAGGGGAGCTATTAGGTCATCTGCTTAGAACCTCTCCTTCCCTACATAACCTGTAGGAATGTCCTGTGAATCAACCAGTATCCCTCTAAAATATACCATAATAACTAACATTGGACAAATGCATCCCATCCTCATGAAGTAACTGTGAAAATAAATGTGCAATATCGGGATAAGAATTTTATCTGCCTGAAATTGAAGAGAGAAATACGTTCATAAGTACAACATGGGTCTTCATTAATAATGTTGTCAAATAGCAGACTTTCCTATCTTGCAGATATACAATTTTATGTTTCAATAAAGAGACAACACCAAACCTTCCAGTTTTCTGTTGACATTAATCCATGTGGCATTTTTCATTGTTATTATCTAATAGACTGAAAAGGATATCTGATTAATGCATATTTTTTTTAAAAAAAAAAATCCAAAATGAAAATCAGAGAGGGGAGAAATAAGGTAGAAATTCACTGTCAACTAAATTGGAACGGTCTTTCACCATTACATCCCTGTGTTTGAATTCAACACAAACCAACAGAGATAAAAGATGCAATCCATTCAAAGCTGATCACTTTGAAATCCCATTGTTCACAATTAGAAAAAGAAAACAAATGCTTAATGCTCTTCCACTGAAGCAAATGCAACATGAACATGCTTAACTGTAGCTGGATCATGTCTCAATTTAATCCTGTTGACAACAGACAGTGTACATATAATAAACTGACAAGCTGGTCAGTTCCTAGTAAACAGATGGCTACATTACCAAATAACCACGATTGTAATTGACACCGATACCCTTGCTGGTAATCTGATAGGCCAAGAATTTAATGGACATGAAGACCACATTTCCTAGAGGTCACCCTTTTCTTGTCAATAACAGAGCTTCTTTGGCAAGAAAACATGGACATTTTCAGCACTACTCCCTGTACTACATCCACTCTGCAAACAAGGAAGGAAGTCTGATTTTCAGTCCTGTGTCTGACACATTTTAAGAACATGAAATTGACCTGCACACATCTGAAAACTAAGGCCCTTTCCACATGGCGTTTTTAAAGTGCATTAGGCACGCTCACTCCCCGCTTCAGGAGCCGCCGTACCGCATGATGTTCCGGTCAAACGGGTGCTATCCCGACTCCAAGCAGTGCTGATCCCGCTTTTTTTCATTTTCAGCTGAAAGGCAAAAATAACCTCAATCATGCGAACGGAGGGCATGTGGAGCTGCCTGCTGCCTGTCCCTCACACAGCAACACCCAGGGGAAGCTCCACCCAGCAGCAGGCCAGCTGCTGCCCCCATCATAGCAGCAAACACTGCAGGAAACATCGCCGAGAGAAGCCACCCTGGGGCTGACGTCGCAGCCCACACTCGTGATGACAGCAGCCCTCAGGTCTGCCCTTCTTACAATTTAAAAAAAAAATCAGCACTATCGTTAGCTTGTTAGCACTGTAGCACTGAGCAGCATTCCCTCGGGGCTGACGGCCAGCCTAGTTCTCACAGTAGAATTGACATGGAGCTCCTACAGAGAAAACCTCCCCCCTCCCATCCCTGTGGCCGTCACCCAAACAGCCAAACACCTCCAACCTTGCTCAACATGCTGGACGCTTTGGAGAGCCCAGCCAACATGCCCAACACATATGTCCCCAATGAGAAATGCAGTGATCCACACATCAGCAGGAAGAATGGACTGAACACACACAGGGTGGGTAACACCTGGCTGGGAAGCACAACGTGTGAAAGGTACCCGGGGACTTAGCAATCCACAGTCTGGAAGGAACGCCATACTGTGTGCAATGCGGCAGCTGAAAAGGCCACTGCGAGTCTGGACAGGACCTACGTGATTGTACTGTACAGACCAAGAAATGTAGTGCCACCACTTCATTCTGCCATGAGGAGACCTCACCTGGACTATTGTGTGCAGTTCCAGGCACCAGAAAGCAATAACAATAGTGAATACACTGGAACGTGTCTACACCTGGGAGGCCAAAAGGATGAAAGGCCCGGAAAACCATGGAGCCCTGCAAGAAAAGCCTCAGGTAGCTGGGGATGTCTAGCCCGATGGAAATCAGGTTGACAGCAGAGCCATGCTGTCAGATTTGAAGGGACATCATGGTGAATGTGGAGCTAACCCTTTTCCTGCTGCTACAGAGACCCGGACATGGCACAATAGGTCCAAATTTCAGGCAAACAGATTGCCCTGAAAATAGACTTCCAGTCATTCCTGATTTTTATTTTTGTGGTAATTTTCTGCATTTCAGGCCCTTGTACATCCTGTAGTGGCTTCTAGAAGGGGGGAACACCCTTGGGTCCTTCATAGTTGCCCATCCCTCACAGGACTGAAAATTTATCAGATTGGAGGTACTGTATTGGCCTTCTAGCCTTGTTAGGATGTGTCAGATACAGAATTTAGACAGTAAATTGGAAAAGGTGATTGCATTGTTGAAGTATATTTTTGAACGCAACCAAGATAAACCATACATTGGAAAGAGAGGCACTTTCTTCCCTCATGTGATTGTCTCATAGCTATATCTTGAACAATCAATATAACCCAAGATATTTATGATTGCCTCCTGATCCGTCCAACCAATAATACGCATGATGTTTTTTGCCCAAATGTTTATTTTATGATATGGAATGGCTGCTATCTTACACCATAACTACTTGCAACAAAGTAGTGAAGATTTGGTGTGGTTACACTCTACTGGAGAAATTAAAGTTGGAAATACGGTATGGTAGAAATATGGTAGAAGTAGAATTCTCTCCAATCCCTGAGGACTTAAAACAAAACAGGCAGCTCAATACGTAATACCATTAGATTAGTCTATGGCACATCTTGCATGTTTTTGGAGTTCTACCTAGAGTTGTGATCATTCAAGCACTATCCATATTTTATGTTTTATAGAAAAGAGCAATTGTAGAAAAGATCTCCTTCTATCTATGTAATCTGTCTTATCCAGCAGAGCATTTCTATCAATGGAATGGTAACCAGTCCAGTAATCCAGCAAGACTCAAAATGTTCTTGGCATAAAAACCCAAAGGCAGAGAATATTTTGAGCATTGGGCAGTCACCCAGAACGTTAAAGTGATTTTTCATTTTAAAGTATAAAAAAGAGGAAGGGAGGGCGAGGGGGGAAATAAATGTAGCAGCACCTACCAGGTTTTTATTTTTGCATGAGCTTCTGTGGCTGTAAACCCACTTCTTTGAATGTAGTACGGATTGATAATAAATGCTCAGGTAAAAAGCGTATTTACACAGCTCTGGGAGTGGGGTGGAATGTAATAGGATGCAAATACAGAACGATACAAATCATGGCCCTTGCTCTAAATTTTCAAAGGGCTGCATAAGTCTTTCATATCTTTACAGTGGTCAGTTTAGTGTTGATGTGTGAAAGCACTAAATCTGCTTATCAAAAGTCAGTTTCCTGACAAGATTTCTTTTGTAACAGTAGCAAGTATTAACTCTTGTATTAATCTATGGAGTTTGTGATGAAGCCATTGTCTTTGTTCCTATCTCTGTTAATGGATTGGCATTTGTAAATATAATTCGATTCAGCTGTTTCTCTTTCTAGTCTTCCTTTGTGATTTCCTTGTTCAAGGACCATGACAGTTAAATCTCTTACTGTATGTCCATAAAGGCTAAAACGACCTGCAATTGTTTTGGGGGGTATTGACATATTTAATGCCAATTTTTTTTTTAATCCATTCATCCACTTGTGTAGAGACTGTCCTGATTGTCTGTGTCAAGTCTAGAGGGGCATTGCTGGCATAGAATGGCATATATCATATTGAAGGAAAAACAAATAAATGTACCTCTGATATTGTGGCCCTGGTAATATTGTCCCCAGGACAGATGTGGGGACAGAATTGGCATCTGGGTTTGTGGTAGGGTCCTGTCCCTGTATCACCATCCATGTTATGTGTCCTGTTGTGAGTAGCTGTTGAAGTTTTAAAGCTTTGGAACCCAAAGAACTGACTGAGCTCTGCTGAATCACTTGCAGACTATGTCTGGTCCAGTATTCTGTTTTGGTTGCAACCAGTCAAAGGTCTATGAGAAATACACAACCAGGGCATGAGCACAATAGCATTCTCTCCTCATATTCCCCAGCAGCTGGTACTGACAGATATATTGCTTTGGCTACTGGAAGTAATACCTAGTATCATGACTGGTAGCCACTGATGTCCTGGACTCTGTGGATCTCGGTATTGTATTATGTCATTTTATTCCTTTAAATAATTCCTGACTAGTGCTATGGAGTAGTTGAAAGAAAGCATTTTGTTCTTCCCCTCTTTCTTTATGTATCGAGGGAATTACATTAAACATACAAAAAAAAAATACAGAAAGGCTAAAAACCAAAAAATCTTAAAATGATAAGACCTCTGCCAATTATACTAGCAACACAATTGGAACATAACTCCTTAGTAAGACAAAGAACAGTTAGCAACTAATACAAATCTAGAACAAGGAATGTATGGCAAATTTTGATTAAAATCAGCAATTTTTCCTGCCTTATTTTCATAGCAAACTTAATAAATTTTGCTGTTCTAAAAGCAAGGTAATAATCTGACCTATTTCATAATGCAATTGGTTTTATTCTTAACCTTTCAAATCTCTTCTTCTTCGTAAGTGGAGCAATGCATTTAGATCAAAAACCAGTGTTTTTTTACACACTCTCACAAAAAAAAAAAAAAATGACTTCAGCCTTCTAAGACCATACAGTCAAATGGGCACAGATGGCATCCCTTAGGAACTCTTAAATCCTCTCTCTACTTCCTTCAATGGTATACTATTTAAATGGCATTTAGTCAAGTAAACTTGAAGTTGATAAGAAAATGAGTGGAAGGATATTGTGCTGTCTGATTAGGAATGGGTGACCGCTCAGCACATAGATTGTCTGCAAAACAGATCCAGTACCTTGGAGAGATCTTTCAAAGTTTAACTAAAAGCAGATTCACACACGGGAGCCACCAGCTGCTTCTATGGTTTGCGGCAGGAGATATTTTGAGGTTTCTTGTTTGAACTCCATCATCTAGAAATACTAGCATTTGATCCTAGGGCCATATACATGAAGAGTGCACAACTGCCACTGCATATAGATGGCTTAGTTCAGAGTCCAGCTATGCTAAAATTAAAAAGGGACAATTAAACACACACACACACACACAGTTTTTTCACAAAAATATGTTCCAAAATATGAAAAATCTCATTGCAACTGACCATTTTCTTAACTGAATGTCTCAAGGTAGTGCTGCTTGTTAAGGATAAGAACATTTGAAAGTTTTCTTTACATCCCTAACCATCCTCCCTGAGCAGGAAGAAAAGGAAAAGCCCTTTAAAAGCAGAGATCGTGACTCCTACTTATCAGGGCTCTCATGGCTGTAGAGGAGACTAGAAGCTCCCCTCACTCCAGCAGTGAGAGAAGGGAGGGCACTGAAAGTAAACTTTTTGATATTGAGGCACCCTTTTGATTACCTTCCATCTCTCTGGATTTCCCAGGTCTTCTCTTCAGTATACATGACTGACACTTCAAAATGACTGAAGGTATTGGAATCAGTCAGCTTAGTGTGTCTGATATGTTCAAAACTATGGGAATATCTTTGCATAGTCTTTGGGCCATTAATCTCATTTCTTGACCTTCACAGAATAACTTTCATTTTATCCTTTGTTATTTTTAGCATAACTGAAATAGGTCACCCTTGTTTCCCAGGTAGAATCACAGAGCTGAATTAGGTTGGAAAGGAATCATATACATACACAGAGAGAGAGAGAGGGAGAGAGATATTACTCTTCTCAGCCCCTGCTGTCAGCTTGGCTGCAACAGTAGTCTGATCAGATGGACAAGCTTTATTGAAATATCAGGATTTTTGTAGAATTTTCAAAGAGAGAGAGTTGCTTACCTTAAATTGCAAGAAAGAGAACAGACCACTCTAACATTCTAACATAGGTGTCATTCTTTCTGTGAACAAACGCATGCTCTTACTCAGTTATCTCATTGACTTTTGACACTTTTCTTGCAATATGACAGAATGGCTTGTTTAGAATTGCTTAGAAGCTCAGAAACAAAAGACTAAATGCTTGGAAAGTTTTTTACCCCCAATGGTTATGAATGGACCTTTAACTTATATGGTAAAAATCTTGCATCTGAACAGGTGAGGAATGTCGTACTTTTATATCAATATTTTTATGAAGACACAATGTATGGTTGTAGTTAGACTGTTGGATGGGGAATTGTGAGATCCAGTTTCAAGTCCCCACACAGTCATGAAACTCAGTGAGTAATCTTGGGCCAGGTGCTTTTTCTTAGCACAAACTACTTCATTGGGTTGCTGTGAGGAGAAAATGAGAAGGAGGACACCTAAGTAGATATAAATGTAACTAATAAATAATAAAATAATAATTGTATGAAAGCATTCTAATGGATTCTTTGAGAAAAGTGATCCACATACTTCATCAAGAGGAAATATTATGATATATTCAATACCAGAAATTTAGGGATAGCCTGTAGTTTAGCAAAATGCCTCATCACAATTCTTCAGAACGATTGTGCAGTCAATGTAATTGCCTAAGAAGCGTACTGTTATGTTTTCTCCTATCACATTAATGTGCTCACTGAGCCACTCTAAGCAATGGAAAGTATAATATCTTGTTTAATTTCAAGAGAGAAGTCAATGCCATCTATAACATAGGAGGCTTTTTTTTTATTTTGCAGACTTAGCCATCCATTTTTACTTTTTCAGTTCAACCCAATGTTTTAAGATCCATGCAGACACTTATCCTGGATGTTCTCCCTCTTCCTGAAATGTCCCCCTAGGAAGTAATGGTATATCATTGTTACATGGGCTGTTTAGTAACTATAGTAGTTGTAGTGGCTTGGAGCCATTGGAGAAACTGTGTGAAAGACCATTTGGAAGTAACACATTAGAAATATCAACATTACTGATAAACTGTAGCAAGTTAACTTTTCAGGTAAGAAGGGGGAAACCTAATTATTTTGTATAATATCTTGACTACTAACATCATTTGTTTTTTGAGTAATGAATAATTTGTTCGGTATTTTGAAAAAACATCATTTTGGGATTTTTTTGACCATTTTCCATTGTGTGTTTTTTTAAACCTATGCATTATTAATGAATAACAGACAAGATACTACTTTGTTAAAATTAGCACTAATTGTTTAGCTTTTAAAATAACATTCCTGTTACCCTGATATCTGGGGTCCCTTGGGGGACACCTCAATGTGCTCCATGTGATGGGGAATGGAAACTAGCCAGAACACAAGCTATAGCAATACAAGAGGCGAGGTAACCTAGCGGGGTCTTTTACCCAGTGTCTACGGGGTCAGGTCAAGACAAAAACCAAACAAGGATGTCCAATAAATGATTTTATTGAATACAAGCCTTACACACCAACGCACTCATGCACTCACTCACTCAAGACCTTTTAAAAATTAAAAGAGAGGAAATCGGACAGGGGAGTATTGAAGGGGTGTAGCTGGGGGTAATACTGCACCTTGTCCTGAAGTCCGTGGTCAGGGAAGGCAGCGGAGAGAAGAGACTCAGCGTGAGGAGGGCTGAGGAGATTACTCAACGGATGGAGCGATGGTCTGCTGGGAAGATGGGGAGCGATCCGAAGAAACGCTCAAAAACTGGAACTATTTGTAGGGGAAAAAGTACCTGGAGGACTAATCCTTTCCCAGGGAGAACAATGGGTGTTGGAGCAATAATGAAGCTCCACCATGGTAATTTCCTTTGCATGATGGGATTGCAAGGGTTTGCCAAAGTCTCAGGATCTTCGGCTGTGTTTGTTTGTGGTGTGATTTCATGTAAATAGTCCTCACTTGGTGGGATATTTGCTCAACTTGGAGCAGACTCTCTAATCCCTTCAAGTCAGCATCTCAGGGCTGAGGACCCTTTGTTTATTGGGAGTTTACATACCTTGAGGTCTCCTGGGGCTGTGTGACTAGAGATTTTACTGGCCTGACCTGGTTTTCCATTGTTCGACCGTGCCTGTCGACGTGCTTATTCGGGTGACCTCTCAGGCACACGGAATCATGTTTTAATATCAAAAATTGTAGTCCCCAGGCTAGGGTTCTCCATCAGAGTAACATTCCCAAGCTCTGATAAAGTAACACATACCTACACACCAAAGAGAGCTATACTGCTTTCAACATAAGATAAGCACAAAAATTCCCTGCCATAGAAATTTCACCAAAACAACCAAAATTATTTCCTCAATTGCAAAAAGGAAAAATTCTTTGAACAGACTACTTCCTCCTAACCAGATGGGGAAAAGATATCCAATGTGACACTAATTCAGGTATCTGTTGATAGTTCCTACAATGATTTTCACAGCAACTACAAACAAAGAGGTTGGGTTTTCTTATAACATTCTTAGATCATAAAAGCACATTTGAGAATATGGTGGAAAATTGTTCCATTAAATGCTTGTAATTATGGGTTACATTTATTTTATTTTTTATTTATTTATTTATTTATTTATATCCCGCCTCTCCATATGGATCGAGGCGGCGAACAACTTACAAATAGCTTGTATTTCGAAACATTTCTATACATGCCCCCAACAAGCTGGGTACTCATTTTACCAACCTGCGAAAGGATGGAAGCCTGAGTCAGCCTTGGAGCCGGGCAGGATCGAACTCACAATCTTGTGGCTTGCAGTACTGGCATTTAACCACTGCGCCACCACAGCTCCTTTACCATGTCATTGACTGTTCATATGTAGAAATTCACACAACTAGATAGTCTTTAATGCATGAGATCTCCTATTCCAGTGATACAGTCTCTGTGTATATTAATGGGACTGATATTTCAGTATGTTTGTCTTGTCAAGAAAATGTTTTTTGGATTACATTGAATTTGTTTGCTTTAAAACCACATTGCTTCTCCCACCCACCCACCCCCACACGCCATCTTATGATTTTTGGATTCTCCAACAGCTTGTTGTTTTCCTTTTCCTCTTCTGTTCTCTGTTACAAATCTATTTAACCATCACTTTGAATCCACGTAACTGAGGGATGAACAAATATGGAGGAAATGGGAGTCCTTTTGCATCCTTGTGCACGCACCTCCTCAGGGCCATATCAAAATGCCCCAATATGACCTTAAAATATGTCATTTGGCATCCCAGTGGTTAATCCCAGGGTCAAGAGTTCAATTTAGTGCAAATCTAAAACTCCCCTACAACTGCTTGCAGGAAATTTCTCAGTCCTTGACACTTTTCCTCATTATTCTATACCTTTCAACTACTATGGGCTATTGGCCTTGAACATGTCATTTGGTCAGATAATTTTTAGAAAATGCAAGTGCTTTTGAAGCATCTGAAGCTCCTAACTAGCTTGCTCAAAAAATTTGAGATAAAATGAAAATATTAGCCAAATTTTGGGAATATACACTTTTATAAATATTTACGTCATTAATGCAAAGTGTAAAATTAAGGGGTACCTTGTGATATGGATGTTGATGAATGGATGTTGATGAAAACTCCAAGATGTGGTGGTCATTCTTTTATTGGGCACCAATTTAGTAAGTTAGTTGCAATTTCATTTAGCTTCAGAGAGTAATTCTACTTACTTCAGTGTTCTAATAATTCCCATGTATAAAGGAATGTCTTGGAGAACATAATGAAGCATAGGAACATTAAGCCTGATTATCTATTAGCTTAATTAAGTGCATTTTTCACTTACACTTCATTTTGGCATGAAGGTATAATAGAGAAGAGTGGGGTGGTGAGAAACAGAATCTCATCCATTTGATGTAGAGAGGTGGAAAATCTTATTTTCCAGAAAGGTGCAAGAACAGAAATGGGTAATTTGCTTGTACTAAAGATGAGCATAAAATAGGAGAGGTGAAACTTGGACGTCTATGCTACAAAGTCATATTGGTGTGTCACAGTTTAACAGTCATGACTTTCCCTATCAATGCCAGAGAATCAAAGCTTCAAAAGAGTGCTTATAAATGTTTTTATACAGATCCTTAATTCTCTTTCAAGATAAATACAGCTCTCTGAGGAAAATGTATATTTGGTTAAACCACTTTAAGGACTCCATTCCACTGTTTCCATGATTCCACACTACACTCTTATAGCACGATGATTCTACTTTCAACATCCTATGGAATCCAGCTGGCCCCTCCTGAAACTGCAAACCCCAGGATTCCATAGGATGTTGAAAGTGGAATCATCATGCTATAAGAGTGTAGTGCAGAAAAGACCTTAGTCTCAACTAGAGAAGACCCACTGAATTACTGACATTTACATAAGCACTGACATACAATTCAGACACGGATACAATGGTTCTATTTTAGCTGAGATTAGCAATTGGATTTAGGCCTAAAACTGTAATTCGTGTGGATGTAACCCCTAGGAAATAGTTGGTTTACTCCCATAACAGTGGACTCACTCAGGGAATTGCTAAGCCTGTGTGTTCTGCAGTAGATTTGAATAATAACTGCAGGCCCTCATCACTCCCTTGTGTAAGATAAACTGAATGGATATATATATATGCATGCATGGTTGGTTAGCAATGGGATAGACAATCAACTTGTAAATCTCTGCTGTTTGTAATAATTGCATTTGTAATATTGCAGGGCTATGACCTTGAAGCTAAAAAAACTGGTTTTTTTGTCCTGTTACTTTGCAAATCAAATTGTTGGCAGAAAAGAGGCTCTGAAATATCCAGCTACAGAGTGAGCCAGATGAACAAATGGACTGGCTCAGTGATGAGCTTTGGATGCAGACATTATGTAGCTCTCTTTCAACTACGCAGGATCTTTGATGATGCTGTTCTTTTAACCAATTACTGAAACATTTAGTTCTGCAAGGGAAAATTGCAAAATGATTTTAACTGTTTTTCTAACTCAAGAAACCATTTTCAGGTGAAATATTTTCAAATTTTGTTCTAGCTAATCCTTGTAAGATTAACTGAGGTAAGAAGAAATTATCCTTATTCCTTTGGTAACTGACCAAAAATCAACGATCTTTACCACATGCAAGTAAACTGTATGGTTTGCCTATTCACTCACCATTTAGCAGCATACCCAGTGAGTCTGCTCTAAATGGGATTTAGGCTTTTTATGTTATGGGATACAATATTAATCTATGGCCTCAGACATACTCAATATTAATAAATTATGTTCTTGTAATAGCCATGGCTTTTATCTTCATATCTGTATTCCCTCTAACATTTCACAGATGAAAAGTGGGACATGTGTGGCCAAACAACACAAGGCGGGGTCAAGATGGGAAAAAATTTAAACTGGAATCACACACAAGCTGAGAGAGGCGGTAGCAATTTTTCTTTTGCCTGATCCTGTTACTTCCGGTATGGCACCCTTGGTGAGGACACCCCGATATCACTTTGATATCAAACAATTTGGCCTCAGCTGGTCTGGCTCGCAGTTACCTCACTCCACGTGTTTGCAAGTTCTCTGGACAAGCACGGACAGAGTGCAGCCGTTAATGGTTTTACATTCCATTCCTCATTGTAGTCAGCAACTCAAACCTCGTCCACAGCTTCAGGGAACGTCCCGCCGCAAACCTCACAATAGTCACACGGCTTTCAGTCAAGTTACTCTTTTATGTTGGGCCATCAACGTCCCAACCACACTATTGTCTTCAAATGCAAATTCAATCATGCTAAACTGGACCTTTCCAAATCCTTTGTCCAGCACCAAAACTCCCTTCGTTCTCACCTGGCTTGCCATTGCCGGCAGGCACAAAACTCCCTATATAAACCCCTCACTTTCTACTTGTCTTCAGATCACTTTGGACTGCCATCCCACCTTGCTGCCGGTTGTCTAAGGGACTCGCCTCAGCTTCCCACGCTGAGCTTTCTTCCCCGAATCCTCTTCTCTCCAGGACTACGAGACAGGTCATATTACCTTTCCCAAACAAACCTCCGTTTCTCTTTCCAAGCTAGTTAGTTTATGTTCTGTCTTTCTTGTCTTTTTGCCTTTAATAAAGCATTGTCTGTTATTTGGAAAACCTTGTCTAGCTGCTCTCTGACCCGCCACTGTATACATTGGGTAAAAGATCTTGCAATGTTACATTGCCTCTTGCTAGCCAAATCAGTGTTCAAGCTAACTTTCCCCAGTTCGGTATTTTAGTTGGCAACCCGGGCGCCCCTCATGGGACCCCCCAATTCTCAGGGTAACAATCCTACTGGGAAGAGTAAAAATATGTTCCCTCCCCTCCTTTCCCCACTGCCAAGTTAACTGGATGAGAACTACTTTTGCACTTTGAACTCAGTCTGAAACAGTAAAAGTATGCTGAAAACAAAGTGGGTGGGGGAGGAGAGAGAAACACATTTTAAAAGCAGCTGCAAAAGTGGGATGACAGAAGAGTAATCAGAACTGTCCCTGCCAAACCAGCGCATTGGAAAGTGTACCTATGTGAGCAACAACTTGTGCTAAATTGTCAAATAATAATGATTCATGATTAAGAGGGGACATGATAGCTATGTTTAAATATTTGAAGGAATGTCATGTCGAGGGGGAGCAGGCTTGTTTTCTGCTGCTCCAGAGACTAGGACAAGGAGCAATGGATTCAAGCTGCAGGAAAGGAGATTCCACTTGAACCTCAGGAAGAACTTCCTGATGGTCAGAGCTGTCTGGCAGTGGAATACGCTGCCTCTGAGTGTGGTAGAGTCTCCTTCTCTGGAGGCCATCTATTGGGAATGCTTTGATGTGTATTCCTGCATAGCAGGGGGTTGGACTAGATGGCCTCTGTGGTCTCTTCCAACGGTTCTATGATTCTATGATTCAAAACAGAACACATACACAGTCATTCACTGTGTTTTCACCTACTACAACACGAATTATGTTATAAATCTGGTCTGTTGCACCAAACAGAGCAGTGAAATGTTAGCATTTTCCACTGTTTTTCTTTAAAAAATGAATAAGAGCCAATTTTTTGTGTCTAAAGACATTTTCTGTGCAGGGGAATGTACAGTCTTTTACACAGAAACACATTTTCTTTATCTTACTGAGGACTAGACCCTTTGATAAAATACTTATGTTATTCATCTGAGAATGAAATATTTTAAGGATCAAATGCTAAACCTAGCTGTGCTTATTTACATTAAAGGCCTTGAGATGGTCTGATATCATAGCATGTAACCTCTGGGTTTTCCTACTACAAGTTAAGACACACTTGTGAGCTACAAATTTAAAATAAGTTTTTAAGTGTCAAAGAATCATACAGACCTAATAGCAATGGCTATAAGATGTGGATAGCACATTGAAACCTGTGGCTGCAATCCCATGCTGATTTCTCTGAAAACAGTAAGATTTACTATTGTGTTGATATGCCTAGGATTTCAGTGTTAATGGGATTTAAATGAAGAGGAATTGGAATTGTGAATGCTTTTTTCTAAGTTACCATAAAATCCTATCACACCAGTTTAAAAAAAGAAGTTTTCTACATTATATTGTTCATATGAACTGAACCCAGCTGAACTTAAAAGACAAATACTTTCTATTCAAATTACCATAAAATCCTCTCATTTAGGGCTGGGCTGGGCTGGGGTGAGTTTTCTATTTGCAAAACAAAGAAAAGTCTGAAATCCTATACTATGGGGAGAAAAAAAATTGAAGCATTATGTTTCATGTTTTTTTCCAATGTGGTGTATCACTATCCTTGTTTCCTTGAATAAATTTTATGTCTGAATATGTCTCAAATTAAATGGAATAAAAGATTTGGAGATTATTTCTTCAATGCTTTTTACACCTTGTCTCTACTCTCCTCTGGGCCAATTGCAGAGTGTTTGAGAATGCATCAGCAAATGCCATGCAGTGTTAATATTAATGTTAATATTTGGATAGAATGTGTAATTTATTTTTGTCACACTGAATTGCTGTAATTTACAATATAGAACAAGGAGATAATAAGCCGCCCTTTGCTTTTGACCTTTTGTTTGTTATTTGTATCTCTCTTTGAAGAATAATAATGCGCTGAGGGTTCTGATCTAAGAGGTCATTTTTGAGAACAACATTGAAGCTAGAAATAATCATTGTGGAGCTATTGTCCTGATCGCTATCTTTCAGATATTGTATCATTTTTCGTTCATTCATTTGAAAATGGCCACCCAACAGAAGATATCTTTTCGGTAGCCCAAACAAATACTTTTCAGTGTACAAAGTCATCCCTTGCTCTTGAATGTTACGACTCCTGTTATGAGAAGTAATATTTCCATTAGAAGACTGCTGTTGCCCCCTTGCAAATAATGAAGTTTGTCTGTGGCACAATAGATTCTGTCCAGAACCATAATGTCGATAGGATCAGAAGACAAGGAAGCAAAAGGCACATGTAAGCCTGCATCAAATTGAAATCAGAAACGGACAATGTGTTAAAAATAGCAACTACCACCATCCGCAATGATGTATATTCCAGTTTCAGTGACTTGCAGCAGTAGATCAACTGCACATTAACACTATGTAACTATAGACTAATAGCATGAAAGGGTCCATAGGAATGAAGTCAGGAGGAGAGAGGGGGAGGGAGAGGGAGAGAAGCTAGTTACAAGCCTTGGGAGAGTGATAAGGGTAAGAATCCTATCTTTAGCATATAATGCAATTTGTGGTATCTCAGTGTGTCAAAGGAGATCATATGTTTAGCATGGTCTTTGCAGAGGTGCTCCTCCAAATATTGAAAGATAGCTGTTTGTCATTTCTTATGATTTTCCACACCTGCATATCTGACATTTCATATGCTTTGTTTTGTAATTGGTATTTGGAAGGTAGAAACAGGCTAATGACAAGCATAATGACAATTCTTTATTAACTAGCTACAAATTATCATAGGGAACTAGATATCACTGCCAATCAGTGTAGGTTATTGTTGGTCATAAATTGAATATGAGCCAGCAGTGTGATGCTGCAGCAAATAAGGTAAATGCTATTTTAGCCTATATTATTTTAGCACTATTTAAGCCTGCTGGGAATTTAGTCTGACAACATCTGGAAGGCCACCTGATTCCCACCCCATACTAGTTTTTTATTTTTATTTTTTATTAAAATATTTATACCCCACTCTATATATCCCACTCTGTATCCTAACCTCTCAAGGCAGCATACAATAAAAACTTTTTCAACAGTGTTAAACAATTTTAAAACTTTTTTAAAAAACTTTAAAAAATGCTTTTAACTAAATTTAATCTAAACTAAATTTAATAGCATTCCAGTATATATCATTTTAGCAAAATTTAAAAAAATAATTTGTTAAAAAAACATGGTTGTGTGTAGTGTAGAGAGCTTGCATGAGCCATGAGCTTTTTTAAACAAAATTAATATTTTTTATTTACATTCAAAAGGGATCTCAGTTACATACATTAATGTTCCAGTATTACAAAGCAAGAAAATAAAAATATAAAAGGAGGAAAAATAAATACATTGGTCATAAGGTTCTGTAGCAGCTGACCAAATGTCCAAATATAGGCTCATTTGCAAATCTATCTATATATTATTCTTTCAAATGTGGCAAACATTGGTAGATCTTCTATCCATTGGGTCAAGGTGAAGATAAGTTATCTTTTAAGTAGCAGTGTCAGGCTTTTGGCAGTCAAAAGGACACAAAAATTCACTTCCATTGGCCACTTGTTAATTTCTAAGAAACAGGTAAATAATTCAGAAGAACACACATGTTCCTGAATATCAACAAACTTTCAAACTGCATATCAACAAACCCAGTTTATTCATGTGATTACTTCCTCTAAAAACATAGGTACTATGAGTCAAAGCATATGCTTTATGGAAACATTAGCATTATTACATCTCCAACAATTGGCTGATTTAGAAAGCTCTTTCTTAAATAAAAGTTGTGTATCAGAAACAGCACAAATCTTAGTCAATGGAGAAAAAACAAAGACAGTAAAAGTAAATAAAAGAACAAGACAGGGTTGTCCCCTCTCTCCATTACTATTCTTAATAGTGATAAAAACTCTACTAATAAAAGTGCGGGAAGATTCAAACACCAAGGGTATAAAGATAAAGACAGAAACCTACAAAACTCTGGCTTTTGCCAATGACATCTTGATTGTATCTGAAAACCCAAGATCTAGCGTGGACAGATTACTTGAAATATTAAAAGAGTTTGGAGATGCTTCAGGATTTAAAGTGAAAAAATACAACTGTTAACAAAAATCTTGACAAGACTGGAAGAAAGTGAGATTGAAGCAACCACTGATTTCACCATAATAATAATAAAAAAAGTCCAATATTTAGGTATTCACATTACAAAGAACAACACAGACTTATTTGATAACAATTATAAAATAGTATGGAAAGAAATTTTAAAGGAATTACAAAGATGGGAAAAATTGGACCTCTCACTACTGGGTAGAGTAGCAGCTATAAAGATGAATATTCTACTCAGAATGAATTTCCTATTTCAGAATCTCCCAATTATTATAAGTGACAAACCATTTCAAGGATAGGGCAAAGAATTGAGAAAATTTATTTGGAAAGCAAAAAACTGAGAATAAAACTGTAATCCCTAAAAGATGCCAAAAAGAGAGGAGGTATGGCTTTCCCAGATCTGAAGCTATACTACCACTCAGACTGTTTAAACTGGCTCACAGAATGGATCCTCTTGAAAAAGAAAATTACAAGTGGAAGAATCAAACTTACCTTTCAGATGGCATGCTTAATATATGACAAAGCTAAGATTAACAAAGATTTTTCAAATCACTTTTTAAGGAGATCCCTACTAAGGCCCTTTTCGTATGCTTTTTTTTTTTTGCATGAACACCCCTTGAGTGTTGCATGAGTGGGAGTGTTGCTCCGTATGACACACTCCCACTCGCGCGACGCTCACGAGGCTAAAGTGGGGTGCGCGTGCATTTTTTGATTTTCGGCTTTAAGCTGAAAATACTGTGCACTCGCACAATGCTCACAGCGCCCTCGCTCACTTACCTGTGTGCGGTGTGTCGCCAAACTGGCCCAGTAGCGCTGCCTTCCCCCAGTGCAGCCTACATCTCCCAGACTGCGCTGCAGAAGGAAGGGGTGGGGCGCTAGTGTGACGGCCATGCTACAAGGAAGCCAATGCGGGAGGTAAAAAGGGCTGTCGTGAGCAGCTAGCGCGAGTGGCTGCTCGCACGAGTGCCACTCCCCACTACCACGACAAGGTACAGTGCGAAAAGGGCCTTTGAGTTTGGTTGAAATACAAATCATTCTTCTACTCCAAAATTCCATTATGGACATCAGTACACGAAGCTTTTTATAGATGAGAAATGCCAAGCTGGAACAGATGGATAACCTATCAGGACCTTCTAAAGATAAAAGGCGAGTCAACTGAACCTAAAACTAAAGAGGAACTGATAAAAGATGGATACAACACACACTGGCTTCTCCACAGACAATTACTAGAAACATTTAAGATAGACAAAAAACTATATGGCATTGAATACAAAGCCACAGAATTTGATAAAATCTTACCGGACAATGTCAACAACAAAACAGGGAAAATTTATAAACTGTTATTAAAATTCAACCAAGAAAAAGATTTAATAAAGGACAATATGATTAAATGGGCAAAAGATTTGAAATCCACTATAGATCTAGATGAATAGGCAAAACTCTTGGAATAACACTCTGAAAACTGTGAAGCCTGCCAAATTAAGAGAAAATTATTACAAAGTACAGATGGCACTTATCCCTGTTGCAGATTGCAAAAATGACAAATAATAAAAATCCTATTTGCTGGAAATGCAACAAAATGGGAACTTTATATCACACCTGGTAGAGATGCTCCTTGATAAAAAGATTCTAGAAGCAAATTCATGGGAAGATAACAGAAGTTCTAAAAATGCAATTCCCACTATGCCCAAAAATATATTTGTCAAACATGATAGATAGTTCCCCCAACTGAAACTATTGAAGAAGAAAAAAAGCACCGTTATATATGATAACTACAGGCAGAATCATGCTAGCTAGATGGAAGGATGCAATTACGCCATCAATCAAGGACTAGCTAATGAAATTATATGAAACTGCAGAATTAGATAGACTGACAGAAATTCTGTCTCACAGTTCAACTAACCAAAGCAATGGGATTTGGAATCTAATCTCACCTTTATGGGGAAAAACATGGGGTAATCCACAACAGGTTTCACTATATAGTCTACACACTACAGATGACCCAATGAGTGTCTGGTAAAATACCCAGAAAAATTAGCTCCAAAACAAAATCTAATTTGTGAAAGATAAATAACAAATATAAATGATCTAGATCACGTGATTGAATGTATACATTTTTACACAGTAGGATCCTATTTACAAATGAATAGGTATGTTAAGATAACCATGTTATTACAAAGACAAATATTGAAAAATTTGAATAACATTGGCGAACTCTGTAACAGATATTTTATCTTCCTCATTCTTGGTAAAGGAAGTTTAAAAAAGATACAGGACTTAAACATGATTAACAACGATGTTACAATTAAAAGATACTTAAAACCCATACGATTCTAAATATGTATAATTTTAATGTACGATACTTTGTAGGTAATCCATTGTTGATGTTGAAAGAACAATACTTGGAAAAATCCTATTTGTATTTTATCGATATTTGTTTAATAAATATAAATTTAAAAAAAGAAAGAGCAATTTCTACTGTATAAGATGTAGTTGGAGACCTATTGCCATGTTAGTTACAGATGTTAAAACCAACAGCCATTGATTAGTCAGAATTTGATATTCCAGTTCTCTAATCCATTCTTGCCTTCTCATGTCATGTTTACATACATTGGCCAAGTATGAGCCAGGAACTTGTACACTTTACCTCCTCTCTCCTCCTCCAGTATAGTCACAAAGAAGAGTTCTAAAGTCTTTTTTCCCACTCTCCAATATTATGAGTTATCCTCAGTCCAGAAAACTAGCTACTGCTAAGTCACTCCATATGTTTCTTAAATATTTAATTACTGGATCCCAGTCTCTGGCAAACTCTGGAATGCAAACTTCTATGTGAAGAATACATTTCACAGTTCAAACCCATATCTGTGCTTGAGGGAGACAGCCCATGGACTCCAGTCCTTGCATTGACTGCAAAGACTAGTAATTTTTGTGTTGTCTCAGAGTATCTCTGTTGGATGCAGTAATAGCTGTTTCAATTACAGTTAATAGTGAAAGGATCCAAGTCATGGAAGCCACCAATAGAAAATATGAGCACAACAGACAATAGTCGCAATAATCTTTTCCAATGTTGAAAACAAAATTTGACACTAATGAGTAGCTATGTTCTTGTGTACATCTAATTCCAGCAAAAGCTAAAAAAACAAGTAGAAGAACAAGATGATTAAGATGCAAATTGGAACCACTAACAGCCCAATTTTCCCAAAAAGCTCCACCAAAGCAAGCCCATTCATTTAGTTTCATTTCAACATGGTAGAGCACTTTAATTATTAGTCTGGCCAATACTAATGGCTAACATTGTCAAAGGAATAGTAGTTGATAGAGGCCAGCTGGGAAATCGATTCTGAAGCCTTTAATTAGACAACATTAAATAGCCAGGAAGTGTCTGACACATCTGGTCAATTATAATATTGACAAGGAAAAATGTTTTAACATACATAATAAAAATAAGTAGCACAGAGTAAAATCATCTGACTTGGATGGAAAGGAAGCCAACACTCTTTTCCTGATTTGGAGCAGAAAAATGTGCATAATTTTGGCCACATAAAGGGATGTAGTTCAGTATTTGGAGCATTAGCCCAGATTTTGATTTAATATCAACACACATGTGTTAGTGTTTGTGGCCTACAGCAGGTTTCATGAGTTTCATCCACATCTTGGGATTCTACTCTGTAAAAATAATCTGTTCTATTTCCCATTCATCTCCCTTCCTCTTGAGGTCATAATCTACTGAATGAGGAGAAGAAAGTAGTATGTTGTGCTTTCTTTTCTTTTTTAAAAAAATCAGCTCCTAGCTTGGAACCCATGCCATTTTCCTAAAAGAAATCAACCTTCTCTTGATTTGTCTCTAAACATGCTGTTCTCACTGCAAGTAGTTCTTTCAGGGGCAAATATCAGTGAGAAAATTAGTTGTCAGTGGGAAACTGGCATACTGGCATCCAGTACTTGTTTAATGAAATAAATGAGTTTGCCATGTGTCTTTTCAGTTCATGTAATTAGCTGTTGAGAGCCAGCATGGTATAGTTTGAGCACTGGACTACAATCCTGAAGACCAGGGTTCAATTCCCCACTCAGCTATGGAAACCCACTGGGTGACCTTGGGCATGTCACATATTTTCAGCCATAGAAAACCCCTGATGGGTTCACCTCAGGGTCACCATTAGTCAGAAACAACTTGAAGGCATACAACATCCACTGTTATTTGTTCCTGGGTAATGAGACAAGTGTGTTAGAGTGTTCTGCTGTTTTCATTAATGACAGGCTAAGATATATTTTGCTATTGGGGCCAACCCAAGCAAATTTGCTGTCTGAGGAAAAGATCAAGATTTTTCTTATGAGCTTTCAAGTCAGCTCCAATGTATGGTGACCTTATCGTCCAGAGGACCTTCTCTTCTATTGCCCCCAAGTTATGGAACGGCCTGCAGGAAGAGACCCGGCATATTACCAGTCTTGACCGCTTTAAAAAAGCGGTCAAGACTGTTCTCTTCCGACAGGCCTTCCCAGACTAGTGCTCCACCGCCTCCCACCAACTGTCCTCTTGTTTTTAATAGTTAATGTGTTTTAGGGGGTTTTAGATGGGTTGGTGGGTGGGGAGGATGGATTATGTTTTAATTGCTTTTAATGTATTCGATATACTGTTGTAGTACTGTCAATCCGTCAGGAGAGGCAGGTATTATTATTATTATTATTATTATTATTATTATTATTATTATTATTATTATTATCATCATCATCATCATCATCATCATCATCGTAGAGTTTACTTGGCAGAATTCATTCACAAGAGCTGTTATTGGTTCCCTCTAAGGCCAAGAGGGAATGACTTTGGCAAGGTCACTCAGGAGGTCTCCATGCCTGAGCAGAGATTAGAATCCTGGTTTCTCATAGGCCCTTTTCGCATGCAGTTTCTGTCATGAGAGGGCCCCTTGAGCAACGCGTAAATGGGAGCATCGGTCCATACAACGCACTCCCATTCACGCGACGCTCACAAGCCTAAAGCGGACTGTGCATGAATTTTTTTATTTTCGGCTGGGAGCCGAAAATACTGCGTGGTCGTGCAATCCTCCCGGGGCCCTCGCGCACTTACCTGCCGTGCGGTAAGTCAGACGAGCCGGGCCGGTCGTGCTTCCTCCCCCAGCGCAGCCTACAGCTCCCAGGCTGCGCTGCGGAAGGAAGGAAGGAAGGAAGGAAGGAAGGAAGGAAGGAAGGAAGGAAGGAAGGAAGGAAGGAAGGAAGGAAGGGGTGCTAGCGCGACGGTCGTGCGACCAGGAAGCAAGCTGTGGGACGAAGGAGTAGGGAAGTGGCAGCGTTCCTGCTGAGGCTTTTCGCGTGAGACGCCCGCCCCCCAGCTGCACAAATGGGTAACATGCGAAAAGGGCCATAGACCTAGTCCAACACTCAAATCACTACAACATTCTGGCTCTAAAGAATGATACCCTGCCCTATCCCATGTGCAGATCAGAATCATGCAGAGTGTACAAAAAAAGCCTGTTTGTGATATTTGTCCCTGAACTCTAAGAGTGGGGAATGATCAGCGTGCTCAAGAAGAACACCAGGGAAATTGGGGCTTCCTATGCTTTACCCTGCTGTCTTCTGCCTGGCATAGTTGCCTCACTCTGCCTAACAGTAGGGATGGCCCTTTTCTTAGGCACATCATCTTTACCAGTGTTGCTTATTGCAGAGTTTTTATTACAGAACCTACTTAAAAATAAAATATAGTTCAGGCTTTTTGGAAAGTCGAATTTCTTACTTATTAGCTGTATCTCTTAGAATCATAGACATTGTCCCAAGCTATAGTTTTATAATCAGAGAGCACTTTTTTTTTTCCTTTATTCATCTTCCAGGTAAACTATTGTGATGGTGCTTTTTTTCTAATGAAAGAGATATGAGGCCTGTATTTTGTTTTCTGTGACAGGAGAGATGCGATACTGTCTATTATACACAAGGTTATTCTCAAAATAGTGCTGTATCTTTCCACCACAGCAATCAATAATCTATTCTCCAGCAATCACCAAGTCGTAATGGTGTCAGTTACCAGACAAAGTGTTTTAGAGGTTCAGTGATATCTTTATAGAGATAGCAACATAAAAGGTATCAGAACTTGTGTTACAGAATAGGAAACATATATGACAACAATGTTAATTAAATAATTCCCATCTGGGAAGGCATAAGATCCAGTTACAACATGTGAATAATAGTTTATCAAGTCAGACACAGCAAGGAATGGAAATGCATGGCATTGCACCTCTACTTGGTCACCAGTCAAAATACATGTGAGTAAAGGGTTAAATAAACCACTGCAGCCCATATGATAATCAGTTCAGTCACACATCTGCAAGCTGTCACAGGCCTGGAGCCTTGTAACTAAACAGGTCAACATTTTTAGTAGATTGGCAGGTCTGAACAGACTTCCCTCCTCATCCAAGAATTCAAAGAGTGCAATATGTTTCCTCATCTGAGTTAGGTTAAGATGGATTTCTGTTAGAAAACCAAAATCACATGCACATAATAGAAAACAGCTTGGAAAGCTTTGTTTCCATCCCATCAAAGTATGTTTAGTGGGAGGGCATTTGAACTGGGAAATTTGGTTAAGCTTCCCTGGGGCTAGATCCCTGTGGATGAGAGCTCATTATAGGGTTTGCTCGTGGTATTTTGGTGCCTGAAGCAAAACTAGGCTGGTTTTCCTTCCCATTCTATAAAGAAAAGTTGACTGGACCGGAAGAGGAATCTTTCTTCAGTACTGGTAATAAAATAGCAACTTCTAATGCACCTGAAGGCAGCAGCTGAGCTTACAGTGTATACCTGCACAGCAGTTTGATCCACCATCTTGATGCCATCTTCCAGAATATGCTACCTGAGGCATCCACCTCATTCTATCTAATGGTAGGACTGTCCTTGAATTTTCTACCTTCTGGCCCTCTAGAATCTTTGCCAGTGACATGACCTTAGGTTTAAGCTATAGGTTTGTTTAAATACCAAGATTAATCCAATCTGCCCTGTTGAGTGAGCTTTTCAATTACCTCTCCCCCACCCCTGACTGCTGCCCAGGATTGAGACTTTCAAATTGGTGTCAGGATCTGTGTACGTGTATCTGGAAACAGTGATGCTGAAAATGTGTAGCACTGAATTCATGACCTTGGAGTTCGTCCACAGAAATGCTTTGAATTGCCAGGATCAAGCCAACAATAAACTATTTACAAAGGTCCCTAAAACAAGATTTATGTAACAGTCTGAATTACTCCTTTCCAGGTTCTGCAACAGCATTGTAATATCTATGACAGAGTGATTTAAATATACAGTGCAGATAGTAAAATGTTAAGCATCTCCCATTGGAAAGTTGCCTTTTGCAACCATTTCTATGCAGCCCCATGGGTCTGAACCCACCATTTAGCTGTACTGCTCTTCTGTATTACAACAGGCCCCTGCTATTGATTAACTCTGCTTATTTCTCCTCAGAAAAGAAGCCGTTTTCCTCCATCCCACTTTCCTTTCACTGTTCTAGTTATGCAGAATATCTTTGCCACAGATGTCTGTTGACTGTGAGTCATGTCCAACTTGCTCTTCTCCTTCTCTTTCCATCTGTCTTTGCCTTTCCATCCATTCTGCTGATACCATTCATGTCTAACTGAAAGGGGGGCCATGATGCTCCCTGCCAATTCCCTCTTATCACACAGAACCTCAGAGCCAGTGCATAAAATGTTCTTGTTCTACCATATGTGACTGACTCTGGAGTTCCAATATCAATTGTGGTCCAAACCAGATATTCCAGGACTTGTAATGCTGCCACTGAATTACACAAAGGCAATACATGAATAAAAACTTAGGAAGTTAAAAAAAGGGAGTGGGCAGAACAAACTCAGGAATTTCCTTCCTCTGAAAGCTAAAGTCTATTTTGGAATGTATCCACAAGCTTCATCACAGTCACCAGTCACCACAGTGAGATGAAACCAAAGATTGTACTAAAGTATTGGACTCGCTCTCTCACAATTTTGGGTATGTCCTGGGAAAACACATGCAAGTTCTGTTGTTGTTCTTGTTGTTGTTGTTTTCCCTGTGGAATTCACATTTAGGAACTAATCTTGATCAGAATGATCTTCAGACTTTGATTATCAGCTTGAACAAAAATCTATCAGCAGACTCCAGATTTTGGAGAAAGGAAATTCCTGGGTTTGTTCATGGTGTGAAGCAACATTGATTCACTAGCACCCTCCTACTGGCATCCATTATAGCAACTAGAATCCAGAGGTGTCTAATATGGGAAGTAATATACAACTATAATAATGATTAACCATTCACACTCTGTCTAATCTAATTCCCTTTTAAAGGCATCCAAGTTGGCAGATACCCCTACAGCACTGAATGGCAAATTGTTTGTAAAGCTCACTGTTTGTGTGAATACTACATGACTGAGAAGAAACAAGCTGCAGGTTCCTAATAGCAAACCAGTGTTAATGCCAGTTATAACAGTTTGAAACCACTTTAAGTTTCATGACTGTATCCTATGGGATTTCATAAATTATGGTTTGGAGAGGCATGTAGCATTCTCTACAGAAGAGCTCTTATGTAACATTCAGAACATCTGCATGAAATTCTAGGTGCGTCATAAAACTACCAATACCAGCATTCAATAGAATAGCAGTTAAAGTCATATTAAGCTACTATAACTATGTACTATAGATTCTGGACCAAGAACCCAGCTACTCCATTGTTCTCTTTCTAGCAGAGGCATCTTCTAGGGTGCTTCTGGGAAACTTAACAGTAAGACATTAAAGGTGACACACTATTGTGTGTCTGGTATTCAGAGATGTGGCACTTTTGAACTGGAAAGTCTTTGATGATTACAGGCAGATCCTCTGGTAAATGAAAAAAATAGGAATAAATTCAGTAACACATCTCATATATTGAATGGTGTGGGAAGAAGAATTTACCAATTTTTTCATATTCAATATAGAAATTATATTTAAAGGGCTGTGAAATTGGGAAAACTGCCAGATCTATCTAACCAGGCTATTGTCCTAAAACTTGGTTGATTCAGAGGTCCACCCACAATGCCAGTGCTTCCATGAAACAATGGGAAATATTAGCTCAAAGGGGAGACCTGCAAGATGAGGGTAACCAACAGGATCTTTTACACCGGTGTATACTGGTACTAATGCAGGGACACCAGTCAGAGAGTCAAAGAAACTTTATTTTATTATGGGAATTAACAATCACATGCACACAAGATCCAAGCAGTTTCACAATCACACAAGGTTAACTGAAGGAAAGGGAGGAAAAATTAAATAGCAAGAAGTTAGGGTGTGGTGGGTGACATTTACCTATCCAAAGAGAAGAGATAAAGTGATGCGGCCTCAGCTAAGAATGTGAGGGTAGTACCAGAATGGGAATTGCAGCAGCAGAGTGACAGCCTATATCCAGAGTACTATGGTGCTACAAGTTGTCTGGCTCAGAGCTAGGGTTTAAATACTCTCTTTCTACCCTAAGGGGGAAGGTGTTAATGACTCTCTGGCAGAGTAGACAGTGGGGGTCCAGAACAGCAGTGCCGTGGCATTAGGTGACAAAGAACTGATGGGAATTGTGATAACTCCTTAATGGCAGGACAAATGAGGGGACAAAAGGAGAGTTTCAGAGGACAGAAGAAGAGGGTCAAAGACAATCAGTCATTACATGGATGCAGTTTTTAGTGCTATTGTTTCTAAAGTTTAAGTAATTGAGGGACATTTGAAAATCCATTGTTACTGGAGCTTCCCTGACTACGGCCTAGCCATGCCCTGAGATCCCAATCTGACCTAGTTTTGCAATGCACATGTGCAGCCAGTTCCTCCTTGACAGCAGGCTTCCCAGCCACAGTAGGATATAATTTATATTTTATGCCAATTAATATTTTCCAATTAACCCATATCATGGGCAATTTCTGCACTAGCCTATTTTAGTGCTATTATTCCACTTTCAACATCCTATGGAATCCTGGGGTTTGCGGTTTGCCTCAAAGGCCCCTCCCTAAACTGCAAACCCCAGGATTTCATAGGATGTTGAAAGCGGAATAATAGCACTATAACAGGCTAGTGCAGAATGGCCATGGAGTGGGGGTGTACAGTCTAGTAACAAGGCCCAGTGCTTCCAGTACTGAACTATCCAAAGTACGATTGAAACCCTATGGTGGAGTAGTAGTGCTGTCAATGTGTGCCTTCAAATCATTTCTGACTTAAGGTAACCCTAAGGCAAACCTATCACTGGGTTGTCTGAAATTGAGAGTGTGTGATGTGCCCAAGGTCATCCAAAGGTTTTCTGCTGTCAAGAAAGAAATTGAAGAGAGAATTGAACCCAGAGCCCAGTGTTCAAATCACACTGGCTCTCTGAAGTAGTAGTTTATTAATGCTTAGAGCATAGCTCATTTGCATGTAAAACAAATGGGCAGAAAAGTGCTATATAGAATTGCTGATCAACCATAGAATAACAAGACCAGACACAGATAATTGGGTTGAATAAGGGCCACTTTATTTAACCTGGAACCTATTTAATTGTGTTGAACCTAGAAAGGAGTGAGAAGAGGAAGCAACCTAGTACAGGATCAACTGATGTTTCCTCCTTAACCTTCCCTGGGTGAAACACCTGACCCCCAAGGGAAATCCAATAACCAATAACCGGGTTACTCTCTATCTGGCCATTGGCTGGAAAGCAGAACTGAGGAATCCCCATCCCACATTGTAGGACTTAAAGTGAAGGCAAAGCCCCCAGGCCAGCCCTAAGGGTAGTCTCTTTCCCCAGCCCCTGAGTGTCAGGACCTAACGAGGCAATACCAGAATCCTCGCCTTCACTAAAGGGTGCCAAGGTATTCCCCATAACTGCTACGTTTCTCCCCCACTACCTGCACAGACAAGGGACAAGCATCTGCTAAGCCACCAAAAGAGGACATGAAGAGGGTGGGAGGACCTTAAATATCCTCTCGCTCAACCACACCCCAACCCCAACCTTGCTGTTTTCAGGCGCTGTTGTAAAACCATCTGGCTTCTCACCACATGGCTGGAGGCCAGCAAAGGTGGTCCATCTTTTCCCCCATGCAGGTCTGGAGATGCATAAATAGAATATAGAGCTAGAATACTTTAAATAAATCAATAAGATGAAAAACTTTTGAGTATAAACAAGAATGCTTCAATTAGATAAGAACAATCAACTGAATATCTGTATAGTCAACCATGTTGATGGCAAATTAATATTATTGCTTCTTCTTTTTTTTTCCTGACAGGAGTCTCTTTAATAAAGACAGATGTGTGTATTATGATCCTTTCCCATGCTGGGAAGACCTGCTCATATTGATTTCACCAGTGCTAACGGGAGGATTTAGTTTCAGTTTAGTGTTGACAGATGTAATAAACTGTGTGCACTTCTTCATGTTCAGGGTAGAAGGAACTCAAAGCTTAAAAACATCTAATACAGAAGAAGGAAAAGTTTACAGATTTTTCCCATTCCTATGTATTGATGGATCGATTCTATTTTTCTCATTCCATTTAGTCCCTAAACAGAGGAACTTGGGTGAACTCAATTGAACTGAGCTGATATTCACTGGAACCTTTTCATCAAACCATTGCTTATAAAATTATACATTGTTAACACTTTAGAGGTATACGGCCCTGAGGCTGGTTCAGAAAGTCTTAAGAGAGTCTGATATTGCTTTTCATACTTTTCCAGATGTCTTTAATACCACAAGTCCAATTATATAATACTCAGAGAGATGCATAAAATACATAGAATAAAATTAAATTGCTTTCCCCCATGCAATAAAATCATCTTTCTAAAATCAGATATCTTGTGCTCTCACAGTGTGTGAATGTGAACACTGGGACCTATTTACAGGGCTGCTACTTTAATTTACTCTTCATTGGTATAAAACATCATTCTATTTATGTGGGATGGCAAGGATTTAGATTTTAACACTGGATGTTTAAAAACAGGAAACTGTGACAGATGAAAGAACAAGCCTAACCCATGTGCATAAATACACACTGAGCCCTGCAGATGATCCATTCTCCCAGAATCAAAGCAAATCTGTGGTTGTTGAAAGCACAATGTAGCATATACCTGTGGGCAGGAACAACCTGATTTTCTCATTGTGTGTGTGTATTGATTTTTGATTGCAGCGGTTATTCTGTAGATGAAAAGCTTATAACCATACTGTGAGATGCTTCACTTGAAAAATTAGCACTCAAGAAAACACAGGAAAATTCTGAATCCAACTAATCCAGGAGAAATGAATTGGGCCTCCCGTTGAGGTTCTTCTTGCTGGAGAAGACTACAGGCCTAAATACAGAGGCAATTTATTTCTGATTCCACCCCTGATCCACAAAATTGATTGTGTAAGTAAACTCTTTTTTAATATATATCATATTATGTTGCTATTTACTGGCAAAAGATGGAATTTAGAATGAAAGGGATGTGCTGTTTTCATAATTGAACATATTTATGGCCGGAAAACATGGTCAAAGGCACACTGGCCAGAAGAGGCCAGGTCCAGGTCAAGTTGACCTTAGACATGATCAGGTCATAAATTCAGAGACAATTAGGGAGAAAACCCACCGCTAATGCTTTATGATAATCCTTTCAACACCTCTGGCTCTTAGTATTCCCGAGAGCAATGAAAGAAACTGTCCAGCCTGGTGAGCAATCAGCCCACCCCACAATCTTATCCTGTTGAGACCTTCCCTATTCACCCTACCTAACCAAGACATTAAGAGATTGTCATGACTCCCGTCAATGTTTTATCACGCAAGACTATCATCCCATTCCCGAGTCCTTTGTTAACCCTGTGAGAAAGCACTTTCAACTTTGTCCATGTACCCTGCACAAATAGGGTAGGAAATAGGTTATACAAACCCCAGCTTTGGCCCCAGTAAATTGCTGTACTTGGATGTAATATGTGGTGCCCAGACCTCTGTTTATTCTTTTTACTCTCAGATACTGGCCATTTCCACACAGGGTTTTTTAAATGGGGCAGAGCGTCCTCCAGGGAGGACATCTGCACCTGGGACGAGACTGGGTCGGACCTACTGAATGTACATCTACAGTCCAGCCCCCTCCCAAATGACCCCAAGTGGTTGTCCAATGTGCTTTTGAAAGACCGCTAAAAACAGGTCTCTCAAAAGCACAGAGTGCACCACTGCGAGCCTGCTCCCATATGCAGATTTGCATGCTCGCATTGGTGCAAGCCTGTGATCTGCTGGGGGCGGGCTTTAGGCTGGCGAGCTTCAGCAGTTGGTCGAGACCATCGACCAACCAGAAGCTGCCATTTTCATCCCCAGAGCAGTGCAGAGCAGCAGCCACGGACTGCTCCAGAGAAGCGTGGACTGGACCGGGGAGCCCAAAAGTCATGGGGCGATTCCCTCACTCCGTGTGGAAATGGCCACTGTTTGAGCCACTCCTCTTCAACTCTCTTCTTCAGGACTGGTAACTATCACCCTTTGCACTCAGTCTCTCTCTCTCTCTCTCTCTCTCTCTCTCTCTCTCTCCAACCCTTCATGCCTCACTTTCTGATAGCCTTGTATGGTTCTTGCGAGTATCTGTTTTCTTATGTGTTTTTACAATCCAAATAAAATACTCTGTTTAACTTTTAACTGGAATCCTCTCTACAGTTAGTACTGGTATACAAGGGTGAAAATATTCTGCCATTACCCTCCTCTCACAGGCAGTCTTTGAGCCCCTCCACCTCTTAGGGTAACAGAAGTATTAATTAGTTTACATGTATATCCTGCCTTTCCTCTGGTGAGCTCAAGTACATGGCTTTCACCATATATCTTTGTCCTCACAACTACTATATGAGGCAAGTCAAGCTGAGAAAAAGTGACTAGCCCAAGGTCTTCTGGAACTTCCCAGTTCCCAAATCAACTTTAAATAACCCAGCACTTTTGGTGACTCTTTAGTTTTCTTTGTAAGCATTGTAAAAGAGTTGTTTAGTAACTCATGTTGTAGATTTATTGTTAAGGCTTAAGATGATCCCGTTGCTCTCTGGCTAAAAGACCACCTTAAAAATTTACATAAGCTTCTTGTGAGAAATAATCAGAGACACAGGTAACAAATGAATGGATGTTTACATTAACTGGATTTGAATGTAGTATTTTTTATATAAATACTAAACACATGTACAGATGCACTTGGTAGGTTGAGGTATTGTTGCCATGACCTTCTTGTACTTGTTCTAAGTTCAATGAATGCATGTCATTTGAAAACTGAATGTAACAAATTCTCTGTATGATATTGATTTATATTTTATATCACCTTCAGCTGAAGCCATTTTTCTCATCACCATCAGTGCTGGTATGACACTTTCCCATGTTTGTCTAGAGAACAATAGGTCAGAAAGGCAAGTATTTATTGAGACATAATGTTTGCACACAATAAGATGTGTGAAATTTGAAATTACAAGGATATTACACCGTTGATAAAACAGTTTCATTTCTGAAACTGGGGAAAAAAGACAACATTTTTTCCTGGTAATCATACTCAAGTATGAATACATGTAATATGAATACAAGTAATATCCTTTCCCTATCTGCAAGAAGTAGCGGTAAACAGAGAAAAGATGAGCATCCCTGCCACAAAATGAATGCACTGAGCTTCTGAGTATAGCCAAAGTTCCATGAGTAAACTGGGTCTACTTTGGTTAATGTGTATGAAAAGACTGCACTACTAAAAATCTCCCAAAATACCATCATGCTTGCAGTCATGTAGGGAGTGGGAAGAGATGGGGCAGTGTGCCCCCGGGTGCAATTTTTGGGTGGCGCCATGGCTCCTTGCTTACCCTCCCCCATGCACTGTAGCCCCACCCCCACACACTGTAACCCTGCCCCCATGTGCTGTAGCCTCTACCATAGCCATACCCCTGCCCCTCCATCCACCCCTCCACCCGCACCTCTCCACGCACTCCACCACTGAGGTCCAGACTTCTGATATTTGCCTTATAGTGAAAGTGCACAAATACTATAATATTTTCAGAACAGTTTAAGTGAAGGAGGACAACACTGTATGTTTGTGTGGTGTGTGAAAGGGTGAATACCCATATTCTAAGAAGAAGCCCTAGGTCCGTACTTTCCCGGAAGCTTTCTTTGCAGCTTTCACATGGATGGGAGAATGGAGGTAGTGTTGGAGAACTTTCTGTGCTGCACATATCCACTGAGTGTAACAGTGACCACTGGCCACCCTCTGGTTGTTGTTTTTTGTACAAAACTTCTTTTAAAAAAAAAAAAAGACCTGAAACATGAAAAATAACTGAAAACTGTCTGAAGCTGTAGCAATTCACCCAGCACCCAGCTCTCAGTGAGTCTGTGCCTCTGACTCAACTGAAAAAGTCTTTATAAACCTCTATAGCTTTTGCACTGTGATTTTAAAGCACATTTGCATCTAAATTCCCTACATGTCTCTCACATCTAGGGAACAATAAAATAGTTCTCTTGTAACTAATTCTTTTGGAAGTTAATAAAACACTCTGTTGCTTGACTGATAAAGCTTCTATGAAATTGCAAAAACAATGCACATTTGTGCATTCCCACAAAACTCTTTCTTGTCAATTTTTTGGGATTGTCTTCTTTTTAAAAAAAAAAAGTGAAAAAAAGAAACAAAATGAAGTTGTTAACCCAAAAAGAAGTGTGGAATGGCTTTTATTTCAAAACACACCAGACCAGTTTTCCTCATTCATTCTAGTTCCCTGGCAAACCAACAGACTCCAAGTGATCACACAATGACCCCTCTAGTGCCTGAAATGGTTTCACTGTCATCAGAGGCACCAGCTGACATGGTAACTATTAAGTAACTATTATTACTTATAACCTTTTCTTAGCATCTATTACTAGCAGAAGACCAACAGAAATCCAGTGTCAGAAACAAAGAGACAAAATGAGTGTCTGGAGACATTAGCTGTTCTGTTTGGCACAGGAAAAGAATTCACTGCTTCCTAAAATATCATTTGCAAGTAGATAAAAGCTTTGTTATTTTTTTTTTAAAGTGTGAAGACAAAAGGCCTTACAGTCACCATCCACCCACCTCCCTTCTCTGACTTCATATTTTTATTCCTTTTCCTTGAAACTGTTCACCAGCACATACACGAAGCCCCCACCTTTTGATGCCCTGTTATCTGATGACTCTCTTTTGATGCTTCCAAATTAACAACAAGTTCCATTAATTCCATGGGGATTCCACTCTTTCATCATTCCTTCTGTACCTAAGGACAGTTCTCATTCAGGAATCTGGGTGACAGTGTGGCATTGAGTAAGGTGCTGAATTGCTCAAAATTGTGGGTTTTTATACCCAAAAACTACCCTGAGGCTATGGGTGTGAATAACTCTGCCAGCTGGGTGGGCAGTGGGAGTTGCAACATAAACAATGTGGTCTGGACAGAATTAATGGTCTTAGTGTTTAGGTGACAAACAGCTAATGGCTGTTGTAATACCTCTGTATTGTGGAGAGGTCCGGGGGACAAAGCAGGGAAACATCCAGGTGTGAGGAAACAAGCTGAAAGAATCACTGTTTGGTGAGAACTTCCCTTTTCTGCACAGACATATTCCAGCTTCAGACTGAGCCTATTATCTCCACAGTTGCTTGGTAATCTGCCTGACAATGACTTTGGCTGTGCCTAGAGGGGATGTTGGCTGACCTGCCTTGCAATCATATGTTTTCAGTCAGTAATTTTCCTCTGTCTAGCTTAATCTTCCAGTCACCTCAGGTTCCATTTTATATCAATGCCAATTAATGTAGTTGCCAATTAAATTATATTTTCCAATTAAACCATATCAAACTTGGGGGGGCACATGGGACTATAACAATGGAGGCTTGCTTAGAATTGCAAAGGGGGGAAAGGCACTAAGATAGTTGAGAGATTGTGCAAGCTGCATGCATGCATTGTTGGTCCCAAGTGAGCCTTTGTAAGTCCTTCATGCTCCCTATAGTACAGTACATGGTTTCCACTTTTCAAACAATTCTGTTTTCTGACAGCGCTCCAGTTAATAACCTGTCAAATAAGTAGTAGAATCCAGTAATTCTGAAACAGAATCTGGATTTTCTTCTCCTGTGGAAATGTAGACATCCTGAAGCCAAAAGATTAGGCCTTCCACCTGGTGGTGTAATTGGCTGGGATGGACAAAGGCGTGCAGCTCCTGAGATAGGTTTCTGTGAAGGAGTTAGGACATCCACTGAAGCATTAAGGAGATCCTCCTTGCTCTAAGAAATGGATGGGGTGATAAGAAGGTCTTCAGGCTTTACTGTTTGAGACAGATCAATGTCCATGAAAAAAAAAAAAGCCAGAGAAGAGCCTGCATCACCACAAGATTGGCATTTCTAATTCGTTATAAGTTCCATTTCAGAGTGATGAAGATCCTTTCTTAAAACTCAGTGGGTTTTATAAGTTGAATCTCTGTAATCAGAAGCAAGCACCACTGAGTTCAATCAAGCTTATTTACAGGATAAATGTGCTTGGAACAGCAGCCATGTCCCGCAAACAAAACTGTGACATTTGTTTGTTTAAGATGGCAGGGCTTTATGATGGCACTTTCAAACCAGAGTGTTAGTTTCTTTGAGTATAAAATAATATAATATAGTATAAAAATAATAAGCTGGTAAAAATATGAATAAATACAGATTCTCCTTGGAGTGTGGCTATCGGGGCTGCCATAAGAGCTTAGATAAGTTATATTTTTGGACCCCAACTCTCATAATTCTATCACTGACTATTCAACTGAGAAATTCTGGGATCTGCAGTGCACAACATTTTCCCTCAACTCCTGGCTATCATGATGAGTATCTGCACTTCAGAATTCATCACCACATCACTGCCTCCACGCATTTGCCATGGAAGCCAAGAATCTGGAGGTGGGACACCTTCTTGCATCATTATCTTTAACCAGAGAATTTATAAGACATTTATGAGACCACAACTACAACAACAACCTTTCAACCATCTGTGCCTTGCTCTCAAAAAAAAGAAGAAGAAAAAGATTTTTAAAGTTCAGTTTGGATATAAAAATTTTAGATATGCAAAGATGTCCCATAAATGTGTTCCCACTTCAGCCATATCTGCCTACTTTGGCTACAAAAATACACATTTGTTCCTTCTTACTGTTGCAGAGTAGCATCATTAAGAAGAGAGTGGGTGGTGAATTCTTTCCTGTCTTGTGACTCCAAGCAGAATTGCTTGCTGTGTTCCAGCAGCTACACCTGTTTAAAACTCTGGGAGATGATAACATTCTTTCCCAGAGCAGAATTGACTCTACATATCTTTGACTAGGAGAGATAATATGCAAGAAAGAGCTAATCAGTTCTGTTTAGAAAGCATGGTATTTATGATGAATGAGATGCTGATTAAAAACATTAATATTTTCTTGTAAATGGATATTACTTGATACAACATCATCCATTGTGCACCAGAGGACAGAGACATGGTGGTTTCTCATCTGATTAGCTCCCATCTTCTGCTTATTTAGTACAAGATGGCAAGCCGTATGGATCAAAGTCTTTTCTATAAATCAACAGGGTGAAGGTATACATAAAGGAATCAATGTTATATTTTATTGAGTAATGGATATCTAAGCCAGGTTGCAAAAGGTTTGGCCCTGTAGCTGTTGTTGAACTTTTCATCAACCCTCACCTGCAAAGGTTCCACAGACCTGATAGACATAGACCACATGCCGAGAAATATTACAACAGAAATATTCTTTTGAGAGAGAAGATCCACTGGCACCTCATTCACTGTATTTTTTTTAAAAGAAATATGTCTCTGAAATGAATAAGGTAAATTAATTAATGACATCACTTTGGTATTTCTGTCACTGGCAATGGCCACTAATGCCAGGTAAAATAGATTTACATTATGACTAGGAGAAAAAAAATTAATGAAGTCTCAAGATCAAGGGGGGAACCTCTTCTGAACCATCTGCAGCCCTCACTGTTGAAGTATTCATCCTAGCAAACATTTAATAGCCAGCTAATCCCATGGTGCCACCTAATGGCAAAAAGGGAGGGGTACATTGAGTAGGTAAAAAAAGACCTAATTACTGTGCGCAGAATGAGTCCCTCTTTCCCGGAATTCAAAAAGAGGCATAAAGACATAACATCTGTGATTAATTTCTGTTTTCTATAAACCCTATGTTAAATGGAAGATGTCTAATATTTTCTCTGCCAACCTATCATGCTGGCATAGTCTATTTGACTGGCATAATTGATCAGAAGATTACAACCTTCTGAAAAGGCAATTGCAGAGTCACTAAATTCAATCTCTCCTTCCTTCAAGCAGGTATTTTATGCTTTCAGTCTGAGCAGCACTGACCATGATTAGGGCTACACTCAGCAATTCCCAATTCAGTGATGAAGCAGTGTGTGTAGCCTGGGGACAGAATGCAATTTGGAAATACATACAAAGCACCAAATGACCATTTCTAATCCCCCACAAAATGTATGTGCACATAAGGCCATTTCCTTCTGATGCCCTGAGGGGCAGTAATGTTTCATTCTAAACACTGGTTTAGCACAAACAGGAGCAATCCAATGTAGTGTCACTTCTGAAAATTAGCCAAAATGGTATAGTGGTCTGAGTACTGGATTAGGAGTCTGGGAGGCTAGGCTTTGAATCCCCACTCAGTCATGAAAACCCACAGGGTGGCCTTGGGAGACTCCTATTCTATCAACTTCAACCTCTTTCTTTGAACAAATCTTGCCCCCCTGCCATAAAAAAATGTGATAGGGTTACCTTAAGTCAAAAAGTCAACAACAACAACAGCTGAAAATCAAGGGTGGTTTTGATATGCAAAATGAGCAGTACTAAATACTGTCCTAAGTTAAACATCAGGCAGTTTAATTTGCAGTCTCAACTGCAACATTAAACAAACAAACAAAAACAGAGAGGCAATCATAATTTGCTAAATGGACATTGAAAACTACACTAGAGAACATACTCAAAAACAGATCTAGTGTCTTGTTTTGGACTAGAAAAAGGGGGGTGGCAAAAGTATTGCAGTAACTTCATTGCCATCAACCTATCCAGGAATTATTATTTTTTTTAAATCCAGCATGAACTACTTTAGTGGAGGTTAGTGCAGCACCCAGCATCCTTGACTAGCTGCCAAGGGTCTGAGTATCCTTGAAAGGGTCATCAGTGCTGGTGTTGGGTGTGAAGACTCAGCCTTCCTGCCTGTTTGTGTAGCTAATTTAAAATGGCAGATGCTATGCTGCAAACCCAGTCCCCCTGGTGCTGCCACCTTCCAGTATCTCCACTGGTAAGTGAAGGGGATCTCTCTAGTGTTAAAGAGAAGCATTTTGCTGGGGGTTGGATTTGGGGTATAAAATCTGCAACCACTCCAGCATGCCAAGATAAGTGAAGAGTCAGAAATTAGAAGATCAACTCTTGATACACAAGTACTGAAATGCAGCAGATTTCTCTGTCATTTATCTTGTCTGTCTGAGCTGGAAATGGCGGCAAATCTAGGCCTTCCTGGGACTTTGTTTGATACTAAACACATCATTGCTGGGAAAAAAGAAAAAAAAAGCTTTACTGGTGGTGATACAGCAGGTAGTCTTCAGCAGATGAAATCATCACACTACTTTAGTTGATGAGTTCCAGAATCCCCTTACAGCAAGTGGCAGAAGCAGGTCCCCAGGCAACTGATTCTACTCAGACAATCCCGCAGTCAGCACTCCAGATGTGGATAATGGACCCCCTGGGCTTCACATACATCCCTGCTCCCAGATGAGACCACTAGAAACATGGATCCATGGGGTTATAAAGGACAGAACCACGCAAAGGAAGTCGAATTGGGCAGGCACAATGCATCTCTCTTCCTAATAAATAAAAAAAAACTGTACAAACATATTGCTAACAGGAAAATGTAGTTCACTAGTTGGTTCCCAGATGGTTACATATGCTTGAACTCCCTAATCTAAAACAAAACTATCTAGCAGGGTCTACTGAACTGATAAAGTAACTTTATCAGTAAAGTACTTTACTGATAAAGTAAACATTTCAATGCCACTGGAAAATTGAAAATATTTGGCCATGTTGCTGATGAGGATTCTAGAGTCCATCTGTTTTGTGGCAGGGGGCTACATCTGCCACACACACCCCCTCCAATTCTATACATAGTATTCTATACATTTATTGGTACGGTTGTGTATAGCAGGAGTGGGCAACTATGACTCTCCAACAGTTTTTGGGCTGCTGTTCCCACAATGCCTCACCATTCACTATGTTGGCTAATGAGAGTTGTAGGCCAAAAATTGCTTGCTTCTGATGGACAGGATCCCAATTCGTAAAGACAGTATCTACAGAATGTATTATGGACACTCCTATTTGGTAGACAGGATTCTAAAAAGGAAAATTCGCAGCTTTCATTCCCTTGTAGGCTGCATTCCTACCACTCAAACCAATCTGAAGCACAAGGACAAATAGGAAACACGTCATAGCTAGCCATGTGGTAACTAAATGTCTGACTGCTCCATCTCTTGGCTAGTTGAATTTTTAGCCAACTATGAAGGAAAGTATTTTTCCTCTTCAGCACACACCAACAATGTATTTACCTGTGATAAGGAACAACCTGACAACTGCTTCATCAAACTGCTCACTTGGAGTCAGCCATGCACACTGAGCAGAGTTGAATCATGCAGATCAACATTTTATCTACCACTGCGCTGTGTTTTAAAACCAACCTCTGGGTCTCACTGCCTCTCTACTATTACATCTCTAACTGAAACATTCTTAAGGCATTCCCACTGTCAAGGTAAATTTATGACTGCCTGCCATGCAAATATCCGTCCAGAGGGGCTTCCTCCCCTTTCAATTGCTTGCCCGTGGGCTCCCACACCCCTCAGTTACTTATCTTATATTAAACACCTGTACAGAGCTGTTGAGAGAGCTGTTGAAACTAAGCAGATTTGCCTGCAGTGCCCTGGGCAGCTGGGAGTCACCTTGACATTTCCTCCGCTTCATCAGAGAAAAACACCATTTTCTCCTACACATGACAGATGTTAGGTATATTCCTTTGATTTCTGTCAGGAAGAAACATTGTGTTTAGGTGGGCAACATAAGAAAGAGTACAAATGCCAGCAGCCTGGATGAAAGGACAAATAGGTGATGTTTAACCCTAGTCAAGGCAAATCTAGGAAGGAAGATGACGAATCTTCAGGGGTTTCCATCTTATCCTACAGAATCTTTGCATAACTCAGTGAATCCCATGAAATAAACACTGCAGAACTCCAGCCCTGTTCTTTGTTTGTCTCATCAATATACATCCCACACTTTCAACACTGGAGCTCTCAGGGCAGAAAACAAAACAATAAATACAATGATCAAATCTTAACAAGTATCTTAATTAATTAATATAAAGACTCCATATGAAGAAAAGCAAAGAATTTACAATGGCAACCACAAATCAGACATCATAACTTAATCTCCCTAGCTTTCCATAATTTTTATGGAAACATAAAAATGTCTGGGAAAATAAGCAACATCTTTGCCTAATGCCTAAAATATGTTTTAAAAAAAGGCAGTGTGGGTACCAGTCAAGTATCTGGAAAGAGAATGGTCCAATGGGCAACGAGACAACACTAAAAAAAAGCTCTTCAGTGAGCTACCTAATGTACCAAAGAAGATGGAGGTGATCAGAAAAGATACGCAAATGCAGACCTCAGTGACCAGCTGGCTGGAATGGGAGGAGATAATCCAACAAATAGCTGAATTCCAAACCATATCAAGCAATGTGGTTTCCATGCCATTCAATACACCAAAATCTTTTTTAACAATGTTGAATTGACCAGCAGTCCTGGCAGATATTATTATTGTTATGGTAGAATGTCTCAGTCACAGTGTTTATTCTTGTGTATGATAAGGACCCATTTGGACTGTCTTCTTACTGTATTTAGGAACCAAGATCAAGATTCAAACAATCAGAATGCTCCCAATAGATGTGACATTTCTCTCCAGAAGGAATAAGAAAGTCAAGTTTGATTCTAAATTCTTCAGGCTGGTGGGTGTCCTTTGTTTTATACCTGCAGTTCAATGGGTATTTATTCTATTATTAGTAAGTCCAAACAATGTAAGTCTTCTCAAATATGGTATTTGCATGCATATGCCATCGTGATGGTTGAAAAATGTGTCCCCACCTCCTAGTCATCTTCTGAATGACATTAATGATTAGCTAGCAACGTGTCTGTGGTAAGCTATCTTTTCCATTCCTCCTTTCTGTCATTGATACTTAAAAGGAATTTTTCCTCTCTGGCTCTTTTTCATCAAATGTCTGTGCCTGACCTTCAGCCATTGTCACACGACAGGAACATGAGATCTCTCTTGTTTGTACAGCAGCCTCTCTCATTCTTTTACACTGTCATTTATAAGAATATCCCAAGCTATATTTTGCCTCTGCCATTGAAAAGCAAGCCATGTTCACTCACGCGTAGATTGAAAATGCTTTTGACACAGTAGCATGTAGACAGTGGCATTTGCGTGGTGCAGTCCCTCCGAGCTTTGAAACAAGAGATTTCCCCAGTGTTGGGCCTTCTGCAACACACAGAACACCAAATTCAGAATTCATTCATGGGATCCTTTCACTGGAGGAAGTGTGCGGAGGCCACTTCCCCACATTTCTGCTTCCTTCCACAGCAAATTGTTTCCCCTGGAAACATCCTCAGGGTGGGGAACTTTCTCAAAACAGTGTAAGAGGTTGTGTGGGTGTCTACAAGACACTGCTAAAAAGTATTTCACACAGTTCTTTCAATATTTATATAGTAACAGAGATGTACTGGTGCTTTTTGGCTGCCACTACGAACAGGGATAGCCTCATGGAGAGGTAGCTTGATGTATTTTTCCATGAAATACTCTTTTGGCCTAGGACCTGCTCATCATGCTGCCAGAAAACAGTTGATGGGGGAGAGATTTAATATAAGCCAATAAGGAAGGGTGGAGTAAAAACGAAAATAAAGAGAATAAAATCATCATTCTTAACATTTCTTGGAATGTTACCAGAATATTTTTCATCCCTTCAAAATTCTTGAATAGTTTCACAAAGGGATTTTGCCATCACTTCCATCTCTTCCTGGGATACCCACATTGCACAATTACAACATTTTCATAGCACTTATGTGTCATAACTCCACCATATAGAATCCTGGGATTTGTAGTTTGGAGAAGGCCTTAGACCTCTCTAGTGCACTTCCTTCAACTGGAGAAGGCCTTAGACCTCTCTAGTGCACTTCCATCTAACCAGCTCACAAAACTAGAAATCCTCACATTTGACAAATCGGAGCCATAAAAAAGCTACAGTGGTATAAAACTGCTACAATTGCATACTGTAGATCCTCCTCCTCCCCCTCCTCCCCCTCCATGTGTGTGCCTTTATATTCTTACCTTACTATTCACTCAGTAGAAAATACAGAACTCCAGCCAGCATGATTAACATCACTGTAGGGCATTTAAAAGAAGAAAATTCAAACAGCTTATGGAAAAATAGTCCAGTGGCAGCATGTCAGTATGACATCATTACCTTCCACCTCTGCTCCTTCACTGAAACAATAAATGGAACAATAAAAGGAAATGTGCTGTAGCATCTGCAAGAAGAGTATATGGGGGGGGTATCTAAAAGACAGACATAAAGACAGGGTGAGAAAGAGAAAGAAAGAAGGGAACTCTTCATTATGAGGGGAAGCTTTTTTGTCCTTTTGGAAGTAGAGAGAGAGAGAAAAAAACCCTGTCAAAATTGCTGTGCTACAATGAGCAAAGAGGCCAGAGTGTCATTGTCCACCACAGTATTGCTCTTTGAACCTTGACTTTTGGCTTTCCATTCTAATATGAAAAGGTCATCAAATAGTACAGGAGAACAGAGGGACGACTACAATTCTTTTGACTTTGAGGTAAGGCAATTTTTCAAGTCTACTTATTCATTTGATGTTAACAATGTTCCAGAGGGGTGAAAAGGCTGCCAAAGTGCATAGTAATTTTGTGAAATGAGGGGGGAAAAACAGCTAGAGAGATTGTCTATTTTCATTAATAGCCTCAAACATGTGGAAGCTGCATTTCCAGTTCACCTGAATTCAGCAACAGCTCTACACAATAATTTGAAAATGTATTACCCCCCCCCCAAAAAAAAAAACCCTTTCACTTGCAACTCAGGGGCAAAATTTCCATTGATTTCTAAGCATTACTTCAGTTAAGGTGGAAGGGGAAGATTAGTGGGGGGTGCACTATAATGAAGTCCACAAGCGCTATCCTCAGTATCCCCACTTTGAAACACAGAGTTGAAAGGAACCTCAAAGCTCATCTAGTGCAATCCCTTGTCAATGCATAAAATTCACAACTACAACATCCCTTTGAGTAGAAGCTGTTTTTGAAAGGGAGAGCTTTCCATTTTTCAAACCAATTCATTCCACTTTTGGATGCCATAAGAGATTCTTCCTAAATTCAGGCAAAAGAGCAATTTCTGCAGATCTCTATTATCTGGACCAACACATAAGACATTTGCTGTATGTTTTGTGTTACAGACCTTCAAATATTTGAAGATTATTTGTGCCCTCTAGCCCAACCATTCTAAACCTTTGGTCTTCTAGCTGTTTAGAACTTCATCTCTCAGAATCCGTTGTCACTGGCCAGGCCAATGGAGGCTTTTGGGAGCTGAAGTCCAGAACAGCTGGAGGATCAAAGGCTGAGAATGGCTGCTCTACCCTTCTCATAGGACTTATCCTGTCTCTTCACCCTCTTTGTTACCCTTATCTGGACATGTTCCAGTTTGCTAGTATCCCTAAATGGCAGTACCTAAAACTGGACACAGCACTTCAAGGGAGACTTGACCAAAGCAAAATAGTATGATACTATTATTTCTTGTTTCTTCTCATTATGGGTTCCATCCAACATTGTTTGAGCAGAGTTCCACTCTCAGCATAGGACATCTTCTTTCTCTGCTTCTTCTTCCACCACAACACTTCCCCGCAAACCTGTTCCAGAGGGTTCCTAACTTTTCAGAAGACATTAAGAATTGTGGAGCACTTCAGAGAGGAGTTCTTCACACTGGCAGATAGGAACTTACAACCAAAATCTTGTGTTAATGCATTTTAGAGTCACATTAGCTTTAGCTTTTTAACCTAATGCCTCACATTACTGTCTCATGATTAATTCGGTCTACTAAGACTCCAAGATCATTTTTAATTGTGCTGCTGTCAAGCCAGGTATCACTTTTCCTATTTGTGCATTTCAGTTTGCCTTCATTTGTCCCTGTTGAAATCCATTTGTTCTTTTGTACCAGCTCTTCATCCTTACAAAATCCTGTTTCTTTCTTCTAAAAAGAGCATCCTTTGGGTCTGGCCATCCCCATGCAACAAAACCACCTAACAGTAGCATTGCCTAGCTCATATTTTATCAACTTATCAACACAAATATCATGACAAATATCTTTGTTGAAAAGAAACTGATGTACTGCATGCACAGCTTGTAGTCAAAGCATAGCTCTATAGCTTTAAAAAAGAGTAACTGAGGGGGCTGCCATAAAAGATAAGCTGGTGGGTCCCTCCCCTGACTCCCCTGTGATCCATGCAGTCACCGTTCACTGTCCACAATTGTCCATAGGAAGCCCACAGCAGGATGGGAACACCACAACATCCTCCCACTCATGTAACTGATATGGAAGGTCATACTCATAAAGGGAGTACATATCCATCACAATTAATAGCCACTGATAGACTCACCTTCCACGAATTTGGTCAATCCCCCTTTAAAGCGATTAAGGTTATTGGCAATCACTGTTTCTTGTTCTAACAAATGCTACACTTAGGCACTCTCTACTTTCTCTACACTGTATCTAATTTTATTCACCTCTATCATCTCTTCCTTTCCTTCTTTCTTCTAAACTTAACAGACCCAAATGTTTATTTCCTCATAAATCAATTCCTCCAATCTCATGACCCTTAGAGTTGCCTGTTCCCACACTGTCTCCCTCTTTACAATATCCTTTTTTTTCAGGTGTAGAGACAAGAACAGTACGTAGTAGTCCAAGTATGGTCAGACCATACATATGTTTAAGGGCAGTATGGTATTAGCAGTTCTCTCTTTTATTCATTTTTAAATCATGTCCAAGATGGAATTTTTTGCCCATTTTGACAGCAACCTCACAGCAGGTCAGTACCTGGCATTTTACATTGCCATTGAAGATCCAAAAGTGCTCTGATTCAGCCATGCTCCATATTTATGATTATGGCACTTTTGCCACAAGCAGAAATGTCCCTCAAACCTACCTTAACAGCAAACAGTCCCATCAAATGACAAAGGTCTGTTCTGTTGGCTATCTGAAAAGAACAATATAATATTTCCGAACCCCTTCTGCCAGTGATCTCTGGTGCAAGAATCAGGAGCAGGACCCCCTGTTGCAAGTTCTCAATACACCAGAGATTGCTGGTGGAAGGGGGGAGTGGAAACATCATCCTGCTGTACCCTGCTTACCAGCAGAACAAACTTCTATTGCTTGATGTGGCTGTTGGTTCTTAACGTATGTTTGGGGAGTCAAATGCATAACTATATCTCTGGTGTAAGATCTTTGAGAATAGTTTTTATCAAGTTGTCTATTTCACACACAAGACCTCCTTCTTGATCAGTCTTGGTCAGCTCAGATCCCACCAGTGTACATGTAAAGTTGAGATTTTACAGGAATTGCTTTACAATTGTCCTCACTGAATCTCATTTACCATTGCAATGCCCATCCTCCCGTGTTGGAGAAATCCTTTTCCAGCTCCTTACAATCTTTTCAAGTGGCGGACAATATTGCTTCCTTTTTCATATTACTGACCTAAAAGGCCAGGATAATGGACTAAATTCACATTGAAATATAGGTGCATTAAAAACATCTTCCCCTTTTACTATTCCCCATTACTCTCCTAAAAGAAAATTAGTGGAAATGTGCACCAGGACTGTGATGTTAGTTAATGGTGCAACCATTCTGAATTTCAGTGGGAACTACCCAAGGTGCTGAACTAATTTGGCATTAGACTTCAACACCTTTTGCACCTTTAAAGTTCAGACTAAAACCCAGAGTGGATTCACACCTTCCAAACATCACCCTCACCAGACTCTACTGGTGTCATCAGCAAACATGGTTACCTCACTATGGTCTCCTAATTCCAAACTCCTTTTCAGAAAGTTTGACAGTTTTTGAGCAGTCCAGTAACTTATTGTCTTATGTTCTTAAGAAGGAGTATATTCATCCCCACTCCATCTCCAACTGAGCACAGTGGACTTTTTAAACTAATTTAAATTAAGAACCAAAAAACTTAAGAAGAGAAAAGCTGGGTCAGATCATATGCCTACTTAGACCTTCATTTTGTTCACATTAATTGCCTATAGGAAACCCAGAAGTGCGACAAAAGTGAAAAGGCATATACCACCACCTGTGCTTCCCAATAACTGCTATACAGAGGGACACTTCCTCTGTTATGGAAGGAATTTCCCCCATGTGCAGCTTTCTTGCCAGCCTGTTAGTTGTTTATAATGCATAACGCATGCCCCAAGTTAGTAGACCTAACTAGGGTCATTTCTGCACTAGACTGCTGTAGTGCTATTATTCCACATCCTATGGAATACTGGGATTTGCGGTTTAGGGAGGGGCCTTTGAGTCTCCTCCCTAAACTGCAAACCCCAGGATTCCATAGGATGTTGAAAGTGGAATAATAGCACTATAACAGTCTAGTGTGGGAATGTGTTAGCTTAGAAGCTTCTTATGTTCCATTCCTATCAATTTCACTGTTCTGTTGCCTTCTTTGGAACCAGGGAAACAGATACAGTCATGAAAGATCCACCCATTTCATTCTTCTTTGACAGTTCCAAAACTCTGGATGCCAAAGTAGGGCAAATGCCATGACAGCAGTATAGGAAATGGAAGTTGCTGGGTTACTCCACAGCAGTAATCCTCTGTGCAAAAGCCAAACATTTCTGTGGCACTGCCACTTTCCTAAATTTGTTCAAAGAAGGAAAAAGAAGGAAGGAAAAAGAAGGAGACAGTAGGGTCGCTGCGCAGAGAAGATGGCGAACTACTCACAGTGGGGAGAGAAAAGGCAGAGCTACTGAACACCTTCTTTGCCTCCGTTTTTTCCCAGAAGGATACAAGCACTCAACCTGGTGGTTGGGGAGCAGGGGAGGAAGCAGGAGAAATGAGGCATATAATAAGTAGAGAGGTGGTACAGGAATACCTGGCCACATTGGATGAATTCAAGTCTCCAGGGCCAGATGAATTGCATCCTAGGATATTAAAGGAGCTGGCAGAGGTCATTTCGGAACCGCTTGCTATAATTTTTGAGAAATCTTGGAGGACAGGAGAAGTTCCAGCAGACTGGAAGAGAGCAAATGTTATCCCCATCTTCAAGAAGGGAAAAAAAGAGGACCCAAATAATTATCGCCCAGTCAGCCTGACATCAGTACCCGGAAAGATCCTGGAGCAGATCATTAAGCAGTCAGTTTCTAATCATTTAGAAAGCAATGCGGTAATCACGAGAAGTCAACATGGATTTCTCAAAAATAAGTCATGCCAGACTAATCTTATCTGTTTTTATGATAGAGTTACTAGCTTGATAGATGAAGGGAATGCTGTGGATGTAGCATACCTTGATTTCAGTAAGGCCTTCGACAAAGTTCCCCATGACATTCTTGCAAAGAAGCTAGTAAAATGTGGGCTGGACAGGGCTACTGTTATTTGGATTTGTAATTGGTTGACCGACCGAACCCAAAGGGTGATCACGAATGTCTGCTTTTCATCCTGGAGAGAAGTGACTAGTGGGGTGCCACAGGGTTCTGTCCTAGGCCCAGTGCTGTTCAATATTTTTATCAATGACTTGGATGAAGGAATAGAGGGCATGCTCATCAAATTTGCAGATTACACCAAATTGGGAGGGGTTGCTAATACGCCAGAGGACAGGATCAAAATTCAAAATGACCTGGATAGATTGGAGAGCTGGGCCAGGGCGAACAAAATGAAATTCAACAGAGAGAAATGTAAGGTCCTACACTTAGGTAGAAAAAATGGAATACAGAAATATAGGATGGGGGACATGTGGCTGGATAGCAGTATGTGTGAAAGGGATCTAGCAGTCTTCATAGACCACAAGCTGAACATGAGTCAGCAGTGTGATGCGGCAGCCAAGAAAGCCAATGCAATTCTTGGCTGCATCAATAGGAGTATGGTGTCTAGATCGAGGGAGGTACTGGTACCACTCTACTCTGCTTTGGTGAGACCCCATCTTGAATACTGTGTCCAGTTCTGGGCACCCCAATTCAAGAAGGATATTGAGAAGCTGGAGCAAGTCCAGAGGAGGGCGACCAAAATGGTGAGAGGCCTGGAAGACATGCCTTATGAGGATAGACTTAGAGAGCTGGGTATGTTTAGTCTGCAGAAGAGGAGGTTAAGAGGGGACATGATAGCCATGTTTAAATATTTGAAGGGATGCCACGTAGAGGAAGGAGGGGGCTTGTTTTCTGCTGCTCCAGAGACCAGGACAAGGAGCAATGGATTCAAGCTGCAGGAAAGGAGATTCCACCTGAACCTCAGGAAGAACTTCCTGACAGTCAGGGCTGTCCGGCAGTGGAATCTGCTGCCTCGGAGTGTAGTGGAGTCCCCTTCCTTGGAGGTTTTTAAGCAGAGGCTTGATGGCCATCTGTCGGGAGTGCTTTGAGGGTGTTCCTGCATGGCAGGGGGTTGGACTGGATGGCCTGTGTGGTCTCTTCCAACTCTACATTTCTATGATTCTGTGATTCTATGATTCTATGAAAGTTTTCCATTCCGCACTTTCATTCTCTTTCTTTCTTAGATCGCTCGTTAAAGTCAGGGACAGCTCTTTTTCGAAAGACGCCATCTCTAGTTTGATAAGTATACCATGGAGGCTCAGAGTTTGGGTTTCAGAAAATTTGTGCAAAGAGAGCTTGGGGTTTAGAGAGTAAGAAGTCATGAAATATGCATTGGAGAAAAAAAAAAAGGTTTCAAGGCAGTGCAAAATTTGTATGCCAAATCCCAAGATGGAAATTGTAAGTACCTAAATCAGATACAAAGTAATTCAGACAGAGGAGGGGAGAAAGAGAAAGAGAGAGATTATTGCAGACCACAAAGTCCGTTTTTTTTTTTTCCCCAGACACAGTTTGGGGACTTATAAATCAGCTGTAAAAATGTGCTCTAGGCTGAAACCCAGCATACTAGCTCCTCAAATTGGTGCACATTTCCACTCATTTTCTTTTAGGAGAGTAATGGGAAATAGTAAAGGGGGAAGATGTTTTTAATGCACCTATATTTCAATGTGAATTTAGTCCATTATCCTGGCCTTTTAGGTCAGTAATATGAAAAAGGAAGCAGTATTGTCCTCCACTTGAAAAGAGCTACAATATACATATGACATGAATGCTACTACCACCTTTTGTTCATGGAACATCAGCAGCAACACTAAGGCCCTTTTCACATGGCATTTGCCATACAAAAGGACCCCTCAAGCATCGTGCAAATGTGAGGAGCGGTCCACACGATGCACTCACAATTGCGTGATGCTCCAGGGTCTGGCAGGTGCTGCTCGTGCACTTTTTTATTTTTGGCTTTGAGCCAAAAATGGTGCACGATCGTGCATTGCTCCAGGGCCCTGTGTGCACCTGCTGTGCATGTGGAGCTCTGGAGCTGCAGCACTCGTACTCCTGCCCCAGGGCAGCCTGGGAAACTCCCAGGCTGCACTGTGGAAGGAAGAGGCAGGGCTCTTGCAGAAGGGGGTGACAGCTGCAGAGCTGAAGGAACCGGGATGCAAGAGCCTCTAGCTGGAGGCTGCTCATGCGATACCTGCACCCCAGCTCTGTGAAAAGGTGCATTGCGGAAAGGGCCTAAGATTCAGCAAAAGAGATTTTCTTTGCTTTCCTCATATTTGTGTTTAGTTAAAAAAAATCCATTCAACCCCCCTCCCAAAGATATTGGTATTGGTTTAGGAATTATAAGGTCATTTCTGCACTACACTTTTATAGTGGTATTATTCCACAACATCCTATGGAATCCTTGGGTTTGCAGTTTGGGGAGGGGCCTTTAGAATTCTCAGCCAGAGGGCTCTTGGGCCTCAGTAAACTACAAACCCCAGAATTCCACAGGATATTGAAAGTGGAATAATAGCACTATAACAATGTAGGGCAGAAATGGCCTAAGTGATCTTCCAGTCATATCTGGATTCATTTTGGGTATTCCAAGACAGAAAATTTACCCTGGATATGTATATATTATAGATCTATAATGTGATATAGTATGAAATAATTAATAAACTAGAGAGAGGGAGAGTACAAAGCATTTCAACTTGCCTCCTTCAATTGCTAGAGATGAAATTGAGCTGCATTCAAGATGGTAGTTTAAAACACTCTTTTTTTACCTCACAACCAAACACAGACAAATCAGACAGGCTGTAAAATTCTGAGTTAGCATGATACAAATTTTCACAAAAAATCCCAAAATTTGAAGAATATTTTTAGAAATGTGCAAGACTCTTGCAGTCTTACCAGGTGGAAATAATTTTTTTTGTATTTTTCATTGTGATATGTATGAACAAAATAAGCCAAGAATTGTAATGCAACTAGTTGTGCATGACTACCACTGGTTTAGCCACAAGCTGCAAGGCACCACTGTTCATATTTTTAATAATTTTTATGCCCTGGGCAACCAAGATCCTGGTTTATACATTTAGAGACAAGAATAAGCTCTTTGACAAAACTTCTTTTAAGTTTATTGGAGAAAAGGTATTACTTATACATGTGAATAATGAATAATGCAATACAAATGTCTGAGATGATTCTTCAGATGGATCATAAGGGGTTAGAAATGTAGACACAGATGCTCCATGTCAGTTACTTTGCATTCACAAGGATACACACATACACACAAACACACACAAACTTGTCAGAGGCATCTCAGCTCCCTACTAGATAGGCAGATCTACTTCTTACCTTGTCACACACAATGAAATAAACTTTGAAATTTGTAATTTTCTACCAGAGTTCTGGGAATTGTTGGTTTTGCCAGACAGAGTAAACAAGATGTCACCAAAAAAAAAAAAAATAGCAAACTTGAAAGATTCTTTACTACCTCATTCCTTTAACAGAAGAAGGAGAGGTTTTTTAAAAAAAAAAAAAAAGTTGCTTCAGAAGATGACACCAGTGCATCTTCTCTGAAAAAGAAAACACCAAAACATGGAACTGAACTTCCCTGTGTTTCTCTGCCACTACACCATTGTGGTGATGGCCTTGGCTACAAGTGGGTGGGCAACATAGCCTCAGTATAAAGCAACTTTAAAAAAAAATCTGAAAGCAAAGGTTGCCTTTCCAAAAATCACTGTTCTGTATCTCTAAAATGTGAACTATGACAGCATTAAGCCTAGGGGTTCCATTGTGCTGCCAATACTTGAGACTCTCTCAAGTTGCGAGACACACACAGAGAGCGAGAGTGATAAGTTAAAGGTGGCTACCTTTGACAATCTTCAGAGAGCAAGAGGTGAGTGGACTGTAAGAAAAGAAAGAGATGAAACACTGTTCCCAATACAAGTGTGGGAGAGAAAGTGAGAGAAAGAGAAAGTGGGGATTTTTTTAAGAAAAAAATGAGAGTTTCAAGAAAAGAAATACTCTAATACAGTTGAGGGTGGAAAAAGAAGTGTACAGAAAGTACAAATACAGAAGGTTAATAATGGATGTATTATTAGCTTTGCTACGAAACAATGGTCTTGGCAAGCCATCTTTATTCAGAAGAGACCACCAAGAGAACTAGCCTCACCAAGAAACAGGTAAAATCATAATTAATAGCTAACTTGAGTTGCTTTTTAAAAACACTAGAGTGAGAATGAGGATTCCCCCCCCCAAAGAGAAAAATCTCCAGGGACCATTGAGAAGTTAAGGGGGGGGGAATCCACTGGTATTCAGTTTTCTCTTTCTGCCCCCAGTTTTGACCTTTATCTGTACAAAGTGAGGATGAGAGTTAAATTAGAATGATCAAACTCTCCCACCAATCCTGTGCACGTTCATTTGAGAATTAAGTTGTTCTATGTTGCATGGAAAATACTCCTAAGTATGTCTAGGGCTCCAGTACTGCTGGAAAATAGTCTTTCATGGATGAGACATGGCAAACTCAGGAAGGTACAGTTCTGTCCATTTTGCTATTACTGCAAAGGCCCTACACTTCCCAGATGTGAATGGAAACATTATCTGATAAGGACAGCATGGGGAACAATGGCACAACTGTTATCCCAAAAGGTGGGTGACTCAGAGGTCCACCCACAATGCCAATGCCTCCTTGAAACTATGGGGAATGTACCTATGTATACCGGTACTAATGCAGGGACATCAGTTGGAGACTCAAAATATTTGTTTTATAAGGAGAATTATCAATCACAACACACAAGGTCCAAGCAGTCTCACCGTCAAGCAAGGCTAGCTGAAGGAAAAGGGAGGAAGAATTGGATAGCAAGAAGTTAGGGCAAAGTGGGTGATATTTACTTATCCACTAGTGAAGGGATAAAGTCATATGGCTCAGATTAAGGGTCCGAGGGTAGTACAAGAATGGGAATTGAAGCAGCAGTGACAGCCTACATCCAGAGTACTAGAAGTTATCTGGCTCAGAACCAGGGTTTAAATATCCTGTTTCCACCCTGAGGGGGAAGGTGCAAATGGCTCTCTGGCAAAGTAAAAAATGCGGTCTGGAACAAGCTAATGGCTTTAGCATTAGGTAACAAGTACTGATGGAAATCATGATAGCTCTTTAATGACTGGGCAGGTAATATAACAAAGGAGAAATTTGGTGGGAAGAAGGAGTAGGTTGGAGATAATTGGAGGCAGTTTCATATGCTATTGTTTCCAAAGGTCAAATCATTGAGGGACGTTTGCAAGTCCATTATCACCAGAACTTCACTGACTATGACCTGACCATGTCCTGAGGTCCCATCTGACCTATTTTCACATCACATGTGTTCAGCCAGTCCTCTTTCACCAACATAGCTTTTCAGTCATGTCAGTGTATAATTCATATTTTATGCCAATCAGATTATTTTTGCCAATTATTCCATATCATGGAGTGAGGGTATATGGTCTGGTAGCACAGCAATGGCACTACTGCTGGACCAACTTGTAGTGGTCTGGGACCCTCTACCCCAGAGGGCTCTCAGATAACAATGTCAACAGCAATAATTACAATACACCTTGTGTGTATATATTTTAAAAACTTTCAACACAGACTAGTCACCTGTGGTGTGTAGCAAGACACCAGCCCTACCTGGAATTTTCATTCCTCAGAGGGTCTCTGGATCTATCTGTATCCAAAGATCTCTGGGAAATGAAGATGGAGTTGTAACTGGAATTTTTTTCTGCAGCATGGCTGGCCTTTGGAGGCTCCTCAGATCACTGCTACAAAAGTTCCTTCTCCAGCCCCCACTACCTAAGGGTGGTGGAAGAAGTAAGGATAGGGGGAAGAAATAGGTCCCTTTTCCTTATGTAAAAGATAAAAGGTCCCTTTTCCTTTTTTAAAAAATAAATAAAAGTTTGTAAGATGCTCTGGAGCATCACTGCTCAGAGTGTACTACTCTTTTAGGATTATACTGTGCTGGGTTTGTCTTTATTTTTTAACTGTATGTTTCAAATTGTTTTTAAATGTTGTTTCTAGCTTTAATTTCCATTTTTTAAACATAATTTTAATTGATTTTACATATTGTTCTCTACTTCATACAATATCACATTTAATCCAACATCTCTTACATCCTTTAATTTTTAAACTCTCTTATTCCTACTATGTTATCAAATTAATAAGTCCTTTTGACTTCCTCTGCTTTTGGTCTTCGTACTTATTCCTTAACTATGTGTAAACGTGTATGTGTATGTTTTCACCCCAACTACGATCTTATAAAGTTTGTAAATACATTATACAATATACATTATATAAATCAATCAGTAATATTTATATCGTGTCCTTTTTAATGCTAGTCTTTAGTATGCTTTGATTGTATTGCAATTTTTTTGATAAGTTGCCAAGTCCCAGTAGAAAAGAACATTTTTCTTTCTTTTCTGACACCTTGATATGGCAGAAAACCTGGAAATATTACATTTTCTGTAGTACTTCTCCCATAGTCGTCCAGCTGGCATGGTCAGTGGGAGTGTAGTCCAAAAAATATTTTTCCCAAGCTCTGAGGGAATAAAGAATGAAGATGGTGGTGGTTGGCATGCCAGAAGCAGTGTCCCAAAGCAATGGGGAGAAACCCAAGAAGGCATCTTCTCTAGGTCCTGGTGCAACCACTGGGCCCTAAGAACTGCCCAATCCACATGGCTGAAGATGAGAAAGAGGAAGAAATACTAACAATTCACTGATGGAATATTTTAGTGCTATCTGCCCCCAAAGTAGATCCCAGTCAATAGGAAAAATATGCCCTTGAAGTCTTAACTCCTTCATAGTAGAAGGAACTCCCAGACTTCCTCAGAAGAAGGAGTTTTGATTAATCCACTTTGAGTCTGTAAGATAGGCAAGATAGCTGCTATATATGAGATTATATGGTACTTTTTTACAAAAAGGAACAGGCCAAAAAAATCCTGGAAGGAAAGTAAGGAAGAATGCAGAACATTTAGTTTAGTCCAGGGCACAGTTGGTCCAGCAGTTCTCCTGAAGAAGTTGAGGAATAGGAAAACCTGTCCAAACAACAGAAGTGCAACATCAGAACAGATTTCATGGAAGGGTATGAGTCCTGAAGGACAGAAGATATTTTAAGAGGGGGAGGAATGGGGCTACAATTTGTTTGCTCAACACTAAGATATACTTTGTAATCATGTTATTGTTATATTGCTTAATATTTTTATACTGTTCGACAGCTTACCTTGGTCTTATCTGTGACCATAAGGAGGATGCAAATTATATCACTTGGTAGAATGGTTTTGTGTTCTTTTTTTTTTCTTTTTTTTTAAAATATTTTTTTATTAATTTTTATAACTAAATCACAAAAACAAACATAAAATAAAACACCGTGTGTTATACATAATAGTGAGTTAAAAACAAACAAACAAACAAACAAAAATAATTTTTTCCCCTTCTTTTATACAATGCAAACTTATACTATTATTATTCCCTTCCCTTAAAATCATAAACTTGTTCATCTTGTTCCATATCATACAACTTATACATTTTTATTACCTATCTTCAATTCTTATTTTCATTATATTTATTTTTATTATTATACTTTCACTCTTAATCCAATATTTTTCACTTCGATTTAATCTCTTACTATTATTATTTATAAACTTATTAATTAATATCTCTAAAAGTAATCTATCTCTAAAACCAATTACCTTTTAACTTTTTTCCCCCCTTTTAAACATTAAACCTCACATATCAATTTATATCTATAAATCACAAGTTTAACACACACAGCTAATAATCAATATAGAAATACAAAATAAAAAATAAAAATAATAAAGAAATAGAAAAAACCCACCCCCCAGAGCCAACTTTTTATTTAATCCACCTTCCAAAATTGCCATTCTTCTAACAGGGTAGCATTACCATCTCTTTTCAAAACTTTTTCTAGAAATATTTTCCAAATTTCTTCAAAATCGTTTCCTTTTACCAAACCTTTCATAAACCTAATTCTACATGTTAGTTTATCATTAATTGCAATTTTCCACACTTCTTTATACCATTCCTCTATTTGAAGTTTTTCATTTGCCTTCCATTTTTTTGCTATTATTAATCTCGCTGCAGTTAACAAGTTTGTTATTAATTCTTTCTTTGCCTGAGTACACTCTAGCTTATTATATATGGACAACAACGCTATATTTGGACATACTGGTATTTCTACTCCTGTAATCTCTTTTATCTCTTTAAATACCTTTTGCCAAAATTCCTTTATCTTGTTACAATTCCACCACATATGCATATATGTACCAATTTCTTGACATCCTCTCCAACACAATCTTGAGTATTTCTCATCTATTTGATTTAATTTCACTGGAGTCAAATACCATTTCCAAACTATTTTATAATAATTCTCTTTTATTCGTATTGACAATTTTTTTAAATGGCGTTGTTTCCAAATTTTTCTCCATTCTTGTATATCTATAATTTGTACTGTCTCTTCCTCCCACATTTTTCTAAGATAGTCCTCTTCTTGTTCTTTTACTAATATTTTATATATTTCACTTGTACTACCTTTTAATATTTCATTTTCTTGCATATTTTCTCTTTGAATAATAAGTTGTTCAAATTTAGTGTGTTCTTTAAAATCCTTAACATATCTTTCCATACTCTTTGTCCATTGCTCTAATTGTATATAATTTAACCAAGATATCTTAGTTTCCTGCAATCTCTCTTTCATTCTTTCTTTAGTTATCATTATTTTCATCCAATCTTTTAATCTATATATTTTTTGTTTTTTAATTTCTTTCTCTATTATTTCTCTTAAATTTATTGGAAATTTTTCCATCATTACTATCGGAGTTAATATTGATATATTCGGTATTAATTTTCTTTTATTTTTCTTCCATATTTCTATTATATTTTTTATAAATGGTTTTGTGTTCTTCAAGCAAAGGACTTTTATGTTGACTAGCGCTTACAGAAAGATGCCAGTGCTACTGAATGTTCACTTGGGCCCCTTCAGATAAAGGTGTCAAACATGGGTTTAGCACATAGACTCTTTTTGTGTGTATATACTTCTATGTTTATGTCTATGGACATTTGTTTAAAACAGACTTCCTTTTCAATGCTTTAGTTGCTTCTAGTTACATCTTGTGGTGTCTTTTGGCCTCGGTCTGCTCAGTAAACATTATATAATATTTTGGCTGTCCTAAAGGTTTCACAGATGATGTTATAATAATGTTCAACCAGTGAGGAGAGGATTGTTGGTTTTGCTACAAGAAAATTTTAGTCTTTCATATCATGAGCAAATCAAATTCACATTATAGACACTATCTTTGAATGAAAGATATGTTGCCACAGAAGTTTCCAATTGGACATAGATTATTCTGCTAGTTGTTTCTGAAATTGCTGGAGCAGATGGAGTTAATAAGAAACAATGGTTAGACCTAGAGAGACTAGTAAAGTATCGTCTTACGCTTTGGAAGTAACTGATGTATACATCAGTTCTTTGTACTACTGTCAGGTTATATGAAAGCTTCATAGATAAAAGGCAAGACGAGTTAAGGGAAAAGTTCCCAAATTAGCAAACAGAAGCTAAAAGAGAAATGCCTCTTGAAAATTTGTCAGTCAGTAATGAAAGCATACCACAGAACTTAGCTATGAAGACAGAATCCCATCTGCAAGTGACGTTATTCTCCTGAATTCTCATTTGTACTTGTTAAATTGACAAAGATCTTCTTATTAAAAAATGTGGATATACCATCACAATCCTTGATGTGTATGTGCATGTGTATATTATGGGTTAAATCTAGTCCCAACTAGAGTAGATCCACACAGACTAATGTTATCACTCAAGTTCCATTGATTTTAGTGTTTGCATTGAGACATAGCTTGAATTTAGAGACACACAGAGATATACTTTTTCTTTAGGGACTTTCTTTTGTATAGTTTAGGTACACAGTTGAGCCATTTTTAGAATGGATGCATATATTTTACTTTTGATGGTGCTTGCAAATATGTACTTCAGAAGAATTGCACTAACAAGCAACAAAATGCAATAATCCAAGTGTTAAAAAATAGATCTTACAGGCTTATCCAGTCTAAATCCTTTTATTAGTCCCAACTAGAGCATAGCCAGTGAATCAATTGGATATCCCTACATGTTGACTTACCATTCAGCAATTAAGTCACTGAGTTTACTTTAGTTTGGACTAAACTACAGGAGTTTAGTCCATCTACTCTTGTACTGATTTGAGAACACAAGGATCTGTCTACAGTGGAATTATATTCTGCATACATACCTTTTTTTTTCTTTTTTGCAGGTATGCAAATCAGCCAAGATCTACAAAATCTTTGAAAGTACAACATGACTTGACTATCAGACAGTTCCAAGTTGCACGCAGAACTGACAAAAAAAAAAGTAATCCAAAGCACCTCAACAGCATTCTCTTGGTATCCTGGCATTCTCCTACTTTAGAAGATCAGCAAAACTCTGCACAGTAGGGGTAAAACTAAATAGGGCGATTAGTATTCAAGGAAAGAAGTAGATGTTTCCATAGACGTAGGGAAGCAGACAACCTAGATGTCATCAATATGGATAGAATAAAACCTCTGCATCCCAAAGCAGGAGACACCTGATAATCTTATTCTGTAGTGCAACTCCAAAGGTCAAAAAACTGTTAGAGAAGATCCAGCAGGGAATACAGTTTGCATCCTGTAACAAAGAAAACTCTGAAATGTATTGAAGAGCTGTGAATTCAGAAACAAGTTAAATAGCCTTAAGGAGAAGATGAATGGAGTATACAGAAATATAATGGAAGGAACTTCTAAACACATGTACAAAGAGAAAAAAGCCAACAACAAGATGATAGCCGCTTTTGAAGGATGCCAAGAGATTAATAAGAGCATTACAAACAATCCAGCCAAAAAGAGGACAAAAGAATTGATCACAACCTAGAATAAGCAGGCTTAAAAAAAACAGAAGACTCAAGCTCAACAATCCTGGAACAAACAGCGAGCAAAACAACTGAATAATAAACACAACAAACAGCAGTGCACAGCAGACTGTGCAAACAGCTCAAGCAAAACTAGTTAGAGCACATGTTTGTCGTAAGCTTTTCTCCCTTCCCTTAACAGAAGAGCAGTGTTGTCCTGAGACAGCTTGTTGCATGAGATGAAGGACAAATCCTGCCCCCCCCCACAAAACACACATAAACCTTTAGCCTACAGAAACTGACCAGACTGGTATATAAATATGACTTGAACAATGGGGATGGGATAGTATCCACCACTGATCCTGAGGGAAACAGGTTAGCTTAGGGGATTTTCATAACAGGCTCTGTCCTCCCACACAGGGGAACAATCTTCTGACTTCTCAAAACACCCTTAAGGCAGTTGCTTCCCTCTGCCTAATGGCAGGGCCAGCCCTGCAAAAGAAGCATTCGTATGTTAGACCCTTTCAGCCTAAACCTCCAGTGCTAATTTGTGTGTGATGGCATTGGTGGATTTCTGTGGAACAGTACCCTTGTTGGAATATATTCAGGAAGGGGCTGCAGGGGTGGGGGAACCTGAAATCACATGGGGCTGATACAGAGGACTGGACAATGTGTTCACTCATGCGGGTGGTGCCTCCCAAGTTAGTGGCCAGTGAATCCAAGCTGTAAAACCGTATCCCCACAATGAGATCAGCACCTTGGAAAGGTCTCTTAAAGTTTGGACTAAAACCCAGAGTGGATTTACTGTCCTAATGACATGGAAGCCACCAGCCACCACTGGATGGAACACATCTTAGGTTGTTCGCGCTCTAGCAGCAGATGGATTATTGTTAATTGGAAATCACTGCTGTTAGGGCTGATTGTAGCACTTGATGTCACAGAGTGATGTGTGTGTGTTTGTGTGTGTGTGTGGTCATCTATCAGGAGAGGTCACCAGATTCACCAGTAAATAAGCAAAGTGTTGTAATTCAGGCTTGTTCATGCATGTATATATATCATGCGTTTCTCAAGTTTGTATGCAAAGCTGACAACTAAAAGCAATTAAAACAATAAAAAGGCAACAAAATGGCAGAGGCTGGGATAGAAGACCTGTGAAGTCCCTTCCAATCCTATCATTCTATGAAATCTGCCTTATGTAATTTACTTTTTGCTATATTTCTCTTTTCTTTCCTTCTCCTCCTTCCTTGGGACAAAGATTTACTCTGTAACCTTTTGCTAGACATGATTTTTTTTTTAAAAAAAAAAACAGAATAAGGAGACTTCCCAAAAACATGCAGGCAAATTATGGCACTTCAGATGTTGTTGAACTTCAACTCCCATCATGTTTAGCCAGCACAGGCAATGGTGAGGAATGAATGATGGGACATGCAATGCAACAACATCTGCAGGACCACAAATCCTCACCAAATCTTAGAGCATGACATAGTCTTTACCAAAAAGGCAAAAGAAAAAAAAATCCAAAATTGATATAAGGGAGGAGGAGGAGGAAGAATAAAAAAGAAAGAAAGAAAGAAAAAGAAAAGAAAATATTAGCCCTAAACTGTAGTCTCTGCCATCTGGGAAGGGATGGGGGGACCTGGCATGGCCGGCCCTCATGAATTAAGCCTAAATGGTCATTTCTATCTGGATGCCTCACTCAAAGCCATCCTGCATCCTGACACAGTTCTGCTGGATACTTGTTTATTACCCTGTAAGGTTGGCTGACATGCTTTTGATATCAGCCAGTGCCCACTCTCAGCTGCATGACTTAATCTGTCCATTCTGTTCTTTTGCATGATGTTGTTCAAGTCAGCAGGCTGTTGGCACACACTGGGAGAAAAAGCAGTGGGCTCATATTATAACACCAAAACCCTGGCGGCTGAAGCAGAATGGAACTGAAACTTCTGAAGCAAGTTTCTTTGACTGTGACTGTAGAGTAGAATCTATATATACCAGCTGAACTGATTTCCTCATAATGATCCTGATGCAACTTACTCTGTTCACATTTTTTAGCATTTTCTCTCCACCACCACCCCACTTTTGGCCCATTTATATCTTGATGGTTTAAGCTATACTTTGTATACCTTGTACATTTTGCCCACAAGATAGCCCAAACTGGATAAGCCTATCAAAATATAAATGTATACATAAACATCAAAATGTAACTGTAAGTGTACCACCCCACTGAAATATTAAAAGTGAAAATAATTTGAATCTTTGGATGAAATTTCTATAAATGTACAGATGCATATGGATTTCCTTTCTTGTTACGCATTGGCTATCAGAATATAACAGCTGGTAATTCTCCTTATTTGGATGTTCCCATCACCATTTTGTTTTTGGCCATTACATGGTCATGTTAGTGGAGGCAGGGGGAAAAAAAATAGTAAATCTGGCTTGAGGAGGTGGGAGTGTACACTTTGAGTCTATTCAAAACCCCAAGGTAAAAAATGTGAAAGGGCTTCAAGAAGATTCTCCTTATCAGAGCTTCCTGATACTCAAGAAGAGCCTTTTTCATCCTCCCCCCAAGTCTTCAAATGTTCATTCCATCCTCAACAGTAGGTTGAATCACTGTTAAAGTGACAGGTAGAGGAGCCTGCAGAAAAAAACACAAGCATCCTTGTGTCTAAATTCAATTGGAAGTGAGAAATGAAAGTCTGATAAAAAGGCAACTTCTCTTTTTCCAGAAAGTGAACATAAATGGATCCCAAAAATTCCTTCCAGGCTTTCTAGCTTTTCAAATAACTGCTGGCTTACAACTAACAGCAAACCTTAACATTTTCTATTTTAGTAAAGATCCTTAACTTTTATTAGCTCTAACAGGAGAGGAGCTGTTTGAATCTCCATTATATTTTGATTTTGTTGGTTGATTAAGATCATTGATGGTTGAGGTTCTTTAAAAAAAAAAAGTTTGCCATTATTTAAAATCCGAACTCAAAGGAGAGAAACTGGGATAAGAAGTGCTTTTGCTTGGGGAGAAATTCAATGTTGTAGGTTAAAAGAATGAGTAAATCTATTTTATCTCTGTGAGATTCATTGAGTAAAATACTCTTTTTAATAGTGTTTAGAATGTAATTTTGGTTAAAAATAAAGAAAAGGCCCTATAGAATGTGATTCAAAGCAGGCAAGCCCTACCATTAGGCAAAGTCAGACTGCCGTAATGTGTGTTTTGAATGCCACAAAAAGGCAGAAAGTGGTTGGCTAATTAATATGCTGTTGTCATGAACAGGGAAAGGTGCTTGTGGTATTTTCTTCATATGTGTCAAAAGGTAGCTGGTTCTGGGGTACCATACATCTGGACTTTGGTGAATGGGGTGGGAGTATTTGCTTTTTCCCTCAGCCAGCAGCCCTGCTTCAAATATATTAGCCTTCCAATATCTGCTGGAAATCTAATGCTGCATAACAACACAGAGCTGTTTAAAGGATGGAACAAAATTCTGTACAAGTGTACAGAACTGGTCTCCTATAGCAGTTCCTTTTCTTGTGCTACGGGCTGGGTTGGGTAGTTTGATTTGGTTGATTTTTGCCCAGTTTTACAGGTTTGCCAGTGTAAGGATGCAATTCTTCACTAATTTTCCGCTCGAAGAAAGCTGCCAGTGATTTTAGCAATTTTCTATTCAATGCAAGAACATCTTTAAAAATAGATTTTCTTGACTATTCAGAGTTTGAAACTTATTTTTGCATAAAACTGACACATAGTTGTTTTGTGCAAAAAACATTTTCTGCACAGGAAAAGGCATTTTCTGAGCAAAAAAACCCCAAAAACATGCTGTTTCATTTGCCCAAAATACTGTTTTCTGTGCACAACAAAGACTTGACTTTTGCTCAGAGGTCATCCCTAATCACACCGTTTTCTGTATAGGAAGTAGTATTTGCTGCACAGAAATATTTATTTTCTGCCCGGAAAATACTGTTTCCTTTGCAGAAAATATTGGTTTTTGTATGAAGCAACCACGCACAAATTTTATGGTAGTAAGTCCTGAATTGTGAAGAGTTTCATCCGTCTAGGATTTTTCTCATCACGGTTTCTTGACACTTGAGAAACATATCTTTTGACCATTTTTAAACATTCCCATATATTTTTCCCATCCCTATGCCAGTGTAACCTCTCAAAGGAGAATTCCTGCAGAGCTATGAGAAATAATAATTAGGGTATTGGACTGGGACTAGGGAGAACCAGGTTCTTACTGCTATTGAACCATGAAATTCAGTGGCTATCTTTGGACCAAGCCTTCCCTCTCACTGTTTCAGAATTGTTGTTGTATTTACAAATATGTCCGAGTATGGCATTATTATCTATATTTGATAAGGTTAATTGTACCCAGACAATGAAGGAGTTAATTACAAATTTATTAACTGCAGCAAGGCGCCAAGTAAAAAATGGAATATGCTAACAAGAGTAAGAATGTTTAAAATGATGATACTACCCAAATTTTATATTTATTTCAAACGACACCAGTAAGAATCCTCATTAGAAGAAGAAGAAGATGGGACAGAACAATTAAACAATGGATACCAGGAGGTAAGAAATCTAGAATTACTAATGTATTATTATATAGACACCAAGAGGATGGGGGTTGAGGTGCCCCATCTTTGGAGAATTATTTCGAAGTCACCCAGATGAATAGATTTTTAGAATCTGAATATGAACGTAAGAAAAAATGGGTAAGGATAGAAAGATTACTTAGTAATATGGAATATAGTTCATTGATGAGACCCTGTGGCATGGAGCAGAAGGTAAAAGGCAATTTGATTGGCCCCTTAAAGTTAAACAATCAAATATGGGGTAAATGACAAAAAATAATGAAAATAGAAAATCCAAAACTGTACCCTCTAGAGAGTTTAAACATAAGCAAAAATGAAGATTTGGGGAGAATATTAAAGAGATTAAATAATGAAGGATTTAGAGTGGTAGGAGATCTTCTTGATGAACAAGGAAAGCCATGGGGAAAAGATAGATTCACTAATTTAATAGGTAAGAATTATTGGTTATACATAGTTGGAATAAATCATTCATTACATGAAATAATCAAAAATTGAAATCTGGTTAATGTAATCCCGCTCAAGGAGATCATTAAAAAGAAGTTAGATGAGGGTAAAAGTATGATTGGACAACTATATGTTAGGTAATCAGATTAGAGTCCTAGATTGCTGAAGGGTAAATTGGGAAAGGGATTTAAAAATAGAAAGGGAGGAAATTAAAGTATGGATGCAAGAAATAAAGAAAAATAAGAACACTAGGATAAAAGAACAACAAATGAAATTGATTGGTCGATGGTATAGAACACCTTCCCAATTAGCATTTTTTAGAGAAAATATATCCTCAAAGTGTTGGCACAGATGCGGTGCTAAACGTATATATATACATATGTGGTGGGAATGTCCCTTTGTTCAAAAATTTGGGGACAAGGTTAAAATTGAGATTTATAGAATAATAGGTAAGGATATACAATTGAATAGGGGGAATTGTATAACATAATGAGGAATAATAATAAGGAAAAATAATGAGGAAAAAGCAGTCATAAATATATTAAAAGCAGCACAAGCTGTATTAGCATTAGGATGGAAAGATAAAACAATTTGGAATATAAACAAAGTTGATAAATACCTGGCTGATTAAAGATTAATTAAAGATTAAAGTTTATGGGAATACTGAAGGAAGGGGGTTGGAAATCAGGTTGGGAATTATTGCTTATAAAGATTAAAGAGGATATGGAATACGATGAAATCAATAATGTAATTAAATCCATATCCCACATTCTGAATGAAGATTTTTCAATATGAGAAGAATTAATTAAACCTCTGCTAAGCCATTGGGGGGAGGGGTGGGGGATTATACTATTTTATAGAATACTGTTAAGGAAAAAAGATATGTTAAAATATTGATTAGATTGAGATATAGGTAATATGACAGACATTAATGAAGATTTTTTTTTATTATTTGTATCCTGCCTCTCCATATGGATCGAGGCGGCGAACAACTTACAAATAGCATGTATTTTGAAACATTTTTCTATACATGCCCCCAACAAGCTGGGTACTCATTTTACCGATCTGTGGAAGGATGGAAGGCTGAGTCAACCTTGGAGCCGGGCAGGATCGAACTCACAACCTTGTGGCTTGCAGTACTGGCATTTAACCACTGCACCACCAGGGCGCAGGGATATATGATTAATAAGATCAGAGAAGGAAGTAGAAGTAGAAGTGTGTAAGTAAAAGAAGAAAGTATGTGAAAGTGGATGATAGGAATGTGATGGGTGGTAACCAGATGGAAGAATGAAGGAATGACAGAAGATTCTAGATGGGCATTGGAAGGATTATGAAAAGGTGGTTTTGGAAAGTAATGTCTGTGATTTGAATGTTAATCTGTTTTTGTAATCTAATGTGCAATAAAAAATAATTAAAACAAAAAAAATTGCAGCAAGGCTAATTCTATTGAGAAAATGGAAAATTCAAGAAGATTTTCAAATAAAGGATTGGAATAAAGAAGTGTGGAAAACTGCGATCAATGATAAGTTAACATCAAGGTTAAAAATGGGATAATGAAAAGGAATGACTTTGAAGCAAAATATTTGTGGAAAATATTTGTGGAAAAAGCTTTAGCAAAAGAAGGAAGTGTCACACCTCCACAAGAAGAATTACAATTTTGGAAAGCAGAGTAAGCTGAAATATAATTGGCTCTGGGAATGGGTTCACATTCAGGGTTAGGGTTTATGGTTAATAACAGGATCATATATAGTATTAGCGATAGGTTAAATATAGTTGAAAACAATAGATTTAAGAATGAAATTATTATAGCAATAGTAAATATAGGGAGAATGAGATTCAGATATATGAAATAAAAATATATAATCAATATGGTATATAATATTTTGAATAAGTATATGATGATAAAGGGTCAGGACAGAAATAGTAATGTAAGTGATTTTTCTCTTTTTCACATTTATGTTTTCACGTGGTGTTTTTGTTTTACTCTGTTATGTACTGTTCTTTTTTCTTGCAATAAAAAAAATAAAAAATAAAAAAAAGAGTTGTTGCTGTGAGAATAAAGTGGAGTGATGGACAATCACATAGGTTAGCTTGAACTCACCGAATGAAACGTGGCATATCCATAATAAACAAGAAATAAATATGTTCTCTGATGAGCTGTGTATAGGATGAAAAGACGGTTCACACATCTCGAAGGAGAAATACACAGTGCTTACACTGGAGTCACCTCTGCATCTTATTTTCTCAATTCCTTGCAATAGTCAAAGCCACTCTCCATTCTGGATTTTAGCCAGTGGCTATTCATAGAAGCTGGGGGTTGCGGTGGGGTGGGATTAATGTTGACGGCAACTCTTCTGGGAAGGCAGGCAGTATCTCATTTCTGTCTTCTGCATTATGCCTACCACACAGTTGGTGCTAAATAAAGCCACAGCCACTCAAGTGGCAAGGAAGGAATCAATTTTGTATTTCAGCATCTTCTTCAGTGATTTAGTCAATGTATCGAAAAGGAGCTCTTTCCATATGGTCTACATAGTTATCAGTCCTCAGATTGTTAAAGCTAGGCTTGTCAGACGTAACAGCAACAAGGAAAATTAGTAGTCATTTTCAGTGCTGAAAGACTGTAGCTTCAAGAGACTTGTATGTTTACACTAGCCATTATCGATAAAAGAGAGAGAAAAGAGCCAGATCACATTCACCGCTTTTCACTCCAGATGTCAGGCTAGGGAAGGGGCATTAAGTGATCTATGTGCAGCTTTGAATTAGCCCACTAAGAACTAAGAACCAAGCTTCTTTTGCTTTTCTTCTCTCTGTTTTCTTTCCGGTGGTAAATCAAATTTAAAAAAAATTACCTGGTAAATACTTAGATTTACATAGTACATAGTATAATTCTATGTACATTTAGTCACAAATCATTCCACTATGACTTTCTTCCTTGGAAAATCTCCCAGGCCTTAGATTAGTAATAGTAATGGCAATAAACTGCAATAAAATTGCAATTAATGAATTTTCTGTAGAATTAGGATTGCCAGATGAAGTAATGCATAGTACTTCTATCCCTTTAATGGTTGTGTAGAAGAGATAGAAGAAGGCAAAAAGGCAGTATCTGCAGCCAAATGGAAAGAAAAGCCTCACAGGGTGACAGATGAGACTCTTCAAGCAGTTAAGGATAGATGAGAAGCAAAAGTAAAAGGGGACAGAAATAGTGTCAGACCATGAAGGATCAGAGATTAGAATAAACCCAAAAGAAAAACACTAAACCAACCATCATGCCAAAGTACAACCTGAAGAACATTTCTGTATAATTTAAAGTTCATTTTAAAAAATAGATTTGGACTATTTACCCTAATTGACCAAAAGCTGGAACAACTCTAGACTGAAGCTGGGGGTATCATCAGGGAGGAATGCAAAAAGAAATTGCAGTCAAAAAGAAAGAGAAGCAACAGAGGAAACTCTTCAGGAAGTTTGGGACAGACAAGAAGCAAAAGTAAAAGATGACAGAAACAGATCCAGAACCCTGAATGTAAATGATCAATGACTCGTGTGCAGGGACAAAGACAACTACTATAACAATCAATGCAGATAAATAGAAGATGACAACAAAAAAGGTAGAACAAGGGATATCTTCCACAAGATTCAGAAATCAATGGGAAATTTAAACTAAGAGTGGAGATGTTTTATGCCCAGCAAGGGAACAGACTGCATGATCAAAAGGAAATTAAGAAACGACAGAAACAATGCCCTGAAAAGCTATATAAAAGAGATGAACAGATGACAGATTCATTTCAAGGAAGAAGCCTTTGAAGACGGACCCAAAATTTTTGAAAGTAAAGTAGAAGCCCCACTCAAAATATTTGGAAGAAATAAATCACCAGGAACAGATGGCATATCAATAGAGCTGCTTCAAACTACAGAGATAGAATCTGCTCTTGTTCTAGCTAAAATCTGTCAACTGTCAGAAAAAGCTGGGATAGCATGCCATAAACATGAGCATGACCCACAGTCTGGCTGTGCTTAAAAGCAAGGAAAAAACCTTGGGAGTCCCATAAAACTGCCAGTAAATGAGGCCACACAGTGTAGTCTAATTACTACTCAGTTTATTGTAGAGCAAAAGCTTAAAAGAATATGTTTAGCAAAAACCTCTAAGTAAAATCCATGTCTCCAGAAGCAAAGGTGAAAAAACATCATACAGAAAAATACAGAGAATGCAGGCAGCCCCTTTTGTATAGGCTTGTGAACAAGTTACACATGGTTACACACGGTGAGAACATAGTTCTTTCCAGACATAGCAATACATGTATGAGACACAGCAATACTTGTTATGGAAAGTAGGAAAAAGTTGTTATGAGAACACAGGCAGGAAAGAATCTCAGCGAGTGCTTATCTTGACTTGCAGGCTGGGAAAACAGCTAGGAATTTTTACAACTGGTTACTATGGCAGCGCAGACAACAAGACAGTTAACCCTTACTCACTGAAACAGACAGAGCTTTCTGTGGCAGTGTATGTCAATATCAACAAATATTGAAAACAAAAAATTGCCCACAGATTGGAAACACTCAGTATGTGTCTAATCCACAAGAAAGAGGACACCAGAGATTGCATTAACTACCAGACTATTGTATTAATTTCCCATGCAAGCAAGAGGATGCTCAAAATTCTACAACAAAGACTTTTACAATATAAGGAGAAAGAAATACTAGATGCCCAAGCTGGGTTCAGAAGAGGAAGAAGCATGAGGGATCATATTGCAAGCATGCATTGGATAATGAAGCACACCAAAGTATTTCAGAAGAAAATCATATTGTGCTTTATAAATTATAGCAAAGCACTTAACTGTGTAGATCATGAAAAACTATGGATTGCTTTTAAAGAAACTGGTATCCATAACATTTGATTATCCTAACATGTAACCTGTCCTCAGGACAAGAGGCCTTCATTAAGACAGAATACAGACAAACAAAATGGTTTCTACTTAGCAAAGGGGTCAGCCAAGCCTGTATTTTATCACCCTATCTGTTTAAGTTGCATGTTGAATGAATCATACACAAAGATGGGTTAGACTGAGAAAGGAGCTGTGGAAATTGGAGGAAGAAATACCAACAATTTAAGATATGTAGATGACACCATACTAGTAGCAAAGTAGCAAAGACTAGTAGCAAAGACTTGGAACAATTCCTGAAGAAAATCAAGGCAGAAAGTGCAAATGCAGGTTTACAGTTGAATACTGAGGCCCTTCCTACATGGACATGGGCATCTTAGCATGGGGACAACAAGGGAGCAGGACCGTGACAGCGCTTCTACATGACATCTTCGCAGTCCTACCTTTCTTCCATCACCAGTGGCCACGAATGTGGGGTAAATCATTGATGGAGCTTCTCCATCAATGACCCTGATCACATGATGCTCCTGCACTTACCTGCTATGTGGAAGGGCTGGAAGTGTGATGGAGACACTTCCTGATTCAGTGCAGCATGGGAAAGAGCACAGCTGTGATGCAGAAGGAAGAGGTGTGCCCCTCACGCTCCCTTCTGCAGGGAGCCGGTCCAGTGCAGAGAGGAGCCATCCCATTGTACTTTCTACTGATGCTGCCTGGATCGTGACCGCAGGGCAATGGGATAAGATAAGGCATGGAAACAGCCTGAGAAAACAAAAATAATGACCACAGATTATTTACATAACTTTAAAATGGGCAATAGAGTCGCAATTGGGATAGTGAAAGATTTCCTGTATCTTGGCTCAACTGTTAATAAAAAAGGGGACTGCAGTCAAGAAATCAGAAGAAGGCTAGGACCTGGAAGAGCAGATATGTAGGAACTAGAAAAGATCCTCAAATGTAAAGATATATCATTCAATACCAAAGTCCATGCCATTTTATTTCCAGTTTTTATGTATGGTTGTGAAAGCTGGAAAGTGAAGAAAGCTGATAGGAAGAGAATCAACTCATTTGAATTATGGTGCTGGTGGAGAGTTTGAGGGAGGCCTTAGTCTGCCAAAAAGACAAATGAATAGACCCTAGAACAAATCAATCCTGAACTCTGATTAGAAGCTGAGATGACTAAACTAAGACTGTTATATTTTAGATTTATCATGAGAAGAAATTACTCATTAGGAAAGATAATAATGCTTGGCAAGTTAGACAATAGTTCTAAAAGAGGGAGATCACATTACAGATGGAGAGATTCAATCCAGAATGGTGTAGTGATTTGAGTGTTCAACCAAGATTCTGCATACTAGGGTTCAAATATCCACTCAGTCATGCAAATCCACTAGATGACCTTGGGCAACTCTCAGAGGTAGTCAAAAGCAAACCCCGTTGAACAAATCTTCCCAAGGTGATAGGTTCACCTTAGGATTGCCATAAGTTGGAAATGACTTGAAGGCACACAAAAAGAAGACTCCATCAAGCAACAGCTCTAAGTTTGCAAGACCTGAGCAGAGCTGTTGATGATGGGGTGACTTAACAGTCTCTTAGGCTCACTGTAAGTCATGGTCAACAGTATTTAACAGAAAGAAGAGGGCATTTCAACAAGTGTTGCTTATCACACAAGTAACACTGAGTTAAATTCTGATTTACTATGCAACCATCAAAGCAGAAGTATCATCCTTTACTTCACCTGGCAACCTTAGTGCAGGTATGTAGATTAAGTCTTGTCCTTTCTGAAAGGAAAATGTGCACCACATTGGTTGCTTCTGGTGAAAAGCATCTCAATCTTTTGCATACTATTAATTGGGGCATATGCTGGCCAGGTTCTACAGATGTTAACAAGCTGTACAGAACAGGGAATGTCAGCAGGTATAACTTCCTGACAAACTGCCTCTGGTGAAATCCCCTCTTCTACACAGCTTTTAATGGAGTGGAAGTCCTATTTCATTTTGCATACTGGTGAGTGAACACCCTGCTAAGGTAGTATTTACTTAGTATCTGTTAAGAAACCAGTGAAGTGGGAAAAGGAAATGTGTTACAGATTGATCTACTACTTCACATTTTAGTTGTGTGGTAATAACAAATATTTGCTTGTTCAAAACAACCCTTCCTCAATACTTTTGTTATATTTAAGTACAACAGCAACTGCACACTTCGTTTTTTCAATGAAATGTTTTAGGAATATAATATTGTACAGAGATTGTATACATATAAAAAATAATAATGGATACAAACAGTTATTTTTCTGAGAGAGAAGGTGACCTTTGACCAGAACCTAATCTGAGCACAAATAATAAATGAAATTGGATCAGCATATGCAAAACTTCCTGTCCCTACATAAACATTTCACATTCTCCAGTAGCAGTAGAAAAAGGGGAAGCAGAAAATGTGAAGGTCACATGCAAAATAGATGGTTACTACATGAAAGGCATGCAAGTTTATGAATAGCATAAAATATACTAGATAAAACTCAGCTTTTTTATAGCAGCATTTGGTGCAGAGGTTACTTGCAATGTAAATTGTATTTGTATATATTCCCAAGGCGGGGAAGCAGTCTATACTGGACCAACAAACAGCTGTTAGAAAATAAGGGGATTAGTTAGTATTTCCTACTGTGTTTGGGGGGGGGGAATCTGTAGGTTCAGATAGCATTTTGTTTGGAAATATGAGAGATAGTATTTGGTCTCTCCAGTAAAAGATCAATCAATCAAATTGGCAAGGAAGAAGCTGATCATATCCCATCTTACCCGCACAGGATCAAGCAGAGAAAAGACACAATCATAGTCTTCTTTATAAAACATATAAATGTAGCTTTACTTGCAAATAAAACTGTTCCTTATTTCCATCAAGAAAGATTTGGCTTGATGGATTATACCTCAACATGGTCAGTAACAATGTATCTGCTAAGGGTTTTGAAAACCTGATCAGGGGGTCTTTAAGACGAGTTATGCCAGAGAGGAAGCTAGTATTTCAGAGGGCAGAGGGACACGGAGTACCATGAACAATAGATTCAGTGATATAAGGGGAATTGTTTCCATTGTATGAAAAACCAACAATGGGCAGAAAAAATCAGTAAGGAAGCAGCTGAAGAGAATGAGCCATTATCATTTGATGTCTATGCACAGGGCATTGGAAACAAGATGAACTTGAATTCATAACACAGGAAAGCAAATATGATTTAATAGGAATCATTGCAACCTAGTGGCAAGAGTATCATGAATGGAATGTAGTAGGGGAGGGTTATAACCTATTTCAAAGAAAGATACTGAACAGAAAAGGAATGGAGTTCTGTGTCAAGAATGGCCCTTTCTGTAGCCTACCTTCTTCTGATGGGCTCCTGCTGGGATCCCAGCAGCAGTTCTGCTGGGATCCCAGCCGCAGTTCTGCTGGGAAGGGGGCATGGCAGGAGCATTCCCCTCCACATTGGCTGCCTCTGCAAATGAAGAAAGCATGATGGCCCTTTCTCTTTCTTCTGCAGTGCAGCTGGGTACTTTCCCAGGCAGTGCTGGAGCAGGAAGTGCAGCCATTGCACTTCCAGACCCTTTACAGACCAGGTAAGTCCGTGGTTGTAGTGCAATTGTGGGTCACTGATGGGGAAAACCTGTCAATGATTTACTCTGTTGTTGCACCTCCTGGGGATCGGGGAAGGTAGAGACTACAATGACATCATGTGTAACCATCATCACATTCCCATCCTTCTCCCGTCCCTATGGTGGGTTGGAAGGATGGAGCAGAAAGAGCCTATGTGTGCATTTATAAGAAGATCCATAACTTAAGGCATGGAAACTAGGTTGAAAGCCTTTTGGTTATAAATTATAGGAGAGGGAAACAATAGTGAAGACATCGGGGGAATAGCTCTACAATAGACCCACAAAGACTGAAGACTTGGATAATTTCTTTCTAGAACAAAAGGAGGGATTTAGTAGTAATGGAAGACTTCAATCATCCAAGTATTTGTTGGACATCAAATTCTGCTAAGAATGTAAGGTCCATTCCAATTCCTCACTTGCTTTGCAGACAATTTCATTGCTCAGAAAATGCAGGAGGCAGCAAAGAAATTGATTATTTTGGATTTTATCCTAATGAACAGAGATGAATTTGTCAATGGAGAAGAAGCAGTGGGATACATGGATGAGAGTGACCACATTCTCCTGGAATTAATTATACAGAGGAAAGCAAAGCCAAACATAATCAGACATACTCTCCAGACTCTCAGAAAGCTGATTTCAGTCATGGTCAGAAATGCTAAAAGGGAAGGGAGTTCAAGATGAGGAAGGAAAATGAAATGCGTTGAAAGAAACCCGGACGGATGTATAACAGGTGGTCTGAGATTTAAAAAGAGACACGTATAAGAAACAGAGCACTGCAAAGGAATATGAATAAATAATTAGAACTTGTAGGGAGAAAGTCAAGAAATCAAAAACTCAGACCTCACCTAGAATATTTTTCCAATTCTGGGCACCAGAATTCAAGAATGGTATTGACAAGATGGAACATGTCTAGAAAAAGATGACCCAAGATCAAAGAACTGAAAACCAGTTCTTTGAGTAACAGCTTAAGGAGTTGGGTGTGTTTAGCTTGCAGAAGAGAAGAATGAGAGATTGTATGATAGCCATCTTAAAGTACTTGTAGAAGATGGTATATGCATGTTTTCTGTTGCTCCAGTGACTAGAACATGAACCAATGGATTCAATTTGAAGGAATCTACCCAAACATTATAAATAAATTTTTCACTGTAAGAGCTGTTTGACAGTGGAATAAATTGCTTTGGAGATAGTGAATTCTTCTTTTGAACAGAGTTTAGATGGCCGTCTGTCAGGAGTACTTTAATTCTGAATTCCTTCATGGGAGAGGGTTAGACCAGATGGCCCTTGTGGTCTCTTCCAGCTCTATGATTCTATGAAATACTTTTACATAATCAAATACCTGATCTTAAGGAGGGAAGGAGGGAAGAAAATGGCTTTGGATTATAGTGATACAGGAAGAGAGTGAGTTTGGAAAAGTACACAGGAAGTCATCATAATGTAAATTAGCAATTAGTGAGTTAGGCATGCTAAGGTTGCAAATTCTAACAGTTTTAAGCATTCAAACATACAACACAGAGAATGTTTAAAGCCACTTCTCTCTTGATTTCCATCTGTTCAACATTCAATTTCATCAGTTCTTACATTTACTGTCATTTCAATTGTCCTGCAGTTTTATGTGGAAAATGCAATAGCCATAACCGTGGCTTCCAAAATATTTCATGATTTAGACATAAGAGCAAATCATAGAAAAGTGCAGTATTAAAATACCCTACAAATTCTGATCTGAGGTACTAGTTCAGTGGTTTCTTTTGGACCTGGATTTCTGAGCTGACAGGTCGTGGTTTGGCTTCACAAACCCTGGTTTCCTTTGATGTCTCAGTGCACAGCATATAGTTTCATGGGGCATGTTAAGGTGTATACAAAAAGATGGGACAGTGGTGGTATGGGTCCACTGCAGTTTGACTTCCTTTGAAGAGTGTCCATTCCCACCCCCACACCTTTGACCCATGTACTTGCCATCAGTCACACTGATTTCACTTTCAGGTTCTCCCTTTCACATTTATAACAGCATGTCCATGTTATCTTTATTTCAAATATTTGTGAGACAGTGATAGCAGTGTGAGCGAGGTATGTAACCTGCACTGCAAGGTTGCAGGGAGGGAAGCAAATAAACTAACTCAGCCTATCTGCCTTGGTCTTCACCACATGTGGATATTCCCTGCCCCCAGTTGCCTGAACTATCTCTTATGTGTTGTCTGGTCCAGTGAACCTGTGCCATACGACAGAGATGTTCAGTAAACCAGGGGGAGTTCTTCTAAAATAAATGAAGATTCTGGTTAGAGTCTTATTAAGGCAATCCAGTCAACTGTTATTCAAAAGATATTAGTGGGCCACATTAATTTTCAAATTACTTGAACAATTAACCATGATACCAAAAAAAGTAAACACATCCTCCCAGCTCTGTTTTAGACCATTTCTCTAATATTCCTTTCAATGAATCAGTTTCCAATTTTATCAGTTTCCAGACTGCATCCTTCATAAGACTCTGTTCTGGTTTCTTTCTGTGACAGGACTGTAACTTCAGTTCTCTCAAGTTTTTTTCCTCCCCTTTCCATATCCATAAGTCTTCTTTTTACTAACTGTGTCTACAGACTTTATTCCTACACATTTTCATTCCTACATTACTTTTATTCTCCACTCCCAAACCTTTTGGCCAATCAGAAGGGTTGTAGAGTCTTGGTTAACATTTTATTTCTCTTTAATTGCTAGGGCCTTTGGCGAAATGGTTCATTTTCTTATGAGCTCGTTTCTCTTTTAATTGTTATGTTCTTGATATGAACTTTTGACCATCCCAGAAGCAATTTTCCCTCTTCAGTGTTTGATTCCCACATAGAACTTCTAATTCTCCAGTGAAATTTGGGCACTCTTGCTCAGAACGGCCTCTGCAACCAAGAACAACCATTCTCACAACCCTTAAAAATGAATATCTATGTATAGTTATTAAACAGTCCTGGAAGCCATAGGTAGGGATGGGAAAATTTTCTCCTGTACTGCACTTTCCCTTAATGTTTCTCCCACGTTAGAATCACTTAAAACCTGAGCTCTTTTCACCTCAAATATGAAAATGTTTTCAAAATGTTGCATCACTTGGAAAATTCTTCAAACTCAAAATGAAACAAAATCCCCTCCTTCCTCTTCACTGACTAACAGATATCACTTCCTCCAACATGGAAAGGACTATTGTACCTGCCTGCCATACAATTATCAAAAGAAAAAGAGTCCACAGCCCCAATTCAGTATCCCATCCATGGCTGCATAGAATCAAAACCAGAATTTCAAGATTTAAGCAAACAAAGCATGAGGCCTGGATACACAAATTTGTCAGTTCAGTTTCTCCCATATTTGGCTTTCTTTTAAAAAATCAAGTCCTAATCCATTTTTAAATATTTTAATATTGTCAAAATGAGGCTGAAACAAAATTATCTCCTCCCTCCCCCTCCCCAAAAGAAAATCCTGCGTATGTAAATTGATTAGGGGCCTTTCCGCCCTACACTGTTATAGTGCTATTATTCCACATTCAGCATCCTGTGGAATTCTACTGTTTGTAGTTCACTGAGGCCAAAGAGCTCTCTGACTGTGAATTCTAAAGGCCCCCCTCCAAACTACAAACCCCTGGATTCCATAGGATGTTGAAAGTGGAATAATAGCACTATAACAGTGTTGTGTGGAAAGGTCTTAGGATGAAGTTGCCACATGATCAGTAGAATCAGACTATGCTCATCACTTTATTTCAGGAGATTATGCAGCAAGGAAGAGAGAGACATTTCACCTGGATGCAGTGAAATGTAATACAGAACACACAATGGGTAAACAGGCCCTATTATCTCTTTCATCAGGATCAAAGTACATCATGCTACCCTTTAGGCAAAAATCTCATATTCACATTAGCTAATTTAGGAATGATTTTTACACATTACCCACAATAGGAGCAAGTCTATTAGATGACATCATCTTTCATTTTAGCCTCCAAATGAGAGTCAGTCTGTCAAAGAGTGCCAAGCACTCAAAGTCTCACTCATACATATTCCGAAGGGGGGAAATAGTGTACCTGGGTAAATCAGATCTGAATTCCTTTGAATATTCATTCTGTAGTTATGTGCAGACACATATGTGCAAAGAAAATGACCACCACAACCCTCATCAGTTTCTCACACAAAAATTGATGTGGTTCCCTGAAAGGATATTGTGTGCATATGTGTGCATGCCTTGAAATTTCCTGTTGACTTATGATGACTCCATGAATTTTACAGAGTTTTCTTAAGCAAAGGATATCAGAGGTGGCTTTCTCATTTTCTTCCTCTGAAATATAGCCTACAACACTTGTCCATCTCCCATCCAAATACCAAACAGAGCTGACCCTGCTTAATATCCAAAATCTGACAGGATCTGGTATCTTTAGAGTATTTAGGTTGAAAGGATACTTCTGAAGGACAATCTGAAGGACTTTGTACATGGACAAGTACTGTCTCACTGTGATGTGAGAACTGTAACAAATGAAAAATACTTTGTAATTAAGTCTATATATGAAAACATATTGTGCCTGAAAGGAAAAATTTTTACTAAACGATTCTGCTGGGGAAATCCAGTAAGTTTTGGCATATAAAGCAACTTAATTTGTACTGATCTTTAGTACGTCAAAGGCTACCACCCAGACCTTTAAGCAGCATGCACATGAAAATTATAACAGGCACATTAGACTGGGGATATTATTATACAAATTCCCCTGTGTCTTGAAAGCCACACTGCATAATCCAAGATTTGTGAAGAGAAGTCTTTTCCTCTGGAGCCCAGGATGAAGTCTCACAAGATTAGGAAAACTTTTGGGCCTTCTGAGTCTTGTCTGAGATGGGATTCATGGGCCTGTATAAGACAAGGTTGCTGTTTCGGAGACCTCTTAATAATGAAACTCCCCATCTACCCTATGAAGTAGTTTGGGCTTTGCTCTGGTCATCTTTGGGTGCCTGAGTATGATTGGGTGATGAGTATTCCTGAATGACCTATAGTTTATGTTATTGTTTGCCTATTCCATTTCATTGATTGTTTAATCTAGCTTGATTGCCTAGGTCACATCTGGCACAAATAAGTGTCCTGGAATCCATTGAATGAAGTGATATAGATTTGAGTCAATTGACTCAGACTCAAATCAGACTTATGTCACTTCAGTGACTTGACTTGGAAAAAATTACACACTGACTCAACTCAACTTGAGACTTGCATATTTTTAGTGACTGACTTGGTGCCTTTGGTTCAGTAACACAACACATTCATACAGAAACCTTACAGTTTAGTGATCATATGACAATCTGTCTCAAGTCCAAAATGTGGACACATTTCTCAGACGGAACAGCAAATCGGCTTGAGGAGGGGTTGAGGTCTACTCAGCAGCCTGTCCTTTCTTCATATAGGATGAGCTTTCTAAAACTTTTCCTGAGAGCAGAAGGCAAGCTTTGCAAATTGAAAGTAAGAAGTATCCTGTTCCCCACTTCTGAAGCTGCAGATGGCAAAATCACAAAAGTGGAGGGCCAACTCTACTTAAATTGTTAAAACTGACTTTATTCAACTCTGTCCAGAAATTCTGGAATACAGACTGGGATATAAAGTTGGCTCCCAGACTTGAGGCTTGACTTGAGACTTGAAGGTAAAGACTTGAGACTTGACTTGAGACTTGGAGTAAAAGACTTAAAATACATCACTGAGGTTTGCTAGCATAGGCTACCAACAATTTAAGGCCTAGCAGTTTGAGGGGAAGGGGTTGGCTGGGGACTTGAAGGGGTCCTGTTTTCGTCTTCTAAATACTGACCAGGAGGGGTTGAGGGGAATAGGTCCAGACCACATTCTGCTTGTATCTTTAAACAATTTACTATAAACTCATCCCAGAAGTTATTATGGAAGGGTTGTGAGGCAGGTTTGTTGCTCTTATTTTGAGACAGTGTGTCTTCAGTTACAGCAGGCCTGCACTTAATTTGATTCACTGAAAGTTTAATTGATTTCAGTAAAGATGTGGGCATGTTTGAACCCAACTTGCTGTCTGAAAGAATCAGTCTGAATCCAACTCACTGTCTTACATCTTTATTCTGGGCAATGCTGGGACAATACAATCACTTCTATAACTTGTGAAGCTATCCCATGCTTTATGAAATAAGCTAAAGCAGAGATGGACAACTTGTGGTGCTCCCTATGTTTTTTAATTGTAACTCCTATCAGTCCAAGTCAGTAGAGGGAGGAGAAGGGAGCTGAAGTCCAGCAACATCTGGAGAACTACAAGCTGCTGACTCCTGAGGATTTGTATGAGTATGAATGAGGTATGTACTTGCAGGAGACTCCAAGAGTTTGATTTAGCACATCAATCTCTTACTAATATCTCTGTCTGAAAAGCTGCCATCCAGGACAGGTTACTGGGGAATAAATCCCATCAAAGTATATGGTGTAATGGTAAGCATGCTTACGTTTCAGTGGCTTGCAACTGTGATTTTAGTATGGGCATTTTAATTATACGAAATGGAACACAATTTACAAAACTCTTCCATTGTTCTGGAATCACAGTCTACAAGCCCCTTCCCTGTCTTTGTTGGTGGACTGGGTAATTATTCATTTATCATACATTAGCTAATTATGCATATGTGTTGCTCTTCAAGTTGTAAGGATTCCTTTATTTTTGTTGATGGCAATTAGAGTTTGCACTTGAGTGTTTTTCTAGCTGTGATATTATGAGATTTCAAAATGATTATCAATTGATTTTGTTAAGTATATTTCACTAATTGCAGTGCTGTAGGGATTTGTAATTGATTTAAATGAAGTGAAATGAGCACATAGCTATATGGATAGCATATAAAGAGCAGCAGCAGACAGTGCAAAGGCAGGAACCATTTGGAAGCACAGTGTGACTGTGAGCAGCTTCCTCAGTCAACGCTTTATTTTTAAAATATATTGTTCACTTCAACTTAAATGTATTTTATGGGACACTTTTCTCCTGGTGAAATAACAAAAGGATCCTGAGCATGTTGTGCATTTAAGAATGTCTCTCTAGGGCTATTTACAAAGCAATGAGGAAATGCCAGTAGTGATGGCTCCTCACAGATGGTAAGCTGGAGTGTGCCCCGAGCCTGGAAAATTTACTTTTTTGGACTACCTCTCCCAGAATGCCTTAGTCAGCACAGCTGGTGGCATAAACATAATATCTGCAAGTGAAAGTTAAAACATTAAGATGGCTTCTAAGCATGTTCAGATTTCAAGGAGAATTCAACTCAGTATAAATTATCCCATTGACCTGTCCAGATGGTGGATTTGATATACTGTAACCCAAAAGAATAGTTTTCCCTGATTCTGGTGTTATCCTGTTTACTGGGGGTCCCAGGAGGGACACCTAAATAACCAAACAACACACTTTGGGGGAAATTAGCTTAGAGCACTGCTGGAAAAACGAAAGGCAGGGTGATGCAGCAGGATCTTGTAACCCAATGTTTATGGGGTCAGGCCAGGTCAAGAAACAAACCGTGTTGGAAATAATGAATGATCTTTATTAAATACAGGCACACAATGTAAGCAACACACGAACACAGATAACTAAAGAAATAAAGGTTTGAGTTGGATAGTGGGATTTTTGAGAGGGATAGCTGATTCGGGTGATACAGAACCTGTTCCTGGAGCCTGGAAGGAAGATAGAGAGCAATTCAGGGGTGCAATGTAACTCAGCACGTGGGGCTGAGGGGAAGCTCGCCAGGCAAAGCGGCAGCAAGACAATCTGGAACTCGGGAGCGATCCGAGGAAGGTCTCGGAATCAGGGGTTTTTATAGGGAGAAATGTAACTGCAGGCTATGCCGTACTTGGGGAAAACAATGAGTTTTAGGAGTGGGACAAAGCTTTGGAAAGGTCAGAATTTAGCATGATTGAGTTAAGTCCCAATTGACAAAGAGTTAGCCGGTATGCAAATGCAGAGTGCTTGGCAGTTGAGTATTCAGTTTGCCAGGTTGCCTGCTCGGGGCAGGGAGTCCTTTGTAAACAGTGTGCATACATAATGGAGGTGTTTGCAGAGAGGTCTCCTAAAGCAAGGATCTGGCTATTTCTGGCCTGCCTGGGTGGAGAATGGAATGTCCAGCAATTAGTGGCCATGCCTAGTCTGTGCTTGTCCAGGGGCCTCACAAACATGTGGAGAGGGGTGGTAGAAGAGAGCCAGGTTATTGATATCAAAAAGATATCTTCATGCTATCTCCAAGGAGGTCTAACCTGCAGTAACACTGGATCTACAGAATTCATTTTTCAGCCTGTCTAGACAATGGGCAAAGAAGCTACTCTTTCCAAGTTTAGTCTTGTGTGCAAAGGAAGTTGAATGACTGCCTGCACAAAGATGAAGAGCCAATGTGCTCAAGCATTTCCCATGACTAAAATGTCCCAAGATGTTCATGTGATTCATGTTCATGTGATTCCATACTCAGAAAACAAGAGAAAAAGAGAGAGGGAGAGAAAAAGCACATATTCTCCTACTTATCAATAGCTTCACTCTGTTCTCCCCTTTATATATAGACATTTGTATGTAGCTGCTTCTCCCAGACTGGGGATGTTCAATGACCTGCATGCATAGATCACTATGATGACATCAATAGGAACTGTCCAAGTGCCACTTAGGCCTTTTCCGCATGTGGAGGAGTAAATGGAGGGAAATGCACTAAAATGGAGCTTACCGACAGCCGGGTAAGTCCATCGCCATGCGGAGCAGCGCGAGCTCGCTGCTCTGCAGTCCTCCAGCATCCAAAATGGCAGCTTTGGCATCCAAAATGGCAGCTTCCGGCTGGTGGAGGCTCTCCACCAACCAGAGAAGCTCGCCAGCCGGAAGCCCACCCCCGACAGATCTGCAGGCACGCACTAGTGCGCGCCTGCAAATCTGCACCGGAGCGCGGCGACAGAGCTGCACGAGGCTGTGTGCTCCGTGCTTTTTAAAAACCTCTGAAAAGAGGTTTTTAAAAAACATGCCGCACCACCAGTTCTGGTCGCTTCGGAGCAGATTGAGGTGCGGAACTATGAAAAGTAGTCCGCCCCAATCCACTCCATGGTGCAGACGACCTCCATCGGAGGTCGCTCTGCACCGTTTTAATACCCCGATGCGGAAAGGGCCTTAGGCTCTTCTTGTCACAGCAACCCCCACAGGGGGAATTCTGTTATTGGCACAGGGACAATCATATGAGAAAACAACAGCCATTCTGGTAGAAGAGTATCTTAATAGGATACAAAAATAAAGAGGGAGGGTAGCAACCAAGAGCAAAAATATAGGAGTGTGTCTGTATTTAGGTAGCAAGTGGATGTGTGTGGATGTGTAAGTGTGTGAGAGTGCAAAAAGGCATAAGTGGAAGAATATTTTTGTCATTATTATCATACCACCCATAGAAACATACCATTTGCAAGAAGGAGTTAAAATATTATTAAGGTGGCCTTAATTACAGCTATGAAGACAAAATTCTACTCAGAACAAATTACTCAGAAGCAAACCTCATAAAGTCTCAGAAACTGGTACTCTCAGGATCCAGGCAAACTCATGCACTGCAATGAGAACAAAGCTTTTTTTTTCTATCCTTTAAGTAGTAGAAAGGGCACAGCTAGTTGACCAGATAGTGCCATCTGAGGCCAAGAGGAACTAAAACATGTTGACCTTCCCAAACCACATGTTCTGGAGCCACTACTGTGTTGATTTCTCTCTGTTTACACAAATGAAATCCCAAAATGAAACTACTTCTTAGTCCTAAATGTAAGTGCTTCAATATGTAATTATTTATTTTACAACTGTAAGGGCTTAGAAAGTGAATAGATAATGCAGATACTTGGGCAAGGCATGGAGGAAGTGCTGATGAGGTGGTAGAGGATGTATTTGTGTCTACTACACACCCTGTCCTTCAGCCCCTTAACTAGGTCCTTTATAAAACATTCTGACAGACAGTGTTTCTAGCACAGCAAATGGTGTACTTCTGTCATAATTACATTAAACACAGCAATCACAAAGAAGGTTAAAAATGAAAGAATAAAACAAGAAGTTACTGGACAAGATATCAGACCAACAATAATAGTGGCAGCTACAACAACTTATCCTCTTTACAATCCATTGCTGATGTCTTCAGGAAGTTGCAACAGATCTTTTAAGCTGCTACTGCAAAGGTGGCAACCTAGAGCATAATTGATTTATAACAGTCAGCCAACAGCTCACAAATAATATTAAGCAACATCCAACCTGCCCTCCCTCTCAAGAAGTCTCCCAAGAAATGCATGCTGGGGTCACTATATAATGGGCAATGTGAAAAACAATGAACTAGGTCTTCCACCTCCCCAGAACCACAAATACATAGTCACTTTGTATAAGGAATCCCTTTATACCTTCCCTCCAGATGAGCTTATGCCATTGGTTGAGAACATAGAACAGTAAGAGCTTTTCTGAGAGCAACAAATGTTAGGTCTTGGAACAATACCATTGAAAGTATTGTTCTCTCTTTAGAAGGCATGGGGACCAAGCACATTTTAATAAGAATCAAGCTCAAAGATTTGATCTCTGATAAAATATTTATCCTTATGGATTATAGATGTCTGGACATCCTCAAAATAAGATTGGGACAATGATGACCAATACTGGCCCCATCCACCCTGAGCATGTTGCTCAGTGAAGTGTAGTTTTGCTAGATTACTATCATCCAAGCCAATCAATCTTTTCCTGTAAAGTATTAACACATTATGGATTCTAGCCTTAACAGAAGGGAGGTTAATTTCCAGATGTAGCAATGAGGAGGGTACCCGTGGAGGGAGTGTCAGCAGTTCTTTCAAATACTTATTCTGGATGGTCTAAACCAGAGCTTTTCAAACTGTGTGTCGCGACACATTAGTATGTTGCCTGCAGTGTGTAGGTGTGTTGCGGAAATGTAATGGGTGGAGGGGCTGCCTCTCCCACAACTGTGGCAGGCGAGGCCCAGGTGAAAGGGCTCTCTCGGCAGCTGCTGCTGCTGCCCCAGGCTGACGAAGACCCTGGCAAGAGCTGTGGTGAGCCAGGCCCAGGTGAGGTGCTGCCTCTCCCACTGCCTCTGCAGCCCCCCGGGCTGAGGAAGACCCTGGTGAGGGCAGCAGCAGTGGTGGGTCAGGCTCGGATGGAGGGCTGCCTCCACTTATTGAATTACTTACTGAAATACTGTGTCACAAAATGATGCATGTCTAAAAAGTGTGTCACCAACATGAAAAGTTTGGAAAGCTCTGATCTAACCCATAGCAGCATGACCCTGTCCCCATATTTCTACCCCATATAGCCGTTGTGGCAAAACTTTGGCAATAAAGATTTTTAAGATGGGGCTTACTAGGGAAACAAGGAATTTGTACTTTGTTCTTTGCAGATGAAAAGCATCAATCCAGGTTTGAGTATATGAGGTGACTGTATATTGGCAATGATGAAATTAACATGTTCTAAAGGTAGGCTTGATTGTTCTGAAAATAGAACTATCAGGGAGCGAAATTTCTTTCTGACGTCAGAACAAAAATAGCACATTTGAAGCAGTTCCTTTTATTACTTGGTAATTTCTTCATTGAGTTTAATTAAACTCTCCATAGCTAGATGAGCAAATTTCCAATTAAGCTCCCATAATATAAGAGTAAACATATAAAATAGCAGGCTCCATTGGTGAACACATTTGCAATTCAGACTCTATTAAATATTGGAGCTCTTAAGACAGAAAGAAAAAAATTAGTCTACTAAAGAAATATATACCATTGTGCTAGGTTTAGCAGTTAGATTTTAAGAAAAACTACTAAAAGATTAAAACAGTAATCATCATCTTGGATTTTATTTTATTTTTTCAATTATTCTACAGAGATGTTCAGTGCACTCATTGTAATCTAGTGCAAATATTAGCTGAATTTTCTCTATTTTTATATTTCCTTCCCAATTTCAGATGTGGAACTCACATCTAATCTCTACCTGCAATGTGGAACACTCATTTAATTTTTATTATGTTTATCTTTTTTTTCTTCTCTCTTTTCTGCCCTTCGTTTCTGTCTCTCGCTCTTTCTCTCTCTCTCTCTTTTTTTTATTACCCTTTCTTTTCCTTTATTTGAACTGGAGAAAAAGTCTTTTCTCCCCCTTTGTAATGTCCCTGTCGAGCATACCAATACCAAGTTTCCATGATCTGATCACACATCATTTCTCCAGTAGCACTTAGTCATATATGAAAAATGTGTCCTGTAGTAGTTTCACTTGTTTCATAATCCACTGTAGCTATAGCATCCATGCTGCCAGTTTCTAATACACGCCTCATAGCTGTAAAGTTATTATCAAGATGGTCACCATCACAAAATGGCTACAATTCTATTATATTGCTATTCCACCAATTTCTTCCATGAGCTTTTTTAGGAAAAATGTTAACATACCCTAAAAACACATAACCTTATTATTTCCTTTGTTGTTTTAGGGGGCAAATGGATCAGAAAATCAGGTGGTTCACTATGACTTCTATGCATGTTAACATTTAAATTCTGCTTTTACTTATAATTTTGGATAGGCATGTTTAACTTATAATGTCATTTCCCATTTGTGTTCTTTGATTTCACAAGCAACCTGGTGTAGCCTTATTCCAGTTGTTCCCCTGTTCAGAGCAGAAATTGAGAGTGAGATTTAGTGAACTATGCAATAACCCATAGAGATGGGACTTAAGCCCAGAACCTTCTATAAATATTTGGAAAAGATCTCTAGAATGAAGGGAGGGGTTCTATAAGGCACTTAGCTTCATGCCTTAGACTCCCATGCACATGACTGGCCTCAATATGAAGGGGATCTAAATATGAATGTTTGGATTGTTGTGTCTTAATGCCCATTCCTATGAAGACACACATGCCTATGCATCTATACATGTAGTAGTGTTGCCAGGACTAAGAGTATCATCTGAAATTTTAGGAAGAGAGACAAGCCTTAGTGTGAGAGGTGTTGGCAGAGGAGGAAGTTTAATTTTTGTAATAAAATGCTTTTAAAGCCTAGGCACCCATTTCTCCCCATTCACAGCTTGGACAAACACTCTCTTATACAGAGAAAGTCGGTAACATGCTGAATTCATGCAATATATACCATAACACCAGGAGGACGGAAAGAGAAATGGTAAATGCATGCCCTTTGTGCCCCGTTAAGCCAAGGCCTGGAGTGCAGTGCAGTACTGCAGCTCACTAACTTTCTTGTTATACAAGCACTGGCACCAGTGGCACTGAGCTAGAAAACTCCCCACAGCTCACCATGAGCCTTCCACAATGTCCATCATCATCGGATCTGGAAAAACTCCCCAAGTATCAACTATACTGTGGCCATTTCCACACAACAGGACTGAGCCGCTTCTGGGACAGGATAGCAGTGGTTGGCAGGCCGTGCTTCTGCACGATGTTGTCACCAGCCTGCTGCCATCCCATCCCCAAGCATCATGCTCACACAGTTTTCACAAAATGGAAAAAAATCCATTTTGCACCTGTGATTGCATGGCACTCCCATCACTCCCGGCTGTGCAGAAGCCACAGAAGTGCAATGGCAACACCTCCTTCTATAGCGCAGCAATGGAAAATGCCCAGCTGCACTGCAGAAGGAAGAGGTGGTGCCATTGTGCTCCCTTCTGCATGGACTGAGCAGGTGCACAGGGGAGCACTGCTGATGTGCTCCCTTCCAGACCCGGGACTGCAGCGTGACAATGTGGAAGAGTGTTGTGGTGCAGAAATGGCCTATAAGTAAGACTGCATGAGATGTGAACAGCAATGGCATCTAGAATGGCAGCAACTGATGTAGTAATTTGACATATTGTTCCATCTCCATGGCTTTTGAAGAATGCTTTGGGGATGTTTTTCCTGGCCCCAAGTTACTCAGGTTTCATTCAAATTCTAGATACATTTTCCTCATGCATTTTTCCAGTCAGCTGTCCCAGAAGCAGTTCTGACCTGTCTCCCAAATGTTGCCTGCCCTAGTCCTGTGTGATCACAAGGAACTGCCCTTGCTGTAAGGTTTTGGTCCTGAGATGTCAGGGAATGATAGTGACGATGTCTGGGAACATGATGCTGGTAGGCTTCTTTCAGACTGACACCAATCACATTTGAGCCAATCTTTTCTTCTAGATTAGGTGGAGCAGGGCATTCTGGAAAGCCCCCCACGATATTCAACTTAAGCCAGGCCTCTTCAATTTGAACTTAAATCGCTATCCAATGGGCCACTCAGGTTACCTAACCTCTGATCTGTATTATCAGACAACTCCCAATTAAGCTGTGTTGTGCAATCAGGAATGGAACAATATCCGCTTTGCAAGAGAACCACTTTTATTGCCTTGCCTTGTCACACTAAATCATTGGAAGTATCACCATTTGCTTCCATTCCTTTCAGCCTTACAGTTCAGAGAAGTCCATCAAAATGTCTTCAAATGCCAAGTGGTAACGTGCCCATATGCTGCTGCAGCAAATCGGTGTATTATAGCTGTGAACAAGAATGTGAACGCGAAGATAGCTTCACAGCGAGCAGAGATTTTTTTCCACAGTGGGTCTGTGCTTCCATTTGGTTTAGAAGCCTCTTACATGCTTTAATAAAATAAAAGTACCCATTTTTACAACATGGACAGCTCTTAAAAATTGCATGGATGTTTCCTTAACCTTTCAAAAATAATACACATCTTTTTTTGAAAACCATGAGATGCTGCTACTGACGATTCTTTTAGAGGAATCTTTTTCATGTTGTCATTTCCTCTGACCGCTCTCTGTATCTGCAAGTGCATGAATGTAAAATCCAAGCAAACAGTAATACGGTGCTTGTTATTTTTGTTTTCCAAATCAGAATAAGTGTTTCTGCAAGAAAGGAGGAAGATAACTTTTGGGGTCACTTGCCAAGAAAGTCTTCTCAAATATTTTTCACAAATATGCCTTGCTCCAAAGCTTATAAAAATTCCTTTCTGATACTTCCTCTTGCTGTTACTGTTGCTGGAAAGGCAATGATGGATGTTCAAAAAAAAAAAAGACACCTCTTCCCTCCCTCCACCCCAAAAAAATTCTTGTTGCAGGAGCATAAAAGATGAAACCATAAATTCTTAATGCAGACTTAAGAGAATCCAAGACTGGTATTGGTTTAATAAATATACATGAAGCTCTCTAAAATATAGGTAATTCCTTGACTTTTCTAAAAGCATCTTCTTTTGCAGGAAGTGCAGTGAGCAGGGAGGCAATGTATGCCATGGCACATACCAACCTGGAAACTCAAAAAGTTTCTAAATACAATTTTAGTTTCCTAATAAATATTAAAATGAGAACAGTAAGAAATTAATTAGAGGCAAAGGCTTCTGGTTATGTCGTATTCAGCCCATGCTGTCTTATATCCCCTTGATTGATTTCCCTCTAAGTCCCAGTCTTATGAACAAGAAAACAGTATAGTGCTCGCTCACTCGCTTGCCATTTCCACACTACTTTGTTATAGAGCTATTATTCCACTTTCAACAACCTATGGAATCCTGGAATTTGCAGTTTAGAGATGGGCATTTGGAATTCTCAGCCAGAGAGTTCTTTGCCCTCAGTAAACTACAAACCTCAGGATTCCACAGGATGTTGAAAGCGGGATAATAGCACTGTAGCAGTGTAGTGTGGAAATGGCCTCTCTCAAAAATATGCATGCACAGAACTGGGGACCATATGCACAATTATGAGCTGGGGGGGGGTCTCTCATGGTTCTTGGTTGGCTTGCATCACTAAATTTTAACAGTTCCTAAGCCAGGAAGCCATGTCCCTACCTATTGGGAAATAGCAGGTCGGTCTAACTAATGAGTTTCTCAAAGTCTAGGTCTACCCATAGAGGAGCTTATCATTGGCAAACAGACCTGGTGTCCCACCTTAGAGGTCATGTCTACCTGGAAAGAAGAAAGAGGGGCAAACCTATCTTCTCAGACTCTTGAAGACCAAATTTAAGCCCTGATTTAGCCAACAGAAATTTAATGAAAAGCATTCACGTGTGACTACAATCAGAGATAATACCAAACTTGCTTTGGAGAAGTCAGGCTAATTCTACCATAAAACCTGTTTTTCCTAATTGAGCTCTTTCCCAATATAATTTCTTTGGTGGAATTATAATCTGTATTTTTCTCAAGACATATTAAGTCCGATATGCTAAAGGCACCAGATCCCCATCTACTCTTGGAAGCTAAGCAGAGTCAGCCCTGGTCAGTTCTTGAATGGGAGACTGCCAATGAATACCAGGTGCTATAGGCTATATTTCAGAGGAAGGAACTGGCAATATCACCTCTGAGTATTCCTTGCCTAAGAAAATCCTATGAAATTCATGGGGGTGCTATAAGTCATCAGTCAAGTGGAAGGTACATACACATACAGATTAGCACAGTAAATAATGAATTATCCCACACCCTTGGGAATGGGAACGTGACTTGCCACTTCTTATGACTGCTTGTTCTGATGTCCCTGGGGGAGAGGAATTGCATGGTTTGAAATAAACTGAGTGGTGATTATTGTTTTTCCTTAGGTACACCAAACCCAAAGATGAGAAAATATACCAGATTGGGAAAACAAAAAACAGATAACTAGCTAGCTATCCAAGCATCCCATATATGGCCTTTATAAAATTCCTTTCATCTTTGTAGCTTCTGCCTTACTTAGAAATTATTCATAAAGTACCTTGTGTACCTGTGGCAACTTTCATTCTTAAAGGATAGCCAGGACAATATGCATTTTAATGCTTTGGGATGCAGAAGTCACTACTATGGGAAGGTCTCTACCAATCTTCCCTTCTGCAGGTTTGCAGGCTCCTTATATCAGGGAACCATCCCCTGTCCTCCAGGTTCAGCATATTAAATATAATGATACTTAATAATCCCAATTCTCTGCCACGCTAAACTTTTTAAACCTCCACTCTGTGACAGTTGTTTCTCCCTCCTTTCTTACCCATGGCAAAATCACACTGCCCAGCAATCTCACCAGTCTCTTAAACTGCTTTGAAACTATCTTGTGGCAAATTTCCCCAGGAATTCTAAAAATCAATGAAGGCTGTGCAAAAAGGAAACAGACTGGACAAAAATCAATAATTCACCCAAATTGTTTCAGTGAAGAGTTAAGTCCCAACTCCTTTTGGCTTCTGTTCCAAGGCCAAAATGCTCAAACAAATTTAGAACACAGTTTGTTTTAAGATTTATGGCTTCACCATTCACACTCTAATATAAACTCTGGGTAAAAGCAGTTCACTGACAGTATGCTTAGGAAGATTCCGTGCTAAGCAAATTATTCCCTTTAAATTAGAAAGGTAACAGAACACCGCCTTCTTTAACAAAGGGCAGCCACCTTATCAAGGCAAATACATAGCAGGTGACTGCAAGACTGTGGATCTGCAAAGGAGGTTTAAAATGAAAGAGAATCTCTTGTTATTTGCTAATGTCTCTTCATCCTCCTACTTCACCCATGTAATTAAAAATAATTTCTCCCAACAGCAAAAAGCAGCAAGAGCTGAAAGAAACCATATTAACTAAAGATCAGTCTATTTTCAGTCCTCTTCACCAGAATTTCTGGTACTATTTATATACACAGACCTCTTTCTGAAGTCAGAAAATACTTAACAATGAAAACTTGCCTTTAAGTTGCTTCCTAGTATCTTTGGGCCACTCACTAGATGCTGATGAAGTCTATTTTAATGTGTTGCACTGTACTTTTCTCCCCTTCCAATTATATTTTAAATGCTTTTAAAGTGTTTTAACTCAGTGCTTCATTTTAGTATGATGACTTATTCAATTGTTTTCATATTGTTAACATGATGTCAATTAATGTTATTTGTGGGGTTTAGCTGCATTTGATTTTAACATTGCAAGCCGCCTTGTAACCTGTACAGAGGCAAAGGTGAGATGCAGAAAGAAAGAAAGAAAGAAAGAAAGAAAGAAAGAAAGAAAGAAAGAAAGAAAGAAAGAAAGAAAGAAAGAAAGAAAGAAAGTTCTCTGTTTTTCTCTACTCAGGAAAAGTTCCAAGAAGCCAGGTAGAAGCACAACAGCTTACACCTAGCTTTCTACTGCTTTTGTTTCACAGCCCCTACAACTTTCTGTCACAGACTGTGGTGGGCAATTTCTGCGCAGCCAGAGACTACTTTCTAGACTGGGAAGGACACAGGCGCAAAAGCCATAATAACCTAAAGGAAAGGGATGGACTTCTGAAATGAAATACTGCCCCAAATAGATATAAAGTAGACTACTTTTTCCATTAATCTTTGGACAAATAAAATTCCTCCCCATCCAGAATTAGGAAGTAAAATCCTACCACTCAAAGTTGATTAATTATTATAGGTATAACTATATCCAAATCAACTTTAAATATATTTAAATGCATTTACGTATATGATGTTGACAACAATGCCAGTTATGATATTGAATATTCCAATGGCCGAGATCCTGTTGGAGACTTACATGTTTGTAAGCAGACTTACGTCTTAAGGGATTAGAATTGGGCAGTTCTGTAATGTCCATATCCAGTAAAGGACTGCTGTTATGTTCCTACATAGAGGAGCCAGCAAAGTGGCTGATGCATATCGGGACCCACAACCAATGTGCATTAGCCCCATCAGGCATCAGGACACTGACTAGGGATTGCTGGTACACATTGGGACATATTTGCCATAATGGTCATATTAGTATTGTGTACTACACGGCATCACTGTGTACTAAGTAACACATAACCACATTGCTGTACAGTAAATTCTACCATAACCACCCCTCCAGCTAGTAAGCAGCAACTGGGATCGAGCAGCATCCATTCCCCTGTCAGTTGAGAAGCAGCTGCGTGACATTTCCACCCTCTTCCATAAGTGATCTCCCATGTGACAGGCAGAAAAAGGGCCATATCACAAATTGCCCTCATGCTTAAGATTGCTTACATATGGCAGAGTGGGGTGGGGCATAAGGCAGCTGTTTCCTAATTGACAGGGGAATGGGCCTCTGTTGATCACAGCAGCTGCTTATTGGTAAATGGGGCTTAGAGGATTTTCATGGTCCCTACATAGCTCCTCCACTATTGTCTACATAGGGATAGGAATTGGGAATACATAGCAGTTGCAAATACGTGGCTATAGGTTACATATTAGCAATTGCACAATAGGATTCTGATCAAAGTTTCTTGTTGCTTCTGCTTCCTAACTAAGTATACATAAAGTTAACTAATGTACACCATGATAGAGGATTCTGGCCATTGACTGTAGTACATTTACTTCTCTTCCCCATTTACCATAGTGCATATAGCAATATGATAGCAAACTATAGTGTTATTTTTAAAAAATCTGGGGAGCATGGAGGGGCAGGGGGAAAAGGCCTTGGGGGCTGCATGCAGAATATAAGCTACAGTTTTTCCACCCCTATCATAGATCTGTTCATTTGTAGATAGAAAATGTATCAGTTTATCTTTTTTTCCCACATGATATTTTTGTTTACTCCAAACATTATTTATGTATGTATTTATTTAGTTAGTTAGTCATTTAAGCAAGCACAAGCAACGAACTGAGCTGAAATTTTTCATCCATCTGCACTGGCCATGTCCAATAGATACAGCTGTTTCCAAGACGGATCTGATCATGTTGCACCAGTCTGCCATATAGCTGTTAAAGCTGAGGAATCAATCAGGAAAAAGAGGCCATCCTAACACAACACCACAAACATGGCTGACTACCCAGGGTTGCAAAGCTACGACTTCTATACTTAAGCATTCAAAAACCTCTGCCTGGATTGATGAATCTGGAAGATTTTCTTCTTCTTCCTCAACATCATCATTATCAGTGTTGCTGTTATCTCAAGTTCATCAAAAAGATATTTGGATATTTTGGAAAGTTCTTATCAAAACCCAAACAAAGTTCACAACTATTCCTTTTCATTCATGCAGTCAGCCAGCCAGCTAGTCAGAGTATCCATGAATTTACTGCCTTGTCCTCATCTGTTACAGCACCCTTTCAAACTACATATTTATGTGTTCATGCATTCATTCATAGTTTTTCTACATTGTCTTCCAACCTGAAAGGTCTTCTGAGGTAATGAACAAATAAAAACCAATTAAAACAATACAAAGATTTTTAAAAAAAAACATTTCTAGTATTATGATTCCACTTTAACTACCACTCGTTGTTTGATAGCTGCTTTGGCCTAATCATATCCCATGCTGAGCAGAAGCTCTGGAGAGAAATCCAGTGATGAGATTTTAGTAATCATTGTCTGTTTCCACGTAGACTGAAAGTCATCTCTCAAGGTTAGTGGAGCCAGGCCAGTGGGAAAGAAGGATAGTCTAAGCCAGTAGCTGAGTATAGTAAAAAAATCTTGTTCCATTTTAGTATAATAAAACAACATTAATCTGGCCTCCAACTGTGTTGGAGGCACATTGGAAAGCTGATCTTCCAAACCATGATAACTTAATATTTTTATATTCCTCTAATTTCTGTTTCACTTCTTGTCTTAATTTATTATAATTTTTTCCTCTAATCTTTGTAGACCTTTTGTAATGTTTATTCCTAAATATTTAATTATTTCCTTTAATTTAATATCTATCTTTCTATCCTTTAAAAAAATCTTGTTCTATTTTAGTATAATAAAACAACATTAATTCTGATTTAGCCAATTTATTTGTAGCCCTGTCATTTCCCCAATTCTTTTAAATGTTCACATACTCTATCCATTTTCTTTATCAGATCTTTAGTTGTCAGCAAGATATCATCAGCAAACAAACTTACTTTGTTCTTTTCCTTAATCCCAATTCCCTCCAAATTCTCATCCTTTCTAATAACATTTGCCAAAATTTCAATGACCACCACAAATAAAATTGGGGATAATAGACAATCTTGTATTGTCCCTCTAGATATTTGAATTTATTTTGTTAATCCATCATTTACCACTACTACCGCTGTGTTATGTGAGTATAACTGATTTATCAATCCTCTAAAGTTTTCCCCTAATCCTAATATCTTTAATGTTATTTTTGTGCTGGCCATTCCACACAGTCAAAGGTCTTGTATATATCTAATGCCATTATTCCTGCCTTTTGTTTATCCCTTTCAATTATATTTATTTTATTCAATACCCTACCAATTAAATTTGACATCTGTCTTCCTTGCACAAAGCCACATTGGTCTCTTTGCAAATGCTTATAAATAAATTTATTCATTCTTTTTGCCATTATTGCTGTCAATATTGATTTATTAGTGATATAGGTCTATATGATCATGGATCTGTCAAATCCTTGTATGGTTTTGGAATCAATATTATTAAAGACTGTTCTCATGATGGTGGGATCCTATCTCTATTTATTATATTATTATATAATACCTTCAATTTAGGTATTACACTCTTTTTTAAAAGTTTTATAGTATTCCGGTCCCAACCCATCCATACCTGGCGATTTCTCTCCTTTTAATTTATCTATAACTTTTTCTATTTCTTTTTCTGAAACCAGTTGTTCCATCAATTTTTTATCCTCCTCTGTTATTTTCATTTTCCAATTTTTTTTCAATATCTTCCTCAATATTATCCACTGACTTTTTCTCTGCTGAATATAATTCTTAATAAAATTCTTCAAATATTTTTCACTTATCTTTCATCATCCTGCATATCTTACCTATTTTGTCTTTAACTACAACAATCATATTCCTTGCCTTTTTAGACTGTGCAGATCTGGCCAACATTTTAGAGTTCTTATTACTATGTTCAAAAAATTCTCTCCTCAACTATATTAAATTCCTCTGAACCTCATCAATTTCTATTTTTTCCAATTCATTTCTTTTTGCTTGTAGTTCTATATAAATTCCTTTACTCCAATCTATTATATTTTTACTCTCTAATTCTTTTATTTCGTATTCTAACTTTAATTTCTTCTGTCTTTGTTGTCTTTTTAAATTATGATTCCCTAGTGCAAATCTCTCTTTTAACTGCTTTCATAGTATCCCATAACATCACTTGAGAAACTTCTCTATTATTAATATCCCAAATATCTTGCCATTCCTTCTCTATCTTTTTCACTACATCCTTATAATTAAGTATTCTTGTGCCTAACCTCCATCTTTTCACTTCTCTGTAGTCCTTCCTAAAATGCTAAATCCATATTTACCAAAACATGGTCTGTAACTTTTATATAACGCACCGTTTTAAGTAGCATTCTGCCGTATAACTAAGATCAATCAAATGCCTGTGTAAATTAAAACATCTGCATAGTCAGCCGTGTGTGTGGTGTCATATTAGGGTGGACTCTTTTCCTGACTGGTTCCTCAGCTTTAACAGCGACATGACAGACAGGTGCAACATGGTCCTCTCCATCTTGGAAACAGTTAACATGCCCGTGGAAAAGGGCAGGGTAGGGACTAACCAAAGCTCCTGTGGGAGGACCCACTGAGGATCAGCCACTGAGAAGGCTCTCTCCTCTGTCCTCAGCAAATGTACCTGTGAAAGTGGTGGAACTGAGAGAAAAAAGAATTCTGCATTTTCACATTTTGACATTTTGAAACTGACGTTTTCTTTCAGTTTCTACACTTCTAAAATCACCGTAACTTAAAACTTCAGTTGAGATATCCAAAGAAAAGCAACTGGAAAAGTCATCAATGGAATGAGAATGCAGCAAATATAAGGATTCTAGACGTGAACGATTTTGCATGTCACGTTCTCTGCTACACTAGAAATTTGGAGACAGAAAGGAAATTTCATGGAGGAGGCAGAAGTCTCATATGGAGAGGCAACACCCTCATTTTGCCCTTTCCTTAGCTACACTCTGACACGAACTTAGCTATAACATTTACTTCACACAAAATATAAGTGCCTGTTTTCCTTCATCAAGAGGTTTGACAAAAAGAGAGCAGCTTCCTCTGAAAACTTGGCATCTGTTTTGGCATTTCAAGGTTGGACACCCATCCCAGCAACTCTTGGCAAAGGCAGGCTCTGCTGTTGTTTAGTGAAGCCAAGCACTTAGGAGCTTGCTTGAGGTGCAACAGCTCCATACTGTGCTCATGGTGTAATTTATCACTGTAATTTTGAGAGGGGCCAGAAGCCATGCTTTTCTCCTGGAGCCCATCATTCAGTTAATGGCAGGTCTTATATCTTGTACAAGGGCCTAAACAGCCACTAGATTTAAAGGTTAAGGCATGCACCGGGATGGCATTTGCTAATTAAATGTTATTTTATTAAGACATGGTATTTAATGTAAATGCCTGTGCTCTGTGTAGGTTCTCATTATACTGCTTTTGCTTCCCTGGCACAAACAGCTTAAGCCTTCTGCCTTTTCCCCCTTTCTTCCCCTATTCAAAGGAAGCATATGATTGACAATTCCTCTTCCTCTCTCTTAACCCCAGTCTGATGCTAGCAATATAAAGTTTGAAATACATTTTCAATTAGGGAGATATCCTCTGAGCAGAGCATGTTTCTCCACAGCTATTTCTCCTCCTCAAAATATCAGCTGAACATGAGATAGCTCTTACAGCACTTACCAAGTCCCTGTCTATGACTTACTGGCAAATGCCACCCAGTTCAAAGCAGCTCACAGCACTGATACAATCTTTCTGGTGCAAAAACCACTTGTAGATGGTTCTGGCTAAATAGTAATGCAATCCTGAATAGTTTGCCCTGTTACAAGCAATGGTACTTACAAGAAAGTATGTTCCGAATTTCAGAGAGAAACACACAAGAAGAGAGGACGGCAAGGGATAGACTGTCTGGAAGAAGCCAAACGAACAAAGCAACATGATTAGCCTAGAAGACTGAAAGCTGTGAGGTCAATAAAATCAAATAATCTACAATGGAAATATCAAAGATGCCTGATCTGAAGGATTATCTCAAACATATAAATCATTTTTCTTCAATGTGTTATTTAGATGTGTTGGACTGCATCCTCCATTGTTGTTTTACTCTAATACATTTGGAGCACAATGGATTGGGAAAGACTGGTGTAGATCTAGTAACAGCAATATTTGTTTTAATTAATTAATTAGTATTAATTAAGTAGTAATTAATAAATTAATTTACATTTTTCCCTTAGATATATTAGAATTCAGGGCAGGATGCAAAAAAAAATCCTATCTAAGTGAAATATCAGCAGATGAAAATGTAATGTCTCTTGCATATCAGAAACAGAAAATTCCCTTTTATAAAGAATGTCATCGCTTGGCAAAGGAAAATAAGGAAGGTTGCAGTTAGGATGTGAACCAACTGTTGCCACACCATTGAACTGTCACAGCCACAGAAGTGCAGAGATACACATAAAGTCCAAAGGGATGTTTAGTTGGAAGTTGAAACCAAGTAAGCCCTAGATGGGATTTCTAAAATAAACTGAAATACTTACAGAAGGAGGGGAAGGGAGGCTGTTTGGAAGGCAGAAAGTGATCTTTGAGGAAGGCAAATGGATTCAGGGACCTTTCCTGAACCCTGAGCTACCTGTGATTCTCTTCTGGGAAGTGAGCCAAGTGTCTTCAGAAGTATATCTTTGAAGGAGGCCATGAGACACAACACTGGCCATTTCCACACTGCAGTGTTATAGTGCTATTATTCCACTTTCAACATCTGAGGCCAAAGAACTCTCTGGTTGAGAATTCTAAATGCCCCTCCCTAAACTTCAGATCCCAGGATTCCATAGGATATTCAAAGTGGAATAATAGCAGTATTACAGTATAGAATGGAAATGGCCAATATCTCCATCTGGGAATAGATCAATAACAGGACTACTGGAAAACCACACTGATCCTCAAGACACTTATTTATTCTAGACATGACCTAGTACATCTTAGTAGTGACTGTTAAGGATTTAGGAGTTCAGGTTGCAAAAGATTGTACCTAGTTTAGAGAAGCACCATCCTCATCATTAATATTCATAACACTAACAAGCAATAAACAGAATAAACTCCAATCCGGCTTCCATAATAAGTAAGTGCTACACCATTTAAGAAAAGCAGCGTATGAACTTGAAAAAAAAATCCACTAAGCCAGTTTTGGGATAAGACATTTTCTGAATATTAAAGATGCTGCTTTCAAAGGTCACAGGTACCTCATGGCAAAACAACAGCGAAAGGATCCAATGGCTTTCTGTTGAAATAATTAATTGATAGAAGTCCTTGTTCAGTAAGAGTCTTGTGGCACACAGCTACCAAGCACCTCACCTCAGTCAAGGAAGTCATGGTCATTATAGGGGCACTGCACCAATATACTCAGTTTAGTAGAAGGAAAGGGACTGAAAATTGGGTGTATTTTCTAGATTTCCATCTCAGTTACAAAAAGTATCTGTGTTCTAAAAGGTATGTCCAGTTTCCCTGAAAAGTATCTCTGGTGGATGCTCAAGGTACCCCATGGATTTCACATTCACATGATGAGTCACATGGATGGCGGTTTCCATGTGAGTGGCATGGTGAATCCACTCTGAGTGGCAGTCCATACTTTGACGGAACTTTCCAAAATGCTCAATTCTATCCCCAGAAATAGAACCTAACATTCTAGGCCCCAAAATTGCATCTAGGCTTGACAGTGTCTCATGGTGGGCCCCTTCATCTGCCAGTCACTCTAGTGGGCACCTCTTACTGAGATGGCAGTGCTCCAAGAAGTACTGGAGTCACATGGCTCTATCTACCTACATTTGTAAAATTTCATGATGCCCCAGAGTAAAGCTAGGTTAGTAACACTGGGGGAAAGGGTGGCTAGAACCATCCTAGTCTTCTGATCAAAATAGCCACAATAGGGGCAGGTGGGAATCAGTCATGGGCCTAGAGAGCTGACTAACCATTGTTAGCCCTGCTAGAGCATCACACTGTGCAGACTCCCTTCATGAACTCTGCTGTTTCTCTGATTTCTGGCAACATCCTATCTACCTAGAACTTTGACCTGCCTGTAATTCAGCACTTCGCTTCTGAAGCACCAGCAGGGATTAAATGTCAGATCTTCCTTAGGTTAATTGGAAAGGAATACAGCACCCTGGATGCTTCTTCGCTTAAGATGCTTTAATCATTTACTGTATAACATAAGGCACAGAAAACAAATTTCCAGAATTCTGTTTCAAAGAATGTCAGTCTGATGCATGGTGCTACATTCAATTTGCAGGGTGCCTTATTAGTTAAGAATGTCAGAAATGGGTAGTAAGCCATAAAGAAATCTTATTAATATTTGTAAATTAAGTGGTATATGAGGAATAGCTTACTTAGGCATCTTTTGAAAAATCAGGGTGTTTTTTTTTTCTGCTAGAGGCAAGAGATCACACATGTTAGAAATGTCAAAAAGGAGTCAAAGTCTCTAAATGTAAAATGTTACTCAAGGCTGCTCCTTCTTTTCCTTTTTCACTTGTTTCTTTCATTGAGAAAAAAAAAGTATGGTTTTAAAATGGCCAGGAATTACACGAAGCAGTGTGTTGTTCTCATCACTGTGTACTCACGGCATATGCTGTCATGCTTGGAATAGTATTTTAGTGTTCAGTGAGTGTAAGATTGCAACTATTTATATTTTGGATTAATATCCTGACTCAGTTTATGACAAGAATGTCTGGTGTACACCTCAATGATTTCCATATGTATTCCAGAAACAAGAGAAAGAGATGAACATCACAGATGTGACAACGGTGGGTTGGGAACCTGCTATCCTAAAGCAGATGCCGTCATAAAGAGCAGAGACAGCCCTGCAGCAAAAAAAGAAGCTGAAAAGAAGCTGAGACACTGATCTAGAGGTGCACAGGAAAAGATTAAGCATCAGAAAGCCTGGGCTTATGCTGTCCTCCCACTCAAACCCCATTGAAATGAATGGGAGCTGAGCCAAAGGAAGGTAATTTTAAGTGGGGTTTGGCCAAAGGAATATTCCAATACAGATGGCAGGCCACCGATTTCCAGATGTTTGGGGCTACAACTCTCATCAGCTCCTCCCAGCTTGGCCAGTGTTGGCAGGTGGTGGAAACTGTTGTCACAGCCACCACAATCATAGCTATGTTTGGTGAGGGCATGAGGGAAGGCCTTCTCAGTGCCTGCTCCCAGACTGTGAAGTTCCCTCTCACAGGAGACAAAGACCTTTTTTCAAATGTAAATAGGTTTTTGGCTATTAACAGGTTGTTGCAGGAGGTCTTCAAATGGGAGGGATTGAATTTATATTCTCATTCTTATATTTTAAATGCCTTTAAACTACACTTTTAAGCTGTGTTTTGTTTTAACCTACATTGTGAGCTGCCTTCTGTCCCATACTGGGAGAAAGGCAGAATATAAACAAAATAAATAAGTAAACAGTTGAACAAAGAAGACTCTTCTTCATACCAGGTTGTACCCATGTTCATTAGAGAATGGTACTCCATTTTTGGATTTCCTGCCTGAGATACCAGAGGATGTTTCTGGCTTTGGTTTCAACCCAAGGCTGATCATGATATAAGCTTATATATCTAAAAGATATAGCCACTTCCTCTTTGCCACCTTCAAACTGATAAAATTATTAATATTATTAAGAAAACCTTTTCCCAAGTAGAAGCTGTAGAAGATCTCTGCAACAAACCACCAATCAGACACAGACAACATTAAAGCACCCCAAAAATGACACATTTAAACACGCACACTAGAACCGTAATATGTGCAGCAAATCCTTCCAGTTTTTCCCATATTATTTCTGGGTACATGGATAGGCAAAGGAATTGGTTTACGTACAGAACTGGCTCTCTATCAATAGCTCTCACTCAGTATGACACTAACCGCTGCGGGCCAAAAGAAAATATGTTTGGTGATGCTTTCCCCAGTGTATGGCAGTGCATATAATAAAACCACAATACATAATTCAGGTCGAAAAAAATAGTAGGTGTAAAATCTGAAGTTCTGCAGAGAACACTAAAGTTTCCTAACGGGTAGCTATTGGATAGCAAGATGGAATTAAAAACCTATAGAGCAATATTGCCACCTAGTGGTGGGCCTATGTACCCAGTGTCTTTGAATTCCTAGCTTTTACCCAGCTTAGCCACAGCTATGAACGGATAGATACTAACTCTTTCAGATAATCATGGGCTATACTGTACCACTCTGACATCCAGCATGTGGTTGGATGTCCTACTATAACCACTTTCTGCATTTTAAAGGTTTCTCTACAGCTTCAAACTATAACCCTGAAAAAGCTGAAATAAACTTGCAAATGCTACAGCCAGTATTGCTACAATAAATATGTGTTAACTGGGGTATGATTGCCATAAGTAGCTATTACACAGTGCTCATGTTAAGCAAAACTCTTCCCCTTCCATACACAACACTTGAGGTGAAAGTTTTAACTCATAAACCAAAATAATTTGAAATACCCGCAAATTCAGGCATGTACATGTTGCTTATATATATATAAAAAAGTGAGGCTGTGTGTGTGCTTGTTTGTGTATATAAGCAAAACTTCCATCAGAATAAATGGTCATGGTATCATGAGAAAGACAATGAGATGTATATTTAAAAATTCTCACTGAAAAGTGCAATCATGGCATAGTGGTTAGAGTGTTGGGCTTGCACTGGAAAGAGACAAGTTCTAATCCTTACTTGGTGTTGAAGCTGAGTGGATATCCACGATCTGGTCACTCTTTCTCATCTTGACCCACCTCAAAGAGTTGTTGCAATGACTGGGGAAAAGGGAAAGAGACAGATGTATATCTAAACATTCTGTCTGCCATCTATACTGTTGACAACAGCAGTAACATTTTCTTGTGGTCTGGTAAGAGAACCTCACTTTCAACTTGATAATGAACTTGGCAGTGCTGCTTTCATAGATTGTATAGGAATATATAGTTTGTCTTTCATGATTTCACTCTAGGTTTCATTGCAGGCTTTAGAGGAGCTCTCCAAGTGCTAAATCCTGTTCCTAAATAGTTTCAGCACCTTGGATAACTCCATTAGAGCTTGAGAAAAATCCTAACCTGCTGACATGTTGGTCACCAGCCATCACTACAATAATGCCCAAATTCATCTAAAAGCTACACATTTTTGTCAAATGTATAGTGTTCTTAGCTACATGCCAAGGTACATGTGCTGTATGCAGTTTCCCTTTCACCTCTCTAGCTGCCAGAACTCCATATATGCAGACCATTTTCAAAGGCAAAATCAAGCTGATTCTCTGTTCAGGGTAGGGGCAGGGAAAGGATGAATTCAGCCTCGTTTCCTCTTTTTCACCAAATCGACTAACTTGGGCTTTTTTTCAAAAAGAAAAAAAAGGTTCTTTGTGTACATAAAGTACATAAAATGACTCCTCTGAGAACTCAGAGACAAAAGATCAAGCTAGGCAAGATGTACAAGTGTAATATTTTGCCTTTTAACAAATGATTAAAGTTAAAGGCAGCTTTGGGACAGCCAGAAACAGACCGAAGCCACAATATTAAGGGTTAGCTCTTTCACCATGTTGTCTTTCTCCAGATCCCCTATTCCTAAACTTCGAGGGAAAACGTTCACATTCTAGGTGCGTATATTCTCTTATGGAGCAAATCACTTTGATGGTTATTTAAGAATGTTGCAGAGGGAAAGTGTTACCCCAAAATATGGGTGACTCAGATGCAAATGGCTCCTTGAAACAGTGTGGAATATTAGCTCAAAGGGGAGTCCTGTAAGCAGGCAGGGGGGATAATCTAACAGGATCTTTTATACTTGTGCATACCAGTACTAATGCAGGGACACCAGTCAGAGATCCAAAGAATGTTTTCCTTTATTGGCGGAATTAACAATCACACCCATACAAGATCCAAACAGTCTCACAATCAGAGAATTAAATTGCTCCCAAGTGTGCCTGGGACTCTAGTACTACTGGAAAATAGTCTTTCATAGATGAGACATGGCAAACTCAGGGTGGTAAAGTTCTGTCCATTTTTCCATTATTGTGAAGACCCAACACATCTCAGATATGAGTGGAAACATTATCTGGTAAGGACAGTGTGGCAGCAGTGACACAGCTGTTACCCCAAAAGGTGGGTGACTCAGAGGTCCACTCATGATGTCAGTGCCTCCATGAAATAGTGGAGAATATTAGCTCAAAGAGGAGTCCTGCAAGAGTGAGGATAACCTAGCAGAATCGTTTACACTTGTGTATACTGGTACTAACGCAGAGACACCAGCTGGAGACTCAAAGAATATTTGTTTTATTGGGGGAATCAACAATCACATGCACAGAAGATCCAGGCAGTATTACAACCACAGAAGGCTAACTGGAGAAAAAGAGAGGAAAAATTGGATAACAAGGAGTTAGGGCAAAGTGGGTACAAAGAAGAGACAAAGTGATGTGGCTCAGACTAAGGGTCCGAGGGTAGTACAGGAATGGGAATCAGAGCAGTAGAGTATCAGCCTATGTCCAGAGTACTACAAACTATCTGACTCAGACTTGGGGTTTAAATACCCTGTATCCACCTTGTGGAGGCTGCTAATGGCTCTCTGGCAGAGTAAACAATGGTGTCTAGAATGAGCTAATGGCCTTAGCATTAGGTGATCAAAGACTGATGGGAAACATGATCCCTCCCAAAAAGAAAATGGAACTCAAGTAAAACAGCCTGGTAACAATCCTTCCCAAAAAGCAAATGGAACCCAAGTAAAACATCTTGAGTTTGCACTGTAAAAAGTAGCAGAAGCACAAAGTTAAAAAACAAGAAGACTGGTTTTATCACTCTGTGATAGTTGATGCAAAATGATCATGGGAGAAATAAGTCAGTGGAAGATCAACCAAATCAGATGACTTGGGTCATTAATTGAACTTTATAGCTAATCTAACTAAACATTGTAGTGCTCCTTTTTTGATTTACTGCTATTTTCAACATGCGGCTAGTGTATAATCTGGTTCCAAATTTAATCAAAGCCTATTGTTACATAGATCTCTATTTTGCCAATGTTTACATCAATACAACTTTCAGCAAAGTCTATGGTTATCAAGAATAACCTTAGGAAAAAAAGGGGGCTCTGATGAGAAACCACACTGAAGAGAACAAGGTAGCCAAAAATACATCCATATAAATGCTGGTGTTTCTTCCACGAGAACTGTGCTGCCTTTTGCTTTCTGTACAGATGCCCATAAATATTACCGATTGACAAAAAAGGCTGCAGAACTATAAATCAAATCTCCCATTTTAAAATTGCAAATGATAATACAACCAAACTTCCTGCTGCTATATCCTGCTTCAGGTATTCCTTTGTTCTTGATTCCATCACCATACAAAAAGAGGGATGGGAGAAACTCTGAAGAGTTCCCCCCTGCCACTGATTTAATGATAAATCTCCAAAGGAAAAAAAAGGAAAGGAGAATTTTTAAGCAGTGTCACTGAACATTACTTCAACCCCCTCTCCCAACATGTACATATACATAAAAAAGCTGAGCCACAGGACTAGCCAATCTGATACTGCCTGACACCACTGTTTAGGTATTGTTGAAAGATCTTCTGCAGTAATGATTTCTGCTCCTGTGCCAAGCCATGTTACAATATGAAGGTCTAAGATAAGGTGAAGATTTCATTGAATCCTATGAAGTAATGCACTCTGCTCATTATTCTCTGCATCCTAGGAAGGTTAGGAAGCTAACTCAGAATGCAACAGAGAATGAAAGCCAGCCTGCTTTGACAGCCCTGTCACCCTTGCATGGAAATGGTTTGGATAAACCAGCCATCAGCCTCTATAAAGCATTCCATTCCTTTTTTTTTTTTTTACAGACCTGTAATCTCTTCTTAGTCAAGTCATATGGCGATGTATAATATTATGATTTCATTCTTGATTCAAAAGAGGAAATTTTCCAATCATATATAGAAAAATTATACAACATCTCATGTCAATGGTATTGTAAAGCAGACAATAATCTGAGGCTTTTAGAATATTCTGATACATATTATAAAAATAGAGAGAAGGAGGGGAGAAAAGGCTGAACATTACTTTTATAAAATAATTATTTCTAGCAATAGTTCTGAAAAAAAGACCACAATAATTTGTTACAGTGACAGTTAGCATTTCTTTACTTTCCTGTTTCTCAGAGTAATAGTTACTTTTAGTACATTGGGGAGGACACCTGAATATTACACATTGTTCTCCTGCCTGAACATCCACCTCAATCCCACAAGAGACCGTGTTGTAGAGTTTGGGGTATATACCTGTAAGTATAACATAATTAAGATGTGGCAGTTACTGTTACTGTTATCTCTTGTTAAATTACAACTGGGACATAGTACATACATTATGGAGAAAAGGAACTGATTGCAAGTAACTCATTACTTTCAATTTGCACATCTGATTGTATCTGGATATGTCACAACAGGAATTCATTAGGACCTCCAGGGCTCCTCAAGAAGTCCCCATAAGATTTCATCCTTTCAGCATATCCAGCTACAGGAAAATAGCTGGACACATTTCCTCTGACACTGCCACCCAGCAACATGGAAATGGCAATGTTCAGTGGGGCTGCATTGCTTGTAAGGTAGCTTTTGGAGGAATTCTGGTTTTCAATAGCCTAAAAAGTGAGTCACAATGGCATGCATTTGACTTGCACCATCATAATGTATTCATAATGCGATGTCAGCAACAATTTTAGTATAGCAAACCATTTATTTTGTAGAAGTATCCTGTTTGGGAGGCCAAATGTTGTGATCTGCACAAAACCAAAGGTTGTTGTCTTGTTCTTTTCCCTGCTTTTGGGGGGCAGGGAGGGAGTTCCAAAGTGCAAAAAAAAAAAAAAAGGCAGTTAATTACTTTCTTCATGGAATCTTTAAAAAGAATGTGAATCGTCTTCACTACCCTGTATCAGTGCCACATTGAAATTAAGTCATATATACCTTTTATATAGAATTGCAAGAGTGAGTGAGGCTAATATGAAGCGTGTAAGCTATTCCTGTGTGTCTTCAAGTTATTTCTGACTTATGGCAACTCTAAGGTGAACCTATCAAAGTGCTTTCTGGGGTTGAGAGTGTATGATGCACCCAAGGTCGCCCACTGGGTTTCCATGGCCAAGCAGGGGATCAAACCCTGGTCTCCAGGTTTGTAGTACAACACTCAAACTACTACACCACACAGGCTCTCTGTAGAGTGTGTATACTCTATACTCCATCACATAGCATTCGGGGAAGACGGAAGAGGGTGAGAATGTAGAGGTAGTCCTTATGTTCTCTTTGCAAATAATTATCCTGTAAATTTTATGATCTACATAAAATGAATGGTCTACATTAAGGGTGGACAATTGTATGTGGGCTGGAGGGAAATTTCCCTACCAGAACCTCTCCACCCATGGGCAGCCCCAACAGTACATACCTCCTTTTTTTTTCTTTAGCGTCCTTCTCAAAATGGTGACTGAGTGTGTTATCACAATCACTTCTGGGCACCATTCTGGCCATTTCCACAACTGCACTGTTATAGTGCTATTATTCCACTTTCACCATCCTGTGGAATCCTGGGGTTTGCAGTTTAGAGAGGGTTCTTTAGAATTCTCAGCCAGAGAGCTTTTGACCTCAGGAAACTACAAACCCCAGAATTCCACAGGATGTTGAAAGTGGAATAACAGCGATATAACAGTGTAATGCAGAAATGGACAACTTGTGAAGAACTCTGATGAAAGTAGAAATCTTGGTGAGTTCCATAAAGGTTCTGAGAAGGAGCATTTGTGCATTTTTTTTACACATCTAGTGGCTTTCCATGCAGTTTGTCATATGGAATTCACCTAAATACAATGTTGAAATTTTTGCAGAAAAAAACTAAATATAATGATGAAGTTTTGTAGAAAAAACTGAGACAGGGGGCTAGAAGCTTTGGAGGCCAGCAGGGGGTTTCACAGGCCACAAGAGTAGAATCCAGGGGCTACATGCAGCCCACAGTATCATGGAAAAGAAAGGAAACTGGGATAGTATTTTTCAATCCTTGATTATTTCAAGCAAACCAGATAGTGAGTCACTTCAGTGAATTATTTTAATGTGCATCTTTTCAATCCTGAAGAGAATATGGTATAGTACTATTTCTAAGAGTAGAACAGCAAAACTTTTTGAAGGAAAGGGAGAAGTTTTTGTGCCACCACTGGGGCTTAGAGCTTTCTAGGGGATTCTTCAAAAACTATTGAAGTCTCAGCAAAACTTTCAGATCAAGCCACAAGAGACCCCAACGGGTGGCAGCGGAGGGGAAGATTCTATATAAATTAAATCTTCCTTTTTCTTTTACCTACATAAGCCATGTTCTCACATTTTATTCTTGATAAAAAAGAGGAGCTGTTCTAAAAAGTATTCGAATGATTTATACTGGTAATTTGAAGTATGAGCATTGTTGGTAACCTTCTTGTCAAGACTGGGGTGATACAGTACATTCCTAGTAACATTCTAGGCCAGTCACCTCTGGCCCTCCAAATGTTCGACTGCAACTCCCAGCCCTAAGCAGCATAGCCAGTAGGTGGGATATGCTGGGAGTTGCAATCCAACAAACAGCATGAGGTCCACAAATTGGATGGCATCATGTTAGTGTTGTTGTTGTTGTTGTTGTTGTTGTTGTTGTTGTAGTTATGTGCCTTCAAGTTATTTCCAACTTATGGTGACCCTAAGGCAAACCTATCACAGGATTTTCTGGGGCTAAGAGTTTGTGATGCACTCAAAATCACCCAGTGGGTTTCCATAGCCAAGTGGGGAATTGAAACTTTGTCTCCATGGTCATAGTCCAGTGCTCAAACTACTACATGACACTGGCTCTCATAAGTGGCATACAGACTCATATGCATCCCTTATACCTGCTTATGTCATTTTGGGGAACACTCCAGGGCTTAGTATTTCCTCCCTCCCTTTGTAGTATGCAAAGTTCCCCCCTTGGATTTACTGTACAGCCTCTAAACTCCCCTCCCACACACAAACACACACACACACACACACACACACACACATTGTGGCTCATGAAGAGCAGAGAGGATCAGAGAAGCTTCTGGTCCATAGCCAGATGTGAAATGATTAGAGCAGTGCTGAGACCTCCAGAGGACCTAGTGGATCTCTGTGCTGATGTCATCATTTTGTATTAGTATATAAGGACATGAACAGATCCTGCCTACTTCTCACAAAGCATGGAATAATGATGCTGGAGGAGGCTTAAGTTTCAGAGACTGCATGGAAAATTCAGGGGGAGAGGTGTATGACTCAACCTAGAGTAAGTCCACATGCAGAACAGCTACACTGTACTGACCATACAGGACTGTAGCCATTGCCTGTTCTAGACTGTCATATCTATGGTGAGTTCGCAGTAAAATTATACAAAGAGAAATTATTCCCTCCCAGTAATCTGATATGTATAATCTGCTACGATATAAGCACAATTTTCATTGTGCCATTAGTCTGTATTTTGTTTCCATGACTGCTACTACTACTGGTCCTCTGGTACTCCACCTGAAATCTATGAAAGCATATGAACCTAACTTCAAAACTCCCACCAGTGACTTGTCACCTACTAGTCTAGTGACTCATTGTCATCCAGTGACTCAGTGTGGTACTTCAGGCTACAGAAAGATTTTAATTAAAATTACTTATCCATTTTAAAAGATGAGTGTTCTCAAGTTTTGCTTAGTATGCATATCATGTTTCAGGGGTCTAGATTTCATGGTTGTGATGCTATTGTTATGAGTCATGCTTGATAAATATTAATTGTAAGTAGACCTTGATGCATCAGAAAGGAGTTTCCTCTTGCCAGAGTCTGCACATATGCAGGGTAGAGCAATCTGTCACCTAGACTCCATGTCCATCTTGGAGAAGTCAAGCCTTATTGTAAAATACAAGCTGGGAATTTCCCACCAAATCCCGCTCTCCCTCCTGTCTACAAGGAAGTGATTCCTTGGTGTCCATGGGAGAACAATCAGTACTTAACTGACTTGTTCGCTTCTACTGAATGGAAGCCCTGTAAAATTGGTTCAGTCTGGTATAATTCCCATTGTAAGGCAATGTGCATTGTCCAGAGAAGTTGGAAAATCCCATCTAGATTTGAAAGACAGCAAATTGCTCTACTGGACTCACTTTGCTCGCTGTATGCGAAATCTATTGTTTGCATCTCCTCCAACTACTTTAGAATCATTACTAGTAACCAGAAGAGAATGAGCAGAGATCATATCCAAACCTAAACTTTTGAACCTCCAGAGAATAAGATTAAGATCATGTTACCCCTTCCCGAAAGGTGTCCTCTTGAATCCAGGTGAAAACCTCTAAGTTTGAAGAGGGTTACATACAGACACACAGACTTGGAGGAAGTGCCTGCTTCCCATAAGATAAGAAAAGAGCCTGCTTGCAGACACAGACATTCAGACCTGCACCGGAGGAAGAAAAGGACTGAAAGAAGGAGCCTGGAGAACGCCAGAGGAGAGACTTTATGAAGACAGACCAGAAAGAGCCTGGAAGGATCACATAGAGTTCCCTGAGAGAAGGCCCTGCTGCCCTGATCTTCAGCCACCCAGATGAACTCTTCTTCCCATTGGAGGGTGAGAGAATCCCTGTGTGTGTGTTTGTCTTAATCTGCAGTTCCTTAAGCTTAACCACACACTTTTAGCCCCTTAGTTTGGTCAGGAGTAGAGTTTTTAGCATCTGTGCCATGCTCCCTTCTCTTTTGTTTTGAGAAACAGCTTGTATTGAAGACAGATTGTTCTGTTGTGTTCTGGTACTATGTTTTTCTTTTAATAAAGAAATAACTGTTTATATTTCAAAATCATCTTATCTTCAACCTGATTTCTTTTTCTTGCCCTGATTTTGGAGCTACTCTGGTTAATCGTCCATTTTTAAAACCTATAGCCTGTAAAGTCCTGCAGAGAGAGAGAGTTGGTGTCTGGCAAAGCTTTTCCCAAAACCAGGAAACCCAGTGTCCAGCTCTCATTATACTATGCTGGACACACACACACAAACTTTTATTATTATAGATTACTTTCTCTACAGAGAATGCACCTCTCTAATTCTTCTGGAGTGTGATGAAGCCACAAAAATGGCAAAATGCTAAAATAGAAAAAGGACACTGGAGCAACGAAATGTTTAAAAAATATTGGCAGCAATCCCATAAAAGATGACATACAATACAATTTGCAGAGGAAGATAACACTAGAATTGAAGTGTGGCTTGTCTCTTCAGCAGTGGATATTAATGGATCAAAAGCATTCCACAAAGCTCTCAGTAAGCATGTAGTTTTGTCCCACAGACAAAGAAACCACAGGAGTGCTAATATAGCTGAAATCAGTTCATTTCCAGATGCTATTAGGCTGTGTAGTCACTGATTAATCACTTCAGATTAGTTATTATTCTGAACATCTCCACAACATACATCTTTCAATTTCCTGTTACATTAGTGGGGAGTGATAGAGGCAAGAGGAGAATCTAGGTTGACTGCAATTATCTTTGTTGTTTGTAAAATCAATGCCCTTATTCTACCCGTGGGTTTCTTCATCAGCTGGGAAAGTGGAAGTCAGATGGCTGTTTTGTTTCACTCAAAGACTGTTAAAAAAAAAATTAATTGGTGGCACTACAAAGAAAATCCATCAGTCTGTTTTATCCTCTCCCGGGCTTTTCTACCTTGTTTTCAAGCATTAGGGCTTCAGGATTCATCCAAGGACTAATAAATACTGAGCTAATAGTGACATCATTCAAAGAAAAAGAAATAAGGGGAAAACATCACTACATTTTTTTTCCTGCAGCATGTGATTAAAAAAAAGATCAGTAAGATGCTATTTTCTTTCACCATTCTCTTCATGTGGATGGATGGTTCCTGTGGTATGTATGGTCTTAACTGTTTGAGGAACATGACAGAGATCTGCTAACATTCTCATCCCTTGACTGGTTGTTTCTGTTCCTATCATTTCCAGTTCCATTGTTGGCACACAGAACCAAGTAGACAAGCCAAAAATGTCAGCAGAGTGAACCTACCTGTTGGTGAAATTATGTATGTATATGTGTCTTCCAGTCAACTGCTGACTTATGGTAACCCCATGATTTTCACAGACTTTTCTTAGGCAAGGAATACTCAGAGGTGGTTTGCCATTGGCTATATTTTAGGGGAAGGCACTCCTTGGTGTGTTCCATCCAAGTACTAACCAGGGCTGACCCGACTTAGCTTCCAAGACCAGAGGGGATCTGGAATCTTCAGGGTATTTAGACGATTTCATTGTGAAATATCATAGTTCTATTTTTTCTCCCCTCAACACAAAACAATTTACAGCTCAGCTGTACTTGCTGTATAACTTTCAGCCTCTTAGTGGTGACTGGCATGGAAATAATTACAGCTGTGATTCTGTAGTCCCAAGGATGGTGACCTGAAGCTTATAAGATCTTCTGGACTTTTTCTTTATGGACAGAGAGAGATGTTTGTGAGTGAAGAAGAAAGTCCATCCACAGAGGCCTCTTTACAATACAGAAAAGTTTGCATTTCCATCGGTGCCCAGAAAAGGGAGAAAGGATGTGTCAATGGACAGATCAAGGGAGGCTTTAGAACCACATTATCAAAGCCCTCCTCTGCCTCTCATTCATGTCCATGTGTGTGCATGTGCATGTTCGTTCCTACATATAGGCAGAAAAAATGAAATGCACAAATATAGGATGGGAGACACCTGGCTAGACAACAGTACATGTAAAAGAGAGTCTTAGTAGACCACAAACTGAACATGAGTCAGCAGTGTGATATGGCAGTCAAGAAAACCAACACAATTCTTGGTTGCGTCAATAGGAATATGGTGTCTAGATTGACGAAAGTAATAGTACCACTCTATTCTGCTTTGGTCAGACCTCATTTGAAATATTGTGTCCAGTTCTGGGCACCTCAAATCAAGAGGGATATCAACAAGCTGGAGCATGTCCAGAGGAAGGCAACCAAAATGGTGAAGGGTCAGGAAGTCATGCCGTATGACAAGTGGCTTAAGGAACTGGGGATGTTTAGTCTGCAGAAGAGAAGGTTAAGAGGGGACATGATAGCCATGCTTAAATATTTGAAGGGATGTCATGTACAGGAGGGAGTGAGCTTGTTTTCCACTGCTCCAAAAACTAGGACAAGTTGCAATGGATTTAAGCTACAGGAAAAGAGGTTCCACCTGAATCTCAGGAAGAACTTCCTGATGATCAGAACTGTCCAGCAGTGGAATATGCTGCCTCGGAATGTGGTGAAGTCTCCTCCTTTGAAGGTTCTTAAGCAGAGGCTCGATGGCCATCTGTTAGGAGTGCTTCGATGTGTGTTCCTGCATGGCAGGGAGTTGGACTGGATGGTTCCTGTGGTCTTTTCTATGATTCTATGTCTGTACCAATGTACACACACACACACATACATAAATACATATGGAAGTGGAAGGAATATACCTGCTTTGGAATGGCACACTTATAGAAACCCCAATTATCCCTGCTTACCTCCTGAAAAGCATGCTTTTCTTTGGCTCCAGAATTACCTTGCTAGTGATAAGCTTGACACAGGGTAAACTGAAAACAGGATAGTTTTTCCAGATACCACACAGATCTGTTCAACCAACAACATACCAATGTCTGAGCTGGATCTGAGGGTAGGCATAAATGCAATGTGGGCAGTTCATATCATGTGTCTTCTGCAGCTTCATAGATCTGCTGAATTTGTTTTAAGAAAGAGGAGACACAAACCAGTCAGGACTTTATTTGTGTCCCTGACTCAATCTCTGGGTACACATATTGGTGGGAGAGAAAGGAAGGTAAGGGGGAATTTTGTTCATGTCCCACTTTTAGCTAATAAGGCTGTCAGAATCATTAGAGAGGAGGGAGGAAGAAAATGGAAATGCTTCCAGTAGCCTCATGGAATGGCAACTACTAGATGATGGACAGTTAACAGAAAGCCAAAGATGTCAACAGCAGAGGTGTAGATATGATCCAATTTCTGCTTACTGTGTCTACTCTTCGGACTGTTGGAATGGATACCATTAGGTCAATAATAATGTCAATAAGGAAGGTATCTCTAATGTCTAATATGAGATACCTTCCACATTTTCACTGAAATTAACTGAGAAAGGATGAGTTTTTCAAGATCACCAACTAAGCTTGATTTGGGGTTAGAATTTAGGTTTTGCAGGTATTAGACTCAGTGCAGCTTGACTACAGTGACTCATGTAACGATTTCCACTTAATTAGATCACTAGTTAATTTTATCCACTCCTGCTATTTGATCCAGGATCCAGGAAACAAATCATTTGCATCGATTTGTATTGTGTTTTCCCACCACTTACTCTCCTGCTGTCCCCTTCACTTAGTGCCAGATAATTCAATTGAGATTGACTAAAGGTGCTGCTGATGAGTGAAGAGTAATATTGTTTACACTAACCAAAAAAAGAAAAAAGATTAAACCTTAATCTTGTTCACTCCTTCTTTGCAGTGGCCACTGATGCCATGCCTAGAGAAGAAAAACAGATTACTGTTCATACTAAATCAGAAAGCTGGAACAATATTGTGCCTCAAAACCCGGTTTGCTGCTATAGTGCAAAAAACAAGGAACTAAATTAAATTATTAGCCCAAATTGGCATATACCTAATGAACCAATGAAGCTTACATAACCATTGATTTAGCAAATTCCCATCAATTCAACTAATTTACTCTAGTTTGGACTAACATCCAGATTTAGGTCACTGTTTAGTCTTCCAAAGAGAGCTGAACTCAACTGGAATAAAATCAGTACATTTCAAAGATATGCATTATCTTGCTAATTTACGATTATGGTGTGAATGCTTCATTGCAAGATGTTTTAATTGTAAACATTTTTACTAAATTGTATGGTAGCCTATATGGATGCAAACTTCATGTGCTTTTTCTTCCAAGTCTTCCCTTGAGGACAAATCAGCCAAGCAGTACAATTAAACTAACATAAACTCAGAACTATCAAGAGATGAAATTGCAGCAAACTCCTGGGGAGAGAGAGAAGAGCTCAGAGTCAAATGGTGGAGGAGAGAATGAGAATCTATCTACACAATCATTTTATTTTACTTCTGAAGAAGAAAAATAATGTCAGCCGAAAATAGCTCCCAGTCCTGGGCTGAGGTGGTTGTTTGCATGCCACCAGTGGGGATAAATTAAGACTGCACTGGTTTATGGAATTTTGAGGCAGATTTTCCCAAACTTTTTAACCCACATTCAATGTATTTAACTTTTAATTAAAGTCGTATAATATAATCTGGATTTACCCATCCATAGCTCTGTATTCACAACCATTACTTAGTCATGATTGTGATACTCTTATCATGATCACAACTCCCCACCACCACACCAACCTACTTTACTGGGCATCAGCTATGTGGGGAAAAGGAGGTCCATTCTTCCATCAATGGCAGTGCAGGTGAATGATGGAGTGGTAAGGCCAGGAGAGGTTAAGTAGGTGATGTAGAATGTGTGTGTGTGTGTGTGTGTGTGTGTGTGTGTGTGTGCGTGCACGCATGCATGCATGCCTTCAAGCTCCTGTTGATGTATGGTGACCCCAAGATTTTCATAGGGTTTTCTTATGCAAGGAATACTATTACCCTGATTTCTGGGGGTCCTGTGAAGTGCACTCCAAATTACAAAGTTGGGAATTAGTCAAGAGCACAAGCTAGCAATACGAGAGACAGGCCAATGGAGCAAGATCTTTTACCCAATGTCAGGCTGAGTCAAGGAGCAAACAGAAGTAAAATAATAATTGTTGTTTTTATTAATATACAGTCAAACAAGTGTATGCAACACACACACAGAGATCTATAGAAATAAAGGTTGGAGTTGGATAGAGGGATTTTGAGAGTAGGTTTTGTATGGGAAATACTACACCTGTCCTGAAGCCTGGGTAGTCTGAAGAAGAAGTGCGTGGAAATGGAGTTTCTCAGCACGTGGAGCTGAGGGGAAGGCTCACCAAACAGAGCGACAGCAAGGTGGGGTGGAAGCCAAGAGCGATCCATGGAAGCGCTCAAAGTCAGGGGTTCTTATAGAGGAAAATGCAGCCGTAGGTTGGTCCGTTCTCGGGGATAACAATGAGTTTCGGGCTGGAGACAAAGCCTCCGAAAGGTCAGTATTTTACATGACTGAGTTAAGACTGAATTGTCAATAGAGTAGCCAGTATGCAAACGTGGAGTGCTGGACAGTTGAGTGTTTGACTTGTCAAGCTGCCTGCTCGGGGCAGGGCATCCTTTGTAATTAGCGTGCATACATAATGTGGTACTTGCCTTGAGGTCTCCTGAAGTAGCAGTCTGGCTATTTCTGGCCTGCCTGTATTGGTTTTAAATATTACAGCAATTAGCAGCCATGCCTGTCTGCGAGCTTGTCTGGGGGCCTTGCAAGCACATGGAGAGGAAGAGGTAAAGAAAGCCAAATTATTGATATCAAAATGATATCTAATATCCCACAAGTCCGGGCTAGAAACTGTGGTAACAATACTTAGAGGTGGTTTTGCCAATTCCTTCCTCTGAAGTGTAGCCTACAGCACCTGGTATTCATTGGTGATCTCCTATCCAAGTACTAACCAAGACTGACCCTGCTTAGCTTCCAATATCAGATGAGATCTGCTGCCTTTAGAGCACTGAGGCTATTGGCCCAAATCTGCAACCTGGCAACATTCCTTAGCAAAACTTGTAATCCTAACCTATGTACACATTTATTTTCTAGCCTTCAAGTTAACATATCATTCCAAAGGCGGACGTGAAAATAAAGTGGACCAAGATTATCTCTGTTTCTCTTAATAAAAGAAATATATGGAAACCAATCTGTAATAAAAGAGTAATCCTGGAGTTCATTTCTTGAGTTGCAAAGCTGTTGTCTTCAGTTTTTATTCCAGAGTGAGATACTACAACTTCTCATACCAGCCCAAGATAAATTGTATAGGCCTTTCATTATTGAGCAAGCAGTATATGAGCTATTAAACAAATAAACATATCAGTTTTTCACTAGTAAGATTTTTGTTTTCTTCTATAAATAAAAAGAATAAAGCCAGTGCTGATGAAAGTATGTACTTCTTTTTCATTTCTTATTCTCTCTATTTCTTTAGAAACCTCCAACCAAAATCTTTCAACTTTTGGGCAGCACCACCACATGTGAAAGAAAGTACCTACAGCATTGCAGATTCCTTAGCATTTGGTAGATGTTTCCTTATTGATACAACTGAGTTTTAGTGGAGTACTATACCATTGATAAATAATATTAAAAATTATTCATGTATTTTAGCAGAAATTGATTATAACAGAGAAGTTTTCCACAATGAGGACCATATATCAGTGTGGTGTTGTGCCAAAAAGTGTGCAGAATTATGCTTATGTTGGTGTTTTGCTATTTGGTTCCTAACAACACTACTGTGTGGATCAGATCCCTGTTTCATCAATAAGGCTTTGTTGCTGTCATAGAAATCTAGTTCCTTGTGTTTTCAGGATAAAAAATGTTTGAATGGAGCACAGTTGGAGCACACATCCATAGGAATGTGTGTGTGTGTGTGTGTTGTAGGAAAGCAGTTGTTATGTGCCTTGAAGTCAACTCCAACACACAGTGATCCTATCATACAGTTGTCTTGGGAAGATTTATTCAGAAAAGGTTTCTCCATCACCTTCCTGTAAGGCTAAAAGAATTTGGCTTGCCCAAGGTGACCATAGCTGAACAGGTACTTCAGCTCTGGTCTCATGGAGTCCTACTCAAAACACTTGAACCACTAGACCATGCTGGCAGTACATACAGTCATAGAATCTTAAAGCTGGAAGAGGTCTCATGGGTAATTGAGTCAGTCCCCTGCTCAATGAAGGGTCCCCAACTAAAGCACCCCGAAAGATAGCTGCCCAACCTCTTTTTGAAGATGTCCAGAGAATGCAACACCACCATCTCACTAGACAATTGATTCCATCGCCAAACTACTTTTACTATCAAGAAGTTCCTTCTAATATTCAGTTGAAGTCTACTTTTCTATAACTTCTGTAGCCATTAGACCTAGTCCAACCCTGTGAGGCAGCAAAGAATAAGCCTTCTCCCTCCTCTCTGTGACAGCCCACGGTGTACTTAAATAGTGCAATCATGGCACCTTTCAGTCTTCTCTTCACCAGACTGAACATGTTCAAATCCTTCAACCTTTCCTCCTCAAAAAAATTTATCTCCATACTTTGTATCATCCTTGTTGCCCTACTCTGCACGTTCTCCAACTTGTCTATATCCTTCTTAAAATGAGGTCCCCAGAACTGAATCCAGTACTCCAGATGAGGCCTGATCAGCACAGAATATAGTGGGACTATTATTTCTCTCAACTAGTAAACTATGGATCTTTCCACACCGTACTTCAATAGCAGGATGTTCCATTACAATCCTAACATTGTGATTTCTGTGATGCTGTCAGGTTAGGAATGCTCTCTACCACACCCTTTCACCTTAAGCAGATGAGTAGCGTTACTGCCACCGGTGTTCCTTCCACACTACAGCGTCACTGGCCACTCCCTTTCCCTGCCTTCACCCTGCCCCACAGCTCCCAATTGGACAGGTTTTTGTTGTTGTTGTTGCTGTTGTTTTGTAAGTCATACTAATGCAGCCACATTGTAACCTCATGACACACCAGTACATTATTGCAGTTTTGCTTTATAATGCTAAAAAAAACTTTTAAAAAAAATAAAACAATTAACTTAAAGGAGAAATTTAAAATAAACATGGAAAGGTAGAGGATTCCAAACTTGCCACACCATGGTAGTCACTGAGGGAGGGACAAGCTGGCCATGTCCACACCCTGCCCACTCCTGGATCCGCGAGGACAAGAAGCACTATCAAGCGCTATTATGGAATCGCGCTGACATAGTTGATGGGATTATAGAGCTAAAGGAGACTCTTAATGGATTTTATCTGGAAATGATATAAGGCTGATTTGCAACACTTGGAAACGGGATAGTAACTGGATGGTGACAACATAATGTGATAGCACAACTTCTGGACTGGGAACAACCCATTGTGGGATGGCGACGTAGTGTGGAAATGATCTAAGTTTCTATTAAAGCAGGCTAATAGAACATTTGCCTTCTTTGCTACAGGATCACACTGCAGACTCACATTCAATTTAGGATGAACAATATTCCCAAGGTTATTTTCACATGTAAGGCTGTAAATATTTAACTCATTCTCACACATAAGAAAATCACATCTTTTCTCTTTGTGGGGCATGATTATAAGGGCTCTGGCACATTTTGCAATGATTTTGTCTTTGCATTTGGGGACATTTTTGGTGAACATTTTGTTACCCTGACTTCTGGGATCCCAGGAGGGACACCTCAATGTGCTCACAATGGGGAATAGGAATTAGCAGAACACAAGCTAAGCAATACAAGAGGCAGGGCAACTTAGTGAGATCTTGAACCCAGTGTCTACGGGGTCAGGGAAAGTCAATGAGCAGACAAAAGTAAATAATAGTTGTTTTCTTTATTTTTGATAAACACAGTCAAAACGTATGTATGCAAACACACTCATACAGACCTATTGAAAGAAAGGTAGGAGTTGGATAGAGGGTTTTTGAGAGGGATTTTAGCATGGGAAATACTACACCTGTCCTGAAGCCCAGGCAGTCTGAAGAAAAGTCTGTAGAAGTGGAGATTCTCAGCACGTGGAGCTGAGGGGAAGGCTTGTTGAACAAAGTGATAGCAAGGTGGGATGGAAGCCAGGAGTGATCCGAAGAGATACTCAAAATCAGGGGGTCTTATAGGGGAAAATGTGTCTGTAGGCTAGTCCATTCCCGGGGAATACAATGGGTTTCAGGCTGGAGAAAAAGCCTCCGAAAGGTCAGTATTTTGCATGATTGAGTTATGACAGCGTTGTCAATAGAGCAGACAGTATGCAAACGCAGAGTGCTTGACAGTTGAGTATTCAGGTCCTCAAGCTACCTGTTCAGGGCAGGGTGTCTTTTGTAAGCTGTGTGCATACATAATGTGATCTTAAAAAGGGTACTTGCCTGGAGGCTGCAGTCCAGCAACTACTGGCCTGCCTGGATTTGTTTTTAATGGTTCAGCTATTTTCAGCCGTGCTCATGTGCGTGCTTGTCCGGGGGCCTCGCAAGCATGTGGAGAGGAATGGGTAAAGAAGGTCCAATTCTTGATATCAAATGATATCTAATATGCCACAAGATCAGACTAGAAACTACAGTAACAATTTCTTTTAGTGTTTGATGCAAGATAGCTGCATCAAAATCTTAGATAAGCTATTTAGTAACATCTCCTAGTCTGAACCCCACTCTCAGTCCACCTTAAGAACCAGTCACTTCCTGTTTGGGAAGTAAGGAAGATGGCATTTCTACCTCTCTCCCACCAATGACTGCGGCTGCAACAGGGGGTCCTACTTCTAATTAATGCAACCTCATGCAAATGTGACATATATATATATATATATATATATATATATATATATACACACTCACATACACACACACACACTCTGTGATAGAATCCCCACTCCAGGCTGGCCCCACAGTTTGTACCTTTGGGCTCCCATCACTCATTTTGCCCTTTTACCCTCAAGAGCCCTACATGGATCTGGTACTTGGTCCTCAAGGTGAAACCTGTAATGGACAAGTGGCTGTGTTGATCAGCGAGTTCAATGTAGTAAGCATTCCCATCTCCTGACCAATTCTTAAATGGAATAGTCAGACACAGTAGAAAATAAAGAAATATTTATTATATAACAAAATGAGTTAAACAAGAAGTCCCTAAAGTCTTTCCTCATTCACAGCTCCCCAAACCCTGTTCAGATCTACACCTTGTCTCTGATTGTTCTCACTCTACTCTATCCTCTCTCTATCTAACACTTTAACCAACCAGCCTCCAGTTTGTATCTTTTGTCTCCTGTAAGACCCCCTTCATAGCATTTCCTGAGCTGTGATTTGCTGGCTCTAACTAGACTTGCCCAGATTCTGTCTTTATAACCCCCAACAAAAATGAAGGGAGGGAGGGAGGGAGGATTCAGTCTTGAACAGAGAAAACAATCTGGTGAAGGGTGACAGTCTGTGGATAGACTGTCTCAAAATATCAAGATATCTATTTTCTTTGAAGATGAGAACATTTGTGGAAAAAAAATTGCACTCCTACCTCAATATTAACCCATCAACATTTCCAAGGTTTATAAAAGAACTGGGAAATATCGATGATATCCTTCATAGGGCATGCCGCTCCAAAAGACCCAAATACATTTCTCAGGCCATTTCTGCACTACACTCTTAAGCGTGATTATCCCACTTTCAACATCCTATGGAATCCAGCTGGCCCCTCCCAAAACTGCAAGGATTCCATAGGAAGTTGAAAGTGGAATAATCACGCTATAAGAGTGTAGTGCAGAAATGGCCTCAGTTAAAGAGGACAGGAAAAGTGAACAAGTCCTAGTCTGATGAGTATGAACCCTTTCTCCAGGAACCAGGAATATGCTGGAGGCTTCTTTTCTTTCCCTCACCTCTAGTAACCTGTTCAGGTAAGAGGCATGCATTGCGATCCACAGTGGCAGAGAACCTTAGAAAATATAACCTGGCTTGCTAGTCTTGCTCTGATGAGACCTGTATAACTGACCTTGAGTGGTTAGAGCAAAACGGAGCAATTCAAACAAGATGAGATTTTACAAGCAAAGAATGAACAAGCCAACATTGATCTGCCTGATTTAAAACCATAAAGTGTGGTAATAAAAGTTATTCAGATAGTTTAAATGCCAGCAAATTGTCCATCAAGGAAAACAATAAACATGGAAATAAAATGGTCTCCCCTTAAAATGAAATGAAAGGGCAATTAAATCTTATTACAGAAGATATGTAAAGATTAAACACCCTTGTCAGACATGCATCCCAGTGAACAGAAAACCCATGCCTAAATTTGCTAACACTGAGGTCAAAAACAGACTCAAAAACTAAAGCAACCTTGGCACTGTCATTCAGGGATATGGGAAAAACCTCACAGTTGCTGAAATTTTTTTGAGGCAGGCTGTTTTGGCATAGTGGGACAGTCAAGGATCTGCCAACCTCAGGAGATCTGGCCTTCAGGATGAGACTAAGACACCAATGTGTTTTTTCCCCCATCATATATATGAGAAATCTCCATGCAGTCCTATTTTTCCCTTTGTGAAGCTAAGCATATGCACAACAGAAGCACAAAAAGACTGGCTGCTTGATCAGAAAGAAACAAGAAATTCATTTAATGTTGCTACTTTTACTAGTCCATACAACAAGGCAAGGACTTTTTTTTCCAATTGTTGCATTTTACATAAATGTGCAAATGTCAGAATCAAAAATGCAAAAGCAAAAACAATCTCCAAGTTCAGGAGTCCACCCCTGCCCCATGTAGCAAGGAGCAAAAATGCATAGCTTGTATATTTTGTAACGAGGAATCAAGACGGTGGTGGTGATGATTATGATTATGATGCACCCACTTTTTTCCAAAGCTGGAACTCAAGGTGGCTTACAAAACTTAAAATACATATAGTTTAAAAATGTACATCTTAAAAATTTTAAAAATATAGGTTGGTATTCAGTAAGGCAGTTGCAGATGTGTAATCTACAGTTGAGCATTTGTGACTGTTTCATATTGACAATCCCTACATATTCAGTAGTTTAAAGAATGTATAGGGACTGTGAAAGTCCCTCAATCTTCACTTGCAGGGCAATAGCCACTGTGAGTGACAGGTGTCTATTCTCAAGTCAGTTCGGAACCATCTGACTAATGTTTCCACCCCCTCACGTGAGCAATTTCTTGTGTGAGGGGGAATTTCAGCTGGGTCCCTGCTTCTGACTGTCACACCTGAAGTTGCTCACAGGAGGGGGTGGAAACATCAATTGCTTGCTTCCCAATAAATGGAGGGATAAACCCCTATTGCTCACATCAGCTGCTACCTATTCAGTCAGGATTGGGGGAGCTGACCTGGGAGACACTACATGTGTGTGTGTGTGTGTGTGTACACAACTCCTGTTTCGCTGTGTTTTATCAATGGGTAAATTTTCCTGAGTAGTGCAGGAGGGCAAAAGGTGTCCTTAGGCTGCTTTTGTTGCCTAAGTTTCCATAGTCCAGATGGACTGAGAAGCTACAGAGTGTGACACAACAGCATAGCAAAGGTCAGGTCAAGAACTCCCTTTAACTGAGAACAATCCTGTCACTTCACAGAGTAAACCACTATCACAGAGCACTGTCACCACTGGTGGAAAGTTTCACAGTTCAACCCATGACATACTCCTCCAAATCACTGAATCTCTATCTGCATGTAATTTTCAAAGTATGCAAAAATATGATTTCTATTGATGAAACTGTGGGGTTTACAGGAGTATTTTCAGCATATCCTGTCATAAACTCAAAGTGATCTCCTCACAGAACTTAAATTGCTTCTCCCTACAGAATTATAGGCTTTGAAGGCTTCTCTGCAAGCTAATGCTTCTTTTCTGTTCTTTTTTTTTTCTTTTTCACTGCTAAGAAGTGCAAGCCCACCAACCATAATACCAGACAGCTCTTGGGTCTCAGTCACCTGTGTCTGTCTTGAATAGGCCGGTTGCTATGGAGATGAGGCCTAGCAGCAAGGAGGAGGGCACTGTATTCCCTCAGGAACCAAACCTCTCTATTTTAATAACTCTGAATACAGATTGGATTGGGAAACATGAGGAATAGTTACAGGTACTAGACAAGACTGCAAATCCCAGGATTCCATAGAATCTTCTTAGGCAACCAATCATATTAGTTCTTTGCCTGACACAGACTAACAAACTTTGACTTACCTATACCATGCCACATATTACTTCCTATTAGTTGACTAGTGGATACCATCTTGAGTGGCAGCCCTCTTTGTAGTGTAATATGTAATTCTGCTCTTCTTCTTTTTGAGGGACCACTTTAATTTCAATTTATTGGATAAAATAAATTGGATTTATTGGATACCTCTAACTGAAGGAACAAATTTCATAACACACATTCTATTTTGATGCTCAACCATGGAATAAAGAAACCAGACACAAAGTTGGGTTAACTAAGGGCCACTTCATTTTGACCTATATTATTTAAATTGAATTAGCCTGAAAGATACAAGAGAGGGAGAGCAACGTGATACAGGACCAGCTGATGCCAGGGTCACACTGTGATAACCTGCTCAGCCTACCCATGGGAGATAACACCTCAGACTCAGGGGCAATCCAAATTGCTTTGGTAGCTCCCCAATCCAGCATCTTGGAAGGTAACACAGGGACTCCAACCCAAGCTGCACAACTCTCTAAAAGTGAGAGTCTTATTCCCAGGTTAACCTCAAGGGTAGCCTCCTTCACCGAACCCCCTGGGATGCAGGGCCCTAAAGAGGTGGTTCCAGAGCCTTACCCTACACCAAAAGGGTGCCAATAGGTGATCACCGACATTTTATTATCCCCCATTATCTGCCAAAGGACAACCTATTTAACAACAACAGCCAGAGCCAATTTTCCCAATTCTATCAAATACAAAATGGGATAGGCAAAAAAAAAAAAAAAACTGAGAAAAGCAGGGGGGAATCCTATCCGGCCTCAAAGTGACCAGATGAACTCACACTGCATTGAGGGTGGGTCAACATCGAGCACCAAATGGCACATGTAGGGGGCGAACTTCTTCACTGTCTCCTTTGCCCTGTCACATGTCTTGATTTGGTGTTTGGCACCAATCAAAAATAACACTCTGGTCTCACTCCATAGAGACCATCAAAAGCTTACCTTCCTCCACAATGACATTCGTCATGTGAGTCCAGGTAAGTATTCCAGTAATAACAGCACATTCATGGGGAGAGGGGGAGGCAAGAAAGAGAAAGAGAGAGATTCTCCCATTTACAGGGGAGAATACAGTTAACATCTTATATTTACCCAGTTTTTCAGTTGTTTTTTTTCCACCCTCTTTAGTGCACGTATCTTACTGACAGAAATTAATCAACTAAGGCTCCACAATCCCAGAGGCTGAAAGGTAATAGATGCTAGCTATCTGATACAATGAGAAAGATGAAATGTAGGGAACAGAACAATTAAATTTATGTTCTGGAAGGGAATTAACTTGAAATTTTACTGAAAAGAAGAGAGAAAAGAAAACATGACTTTTAGTGCCATAACAGTAGAGCTTGTCTATCCACATAACATGGAACAACTTAATGAAGAGATGTTTTTATGACTTAATAAAGTCAAGATCTTTCTTACAAGCCTGACTGCATGCAGCTGCACTTACTGCTAAGGAAATATGACTATGCAATTAGAACTGTTAATTTATGTGCAATGATGAATAGAAAGTGGCATTCTGTTACTGTGGAGCGGGGGGTTGCGCACAGTTCAGCAGAATATCTGTGCTTTGGAATCATTGGGGAACTTCACTGCTTTTAAGATAGACATGAAAGGAGAAGGAAAAGAAGGAGAAAGGGAAGAAAAAGTAGCAGTCTTTGAACCTTCAGGATGTAAAAACAAATGCCATATGCAGTCCTGCTTTCTTAAATCCTTCTAATTTGAATCCTAATAAATTTGCTAGGGCAAAGTGATTTTTTTAAATAAAAAAAAAAACTTTTTGTGGGAGAATGGTACCATCTGTTCCACATCTGGCACATATATTAGCTGCAACATGCATATCCTGAATATATTCACATATAAAGAATTTTAATCTGGGATAAGGAACTTCTGACCCTCTAGAAGATGTTGGCTTATGAACTCTAATTATCTCTGATTGTTGGCCACAATGGCTGGATGATATGAGCTGAGGGTTCAACAGCATCTAGAGGGCAACCATGCATTCAAAGTATTTCTTGTTATTTGCTATCAAGTCAAGTTTGGCTTACTGTGAACCTATAAATGAGAGACCTCTGAGAGTCCTGCCCATCAACTACCTTCCTCAAGTCTTACAAAGTCAGGGCCGTGGCTTTCTTGAATGAACCAATCCACCATATATTCAAAGTATATGGTCATAGGAATGGCTGTTTTCTCCATCTTTAAAATGAAAACAAAAACATGCTAAGCTCTGGCAAAATTATTGCATTTTGTAACTCAAGAACTTAAAAAATTAGCATAAAGCTATTTCTTGCAACTACTATTAGCTATTAAGTTTGGGAATGGGTTTAGGATAGTTGTGGGGAGGGAGGGATTCTGAAAGCAAAGTTAGGCTTCCAAGTCTAGATTTCTGCTTGTGCCATAGGTCATGGATAACATTTCCAAATAATCAGGTATCTAAACTTTCCACCCAAGATTTTTGCTTTGAGTTTAGGGTCAGATATTCTGATGAATACATTTGGCATTTGGGAGTTGTTTTCTTACTGTGAGGCCTGTTTCCACTGCCTCAGGCAATAAACAAACCTATCAAACCCCACAATATTCTACTCTATTGGGTTAGATGGAGATTCCTCTTCCCAACCAGTATAAAATCCCAATTTTCCTGGTATTAAAAAAATGTCACATCAATCTCTATTTCCAAGCCATCTAAAGAAAGTAACCAATGGTACTGGCCAGATGCTTTTACAATCATATATTTGTGACTTCATCATAATACTAATGATCAGACCTAAAGCAATTATTCTGCATTTGTTTACAGGATTTATTGCCTGGCTTTCTACTTGCAAAGTGCCTGCTAAAAGTTGCTAAAAATAAAAACTGCCTAATAAACACCAAGATAATAAACAAGCCATCAATAAATATAAAAAGCAGACTAAAACAAACATAAAGGAAATGAAACCCATTAAAAATTGAACTAGAATTAGGCAATCTAAAAGCTCACATAGACAAACATGTTCTCAATTGTAATAGAAATCAAGAATTGTGGAAGGGACATGGAAATCTCTTTAGATAATTTCCCAGCAAAGGTTCTTTTATGTGTAAACATCAGCTTAAAATAGAGTGCTGTTACCCCAAAATGTGGGTGACTCAGCAATCCACCCATGATGCCAGTACCTCCATGAAAAAGTGGGGAATTATTAGCTCAAATTAGGAGGCCTGCTAGAGCGGAGTAACTTAATGAGATCTTTTATACCAATGTTTACCAGTACTTCTGCATGGAAGATCCAGCCAGAGATCAAAAAGTCAACTTAATTGTGTTTTATTGGGGGAATTAATCAAACATACAAGATTTGAATAGTCACACAATCACACAAGTCTAACTGAAGGAAAGTGAGGAGGAAGTGGATGATATTTACCAATCTGTAACAGCAATGAAGAAGCAGCGATATAGCTTAGACTCATGCCTAACAGTACACAATCAGAAATCAGAGTGGCAGAGTGGCAGCCAGCAATCGGTGTATTGTGAGTTGACTGGCCAAAACTATATACCTGATTTCTGCCCAGCAGGCACAGGTGTGAATAGCTCTCTGGCCAACTAAACAATGGAGTTCACAGAGTGAGCAATGAGGTCTGGAATGGACTAATGGTCTTAGCGTTATGTGACAAAGGGCTGATGGTTACCCCAATAGCTTGGTGCTTGTCGGACAAGTTTTGGGACAAAGGAAAGGTTTGTTTGGTCAGAGGAAGAGGAGTTAAGACAATCAACAGTCTTGTGGGAATCTCCTAGATGATATTTTCCAAAATGTCAAGTCGTTAAGGCTAACTGCAAGCCTTTTATCTCTGGAGTTTCCTGGTGATTTCCTGTCTATGACCTAGCTATGCCTAGAGGTTTTCTCTGACCTAATTCACAGCTCACATGTTGAGCCAGTCTCTTCCTCTTATCCAGCCCAGCCATACAACCATAGTAGGGCATGTTTTATATTTGTGCCTATTCATATATTTTGCCAAGTAAATCATATTTCTCCAATTAAACCATATCAAAGTGTGGGGTCTACAGCCTGGTAACTGTGTAGTTCATGTAGGCTTCCACAATTCTTGAGCTACAGGCCTCAGCAGCCCTTGCCAGCATTTCCAATATTCCAGAAACTGAGAGTTTCAGTACAGCAATATCTTGAAGGCAACATGATTCCCACATCTGCTTAGAAGGTAATCAGATGTACATAAGTATCTCACTAGAAAATCTGACCATAATTACCAGGACATCCCATGCAGAAGATACTGTCATGTGTGCATTTTAGAGACAATATAACACCAAGTCTTGCAAGAACCACACTGGCTTCCAATTTTCTTCTGAGTGTAACTCAAGCTGCTGATTTTGACCTACAAAGCCCTAAGTGGCTTGGGGCCAGAATATCTGAAAGAACACCACTTCCTATATGAGCCTGCCAGAAATTTGAGATCTTCAGGGAAGGCCTGGTTGCATGCCCCAACATCTCCTGAAGTTAGGTTGGTTAATACAGATTTACAGGGCTTTCTCTGTAGAGGGAACTCAACTGTGGAGCTCCCAACCCAAAGAAGTTAGGCTGGCTCCAACTCCTTTAAGCTCCTGGTAAGCAGCTAAAACAGTGTCATTCTGCATGCTAGTCATCATTTGAAAATGCTCCGTTATAGCTGTTTTAAAAATTTGACCTTAGCATTGTTTTTGTTTTAGGATTGTGTTTAAGATTGTTTTTAGATTGCTTTATATTTAGGCCATTTCTACCCTACACTATTACAGTTCTATTATTCCACTGTCAATAGCCTGTGGAATTCTGAAGGTTTGTAATTGAGGCCAAAGAGCTCTCTGGCTGAGAATTCTCAATGCCTCCCTAAACTGCAAATCCCAGGATTCCATTGGATGTTGAAAGTGGAATAATAGCACTATAAGAGTGTAGGGCAGAAATGACCTTAGTTTTTAGAGTATTTGTATATATTTAAAATGTTTTTTTAATCTTTATATTGTTTTGTTTGTTATCCATTTGTCCATTACTTTGGGAGCCCATGTGAACTGGGAAGTGATACAGAAAGAAAGAAAGAAAGAAAGAAAGAAAGAAAGAAAGAAAGAAAGAAAGAAAGAACAGAACTTGGACTTTGAATTAAACTCAGAAATGTCTCAACAGCCGGAGAACTTAAATTACAACAAAAGAGTGTCATGCGCCCCAGTGCTGGTGCCAGTCAGAAATCTCAGTGCAGCATATCAAACAAGCTGAGTTTTTCAGCTAGTGTTCAAAAGCAGCCTCATGTAAAGTGCATTATAGTCATCCAGTCCCAAAGGCCTTAATCAAATTGTTAGTCTCAACTAGAATAGAATCATTTAGTCAATTGAATTTAAAAGTGATAACTTAACAGTGAGTCATTGGTTTTCTCTACCTAGAACTAACAAGTGGATTTAGACAACAACAAATAGGGCCATTTCTGCACTACACTGTTATAGTGCTACTATTCCACTTTCAACATCCTATGGAATCCTGGGGTTTGCAGTTTAGAGAGGAGCATTTGGAATTCTCAGCCAGAGAGCTCTTTGGCCTCAGTAAACTTCAAATCCCAGAATTCCATGGGATGCTGAAAGTGGAATAATAGCACTATAACAGTGTGGTATGGAAATGCCAAGGCATAAGTGACTGCAGCAAGACTGAAGTTGTCTTAGATGGGCTCAGCAGACAGTCTAGCCTAAACTGAAAATAAACAAACACTCGTATTTGCAGACGCTATCTGAACAGTTAAGAGAAAAGCTGGATTCAGGCTGTAAACTTGGTTCAACTCCATCCCAAACAGGTTGGAATTCAGTTGCTGAATTTCTTCTCAGCCAAGTAATAGGTATTATGGTGTACTCTTTCCAGCCAGAAGAATCCAAATTCCCTCTTTCCTGGTTGGTAAGCAGGTAGGATGAGTTTGTGCATTCATAGTAAAACTGAAGAAGAGGACCAGGTGAGTTGTGTTTTCTTTGACTTGCATTTGTGGTAACAACATGGGCTGGCTGTATACGCTATTTCAAATACTGTGTAAGCAAACTTGTCCTTGCACAAGTGAACCTTTTCTTCCCCTCTTCCCCCTACAGATCCCAAATAACTCCTCTCCCACAAATCTGCTCCAGAAGGTCCCCAGTCTATCCAGAGCAGATATGGGAAAGTGACACACTGTAGATATGGGGACTCCACCTCATCAGTGGTATCTATTTCCCTGATCTAAGGACACTTTTAACTACAATCTCATGGTAGAACTTGTAGGTTCCTGTAACAAGCAGAAACAGTAAGCTACTACAATATTAGTAAAAATAAAACTACGTTTTAATAAAAACAGGCTATTTTGTCTCCAACAGGTTTCTAATGTTTTCATTTTGCTGGGTGTTTTGTAATGCTGTGTAATTCCATATATATTGATACATATATTTATATGCTTATAGTGTAAATCAGGGACTCTCTTTGTACCATTTAAAGCCCTCCAAGAGCTAAAAGAATTCACCTCAAATCTGCATTTCAAACAGGGCTCCAGAGATGCTTTCAAAGGCCCTTTTCCACTGAAGTAACACTGTCCACATAACCCTCTTTTACCCTCGTAAAACAGCTGAGATGAATAAATGCATTTTTAGAAATTCAATTAAAATTAGCCCATTGTACTTAAACACCACATTTACACATTTTGTGTGATGCTGATCAGAATGGCAAGCAACTGCCGAGCGGCGCCATGTCTGCCTGAGGTAAAACTTATTTTCATACAAAATGTAACATTTTCTATTCAAATGTGCCATCTGTTCAAGCCTTCCCTGACAGAACCAGAACTAAAGAATCGTGTTTTTGCATCTTGCTTGCCTTCCCTTTAACCTTTGTCACAAAATAAAAAAATCTTTGCACCCTTTCAAACCCATGGTCTTTCAGTCCAAAGTTGGATCATACTTGAACGAAACAAAACCTCATATTGGATTCCTTATAAACAAATCCAGTCACTAGCCCAGCAGCTAACAAAGACCAGATAGAGAAAACCAGGGATGTAATTCTTCACTGAGGCCCTTTCCACATGGCATTTGCCATGGGAAAGGGTGCCTGGACCGTCATGTGATTGTGAGGAGTGATCTGCATGACACATGTAGTCTTCTGAGGCCAAAGAGCTCTCTGGCTGAGAATTCTAAAGGCCCCTCCCTAAACTGCAAACCCCAGGATTCCATAGGATGTTGAAAGTGGAATAATAGCACTAAAACAGTGTAGTGCCAAAATGGCCTGATTCTTTTCTGGGCCTAAGAACTCTAACTGCTTTTTAAAGTAACTTTCCAGGCTCTTCTAGATCTTCCTTTCAGGTTTTTACCCTGGGTACAAAAATATGAGAAGTGGGAAAGGAGTGGCTAACCAAGGAAGAGGAATTCATGAGTGGGGGGCACCGTTATGTGCCTTCAAGTCATTTCCAACTTATGGCATCCCTAAGTGTACCAATTACAAGGTATTCATGGCAAGATTTGTTCAGGGGAGGTTTGTCATTGTTTTCCTCTGAATCTGACTTGCAAAGGTTGTCGTCTTATGACTGAGCAAGGATTGCCCCCCGGTTTTCTGGAGTGCTAATCCACCACTCAGGCTATACACAAAACCAAACAGGAGAGGTTCACTAAGGTCATTCCACACTAGACTGTTATAGCACTATTATTTCACTTTCAACATCCTATGGAATCCTGGGGTTTGCAGTTTAGGGAGTGGCCGGCTGGCCCCTCTCTAAACTGCAAACACCAGGATTCTATGGGATGTTGAAAGTGGAATAATAGTGCTTTGACAGTCTAGTGCAGAAATGGCTTCACAAGAACTGCTTCTTCTGTCAGAAGAATTAGGAGGGAAAATCTCCCATCCCTTTTGCGCCCTGTCGGTAAAATAAAATAAAATAAAATAAATTGTTGTAGCATCCAGTTTCTAGGCATAAGTGGTGAGAGCTGAGAGAAGGGGAGAGAAAGAAGGGAAAAATTAATCACATGCACCAGTACAGTGTTGTCTCTCAGCCATCATCTCAGTTCAGGCTGAACACTTCAACAGAGCCAGAAAGCTCTCCCTCTGTGCATTTATATGCAGATACTGCAGTCACCCATTCAGAGAGTTTAAAATATCTCTGCACAAGCTAGCATTGACCTCCTTCTGTACCAAGTAATGGGATTATTGAAATATCTATCCTTATGCATTGTTGTCAAGGAAAAGCACACGAGAAAAATTCAAAAGGTACAAATCTGGCACCTTGAAGAACATGTTAAGGTTCTTATGCAACACTGTGCTGAGCATGAAAATGAGCTTTTTAATCATAAGTAGCAAACAGGGCAGGAAGAAATTCACCCTGGCATCTGCTCTTGATACCTTCACTGGTACTACGTAGTTTAGACTTTGGTTCATAAAGTGCTGCAGTAAAAGCAGCAGGGCCAGTCTCAATGCAAAGTAAGAGGAATGAGTCCATTTGGGCAAAAGGTTTGAAAGGAGGCCCTCAGGCTTCTTTGTCTGTATTTAAAAAGGATCAGGGAGAAGCACTCCATTTTGACTTTTCGCATCAGGTCAAAATGCCTAAGGCAAACATTAAATATGGAGTTCAAGAACTCATATCTTGTGTGGCAGAGTACATGACAGCGCACTTCTGGAATGGGATAGAAGAGGACTGCTCCCCTATGGTCACTGAAGGATTATCATATTGGAATCAGGAGAGCTGCAGACAAGCCTTTTGCCAACACTGTTAACATAAAAGGACCCCTGCTGGGTTGGTTGAATGGCCTATCTGGTTCACCATTCCACTCCCACAGTGGCCAAGCAGATGCATCATGGGAAGCACACCAGCAGCCCAAGAGCACAAATGAATCCTCAGCATCTCCCAACAGGCACCTCCAATGACAGTTCTAAGAGCCATGAGTCACTGATGATATAATCTGTCTAGAAAGATGGTAAGATTGAAAGAAGATGAAAATGTAGTGGAAAATAATCTAGTCAGAAAAGTTTCATTTAAGACTAGCTTAAATTTTGACACAGGTTTTCCTGTGTAATCAGATCCTTCAGTTTAAAAAATGTTATGCAAATATTCTAAACAACATTTTGAACATTTTCAGTGCCTGAGCACATGACACTGGACTGAGCATACCAGTGATGTATGGTGATGTATCCTTCAAAATAGATCCATTTAGAGCTGCAAGCATTTGTTCAAGTTTGCTAGGTTACTGGATGCTAAAAGACTGAACTGGTTGTGAACTCCGTTTCTGGGATTAATGCAAAGGGTACCACCACCACCCCATGTGTGTGCACGCACATGTGCGTGCCTGTTCACAGAATTGCAAAGTTTACTTCCGATACTAAGTAATGCTTTCATTTGCATTAATTTAGGCCCAAACTCAACATCATCCTGGTGACTGAATACTAGTATAATGGGATTTTCTTCTCCTTCCCTTTCTTCTTCATGTAACCCTCCATGATGCCCCAGAACTTATTTCTGGGAGTTTCCCAACCCTCTGGAGCAGGTTTTGAACGTGCAGGGGGAGAAACAACAGCCCATTTCCCAGTTCCACTAATGGAAATAGTTTCATCAGCAGAACCATTATCTGAGCTTCTGGCTTCAAATGAAATTAACACATTCAAAGAAATGTAAAGCATGATTAATTCATTCTTTGCTCAATGGATTCCTTCAAATTCACCTGCCCAATGGCCTATGGCCAGGTATATATAGTGACTGCTGGCATGCAATGCACCTGACTTTTCTTACAGATTTCCTGCCACCTGTTAATTTGGAAAAAAAGTTTCAAAACTGTAACTTTGGACCTATTGCAATATAGGTAGGAAAGAATCAATTGAGTTTTCTTTAATCAATGTATGTCATCCTCACTGATGTGATTATGTTTATTCAGACAACAAATTGAAATAAAATGAAAAGCATAATATTAAAACAAGAAAGATGACCTCAATTTTCAGAAGATGCAAGAAAATATATCTTTCCAAAGGAAGAAAATGAACATAACATGAAGGAGGAGAAGATTTAATTAGACATCAGGAAAAAGATGGGAAAGACATTTTCAATATAATTAACAGTTGCAGACTCTGAAAAGACAAATGTTGGATTCACATTACAGAAAGAGTCCTCTTTTTAGTGAGACTTGGAGATAAAGTAATTTTTTGCCCAAGGTATGTGCAAGGCAACCAGGAGAGAATCACAAGGCGCATAGAGCTATGTAAGAGAACTGAAACTGTTATTTTAATAAATGAACTATAGATGACATTAATCATGAATAGGCCCAATCTATTCATAATAGGAAAGCATGAGTTCTTATTTTAGTACTACAGTGAGCCATGGACTTGTACACTTCCTCTTCTCCCTCTCTCTTTGTGTGCAAAGGAGATGGTGTAATGTTTCCATTTGAAGTTTGGAATCAACTACAGTCTCACATTACACTGAAATACAGCAAATCATGGGTTGTTCAAACCACTGCTAGTTAAATTGAACTCTGAACTATGGTGTCACTTTGTTTTAACTAAATGTGGTTTGAGTGAATCAATTCCCCATATTTGCACATAATGTGGAAATATGGATTCTTGAATAAGTACATGCAGAAATCTTTCCCTTCTCGTGTAAAGATGAAAGAGCACACAAGGCCAACGTGAATATTCATAACAGGAAACTGTTGTGGCGAGGAAAGGATGAAGACCTTCAGGTTCTTTCAAAACAGAAAGCTTTATTTTCCAAACCATTTATTTACTGCGCAGGGCAAGCAGCGGAAATACAATGTCCAAAACTGCCCGCCCCGATTGATTAAAACACTTAGTTCTTATACCTTTGGTCAACAGCGTCAGCAATCAATCACATTTCTTGTCTACGTCAGCCATTACATTTAGAGCTTAATACCACCCCCAAAACAAGGGAACAAAGGCCTCAGTCACCAAATGACTGACAAAAGATGAGGCAAAAGAGTATGCTTGACTCCCTTTTACTTCCCAGGCACCTAAGCATAGTGTTACAAGGCCAATCATACTTTCAAACCGAGATAAGGCAGGGACATCTGCTGTCCAATTCACTTATTTTTCTACTCATGCAGTACTTCTCTGAATTTAACTCTTTCAAAACTATGGTCTTCTGTTGCAGTTCACTGTAGTTTCTCCACCACTTAGAACTGTTGTTTAATAAGGTTACTACACAGGTGCATTTTCCCAAAGGAGAACAATATTACAACCCAAGCTCCAAATTTTCTCACTGACAAGCTGTTTATATTATTGTGGAGAAAATGGGCACACATTACTTTTCTCCCTAAGGACTATAAAGTGCTGAGGAGGGAATTCAGAGCTAGGGAACTGGGAAAAAAGGAAAGAATTAAGGTTCCTCACCACCACTACCACCAGGACCAGTTTCATATGGAAAAATGCTGCCTGACTAACTACTTTTAAAAAGAAAGCACAAATCAAGCCAAATAATATTCATGATTAACCTCAAGTATGTACTTTAAGGGAAAGTGCAATGCATTTCAGTTAGAAAAATAATGAGGCCCAGGCTGAGGCCCAGTTCTGGAGAGAAAGAGAAAATATTGACAAGAGACACAGAGAGAGAGAGAGAGATACCCAGTGGAAAAAGTGCAAGATGCAACATGATTCTACTAAGGGATGTGTGTTGCATCAGCAATTATGCAAGAACAACTACCACTGAAAGAAAAGTTGGATACTAAAGTGTTATTTTATATTATTTATTATCTTTGTATCCCAGTTTCTGGCCAAGGAGCTCAGGACAGCATACAGAGTTTTCATCTCCTCCCTGTTTTATCCTCATAAGAATATCATGTTGTGATGTCATATGAAGGATGGAGCAAGCTTGTTTTCTGATGCTCCAGAGACAAGGACACAGAGCAATAGCTTCAAATTTCAGGAAAAGAGATTCCACATAAACATTAGGAAGAATTTCCTGATGGTAAGAGCAGTTTGACAATAGAATACACTACCACAGAGTGTGGTGGAGTCTCCTTCTTTGAGGGGAAGGTTCAAACTGAGATTGGATGGCCATCTGTCAGGAATGTTTTGATGGTATATTCCTGCATGGCAGAGGGTTGGATTCAATGGCTCTTGTGGTCTCTTCTAGCTCTATGATTCTATGGTTCTGGTGAAAAATACCAACCTGCTTTTAGCAACCATTTCCGTTGAAAAGAAAATCTCCATCAGGCTAAAGGGAAACTTCCCTGTCAATGAAAAGAGCAAGTTAAAATTGATTTTAGTCAAGACCACAGCAAAGAATTGAATTTACCCTCTCCACCTCAGTCCAGTCCTACAGTTGCATCTGAAAAATAATTTCACACAAAATTAGTGTCACATCTTGTTCGACCCTTAGTGAAACCCTGAGAGACAGATAAAGAGTACTAATAAGAAATGAGTGCGTAGTGTGGAGAGGTAACAGAAGAGAGGCAGTGAAATATAAAGAATCTGCAAGGGTAATTTGAAAAGAATTTTTTGCAACTGACTAAAGACTGTCAGTCAGATGTTAGGTCATCAGAGAAAAAGTTGAAAGAGGGGTCTAAAAGAAAATAGGCACTCTGGTATAGTCAAGAGTTTGAAGGGCAGATGACATGCAGAGAAGAAGGTAAGTGGGGCATTTGGGACAGCTGAAGAAAAGGGGGTAAAGGTTGTACTTTGCAATTGTTACCTAGATGTGGCAGGACAAGGAAAGGACACACTCAAAGTTGACCCCAGCATAGCATGCCTGGATAGTGAAAAAGATAACAATGTGTCTGTGACAGGGGCAGGAGAGGCTATCAACTGTTTTACTTCAAACAGAAGCCACCTTTTCAAGTTGTCAGAGCAGTGAAAGATAAAAGAGAGTTGCCCGAGGAAATCGAAAACAGAATGTTCTCTAAAGCGCTGACAAATAAACATGTATAATTAAGGACAACAAATAAGGGGTACAATCCATCATCCAAGTTTCAAAGCTTAGCAGCCTCACAGGAAGAAGTCAGTTGGCTATGGGACAGAGGAAGAGAAAATGTGGGGGGCACTACAGGGGAAAGATTTCTGCTGAGTTTCAAGCAAATCCTCTCCTGCTCAAAAGAGAAAGATCCTGACGATGGTGCCTTGTTCTACTGGGGATTCCATCACAATGATGGTTCAGAAAACAGATGGTAAAATAAGGTAAAATTAGTGCACATTCTGGAACAGAGATAATTTAAGACTCTGAACAGTGCAACAGGCATGGCAGTCGATAGCCTCCTGACTTGCATTCAGACCCACGGCTAGCAATCTGCAGTTTAAATAAGAAACGACTGCAGCTGTGTCCAGAGCTACTATGTGTGTGTTAAGTGCCTTCAACTCGGCTGTCAACTTAAGGGGATTCCATGAATTTCACAAGGTTTTCTTATGCAAAGAATACTCAGAGGTGGTTTGACCAGTTCCTTCCTCTGAAATACCGCCTATAGCACCTAGCAGGGCATTACAGCCTTTCCATGAGAGTTGTTAAGGAAGCCCACCTACCTGCCATCTGTCTTTTAGAGTAGTGCTCCTCAAAGTGATGGCCCACTAGCCACTGTTGGTCTGCATGCCACTGGCTGCCAGTCCACAGCCAGTTTCCAGGAAAGAAAGAAACAGCTGTAGCCACTAGGCACAAATATGGTGAGAACCAACATGGTCTAAAGGTTTGAGTGTTAGATTAAGACTCCAGAGACCAGGGCTCAACCACCTTCTTGGCCACAGAAGCCTGCTGGATGACTTTGGGCAAGTCATATTCTCTCAACCTCATAGGAAGGCAAGGGCAAACCCCCTTTGAAAAATCTTGTCAAGAAAATTTCATGGCAGCATTGCCTTAGGGACACCACAAGTTGGAAATTACTTGAAGGCAATAACAAACAAATATGGTACTGATTCCTGGCACATAATGGAAAAAAAATGCAGTCTCCCACATCAGATAGCCTGAAAAGTACTGTTTTGAAGGGCTAGCACTCTTGTCTTCACTGACTGCCTTCTTCTGAAGGATGATGACTTGAAGAATCAGGATCACATTTAGGCATGCTCCCCAAGATGTTAGTATTCATTCATTACCTAGATGTGGCAGGACAAGGAAAGGACACACTCAAAGCTGACCCCAGCGTAGCATGCCTGGATAGTGAAAAAGATAACAATGTGTCTGCCACATTTTGTGGCAGTAATTCTCTGGGATTTTGTGGATGGGATGAGGGATCCAAGATGGAACATCCTGCTTGTGAAGAGACCATAGACCATTTTAGACTCCTAAAAGAACCTGCTGCTAGAGAATGCATTAACTGATAGTTCTTAATTCTGATCCATGTCACATAGTCCTTGATCACTAAATTACTGTGGACCAAGATATCTTTCACCTCAGGAGTCCAAGCTACGTACTTTTCATTGGACTCAACAAAAGAGCTGTGTAAAGATGTTGATTTGAAGAAAGAAATGACAGATGAAGTTGCTCAACCCATACTCTCCTGGGGAATTTTTCCATTCAAAATTGTCTCTCCCAGCAGATATTTCTTAAAAGGCAGGAGGCAGGGTGTCATGAGTACATGTGTATTTTCCTTTGTCAAATGGAAAACTAGCCACTGATATTTTCATTCTGAAAATGGCTGGAAGTTAAAAGGTTAAGCCTTATCCCCATTTTCTTTCCTCCACACACTTGGTAAGTTGGGTAAAACCACATGTCACACACATGCTGTGTGACTACAGGTGATGTGTCATTTCAGTCTAAGACTGAATTCAGTCCCTTATTGTGCAAGAAGTGAGGGAAATTGCCCAGGTTAAAATGACATTTTGATAAAATGGCCATGTTAAAACCAAAGGAAATTTAATTTATGAGGAATTTACATGAAAACAGTGGAGGCTGATGGTTTCCATGCCAGTGAGGGTGGTGGATCTGCTCTCTGTTTTAGTCCCAGCTTTAAAGAGTCTATCCAAAGTGCTAAACCTTCTCCTACTAGCCTTGGTGCCACAACTTCCATTGCATATACATGCAATTATATACTCCAAGTTGGTGTCTTTTAAATTTATGATTGCTTTCAAGATAAATAAAACTACTAATCAAATAAACTAATAAACAAACTTAAATAAATAATGTACAAAGCATATACTAGTCCTAGATCAGGGGTTGGTGACTGATGGCCCCTAGATGTTCTTGGAACTTCCATTACCTTATGCAACACAGCCAATGGTGAAGGATGATGAGTGTTGCACATCTTGCTCTCCCCTACCTTAAATCATTAGCTTGACAATTACCAGGATAATGTAATAAGAAAGAACAATATAAAAATGCATCCTTCCATATGTTGCAGTACTGCAACTCCCAGCATCCCTCAGCATTACTTAAGTGGGCTAGGGCTTCAGTCATGCCACATCTGTAGGGCTACTTAATTCCAACCCAAGAAGCAGTATATGGCAAGTCACACTGTATATTTATAGAACAAACCAAAGCATGCCTAGTTGGAAGTAAGTCCCACTGGTTTTGATGGGCCCTATCACCACATGAGTTCATATATGATTGTGGCCTTAGTGTTCATGGAATTTCCCAAGTCCATGGTAACAAGTGACTTGCACCAGTGAAAATCAAAAGACCTCTCTGCTAGATTTCATCATAATGAACCCATTATTTCCTATAGGTTCTGCTCTTAGTTCTGCATTCCTGCTCTGTCCATAATTTCAGACTTTCTAAACAGATTTCTTAGGGCTGTTGTGAAAAATAAAGCAGTAAATGGGGAAGCTAAAGATGACAGAAATCAGTAGAAGAATTTCTCTCCTCATCCTTTTTTTGTCAGCCATAAATTAGTTGGCCTAGCACAGAACAAACATCAGGCAAAGCAGTGTTAACCCATTTCCTCAGTTACACACATTCCTTTTATCTCTTGCAGCATCCCAATGATGATTCCATGCTGTGCAATCATACAACAGACTCAATGATATTCATACTTCTCAGTGCAAAACATATCATCTTCTCCATGCATGATATTCTTGATAAAACAGGAGGAGGACAAACATACTGAAGCAGCAACTCCTTCAAATCCATCTTGAACAACCCAAAGGCAACACATTTTTTCTGGTCTTTAGTGAACAAGGAAGATATTCAAACTCTTCAATAAAGGGCTGCAAAAAAGAGAGAACTTCTCCCCCTTTGGTTAACTTGAGACCTCGCACAGAAGACCTTTTGGCAGATCTGGAAGTTGCTCATACTACTGCTGTTTGCACTTCTATGCATGTGTGAGGAAGGAAACATCTCACTTCTTCTCTGTTGAGATGCACAAGTCCTAGCCAAGTGTAAAGTTCATGAATCTCACTGTTCTTATTCTAGACATGTCAAACCACATATATGAGAGGAGAAGGGGTTATATAAGCATGTTTGTATACCAGAGATGGGCAAATTGTGGATTTTGATCCTTCTCTATTAGTTAGTCAGATGACTATATTATATGGCTAGAAATGATGGAAGCTATGGTTCACTGAGATCTTGAGGGCCACAAGCTGCCCACCCCAATCTACAGAACATACCAGTGTGGGATATGTGTAGCTTGCAGATCTCATTCAGCCTTATGAGGTTCCCAATGGAGTCACTATGGCCCTCCTGGATTTCCCACCCCTTATGTCCATTCTATCCAGGAAAGAAATAGCCTCAAAATAGAAATCTGTACCCTCATGAGCCCTGCAAGGGACATAGGACTCCATTTTACGGCTACCATTTGATGCTCTTTGGGGATCTTCCACATCCAGTTTTCAAACGGATGTAAGTATCTGGTAACTTCCAGTTTTGAAAAAAATAAGTAACTGTAGTCCACAGAAGTCCAGGGCACATGAAAAATTGGACAGGGATGTCCCTCCACCTCCTCCAGTGGTCCACCCCTGCTTTAATACTTAAAATCAATACTTTTAATTGAACAGATGGATGGATCTATCAGTTTCAGTTTCTCCTACACTTGATTTTTGCTTAAAAAAATAGAAAAAAAAGGTTTTTTCCCCAACCCAAATGTGAAGAAATTTGCAAATGTAAATTTATATCACAAATGAATTGCAAACAATTCTCCTCACTTCCTAATAGACAGCGGGCATGTTTTTCCTCATTGTACCCTAGCAGATAAAAGGTCTAGGTCTTGCCTTCTATCTATCTACCTATCGTTCCAATATGAGATCCAAGTTAGTTCACAATCTCTTAGCTAAATATATTGTTCTCCAAGTAGACAAAAATCACCAGCAGCTTTATTGGTCAATGCTGGCAGGGGAAGACTTTACTAATTGATTTCAATTAATTGATCCTACTGTCACTGATAAGAGAACATGTGAATCAGCAGCAGCAGGAGCAAAAAAAAAAAAGTCTGAACTGATATGAATGGAAATTTAAGATAATTGATAGTCTTCCATGGCTAATTTAAAATTGCTGTGTCTCTATATATGGGTTCAGCTGAGCTGAAGTTGCCCCCCTTTGTGGCAAATTAAGTATGCTGAAATCGATGGGCCTTCAAAACTGATAACTCTGGGTTCTGACATACGCATAGTTCTGCAGAAGTTGGGGTAATTTTAAATTAAGTGATGAAGACTATAATCTACTCAGCCCTACTTTTTAGTAACATTTCTGTTCCTAATGGCTTAACATATTTGGATCTACTGATTAATTCATTAATTTAATCAGTGGCAGCAAGATGTTTAATTAAAATTAATTAATTAAAAGAAAATTAGCACCAACATACTGGTTTGAATATTCTGTCCATAACCATAGGAATGATTACAATCAATTAAATATATTCCAGTTGACTCTTCTGTCACCAGATCCTTCTCTATCACCAGTAAAAACATAAGCCTTGATTCTGAGTTGGCTGTGTCAAAACTTTTTTGCATCACCTAACAAAACTGTGACTCATAAACTTCGTATTACTTTCTTGTTGGTTATAACTACACAGGAACTTGCTAAACAGTGGAAATGGAGACCAATGTTGAGCCTATATATACATAATTGGTAAAGCAGAGTCTGGAATTTAGCTTTGTCCAAACAGATAAGATGCAGGGTCAAACAATTACAGAAAGCAGAAAGCATTGAAACATTCCAGGGAAGATGGTCTTCTTTTATTTCACTTGTAAGTCAAACAGAAGATCAAACAAAATAGTCTCCAGCTTCTTACGCACCTGTGTGGATAGACACTGTGAATGGTTCTCGCCTTTGTCCTCTTGCTTGTTATGTATAGATTTCTCTGTTTTATTATACTGTACTATACTGTTCTGTAATTTTGTTCTTGTTGTGAAGATGTGCATATTTGTAACCACTTAAATTCAGCTTTTAAAAAACCCAGTGTCAAGATGACCAGCAAAATGGGTGGAAAAGTTTGACATCGGCAACTTTTGTGATTTTTAGAATGGAGAGCCTGCAAATAGAGAAGCTTGAGGACTGACCTACTGGCTATTCATGTCACAATCACCTCTAAGTCTGCATTGGTATAGCAGTTCTCAAAATAAAGGGATATTTAGTGCTTCTGACTCAGATCACTGGGCTCTTAAAATTAAGGGAATTCACAAAACTACTTTATAGAATCATAGAATCATAGAAATCTAGAGTTGGAAGAGACCACATAGGCCATCCAGTCCAACCCCCTGCCATGCAGGAACACCCTCAAAGCACTCCCGACAGATGGCCATCCAGCCTCTGCTTAATAACCTCCAAAGAAGGAGACTCCACTACACTCCAAGGCAGCAGATTCCACTGCCGGACAGCTCTGACTGTCAGGAAGTTCTTCCTGAGGTTCAGGTGGAATCTCCTTTCCTGCAGCTTGAATCCATTGCTCCTTGTCCTGGTCTCTGGAGCAGCAGAAAGCAAGCCCTCTCCCTCCTCTACGTGGTATCCCTTCAAATATTTAAACATGGCTATCATGTCCCCTCTTAACCTTCTCTTCTGCAGACTAAACATACGCAGCTCTCTAAGTCTATCCTCATAGACCATGGCTTCCAGGCCTCTCACCATTTTGGTCACCCTCTTCTGGACTTGCCCCAGCTTGACCATGTCCTTCTTGAATTGGGGTGCCCAGAACTGGACACAGTATTCAAGATGAGGTCTAACCAAAGCAGAATAGAGTGGTACCAGTACCTCCCTCGATCTAGACACCATACTCCTATTGATGCAGCTGAGAATTGCATTGACTTTCTTGGCTGCTGCATCACACTGCTGACTCATGTTTAGCTTGTGGTCTATTAAGACTCCTAGATCCCTTTCACACATACTGCTATCCAGCCACATGTCCCCCATCCCATATTTCTGTATTCCATTTTTTCTACCTAAGTGTAGGACCTTACACTTCTCTCTGTTGAATTTCATTTTGTTAGCCTTGGCCCAGCTCTCCAGTCTATCCAGGTCATTTTGATCCTGTCCTTTGGTGTATTAGCAACCCCTCCCAATTTAGTGTCACCTGCAAATTTGATGAGCACGCCCTCTATTCCTTCATCCAAGTCGTTGATAAAAATATTGAACAGCACTGGGCCCAGGACAGAACCGTGTGGCACCCCGCTAGTCACTTCTCTCCAGGATGAAAAGCAGCCATTCATAATCACCCTTTGGGTTTGGTCAGTCAACCAATTACAAATCCAACTAACAGTAACCCTGTCCAGCCAGCATTTTACAAGCTTCTTTGCAAGAATGTCATGGGGAACTTTGTCAAAGGCCTTACTGAAATCGAGATATGCTACATCCACAGCATTCCCTTCATCTATCAAGCTAGTAACTCTATCATAAAAAGAGACAAGATTAGTCTGGCATGACTTATTTTTGAGAAATCCATTTTGACTTCTCGTGATTACCACGTTGCTTTCTAAGTGATTAGAAACTGACTGCTTAATGATCTGCTCCAGGATCTTTCCGGGTACTGATGTCAGGCTGACTGGGTGATAATTATTTGGGTCCTCTTTTTTCTCTTCTTGAAGATGGGGACAACATTTGCTCTCTTCCAGTCTGCTGGAACTTCTCCTGTCCTCCAAAATTTCTCAAAGATTATAGCAAGCGGTTCCGAAATGACCTCTGCCAGCTCTTTTAATATCCTAGGATGCAATTCATCTGGCCATGGAGACTTGAATTCATCCAGTGTGGCCAGGTATTCCTGTACCACCTCTATTATGTGCCTCATTTCCCCTGCTTCCTCACCTGCTCCCCAACCGCCAGATTGAGTGCTTGTATCCTTCTGGGGAAAAACTGAGGCAAAGAAGGTGTTAAGTAGTTCTGCCTTTTCTCTTCCCGCTGTTAGTAATTCGCCATCTTCTCTGTGCAGCGACCCTATCGTCTCCTTCTTTTTCCTTTTGCTGTGGACATATTTTAAATAGCCCTTTTTATTGTTTTTAATGTCTCTGGCCAGCCTAAGTTCGTTCTGTGCTTTAGCCTTCCTGACCTCCTCCCTACATCTCCTGGTTACTTGCTTAAATTCTTCTTTGGTGGTTTCCCCCTTCTTCCATTTCCTGTACATGTTTCTCTTAACACTTAGCTCAGCTGAGAGTTCTTTAGTCAACCATTCTGGTTTCTTCAGATTCCTTCCATTTTTCCTCCTTATTGGCACAGTTTTAGACTGTGCCTTCAGTATCGTCCTTTTAAGGAACTCCCATGCCTCCTGAACTCCTTTCCCTTTCACTATTCTTGACCATGGCATTCCAGCCAGCAGCTCCCTAAGTTTACAGAAGTCTGCTTTTTTTAAAATCTAAGATGAGTGTCTGGCTACACTTATCTTCTCCTTCCCACTGAATGCCAAATTCCAATAGGGCGTGGACGCTCCCCCTAAAGATCCAACCACTTCTACCTCATTAACAAGGTCATCCCTGTTGGTCAGGATCAGATCTAGAATATTTGATCCCCTTGTGGTCTCTTCCACCTTCTGGACCATTGTCTGCAAGACAAGCAAGAAACTTGCTGGACCTTGCTGTCTTGTCAGAGTTTGACTGCCAACATATATCCAGGTAATTGAAATCTCCTATTATTATTGTATCTCTCCTTTTTGAATGTGCAGTCATTTGGCTGAGGAAGGCGTGTGTCATCAAAGTCCTCAGTCTGGGTTGGAGGTCTGTAGTAAACCCCCACTAGAATATCCCTATTGTTTCTCACTGCCTTAATTCTTACCCAGATGCTCTCGACCTGGCTTTCTGGGTTTAAGTCCCAGATCTCTTCACAGGTGAAAACATCCTTGACATACAAGGCTACTCCTCCTCCTTTCTTGTTTGGTCTATTTTTACAAAATAGGCTATAACCCTCCATTCCTATATTCCAATCATGAGACTCATCCCATCAGGTCTCAATGATGCCTATCAAATCATTTTTATTTTTTTGTACCAGGAGTTCAAGTTCGTCTTGCTTGTTTCCCATACTCCGTGCATTAGTGTAGAGACACTTAAGTCTCCGGGGCCTTCCTGCAAGTCCTGTACTATAGTTTCTACTCCTCCTGCCATTGGCCACTTGTACTACTTGTCCAATATCATTTGGGCCTTTTCCCCCTGCACTTGCCGAGTCCTTGTCCTGAATAATATTGTCTCCCTCCCCAGCGGAACTTATTTTAAAGACCTCTTAATCCTCCTTGCAAGACTGTTTGCAAAAACATTCCGGCCAAGTTTTGTGAAGTGCAGCCCATCCCTTGCCAGAAGCCCACGTTCATGGAAATTCAGGCCATGTTCCAAAAACCCAAACCGTTGCTAGTGGCACCATGTGCAGAGCCAGTTGTTGACCTCTGCTATTGCCCTTTCCCTACGTGAGCCATATCCTTGAACAGGGAGGAGAGACTAAATGACCACCTGCGCACCAAGGTCCTTAAGCTTCCTTAAGTACTTTCAAGCACTGGAAGCTTGTGAGAGATGATCACTGAGTTGTATCACTTCACTCTGATTACACCAATGGGATGTAAACTGGTTATGTTCATGGGCCACACATCTGGGAGCCATGTGAAGAGGACCTACATGGGTGTCAATCTGTTACTTCTCCATATGTGGAAGAGTCTTGGCTCAGTCAAGCTTTTCTCTTACATGAAGGATTGCTATTGTATCCACACTGGCATGTATTTAGGGCTCTTTTTCTGAATATACAACAGGAAAAAAAAATAAACTCATGTGAAATGTGCTGCTGGAGGAGAGTTCTTCAAATACCCTGGACTGCTAAAAAGACAAATACATGGATCCTAGGGAAAATTCAGCCTGAATTCTTCCCTAGTAGTCAAGATAACTAAACTGAGACTGTTGTACTCTGACTCACTAGTAACAGCAATGGTGCTTGCTAAGGTAGAAGGCAGTAGGAAAAGAAGAAGACCATATTACAGATTGAGAGACTCATCCCTGAATCTTCAAGACCTGAGCAGGGTGGTTGTAGATAGGATGACCTGGAGGTCTCTCATCTATAGGGTTGCCATAAATCTACATTGACTTGATGGCAATTAACAGCAACAACAGATCCTGATGGACGAATAGAGAGAGGAATGGATAGCTGGGCAATCGCATGACTTCATCACACATGTTTTCAACACATGAGGGGGAAGGTCATGTGAATTCCTTCTATAATCTAGAGAAGAAACTAGATTTAGGTAGGTGCAACCAGGCTGGTGGAGTAGGAGTATTCTATTCATAATGTAGGGCCTAATGGGGGTAATCCCTGAAAAAAAAAATTATATAATTTTTATTATTTTCAAAGTACATAAAAACATATATTGACACAAATATGTACATCATTATTATAATTCTTCTATTCCATGCCCCGTTTCTGTATATCAAATGTTTCCAGTTGAATCTATCTTCCCTTTATACAAATCTTATCAAATACCAATATACTCAATCCACAGACCTTTACAGATTTAGCCAAAGCACTACCCTTTCCCATTCTTTTTCAAAAAAAAAATGTAAAATCATTTTATTGAAGTTTCACAACTAAAACAAACATTTGTTATTGCTATTTCACTTGAATTAATTCTTGATTCTTCCAAACTGATCTAGATTTCATTTCCGATATCTCTTAACATAGTTGTATCATTGTACTGCATTTTTCAACTATTTTACATGTTGGTACATTGCATTTCATTTTCCATATTCCTGCTTCATGATATCTACCGTAATCATCACAATGAATTTTTCCACATATTACCATGAATTATAGACTTCTATCAGACGTCACCCAGCAGTCACCTACAATTTGCCATTCTTTCTGTATTTCATCATCTGATTTCCCATTCAATCTTTGAGAGACCATATCAGTGTTTTTATTATTCTCTTTCAAAATTTTGAACCTTTTTGTTCTTAAGGGAATTAGCTAATTTTTCAGTCTCTACCATATCTAACATTTTTATTTTCCATTCATCTAATTGAATGTCTGTTTTATCTTTCCAATATTGTGCATATGTCAGCCATGCTGCTGTGATCAAATACAACAATATTTTCAGTTGTTTTCTAATCTTCCAGTTCTGACCTAATATATTCAATAAATTGAAAATTAGATGAAGGCATCTTCCATGAAAAGAACCCTTCCATGAGTAGAAGATATGTTCTGAATTCAACCCTGTTACTCTCACAGCTTCTCATTTTTTAGTATTATCTCTTTTTCCTGCCCCGGTAATCTGACTTCAGAAGAACTGTGCTGAAAAACTTGATCATGCATGCACATCTGGAATTTTATTACAGAAGATAATTATCATGATTATTAATAACATCATCATTTATGGAAGAACTTGTAGTGTGCATACATAGGCTATGTATTAATTCCTCATCCTCACAACTTTCTTGCAATTTATATAACCCTCACAACAAATCAATATTATTGTCCTTGTAGGACAGCTTGGAGTCTTATTTAGAAGACTTTAAAAGGAAATAGAATTCAGTGCAAGATGTGTTACCGACAGGTAGTGATGGAGAATCCATCTCAACCTAAATACTCAACAGGGAAGATGATACACTAAGAACAAGATTCTGGTTGAAAAGATTAGTGTAAAGTTCCACATAAGCAGAACCACACCCTCCTCTTCCTTCTCCCTGTCATAGGGCTCACCTTGCTCCTGTGCCTTTCCATGTTAATTTAGTGAGAGAAGGATTAGCCAAAACAGTATCTGGCTACAGGGCGATAACCAGCTGTACAACAACAAAATTCCTCAGGACCACTGAAGAACTCCTGAAAGGTCCCAGAGGACACCCTCAATGTTGTGTGTCTGGCTATAGGCCAGATGTTTCTCTGCTACTTCCCATTTTAATCTAGTTGCTAAATGGCCACGTGGCAGGGTGGTAGCAACTTGAAATAGGTGGATTTTGAGGGTTTCAGGAGTCCTTGCATGAGGGAGATTGTGAATTCCTCTTTCTTCAGTGATCCAAAAAAGCAGCATTATGCTGGCACATGCCACTAGCTATATACGATCTTAATATATGGTGAGAAGTGGTGCAGCAGTACTGTAACTGTGATTTAAGCATAAACTTTGATGGTACTGGATATCCCTTTGTGATATCGGGTGATTTGACCTTTCCATGGCACCCTGGCGTATGCATTTGTAGAAATGGTCTCCAGGACACAAGACAGGGCTGCAGCCGTTTTATGACAGGATTTCAGGCAGGCACTTAAAAGCCTTGATTGCTGTTCTGAGGATCTACTTCCTTCACCTCACAAGGTGAAGATTTGCATCCATACCATAAATAAGGTGCCCACCGACTGACATTTGGGCCATCTGATTGATCTACCACGGATGTTGATCCACTTCTAAGCCTTTTGGTGCATTTCAAAGCTAACTTTGTTCTTAAAGTTTATGACAGGAATCTCAGGCACAATTTCTGTTATAAAAACCCCTAGTTCTGATAGTTGAGAGAGCCGCATTTTGAATTTCATCCCGCTTTGCTGGCAGTTTGTATAGCGAGCTTCCAAGGAATCTACTAAGCCTCATTTCCTTCAGCTGTCCAGGACTACTGATCAGGTGTCGTATATTTATTCCTAAAATTCATTTCCCTCTCCTACTTATTATTTAGTTAGTGGTGTGTTTGCTTGTCTTATATGTTGCTTTTCAATAAAACATTAACTGGTTTATTTTGTAAATTGCATGGCTCATTGACCTGACTCTGTAAACATAGGGCAGAAGACCCCGCTATAGTTACCCTACCTCTTGGCTAACCAGCAAGTGAGCTCCAGTTAATTTCTCATCTGTGTTAGTATTTGGATATTTGGGTGTCCTTTCCAGCACCCCTAAATACAGGGTAACAGTACATTTTGGAGTGTGGAATTTAATCGTGCCAGTTCCCATAGCCAAGAAGGATCCAAAAATGCAGGCTTCCATGTCAGTCCATTTTGTACACTGTATCTCAGAGAGCAGGCACAATATAGCTCAGTGGTTCTCAATCTTCCTAATGCCGCGACCCCTTAATACAGTTCCTCATGTTGTGGTGACCCCCAACCATAAAATCATTTTCATTATTTATTTATTTTTTATTTATTTATTTATTTATTTAGTTACTTAGTTAGTCAGTTATTTCCAACATCAAATAGATTGGAAACACTGCCCTAAATCACTGCTCTGGATAGACTTCTAATGCCTAAAAATTGGTAACCCTCCCCCCTTTTTTAAGCACAGAGAGTGTCCATCAATGCCAGAATTAAGGCAGCAATTCTAGTTCTGAATGTTGGGTTTCCACAATTCAAAAAGCCAGTCACTCCCAAAGGCAATGCCAAAACAGCTCACATTTTACACGAGGCGCAGGGAGGAAAGGACAGGGAGAGAGGAAAGATGGCGGCGGCATAAGCAGACACGTTTTGTTTCACTCCTCCCTTCCTCCCTCCCTTAAAGGGAGTGTGGATGCTGAACATACAAAAAGCGAGGAATGCAAGACAGTCAGGGTGAAGAACACAACATGTGCATGTGGCAAGTGCCAAGGGTCCATGCAACACAAAAGCAAGAGGAGAAAGTCATCCTGGCTATTTCTGCACTAGACTGTTATAGCACTATTATTCCACTTTCACCATCCTGTGGAATCCTGGGGTTTGCAGTTTGAACCCCAGCGCAGGGGTCTCAGAAGCACTGCTCCCATTGGCTGTGAGGCCACCTTCTTTTAAAGGGGGGCAGGATTGAGGAGCGGCGACCCCTGTGAAATGGTCGTTCGACCCCCAAAGGGGTCCCGACCCCCAGGTTGAGAACCACTGATATAGCTGAAAGCTCAAACAATTAGAAATAGCTGACACTGTAGGAGAGTTCGCAGGTAAAATGTGGTGTAGTGTTGACATAAATTTGGCTGAGTGTTTGGCTATAGAGGTCTGGGTCACAACTACAAAGTTTATTGGGTGACCTGGAGCCAGTCACTATCTAAGCAAACTATAGCCTAACTATGAAAAAGAATATCTGCCAGCTCAGAGGTGTCCAGCATTTTCTACTACCCTCCAGGCTTAAAACATTGGCATACACTGCTCTAGCAGGTGACCTCCAGAGCTTGGAAACATTATTTTGGGTTACAATTCCCCCAAATGCCTCTACATAGATAGTATCTGGGCTGCCTGCGGTATTCTAGAAGCTGCAGTCCAAAAAGGAATCTTTCCCAGTTGCAATGGCATTTTTGCTCCTGCTGTGGAAATAATCCTGGAGCAAGTCTTCCCCTTGTTCCTGCTCTACTGCACCACTGGAAGCAAAAGAATCACACACTCATCACAAGGTACAGGTTGCTTGAGCTGTTGTATGACAAAGTGGCTTAGCATTCTTCTGGAAAAGTACAGCTCCATGATTCCCTTTTCTCAAAAATGCAACTCAAAGTGAATATTAAGTGGCAGGCAGGAAAGGAATCAGAACAGTGAGGTAAACAAGCCTGAGCATTTCTTCTGTCTGCAAGTCCCACATATTTACATAATCTTTTTCTCTTTTTCTTCCTCTATTAGGTTACTGAGTGGGTTGCAATCATTTATTTCTCAAGTCAAATTACTTTTGAAGTGGGTGCCTCTGTAAGAAGCTTTTCTTGGGAACAGACTTAAATCAAAATGCTGTTCAGTGTGGCGGAATGAAAAGGGTAGACAAGAGAGAAATCAGAGGCAAACCACTCCAAACTGTGATTTTTATAAACATAGCCAATGCACTCTTTAGAAGTGAAACTGTGGAGGCATAGTTCCCTTAACTTGACTTGTGGTGTGAAATAAATATTTTCTTAGAATTTTTTCTTTGTGGTTGAGGGAAGATTTGAAGGGATATCTTCCTTAGCCTGGTGCTTCACATATTCTTTTACAGAATACAAGACCCATTAGCCCCAGACATGTTGGCCAGTGACTGTGGAGGATGGAAAATGCATTCTGAGGGATGAGGTTAGGGAAAACCAATGAATGTATTTATTTGTGACTGATTAGTTAAAATAATTCTTTACAACACTTCAGCTCAAAATGGCCAAGGTCATTTTGTTACTTTCGCTATGGCACGGGAGGTGAGGACCCCCAGATATCATTTTGATATCAACCAATTCGGCCTTAGCTGGACTGCTTTCAGTCAACCCTCTCCACGTGTTTGCGAGGTTCTCTGGACAAGCACGGACAGAGTGCGACCGTTAATGGTTTTGCATTCCAGACCCCACTGAGGCCAGCACCCAAGCCTTGCTCATAGCTTCAGGGAACTTCCATCCACAAACTTCACAATAGCGGCACGGCTCTCAGCCAAGCCACTCTTTATGTTGGGGCATCAACGTCCCAGCCACGCTATTGTCATCAAGAGCAAATCCAATCATGCAGACTTGACCTTTGCCAAATCCTCTGTCTGGTATCAAAACTCCTTTTGTTCTCACCTGGCTTGCCATAGCCGGTAGGCACAAACTCCCCTATAAAACCCCCGCATTTTCAAACGGTCTTCGGACTACTTTGGACTGCCCTCCCGCCTTGCTGCCAGTTGTCTAAGGAAACTCCCCTCAGCGAGTCCCGCTGAGCTTTCTTCCCCAGATCCCCACTTCTCTCCAGGACTACAAGACCAGGTGTCATATTGCCTATCCTTGTGCAACTACCGTTTCTATTTCTCAGCTAGTTAGTTTATGTCTTGTCTTTCGTGTTTCTTGTCTTTAATAAAATATTGTTTGTTATTTGGAAAACCTTGTCTAGCTGCTCTCTGACCCGCCGCTGTATACACAAGGTTAAAGATCTCACTAAAGTTACCCTGCCTCTCGCTTAGCCAAGAGAGTGCTCCAGCTAAATTCCCCCAACTTGTATTTTTAATTGACAATTTGGGTGCCCCTCCCGGGACCTCCCAACATACAGGGTAACAGTTTACCATGATGAACGAAAACATAGTAAGAACACAGAGGAACATGTGTTCACAGTAGCCCTGGTCATACAAAATACTCACAGTTATATCAGTGTGTGAGCAGAGCTATGACAGATTTCATGCATGATGGTTTATCCACCACAGGTATTTGTATGTATAGTACACATGTTTTCAAGGAGGAAGGCTTTGCATTAGCAGCTGTGCTAGAGCAGCCCAAGAAATTTCACTGACACAGGCAAAAGACAATACACTGTCCTTCCCACATTCCATGTAGTGAACTCACCTGGACCAACAAGTGAATCTTAGACAGTGGTGATAAGCTAGCATCCTCCACCACACTGGAAGCAGCAGGCTAGTTTAGACAGGACTGGATTAAGACTTGCCAGAAGCCCTGAAGTGTGCCAGCTTGAAACGGCCTCATAGTCTCTACCTTTAAAAATGCAAATTATTCTAACAATTTCATTTTTTGAAAAAAAATATTGTAGATGCCCTTCACAATCTGCGGCTACAAGTTGTAGCTTACTTAGCTTGCATGTACATTCAGAGCTGATCTTAAGACATACACCCCTCTGACTTTCAACTGCAAAATAGTCAATGGACTCAGGCTGCCACTTCTGTCCCCCAGCATCTGTTGTCTGAGACAACAATATTAGCAGAGTTGAGTTTCAGCTGTACAGATGAAGCCATAACAGTGAACAGGGTTTGGAGACTCATTGAATGACTTTGTACATGCAGCTATACTGATGAGGCCTTTCCCTCTGCAGATGCCTTTGCTGGATATACAGATATCAGGAATTATTATTATTATTATTATTATTATTATTATTATTATTATTATTATTATTTTTTTCTATCCCTCGTCTCCACATGGATTGAGGCGGCGAAAAACATTAAATACATTCATACATTAAAAAACATTTAAAAACATACTCAATTCTCCCCACCCACAAATCCACCTAAAACCCTAAAACACACAACAATCAATCAACTATTGAAAGAACAGCAAGACAATTGATGGGAGGCAATGGAAATGTTAGTCTTGGAAGGCCTGTCGGAAGAGATCAGTCTTGACTGCTCTTTTAAAGCAGTCAAGACTGGTAATGTGCCGGGTCTCCTCCGGCAGGTCATTCCATAACTTGGGAGCAAAAGAAGAAAAGGTCCTCTGGATAACCACAGCCACCCTAGTTCTGACTGGCTGCAGTAAATCCCTCCCAGAGGACCTTAGTGTGCAGGGCGGATGGTATGGGAGAAGGCGATCCCACAGGTAGGCTGGCCCCAAGCCATGTAGGGCTTTAAAGGTAATAACCAACACCTTGTACTGTGCCCGGAAACTAATAGGCAGCCAATGAAGAGACTTTAGAATTGGTGTTATATGGTCAGTTTTAGGTCTTCCGGTGACCATCCCGGCTGCCATATTCTGAACTAATTGAAGCTTCCAGACTAAGCACAAAGGTAGCCTTATGTAGAGCGCATTGCAGAAGTCAAGCCATGAAGTTACCAGCGCATGCACCACTGTTTTTAGGTGTTCCAGCTCCAGGAAGGGGCGCAGCTGGTGTATCAGCCAAAGCTGATAGCAGGCACTCCTGGCCGCCACATCTATTTGAGCTGTCATCTGAAGTGGCGAGTCCAGGAGCATCCCCAAGCTGGAAACACAGTCTTTCAGGGGAAGTGTGACCCCATCTAGGACTGGTTGACAGATCTCCATACCTGGGCTAGGGCCCTTAACAGCGAATACCTCCGTCTTATCTGGATTCAGCTTCAGTCTGTTTTTCCTCATCCAGTCTATTACTGCTTCAAGACATTCGTTCAGAGGCGAGATGCCACCCTTAATTGATGCTGTTATCCAAGGCATGGAGAGATATATCTGGGTGTCATCAGCGTACTGATAGCACCTTGCTCCATGCCTCCTGATGATCTCTCCCAGTGGTTTCATGTAGATGTTAGATAGCATTGGGGACAGGACAGTGCTCTGAGGAACGCCAAGATTAAGCTCCTTTTTCAAGGAGCAACTTTCCCCAAGCATCACCATCTGGTATCTACCTGAGAGATAGGACTGGAACCACTTAAGCGCAATACCCCCGATCTCCAGCCCTCTCAGGCATTCCAGAAGGATACCATGGTCTATGGTATCGAAAGCCGCTGAGAGGTCCAAGAGTACCAGTAGGGTCACACTTCCCCTGTCAATACCTAGGCGAAGACCATCCACTAAGGTGACCATGGAAGTCTCGACTCCATATCCTGCCCTGAAGCCAGTTTGATTCTGCAACATCAGAGGTGATGATAGAGGTGCTCTTGCCCTGCTCCTGCCCATGTCTGATACAATCTTGTACCATGTGTAGTTCACATGGATACGTTTAGCAACATGCAAATATCTTATTTATCATGACTTCCATTAGGATAATATACAGCAAGTTTTATGAACCCAAGCTTTTACCTTCCTCCTATCTTAAATCCATTGCCATCCTTCTTATTCGTAAGTCCTTAAATCCCAAAGTCATATCAGCACAAAGTCCACAGGTTTTGAAAGACTGCCATAGTAAAACATGTTGTGTTAAATTTGCTGCAGCATTAAACTCTACTTTTGAGTTTGCTTGACTTTTCATAGAAAATATGACCTTGGCTTTCTGATCTCATTATGTGTAGACATCCTTGACAATGCATCTGGGACCTGCCTTTACTGAAATCCCAGCATCAAAGCTGACTACAGTATATCATATGTATAGCTTTGTTCCAGGGTTTCCAGATCTGTGATATCCCAAATGCACACTGGATGATGTGTGGAGGAGTTGACTAGTATTAAACAACAGACTGCAAACAGTGGATGGCAGCTAGGGGAAGAAATGAACCCATCTGTTCAAAGTGAGATATAGGAGGTCAAACCTTACTTCAACAAAAAGAGCACTTCATCATGAGACATATGATGAACTCACAGGGCCCACTGAATAGAAGGGACTATGAAATTGAGCCACTGTAAAAGTTGAATACAAAGAGCACATTGTCACACACCAAACTACTGTTATATCCACAATACCTCCAGGCATGGGAATCTTCATTTATTTCAGCAGGAGATGGTTCATGTGCAATTTCTTTTTCACCCATGCAGTGACTCTTTCAATTGAGGTGAGGGGGTAATACCTACAACTTGTGAACATTTAGTGACCACTGAGGCTCCTGCATCTAATGAGGTTGAAAACTAAACAAACTGGTCAGAAGCAGAATATCTAATTTTAAAGGCAACAAAGCATTAAAGGTTTCCTGTGGCACAAAGAAACACATGAATCCATGTGCACACCAGTGCCAGAATAGGCACTGAACCTTATTTCAACACTGCTGTCCTCCACCTCACCTGGAAGCAGCCAGTTAGTTGAAGGAGTCCTAGTCAGGCAGCCTGGGACACATAACTCCACCCTTCAATAGAAAGAAGTTGCTACTGTCACAGTTTCCTCTTTCTGAACAACTGTGAGCACCTGCCACCTGAGATGACATCCCCGCTCTGCCTAATAGGAGCATTGGCTCTGATTTACACTTTCTGAGTTCTTCACTGTGGATTCAAGCTGACTAGGGCAAAGACATACCATAACCACATCGTATATAGATTATGAAGAGAGGCAGTTTCTAGCCCAGACTTGTGAGATATTAAATAACACTTTGATATCAATAATTTGGCCTTCTTTACCTGTTTCTCTCCACGTGCTTGCGTGGTCCCCCGGACAAGCTCGCAGACAAGCACAGCCGCTCATCGCTGTAGTATTCCACACAAATACATGCAGGCCAGAAATAGCCATCCCACCACTTCAGGAGATCTCCAAGGCAAGTACTCTATTATGTATGCACGCTACTTACAAAGAACTCCCTGCCCCAAGGAGGCAGCTTGATTAGACGAATCCTCATCTGTCAAGCACTCTGCATTTGCATACTGGCTACTCTATTGTCAATTCAGACTTAACTCAATCATGCTAAATTCTGACCTTTCGGAGGCTTTGTCTCCAGCCCAAAACTCCCCAAGAACGGACTAGCCTACGGCCACATTTTCCCCTATAAGAACCCCTGACTTTGAGAGCTTCTTCGGATCGCTCCCGACTTCCATCCTGCCTTGCTGCCGCTTTGCTTGGTGAACCTTCCCCTCAGTCCCACGTACTGAGACCCCACACCTCCGAACTTCTGCTGCAGACTACCTGGGCTTCAGGACAGGTATAGTATTACCCAAACCAACAACTCCTCTTAAAAATCCCTCTATCCCACTCCAACCTTTATTTCTATAGTTATCTGTGTGAGTGTGCTGCATACACTGTTTGATTGTATTTTAATAAAACAATTATTATTATTTCACTTCTGTTTGCTCCTTGACGTGGCCTGACCCCATAGACATTGGGTGAAAGATCTCACTCCATTGCCCTGCCTCTTGTATTGCTAGCTTGTGCTCTTTGACTAATTTCCCCAACTTGTATAATTTGGAGTGCATTTAGGTGTCCCTCTCAGGACCCCCAGAAATCAGGGTAACAAGTTTTTCCATCTATTCTTCATTCAGTCATATTATGTTGCCCAATTTGTGCCAAAGTCTCAGGATAGATAATATATTTGCTCTGGGAAATTTAAAGGAAGTTTTCTGTTATCTAGGTTATGAGGGAAAACCATACTAATTAAAAAAAATAATAATAAAGAAGACATTGAGTTCTTAGGCCAGAGACATTTGTTGTTGCTGCTGCTGTTGTTGTTTCAGTTCTAGATTTCCTTTTATTACATGCATCAGCCCAAGCCAGCACAGATTACTCTCCTCCTCCCCACTTTAACCTCACAACTGTTAGCTATTAGGTGTGAGGTAGATCCAGCTAATAGAAAGTAATTGGTCTAAGGTCATCCAATGAATTCCATGGCTCATTGGGTACTAGAACTTGATCTCCCAAGTCCCACTCCAACATTCTGATCCCTACCCCACATCAAATAAATACAGGCCATGTTCACACTACACTGTTGTAGTGCTATTATTCCACTTTCAATCTCCTATGGAATCCTGGGATTTGTAGTTTACTGAGGCCAAAGAGCTCTCTGGCTGAGAATTCTAAATACTCATCTCTAAACTGGAATATAAGTAGAATAATAGCACTACAACAATGTGGTGTGGAAATGGCTGCAGAGTTTACCACAATTCTCATTTTGACCTTTGCATATATGAATGTGGGAAGATGAGCATTTAGGAAAAGAAGTTCATGAAGTTCTGCTGAGGAATTTCTACTACAAGATGTAATGGCAGTCACTAATCTGCATGCCTTTAACAGAGGGATGAAGCAAATTCATGGAGGATAAAGGTATCCATGACTAGCAGTCGCGATGGTTATAAATTGCCTCTCCAGTTACAGAGGCAATGTGCCTCTCAGTTCAAGCTGCTGGGAGAACACTAGCAGGAGGCCGCATTAGTCCTCCTGTCTCACTTGTCAGCTTCCCAAAAGCATCTAATTGGTCACAGTGGGAACAGAACGCTGGGCAAGATGGGACTTTGGACTTATCCAGAAGGATTCTGCTAAAATACTTTTGATTGACAGTTGTATTTATACTCCAGACTGTTGGAAGAAAGTTAAGCTCTATTTGGAAATATTTGGAAATAAATATGATCACTCTCCCAAGTATAATTGACACATAAACCTCTTGGTCAGTATTAACTGACCAAGTATCAGTAACAGTATCAGTAGTCAGCCAGTATAATTTGAAGCAAGTGTAGTTTGCATTGATTTTAACTTGATTTCATTAGGTAAAACCACTACAACACCATTGTAATTACTGAATAGGCCCATAATTCCTTCCTTCTTTCCCTGTTGAAATCTCTTCAAAAATCTACGATTTGTTGTAATCTGCAATGCATTACAGGTGTGTTGACTTAGCAAACTTACACATTATTCTGATTAAATGGAAGTTAAAGGTGTGTTTGCAAGTGAATTAGACCCCTAATCTGAACTCACAGAAGACAATAGAAGCTTTCCACCTAATTTCAAAAGGTTCATTAAAGTACAGTTTATCAATTACAAAGGTTCCCTTGATCACCTTATTCTCATTTGTTCCAAAATACATTTAACAATGCTTGTTCACAATTCTCCGTAGAGCATTTCAGATCCTTGAAAGTTATGTTGTTCCTCCTGAAGCTAAGATTTAAAGGTTCTTATCCTTGCTACATTTTATTCATACAAACATTTATAGTCTGATTTCTGTCTATAAAGAAGTGGTTCAAAGAGTCTTACAAAATATGTAAACAGATATGATGGTGATGACAATGATAACAATGCAACACAGAAACATGATTACCAACCTAAAACTAGTATCAAAGAAACACACAAATACACTGGAAGGGCAAAGCCAACAATCAATCAATAATTAATAAAGCAACAATGGGATCTATTCGATTGCCAGATGAACACAAAGAAAAAAATCCTGGGGTTCCCAGGATCAGCTAGTCCAAGGGTGGGAAATTCCTTTCAACCCAGAGACCAAATTAAATTTCTGAGAAGTTCTTGGGCCCACAATCCTGTGGCAGGTGGAATTAAAAACAAAAAGGTAGAACTAAAATGACAGCACATTTTAGTTCTTACTGTGAATAGCTAAGCCTTAGGACAGGTGGTTCAACCTTTTAGAATGGGGAAACAAATCCCACTGAAAAGCTGAGAAACCACCAAATGCTAGTGCCATGAGGATGGGGACAGACGGATCTGGGAACTCAAGAGGAACAGGATGGGACCCCAGAAATTCTGGCCTGGGTATCAGGTCTTGAGGATCCCAACCATTAATTTTAATTCAATTTTACTTTAGCTGGACTCGTCGCTGAGCTAGAAACACATAGACAATTTTCTTAATCTCACCTCAGAAGACATATGCCAGTTTCTCATGCATCACAAGTATGTGTCCCTTTCCCCTTAGAAAAAAAGTGCATAATCCTTACCATCAACCACTCATGATGTACCAGGATAGAGAAAATGCAATTCATTCTTAATGGACAATGCCCAATGTGGGCTATAAAGCAGAGGAAAGCACTACACCTTCTTCAAGGGAGACATCTGCTTTTGCCTATTTCCTCTAGCCACTGCAGTAGTTGTCCCATGAAAATTGCTTCTGAAGCTGACAATCCGCACTGCATTCACCTTTGGGAACATTATCACATGATATAAAGTCATCCCTCCACATTCTGGGGACTTAGGGGCACAGGACCCTCATGAAAGCGGAAAAAAACATGAATAACTCTAGCCCTCCAAACCATATTTAACACCAAATAAAAAAATCCGCATATTCAACCCACCTTTAAGGTGTTGAGGTTCCTTAGCAAGGCAGAAGTGGGTGGCTGGTGGGACTTGCTGCTGCCTCTACTGCTGCCCTGCGCCATTTAAATAGTCTCTTGCAAGCCTCATTCACAGTCTCTCAATATTATGAGACTTGCAGTCACTATTAAAAGTTGTATACAGCAGCAGTGAAGGCAGCAGCAAATAACCCATGAATAATTAAATCCACAAAAGTGAAATCCACAAATGTAGAGGGCCAACTGTATACCTAATGCCATGCTACATAGGAATACAATGTGGCTAAAAAAAATATGATGAAGTGTTGTTCAGTGTAGATTGCCTAATTCAGAAGCAGTTTTCTGCTTCTGGAAGTTGCTGACCAGAATAGGGGAGGTACTGCAATGGGTAGGGGGGATTAGACAAAAGCAGGTGTTCTACTTGAAGAAGCTGGAATTAGTGCATAAAAGCTAAGAAGGAAATGTCTATTCTGTCCTCCTCCTGCTTCAAAATTTCAGCATTGAAGAAATAATCAGCAGTTACCCCAGTAATCTGTACAAACGATAAGAGAGAGGGCCAGCCCTGCTTGCTGTCATTACTCCAACTGAATAGGGAAGTGTCCTGATTGCCTTATGTGAATGGAACTCTTCAGACACCTCACAGCAGTATCCGGCTGTGCAAGTACTCAGCTGGATATGAGCCAGGGAAGCCCATGGCTATACCAAACATGGCTGAGAGGGGAGATGTGCCTTTGGCTTCTCTCCCTCCTCAGGACCAAGAAGCAAATTTGTGAACGTGAATGATGAGCAGAAAAGGGAGGTTGGGATGGGAACAGTAAATGTGCAGGGTAATAAGGAGAGGAAGGACAGAATAAAGTGAGGGTGATAAAAAGATAAAACTGAAGTGTGCACTCAAGGTGGAAATGAGCTTAATAAGAGATTAAATTGGGATTTATGGAGGCTAATAAAGGAGGAAGCATGATCATTAATACAGGGTTATTAAAGTGCCTACGTCCCAACAGCAAGATCCTTAGCAAAGAAACGAGATGTCTCAAACCGTATGCATATAGATAAATGTGTAAGATTATGAGCCTAACTGGAAGTTTGCTGGGAGACAGAAATAAAAAATGTATTATTAATACCAAGAGATTATAAACTGTTTTAGAAGAGGCAAGTAGTCTAATAATCTCTGGGCAATTAAGATGTACAGAAAGGGCACTTTGAAGAGCGAACTGCTGTGTGTGGCTGGGCTTAGTCATTCCTCACTGGCACAAGGGTTCAATGAGAGCATGGCCAGGGCAGTTTTACACAGGAAAGAGCAGGGCCATGGGAATCTCTCTGTCTCTGTCTCTCTGAATCTGTCTCTCTCTCTCTTTCTTGCAAGCCTTCTTTCTTCTAACTCTATGGAAGCAACCAGAGGCAATATTTTGCCAGACAAGATGACGGGGGTGAGCGAAATACACCATACATTCAACTAATCCCTCATGTGGTGTTATAGGTTAATAGCATGGCTTTCAATGATACAAGCCACGCATTTCTGCAGTTGTCCTCTCAGCTCTGTTCCAGACATTTAAAATAATAAGCTCTACAACTTCAGCATTTTCTAGTCTTCCAAATGTTGCTAGGGCTAGCTTCACAAACAAAACCAGGAAAATGAGGCTCTTGCTTGCTCACGCACAACTATAGGAAGCTGGGCCAAAACATGTGGCTATCAGAGGCACAACAATAAAAGGTGGTCACCTATGTTTCTGAATGACGGTATATAGTACTCCCAAACCAGCTGAAATCCATGTTATTTTGGTACATTGTAGCATGTAATCATGAAGGAAATTATCCTCATCTCAGGCACTCAAAATATAAAAACCGCAAACGAAATAGCTAACCATTTCCTGCTCTTTCATGGTGACCACACTACTCAGCATAATGTTAGTGCCAACTCTGTTAGAAAGGTTCTCTTGAACCTTTTTCACATATTAGATGTACACATGAAATGGAAGTAGGACTTTGACTCACAACTCTCCCACATATGCACCACTGCATGTCCACCAGTTGAAATTCCAATACCAGTCACATTCACCAACACTGTGGAGTTACTCACACATATCTGCAAATATATACATCCCCTTACCCCCAACAATGAAGATTTGTGGGTTACAACACATGTGTTGATGTAGAAAGGCATGGTTAGGTGATAAGTTTTAGCTCCCCTCCCTCATGCATTTAACTTGGAGGGATTTGCTAGAATATTCTTTAAGTTAACATTTCTCAGGCACCTTGACCATCTGTAAAGGGGGAAAAAATCTTCCACCTGATCCAGGACAGAATCCAAATATTCTGTTACCTGAAACAAAGGACAAGATGGTGTCCCTCCATTCCATGTACAAACACTGACTAGTAGGCAATAGAGTCTAATTTCAACATGAGTGACCATTGGCAAGGCAGTATCTACACATACCCCTGAAGGCAGCAAGCTAACTGGAGGGGAGGGTTCAAAGAAGGTCACCTTGGCACAAGGAGTTCTTTCCATTCTATGGACCTGAGCATCTGCTGCCTGAAGCGGCTGTCTCTTTTTGATGATAGTAGGACACCACTGGTTGGCCATTACCTTTTTTTTAACTGCAAGTGACCAAACACACTTTTTTAAAAAGGAACTCAAGTGTGATAAGAGAAGGTTGGTGCTAAAAGTAAGAATTATCCCTTGTGCAATATTATTGAACTTTTCTCTAAAATAACACCTGCATCCAAGGGCCCCATTCATTTCAATGGGGAGAAGTGATCTATATTCAGTAAGCACTTCTTTGCTTGGGCGGATCAGTTCCTTTTGCTGAACTGGATTCTTATTGGCAGGGAAACGGCTGCGTTTGCTGCACCTGTAAGCAATCTCTGAATCAAGAACTGTGTCTGCAGCTGTCAATCAAGTCAATGGGGTTTTTTTGCATATACATAAACACAGGAGACCTTAAAAATGAGACCAGGTGCTCCCTAATGGGTGCTTCACTCAAAGGGTTGCTTTTGAACTTCAGCCATTGAAGAAAGGAAAATAAATACAAAAATAGCAACACATTGCTAGACTCAATAAAATCAAACTGGATCAAGCACTTGAAAGGACAGACAAATTAGAGCCATTAAAGAAGAGCTGTTTGTGAACACAAACAGCCAATTTGCCACCTGCAAAAACAACTACAAAGAAAGTGGAAGGTTTCAAGACTGCCTTTGCTTGCAGGGATGTTAATGGGCATAGACTTCCTCAATTAAACCCAACAACGTGAATAAGATCCACATGTAGGAAATTGGTGGTGCCACTTAGAGAAGAGCACTACAAAAATTCATTGGGACTGAAATAAATCTCAAGCATGTGTCTCCCAGATCTATTTAAAAAGGAGCCTTTAAAATTGATGTGTATAGGAAACTCAGTTTGTGAGATCTGCTTGGTTCCCTTTGGGGTAATTATTGAGATTCAAACTACTCATGAGGGTAGTGGCAGCCTCTTTCATTGAGCAAAGTCTGCCCCCCAAGATATATAAAGCAATGGGGTACAAGATGGTTAAACCACAAGGGTTGTGGTAATGTGGGGAATTATCCCTATTTCCATCTATTTCTCAATTTGCTTGTCCTCCGATGCTCTTCTTGCAGTCAGACTTATTTCTGGTATCAGAGCATCAGTATTCATGTGAAGCAGTAGGTCTACCACCATTATTGGCTGGGAAAAAATCTTTAGATGAAACGAAGTATGCAGTTTGCATGATCCAATGAGACAAGGCAAAGCCCAGCTGCTTAAAGTACTACAGAACAGGTAGAACAAATATATCTGTGACTTTTTTTCATTTCTGCAAAAACTGATATCCTCCCTCTCTGGTACACCACTCAGAACAACTAAAAATACTTAAAACCAATTATGAAATACAATAGCAAGCAAAACACAATATAACAAAAGCATAAAATCATTGCAGCAGATAAAACACAACCATCAGATGAAAACTTACGTGGGTTAGGAAAAGCTTGACCAAACAGGAAGGTGAACATCATAAGACAGCAAGATAATCTTGCATTCCAAGGAAGAGAGTTCCAGGTGCAACCACAGAGAAGCCTCTGTCATCCTCACCAGTCAAACCTGTCCTAGAGTCAGAACATGCAGACAGTCTTCCATCAGATCTTAGTGCAAGGATGAACAACCTGTGGCCCTCCAGATGTTGCTGGACTTCAGCTCCTGTCAGCCCTAGCCAGCAAGTCATTGGTGAGGGATGATGAAGGCTATAGTCCAATAGATTCTTCTGGAAGGTTATAGGCTGCTCACATCTGCCTTAGCACAGGTTAGGCTGCTATGGCACTAGCTGATTAGTAGCCTGGAGCAATCTACTTGGTATTTTAAAGATTATCACCAACATTGTACTCTGAAATAAACTGATAACCAGTTCAGGTCTTTTTGGATGGGTGCAATATGATCTCCTAAGTAAATGTCCCATACTATTTCCATGGCTGTGTTACAGTTACTGAAAGCTGTTCAAAGCAAGCCATGTGTAAAGCACATTGAGGTGATGCGGGCTCAGTGTAAGGAAGGTACACGTCACCATGGCCAGGTGTGAGTTGACAAGCCTAAGCTGACAGAGACACTCATGGCTACTCTCCTGAGCAGCCAGGCTTAAAGATGAATCCAGAAACATTCTCATATTTGCATTTGTTTCTTTAATAGGGATATTACCCCATCCAAAATAGGTTGAATTTCTATCTCAGAATCTGTTTGACTAACAGTTCTTCTGTCTCACCACTATGTCTCAGCCAACCCTGTATCTTCTTCGGAGATCACTTCCCTGATAGTGGGTGAAAAGGAGAAATAGAGCTGTGTTTTAACCACAATTGGTGCCAGCAGACCGTATGTCCCTGGACGATCTCTCTCATCAGTGCCTTGTAAAATGGAATGGGTGAACCTTGAGGGACCATGTATTCCAAAAGCAAAAGAATGAAAAAGAATTCTTCAGTTCTACTTTCTGCAAATGTCCTCCTAGGAAGCATGACTATAGCTCTGCTACTGTTTCAAGATATTATGTAAAATTAAGAAAATCTGTGTCTCTCTCCATCCCACTGTTCCAAACCTATTTAATTTTTAGACAGCAAATTCAGGCAGTGATTTCAACCAGTGGGGGAAGCAAAATTATTCAAAGCTTCAGTGTTGGGCTTACCATGGTGATGCTGTGTTACCCTGTTCCATGGGGGTCCCGGGAGGGGCACCCAAATAACCAAAACACAAACACAATTATGGGGAGAATTAGCTGGAGCACTCACTAAAGCTAGCGAGAGGCAGGGTAACTTAGCAGAGATCTTGCAACCCAATGTCTATGGAGTCAGGTCAGTCAAGCAGTCAGACAGTTTTAAAATAGCAAAAATGATGTTTTTATTAAAAGACACCACAATCACACAGCTATTGGAAGAATTAGAAATAAGGATTTGGGGGGAAAATGGGTGATACGACACCTTTTCTCATAGTCCTAAAGAAGCTGAAGATGGTAGGGAAGAAACTCAGCGTGGAGGCCAAGGGGAGCTCACCAGACAAAGCGGCAGCAAGGCGGGATGGAAGTCCGGAGCAATCCGAACGGTCCGGGGGGTGCTGGCAGTTAGAGCGATCTGAGGTGCTCTTGGAATCAGGGGGTTTATATAGGGTGAATTGTGACCGCAGGCCATGCCATACTCAATGAGAACAATGCGAGTTTGGAGCGGGACAAAGCTTTGGAAAAGGTCAAGTTTAACATGATTGGCTTAGCACAGAATCAACGATAGCGTAACCAATATGCAAATACAAGGTGCTTAGCTTGGCTTTGTAAGACTATCGGCTCGGGGCCGGGCACCTTTCTTAGTGTTGCACTTAAGCAAAAAGGTGTTTGCAGGGAGGTCCCTGAAGTAACAGAGTGGCTTTGTTTTGCCTGCCTAGGTGGAGATTGGAATGTCCCACAATTACCGGTCATGTCTGTTTACGTGCTTGTCTGGAGGCCTCGCAAACACGTGGAGCGGGGTGGCAGAGTAAGGCCTAATGGTTTTGATATCAAAAGAGATATCTAGTGCTATCACCGGGCAGACCTGAACTGAAGTAACATGTGGCAGCAACTAAAGTAGCAGTCTATTAATATCACTGGTTAGTAGCATTAGTAGCAGCTGAATTGCTGGTGCCAATAGCAATGGTGAACCCATCTGACTGCAATTATTTTGATTTTACCCCAAATGCAATGGAACATAGCATAACTGTGGGGAATTCAGGGGAGAGGAGGACAGCAATCAGCAGTGAGAGGACTCAAGGCTTGGGAAAGTTACTTTCTGGACTACAATTCCCAGAATCCCCTACTAGTATAACCAGTGACCATGATGGCTGAGAGATTCTGGGAACTGTTGTCCAAATGTGTATGCTTCACACAGTCTCACTGATAGCAACTATGAGCAGCTGTGGAGTCTCACAGATAATACTTCTCCTATACAATGAGGAGTGGAACAAATAGAGATGTGCAGCTTGGTGAGAGGGAAATATGTTGGAAAAATAACAGAAGTCATGAGCCAACTCTCCAGCAAGCCATTCAAGAGATCTACACTCTTCCAGCAGTTTGTAGAAGAAGAGGTGGGGAGGGGAGGAGGAAGAGGAAGGCCATTTCTGCACTAGAGGCCATTAGTACATTATACCATTATAATGGCAGCATCACCATTCACTCGATGCCGTCAGGTTAATGACTCTCTTTTCTGTACCCTTCCCCCTTAAGTGGATGGGTAGTGGTATTGCCACCAGTGTTCCTTCCACATTACAGTGTCCTTATCCACTCCCATACCCTGCATTCACCCTGCCCCACTGCCCCTGATTGGGTGGTGATTTTTTTGTGGGGTTTTTTGTTTGTTTGTTCTGGGAGGAAGCTGTACTAACACAGCAATATTGTAACAGCATGATATGGCAGTACACTGTTGCACTTTTGCCCTATACTGTTTAAAAATGTATTTTAAAAAAATAAAAAGTTTTGGCTAAAAGGAGACATTTACAATAAACAGGAAGAGGTGATAGGAAGTTACCACACCACAGGATATGCTGAGGGAGTGATGAGCTGGGTACCCTCACAGCCCTCCCACTGCTGGATCCACCATAACAGGAAGTGCTATCAAGCGCTATTAACGGTACCACATTATGATGGCTGATGGGATTGAAGCACTTATGGGAAGGTCTTAACGGATTTTTTTCTGGAAACTGAATGTGGCAATTTGGTGATGATTGGGGAGGGTATAGCAGCTGGATAGTGATGTCATCATGAGGAAGCACGGCTCCTGGACTGGTAGCAACCTGCTCCTATAGCGTTGTAGTGACAGTTGTGCAGAAATGGCCGAAGAAGAGAGGCTTTGGTGATACTCATACATACTTTGAAATAAGCCCTATTGAATGCAATGTCAGCATGCATCAGAAGGTTTTTCCTTTAATTAGCAACATGATGGAAGCTTAATTGATAAAATGCTAGGAAATTGCAAAAGAACATGAGGTAGGTGTGTGAATATCCATAAAATTGACTAAAGGGTGAAAGGAGCTTCAGATGGATAATGCTTGTATACCTCACCTTACTAGAATGCTCCTGACCCAATAATGCTTTTAAAAATGCACATGGCCCTGGCAGTTGATCATAACAACATTCTATAAAAGGTCTATAGATACTAGAAATGAATATCCTTCACTTGGATTACACTGTCACTTTTCACACTCCACTGGAAACTCAGCTCTCAGATTGCTTATTTTAATATGTATCTCATAAATCAAAGGCTCAGATTCAATGAACCCCACAGAACACAAAGAAGAGGAGGTTGTATATACCTTAGATATAAATTCTGAATGATAAAATTGATTTGCCACCAAGCCTTTAATCAAAGGTGTCCTCCTCTTAACAAAAGCACGATTTGATTTTGATTTCAATACGTGGCACTCCAGTGGCAGGTCCCTGACACGCTACTATCCAGATATGATCTCTGAGGCAATTAAGAGGATATTGTTTTATGAGAGAAATGGAAATTGTTCTATATTTCAAGAGAAGCACCATAGACAAAGCACCAAGAAGAGGTTTGAATATGGAGTCAACTTTTATTAGGAATCACACCTGAGAACAAAAAACAAAATATTTTTTGCAGTGCAAATTCAATTCCTTCAATCAATATATTACTTTCCCACCTCTCATCAGACAACAAGGCTGTCAGCATAAATACTTAACACAGCCATCCGCTGTTACTGTGGAGCAGGCCAAGCAGGAACACTAGAGCTCTGTTGTACACATCTAAATGTCAGTGTAGAGGGGTGGGGGGAGTATTTAACAGTGAAACTGACACCGCATTGTATCTTACACAGAATGTCAAGGTGAGTTCTGGCTCTACCATCAAGCAAAGAGAGGCAGCTGCTTCAGACAATATGTGCTGAGGGTTGGTAAGCAGGGGAAAGACACCAGAGGGCAGAGATGTTTCTGTCATAGGCCTGCGCTGCCCACACACTGCTGCCTTCAGGAGTAGTGAAGGACACTACCCCATTATCTAGGCTAATGTTTAATTCGAATGTATGCCAGTCCATTTGGCATTTGTATTTGGAAAATGTCTGGTGGGTGTTTTATCCTTTACTTCACATAACAAATTTTCTTGGTGCAAGCTTGAGAAACAACATGAAAAGAATTTCAAAGGAACTGAAAAGAGCTGCCATAAGTCTAGTTAAACTGAGGGCAAGATCTCGATTCTACACCTTCATAGCTGGAACTCAGAGAACCTAATACAGATTGCTGGAAGTACTATGTCGTGTTTATGCGCACGTTGCACCTATTACAAATACTGACTAAGTTTGGCCTCCCTCTGGTTCTGCAGTGCTGCTGAATTTTGGCAGTTCACTGGCAGCAAAATAAATAAATATCCTCAGTTTCCTTTTAAAACAAGATGTAGAGGGAGTAGAAAGACAGAATAACATAAGCAAGGGTGGCACAAAAGAAAAGACTCAAGGTTGTATGCTGCCCATGAGCCCCTTGTTGCCCATCTGTACCTTATAAGATAGTGATATACCTTCCACCAGGAATCACAGTGATCCTGACTTTGTGCTAATTGTCATAATTGGAAAACTAAGCCCATTTCCACACGAGGGAGGAGCGGCCTAGGTCCAGACTACTAACCGGAGATCCGCACCTCAGTCCGCTTCAAAACGCCCCCAACTGGTCCTCCAGTGCGCTTTTTTTGTATTTCATAATTTGTTTTAAGTATTTTTAGTTGTTCTGAGTGGTGCACGCCATTTTGTACCTGCTCCACTGTGCAGATTCGCAGGCTCGCAATCTGCGGAGGGCGGGCTTTAGGCGTGGCAAGCTTCACGGTTGGTCGGGACCCATGAACAACCCGAAGCCACCATTTTGGAAGCCAGAGCAGTGCGGATCTAAGACCTCGCACTGCTCCGATTCACCCTGGACGAGACGAACAGCCCTGTGGAAGGGCTTAAGGGAGAGTCTGCATTGATCCGTCCCCAGAGAGATCTGTAAGTACCGGCATGGAGTGATTCCCTCGCCTCGTGCGGAAATGGCCTAAATGTGTACTGCTACAAGATGTCAGAGAATGGCTAAAGCAATGGCAAGCAATATAAGATGACCGAGAATGTTCTTCTTCATTTGGTAATCCAGGGCCCCTCAGCCGAGAAGGCTCCCAAATGTGCTCTCCCTCTCTCCTTCTCTCTCTTTCTTTCTCTCCCGGAAACACACACACACTCATACTCATGTATTTCCCAACTGAACCAGCACTCCATTCCCTCATCACTAGCACTGAGCCACTAACTTCTACCCACTATCACTCAATTCCCCTCCCTCCCTCCCTCCCTCCCTCCCTCCTCTTTCTCTATCTCTTAAAAAAACATGTTAGATGCCTTCTAGGGTAGCAGTACTCACTGTGGTGATCCCTGGACTGGTAGCAGTTCCTGAGTGATTAGCTACCAATCTCTGACAAGTTTCCAGGAAAGAAAGAATCCATTTCCCACCCCGCCCGCATTCCAAGTGGCTCGGGGAGGAGGCAACTTTGCTACCCCCCTTCGAGAAAGGACCACATCACCATGGTCATGCTGGATGCCGGGGAGGAAGGCGGGCCACACATGTGATAGACGCTGCTGCTGTGATTGAGGAACAACTGGTTGTGCAGGGGGCCGAGCTAGTGAGTGAGCAAGTCAACTTGCAAACATCCCCTGTACTGGAAGGTCAAACAAAGACAGACTTGCCCCACCCGGCTCATGAAGAAGAGAGAACCAGCAGTGATGCAGAAGAGTGGCAGCCACCTGTGCCCATCAGCTCTCAATCATGCAGAAGGCTGAAACGGGCTGCTCAGAGAAAGGCTGCATGGACTAGGCTGAGGAAACAATAACAAGCCGCACCTGCTCACAGTGGCTATTTAAGTCTGCTGGTGTGGCTTCTCCTTGCTTGCAGCAAATTATTAGCAAGCCCTCCCAACCTTAGTGTCTCCTGCTCCCTGAAACCCTCCAGACGGATCCCTGCCTTCTGAACCTTTGGACTGGATCTTGACCTGGCTTGGCTTGTGTTTACCTGGTGTTTTGGTATATTCGGACTCTCCCTAAAAGTATTCCTGACCTCTCTCCTCTCTTGCTGGCTGTGGCTCGGCAGGGAGAGATTCCTGGCAATGCGGGACCTTTAAACTGTGGCTCCACCTCCCCTGCCAGCCTCTTCTTTGTATCTGGCGAGCTGGGAATTCACTGTCCCATACCTGCCTTCATGGCAGGCTTTCTTGGCCAGTAGATCAGCATGTGTGTGTGTGTGTGTGTGTGTGTGTGGAACGACATAGCAGTGAAGGGTGAGCATTAAGATATTGGGGTATACCTTTGGCACAAGGTGGTGTAGGATACGCCTCTGGAGCTGACTCACCCGCTTGTCAGGCAGGGGGTGAAGGGCGAAGAAGTAGGACATCCTTGGGGCATGCCCACATATTTTATGCCTTCACTTCTGGGCTCTGTGGCAGGTGATGGGTTTCATGGGGCACACCTTCCAGGGGGGTCACCAAGATGGCAACTCAGGATCAGGGGTTTGCCTCGGGACGAGGTATTTTACTATCATACAGCCCCTCCATAAGGTCAAGTTTAAGTTCAATGCCATGTCCAAGGTCAAGTTCAAGTTCATGTATAAATAGGCAATAAATAATAAATTGCCCATAATTCATCCCAAGTCCTGTCATGTGATCTCTTCATTTCAGGGGGTGAGCAGCAAACAATTATACCCAGTGGGCCCAAACTTAGTACTGATCCCTGGCATACGGGGGGGGGAAATTACTGGTCCCCCACACCAGATAGTTTGAGAAGCACTGTGTTAGAGAATGCTGCAGCTCTACCTAACATCTTCATTTCCCTAGATTGTCCCTGTTCAGCCTCACCCAGATCTAATAGCTGGTTAAGTAGTGACAGCCCATTGCTCCCATGGGAGTGGGATGGTGAATCTGTTCTTGATTTGAGGCCAAACACTTGATGAGCTATCCAGCATGCTGGACCTGCTTTACAGTTCGGTTCAGCAACTTCGAGAGATCCTTTAAAGTCTGGAGTAAATCCCAGAGAGAAATACATGTAGCTAAAGTTCAAACAGAGTATGAAAGTTTTAAAAACAAAAACAAATCACAGGGTTGGAAAAGCAGTGAGGTTCATGCACTGTATTGAGCCCTTAAAGAAAGAATAGGATAAAATCCCAGTAAAACCCCTTCCATATATACAGCTGTATTCATTGGATGAAAAAAAAGAAAAAAAAGACTGGCTTTTGGTTTTTTTGAACAAAAATATTTCACTAGCTGATCTGAATGCTTTGACTCTAATTATTGCTGAAAGGTTTACATGGTCCTTAAACAACAGGCCAGTCTATTTCCCCCCCTATCTGATCAGCATTAGCACCAGAGACTACAGTGTTTCTTGTGATGTCTATTATCCTGCCACAGAAACTACATTTTAGTGAACCCCTTGATCAGTAAGATAAAATGTATTCAAGCCACAAGACAGCCAAACACAGCTTAATGTAACCTTGGAGAGAGTGTTCTGCTTGTCTTAAGCCAGGAAGCCTCATTCTATTTTTGTCTGAAACATACTATAATACTTTTTACATATTTCATTGAGTTAGTGAAGGGGAAAATCCAGGTGTAACAAAAATGCCTTTTGGAGCTTGTTAAAGACAGATACCATTTCCTGTTTAAAACCATGCCACAGTTAATACAAATTGTTAAATCAGCAAGGATGAGGAACCTATGGCTTTCCTGTGTTGCTAGAGCTAAAAAATCTTTCATCCTTGACAAATGGTAATGATAGCTAGGGCTGATGGGAGTGAGAATCCAACAAAATCTGGAGGGCCGCAGGTTCCCCACCTCTGCAAGACAGCTGGTGGGATGTGGGAGGAAATGTAAAAATCCTACATTTATTTGATCACAGTCATTCCTCAAATCCGACATGTCGCTTGAAACATCTCCTCAAAAACTCTCTCCATTGGTGGTGGCAAAGAGCAGTTGCAATGTTAAATTCACACACACTAATGAAACATCCATTTAATGCCAGTGTCACTGCTGTTCAAACTTTTTGGGCCCAGAGAGCATGTATTAATTTCAGAGCTGGTAAACTACTTTGATGACCACAACTCCATTGGTGGGGATACTCTGAATTATATTCCAAAAAGTAGCTTATTCAAGTTTTGCTTGGGCTTCTAGACTGTTGGATATTAGATTTTTGTCTTCCCTTTTGTTTTGTTTTATTGGATCATTTAAAATTGTTTAAATTGTTTTATGATTGTTCTAAAGTTACTTTTAGTGTTTGTATCCCAACTAACTAAATAAATTCTCCAGTATAAGAATCAGACTGCCAGGACAGCCATCCTAAATGGTTAATTCACAGAGTAAAAATAGATAGAATTGATCTTTATACCCCAGGCTTAGCAATCCCAGGACAGGTTGAAACTGAACCTCCGTGTTTTTTGTGCAATGGCATTGTACTAAGGTTCTGGAGGAAGTGGAGAGGTTGTCTTATCTTATTCTTTGAAGAATCAGAAAACTTGCCACTACTTGTGTTTAATATTATCAAGAAAAATTCTGTTACCATCACACCAATTGATTTGTATGCCCTGCTTTTTCTCTTAATGGTTCTGTTTTCATTATCCAGACTTCCTGCTAGCTTCAAGTCTCTTCTGGATTCTTTCCCATTTAAAGTTGAAAGCAGCAGTTGGATTTCTTTTGAAATCCCCATAATTTTCTGAACCATGGGGATGGGGCTCTTTCTGAATATATTGGAAAGTATATGCTGTGTTCAGAAAAACAAACTATTTCATTTGTCTTGTGGGAAGCTTCTTTAGATGTGTTCTGCTGTACTGGAGTGCTTAAAAGACTGGCTGAGAAATGACAGTTCCTGAAAGATGGAAGTTTCATCACCCCAGTCATGGATTTTTTGATTTAAGAAACTCATGTTGGAATGGCTTTAAAAGACATTCTTTCCAGGGTGTTTAATCCTCCATTTGCTTTTGTCATGTCTCCTTTTTCTTTCAACTTTACAAATCTGAGGATAGGACCAGCCCTATCATTAGGCAGAGTGATGCAGCCATCTGAAGTAATTGGTTTTAAATGCAAAGAAAGGGGAACAAATTTGTTTGTTTGTTTGTTGCTGTAGTAGTAGTAGTAGTAGTATTTTACTTATACAGAAGGAAAGAGATATTTGTGCCTGTTGGATTTTCTGCCTCATGTACCAACACAGGTTAGCTGGACTTGAGTTCTAGGCATCTTGATTCGGGAATCAGTGCCATTTACAGAACTACCCCAGGCTTCAAAATACTCTAGGGTGGCCCTGATCCAGAGACATATTAAACATGATGAGGTAATTTTGCGTGGGTTTCAACCAAATGTCCCCTATGAATACAATACATTTTACATAAAGTCAGCTTCACGGGTCATTAGTCTCTAGTACTGAAAGCTGCTTATATCACAGTAAAACAATTGCCTCTCTAATGAGAGTGATTTTAGATTTCCAGCTCTGTTATTGGAAAGGTTGTCACATAAACACCAGTGAAATCATCTTGGCTTAGAAGAATATGAAAATCTACCACGAAATGCCTAACACAATTTACTAACAGTTTTGGATAAATAGTGAGGTAGTTAGATTTCCAACTTTTCTACTTAGTAATGAATCACTAATGCTGTTTTTCAATAGATGAGCTGATAAAATGGGTTTTCGAGCACAAATAAAATGTAGCAGAATTAACCAAATTAACAGAGTGACTATTTTTCCTTAAACTCTGGAGTACAGGAGAGGCACAACTATTTGGTCAGTTGGGCCCTTTTCACACGCGGGCGGCAGAACAGGGAAAGCCATGCCAAAACGGGGCTTACCTTGTTCCGTTGCCACACAGGGCAGCGCATTTCACTGCTCTACACGCAGCAGCGTCCCGCGGCTTCCGGCAGCGCCCAAAATGGCGGATTTTGACTGACGGAGCCTCTCCACCAATCGGAGAAGCTCACCAGCTGGAAATCCCGCCTCCTGCCCGATCTGCAGGGGCGCCCTTTCGTGCTTCCGTAAATCCATACGGGCGCTGTGATGGGGCTGGATGGGGCTGGACACCCCGTGCCTTTGAAAAACCACATAAAATGTGGTTTTTCAAAAGCACGTGGCACCGCCACTTGCAGGTGCCCGACCGGGGATTGGCGTGTGGATTTACTCACGAGTAATCCACCCCAATTCGCGTAACAGTGTAGACGACCTCCATGGAGGTCGATCTACACCGTTTTTTTAACCCCATGTGAAAAGGGCCTTGGTTGGTTGGTTTTTGTTTTCTTTTGAGGAAAATAGCTAACTGAGCTTTTAAAAAAAATAAGAAACAAAGAATTCACTGTTGTTGTTGTTTTTAATTGACTAGATCAAGAGACCTCGCTTCAAAACAGGATAGCTGAATCTTTTATAGGGATGACTTGAAGGCAAAGGCATGTGTGTGTGCATGCATACACACAAACACACTACTTAGAGCAGAATTCATAATAAAACAAAACGTGTAAATGCTGTGTAAACTGTGGATGAAGCATGAAGATCCTGGCCATTGGGTCTTTTTTCTACTCCAAAGTTGATTAACAAGCCAGGCAGATTCACCTACAATTTCCACAACAAGATTTTCTCTTGCTTCTCTTAGTCAAACCAATACTAGCTCCTGGGGAGTTGTCTCAATACGATAGTCTAGTTAAAGCCCAGAGAAGGCCAAAGTCCTGAAAGTGTTGGGCTTGGACTCCATGGTTGTAACCAATTAAAAGATACTTTACCTTAGTATTTATGCTCTGAAGTGAAATGCTGGGGTTAGACGATCATAATCTATTAAATTCCTATAGTTTTACTTCTTTAGTCCATCAGTCAGAGTATGTATGTGTCAGCTCATTGAGACAAGAAAGTATTGACAAAAAATCCTTGTTTATCATTTTGAATGTGCTAGCTCAAGTCAATAGTTCACATGGTGTTCAAAACCATAGAAGAATACAGATGTTGCTAAAGAGAGTAGCATGGGAAGGAGAAATCCAATATATGCTATGAGAAGATTTAAAATGCGAATAAAGAATTTTTCGAACGTCTTTTATTACTACATTACAATGTTGAAAGTTGTGTTGGAAATCCAGAAACAATTACAGATCTTATAGCAAGCTTATATTGTACACAAGTTGTAAGGAAGAGGAAAGGATGTATAGCTTCTTTCTGCTTTCTGAAATTGACCTGTGCTTGGAAGCTTGAGTTACCATACACTACCACCCCTCCTACAAGATATGTGATTTTCATAAATTGGAGTTATTAACAACCAGAGGACATGTTCAGGATCATGCTAACTGGAGACATGTTCATGGTCATGGTAGTGGGAACAGTCCAGATACGATTATGCAGAAAATTCTAACACTGACGGGGTTGTGATAATCCCTTCACTGCTTCAGGCATTTTTGAACACAGTGGAAGATGAACTGCCCAGATAAAGCAATCAGAGACCATCCCTCAATCTTACCTGACAGAGATCTTCCCTATCTGATTTCTGGTTTCTCATGTGTTTGTCAATTCAACTAAAATACTTTGTTTAACTTTAACCAGAGTCCCTTTCTATGGTTAGTATTGGTATATATAGGTGAAAAGATCCTGTCGTTACCCTCCTCTCATAGGCCTCCTTTGAGCTATAATTCTCCCAAATTCTAAGAAGATGCTGGCATTGCGGGCAGACTGCAATATCACTCACCTCTTAAGGTAACACTTGGATAGCTGCTGCATTGAGGCAGTACCTACTTTGAGAGCCAGCATGGTACAATGCTTTGAGCATCAGACTACAGCTCTGGAGACCAGGGTTTGAATGCCTGGTTAGTCATGAAAACTTAGGCAACTCATATTCTCTCAGCCTTAGTGGAGGGCAAAGGCAAACCCTTCTGAAAAAAAAATATTGCCAAGAAACCTCCGTGATAAGTTTGCCTTAGGGTTATCATAAGTCAGAAGTGACTTATAGACACACAACACTACCTACTTTGTTTTGTTGTCTTTCACTTTGCTTTGGTGTCCATGCCCTTCACCTAACCGCTGCTCACACCTACCATCATTGAGATTAGGATCCTGGGAGGAAAAATGTTTCCTACCAAGGCATAAAAGGAAGTCCATCTCAGTATATGAAGCTGACAAACATTGTGAGACTGTTCATTCACCTGGGCCACTATTTGCTTCACAGCTTTTTCCAACCTATTGCCCTGAATGTGTTGGCCAAGGATGAGATGGATTGTAATCCAAAACTTCTGAAGCTCACCAAATTCAGAAGGGCAACTCAACTCTGATTATCCAGACCTGCCCAACAGTTCAGGCCAGTTTTCTCTAGTTCTGCTCCATTAGTTGGCAACAGTTAGAACAATATCTAGGAGCTGTGTTGCATACAGTATGTACTCCCACTGAACTCTGACACCTCAAGCCATCGGTCACAGCAATGAATCTTCAGAAGTGGATCAGTCCAGGATTTATTTATTATGTTCCAACCACACTGAATATCTGTCATACTTGTAACGCACCCTTTCCTCAAGAAGTGAACAAAGATAAGTTTAGTCCTCAAAACAACTTCATGAAGCAGTTTAGATTTAGGCTCATACAATAAGTTTATTTCAGGGGTGGGCAACTATTGAGGGGCAACTACAGAGGTAAACTTTTCACCCTGGAAACTGACCCCAGTGGACCAGCCATATGAATCTTGTTCAGGTTATGGGGCTTGAGTGGGTTCAGGTGATGAAGCTGTAAAGGTTTCTGCCATTCCTGAAGGGGGACCAGCTACTTCCTGGTCAACAGACCCCCATTAATTTCAGTGGCTGCTGCTTGATAAGTGGGGGTTAGAGGTATCAGGATGAGATTCACCACATAGCACGGTAACTACGGTGCTTATACATTTGTAACTCCTCGACAGGATTCTGGCTAATAATACTTATAATATAGTTCAGCTTTACTAAAGCTGAAAAATAGACTAAAGCCCCAGGTTTCAAGAAGACCTTGAAGATATCCAACAATTAAAGATTTTCAATGGAAGAGCAAGATTTTTTTTTCACCTTTAGAGAACTACTGTTCTTTACTGGCATCAAAATAGTGTAAAGTGAGGACAGAGACTATATTCTGCAGACCTTATTCATTGAACTTGCTACGGCTTGATAAATAGTGATAGTCACTTGACATATAGTGCTTTGGAACACTGTAAATCACCACCTATCGCCTACTTTTATTGTGCTCTCTAGTATTTTGGATAGGTTCTACATGGGGTTATTTTTGGTTCTCCCTAATCAAAATCATGAATTTCTCAAGGAAGAAAATGACATTCAGGCTTGGTGGAAAATAATGCACTTGAAATTAATGGGAAAATTAAACACTTCAAAAATTGATTCTTTTATGATGTATCTTTCTAACAACGTATATATTTTTTCTTGCAGATTTAAACACTAAAGCATTTTCCTGTTCCATATATTTTTTTAAAAATATATCCTGTCAGATGGACAGCTTGAATCTAACCTACCAGTCAGTCAACTTTAATTCTGCAAGTCATACAAAATGAACAAATTCATCATATCCAATTGAGGAGAGGGGAAAGGACTGCACACAGTTTAAAACAATATTCTCCCAATTATTTATTGTTGAAGTAGACAAAAACATCTTATTTGTTTCAAGGACTTACCTTCTGGCTACAAAAGCAAGCATCGCCTATCCAACGCTATTATGTGTTAAAATAATTAGTAATTTCTTGAGCTGGAATCCTATAGCACAGGTATGAATGCATAACCTGGAATTACACACTTGTGACTATTACATATTCCCAGTTGCTATGCAGCCCCTTGTTTAGGGACTATGTGGGAACTGTAAAAGTCCCCCAATCTCCACTTACTAGGAACCAGCCACTGTGATCAATGGGGGTTCATTCCCTTGTCACTCAGGAAGCAGCTGGCTGCTGTTCCCACCACACACACATGAGTTATCTACTGTGTGAGAGTGAATTGTGAAATTGTGTTTTTGTTTTTTCTCATCACAATGGGGATAGCGCACAGGAAAAAAAATGGAAATAGCCAGCGGAATAGACTCCATTGATCACAGTGGCTGCCACCTAGTAAGTGGGGATTGTGAGGATCACAATGGGATTCATTGTGTAACATCATAGCTACAGTGCTTACATATATGTAAAAACCACAGAGGATTCCGGACTCTGTCCTTTAGATACTATAAATCGTTACAAGGTGTGGTGTTGTTGGTATTGATGCCTTAGAACAGCGACAACATATATAGGATAGATGTTGGAAAATGTTATTATTTTCATGTAGTAAGCATTTTCTTACACGTGTGTGTGTGTGTATCTATAGCCATTTCCACACTAGACTCTTATAGCGCTGTTATTCCACTCTCAACCTCCTGTGGAATTTTGGGTTTGTAGTTTACTGAGGCCAAAGAGCTCTTTAGCTGAGAATTCTAAAAGGCCCCTCCCTAAACTGCAAAACCCAGGATTCCATAGGATGTTGAAAGTGGAATAATAGCACTATAACAGTCTAGTGCAGAAATGGCCTGCATCATGAGAGAGAAGTGAAGTTATGGAAAATAGTATCTAGTATATACTCTTAATTAGATTTTTCTCAGTGAAAAAAAAGAAAGGCAAATTCCTTTTGCATGATGAAGTCTGCTCACAGTGTTGCATGGAACCTAATAGCAAAGCTCCTGGATCAAGCATGTGGAACATAGTGCTCTACCCACATGGCCTCATGCCTTCTACCTTCCCACACCTGTCAAGCCCTGAGAGGCCTGGTGGAGAGGAATGAGAAGGAGGTAACTCAGAGGTGAAAGATGTAACAGGTCTTTGCTCTGAAGACTAACGAAATGCAGATGCACTCCCAAATGGATTCCATCTTCATATGTGCATGAAACTCAAACATGTGCAAAAGTCATTAACAACATTTCAACCAATAGTTTCAGGTATGTTGAACCCAAATATTTTGGAAGACAATGGAAATAAAATAACATTCAAAAGTTGTGAGAAATGTCTAGCTTGATAGCTGCATAAGGTGATGTGTGGGGGTGAACCTCTATCCAGGACACCATAGTAGATATGGATTGAGATCCTTGTTGATTAGTCCCAGCTAGAATAGACCCATTGAATCAGTTTCTGAATGGTGAGAACAAATTGGTAACTCCAACTGATTCAGTGGCTTTACTCTAGTTGAAACTAACAACAGGATTTAGGCCATTGTGCCCAGAATAGAGATTCCTTTTAATTAATCTATTTGATTAAAGCTGTTGGCATCCTAAGCAATTAATTATGGGTGTGGAGTGATGTTGCTGGCATAAAAGTTTTACAGTTCATCCCTTACAGCTGTAGACCCTTCATAATAAATCAATACATCCAAGAATCAGTCAGTCAAGAAGAAAAAATCCCAGTCCAGCTGCTGAGGAACCATGGAATGGTAGGAAATGGGAGCAATATTAGTGTAAGCCACAGTGTGCTTCCTCTGCTGTCTAGGTGAGACAATTTACATAGTTCTCAAGCTGGGTGTGACCTGGGAAACTTAACACAAAGACCCCTTTAAGAGTTCCTCAGAACTGGGCAGATGAGCAGATAAACCTTATCTCCCACATGCACATTTGCAGTAGATGAGTCCAAAGGCAAAACCAACAACCCTCAAACTGTGTCAGGGAAAGGGGCATTACCATGCAATGGAATTATGACAGAATCAAACACCAAGCTTTACAATGATGCAACCGTGTCCCACATGCATGACAAAGTTATAACAGAAACAGAGGCTGGGTAAGAAAACTGTCTTGCCAAAGGCGATTGGCCAGTTCACCAAAGGCAAGGGGGTTCTTTTTAGAAGATCTGGAGGCAGCAAAAGACACAACTTGTAGGTGAAAAAAGTCTCAGATTTATTCAACAGCAAGCAGTTTAAACAATGCAAGCATGTAAGCAGCATTACCATACAGTTACAGATGGGACTCACTTAAACCTATCATACCTAGATAACATAAAGATAGATGGTCTCACCCAAGCAAGTTCCTTCAGTCAGCCACTGGCAGAAGCCCATACAGAAGGTGGCAAAGGAGAACCCCACCGCACCGCCTCTGGTAGCCAACGTGCACTGCACCGCAGATGTCAACCCATGCTGAGCTCCAGTCCAGATAGCACAGTCCAGGGTGTATTTATACCTCCCTTGGCTGTCTTCTATAAAATGTTCAAGAGTTCTCACGCGTTTGGGACATGCTAACTTCTTCCCCCTCTGCCCACTGTCTGGTGCTACTTGGCTGCTGGTCTCAAGCCAAGAGCAGGTGCCACTTGGCAAGTCTCGTCTGCAACTTTGTTTTGTCTACAGCTAGCAAGCATACATAGTCCTTGGCCTTGAGAGGGCAAGTCAAAAGACAGAAATTACGCCAAGAGACAGTGTACTTAATTTCCCAGAATTCTTAGCAATAGCAGACAGAAACTTAAAGCATGGAAGAATAGCAGAAGGCCTTTCTAGGACCTTCTTAGTAACAGTATGGACAATTAGAACATGAAGGAACAAGTTGGGGCCAGGCCATTGCTCCACTTCCTTGAATTACCATGGTCTTCCAGTTATTTCCAATACAAAAGCTCACCAAAGACAGTGTAGGCAACCAGTGACCAATGCTTTTAAATTAAATAGGCAGACTAGGGAGTGAACTGAGCCTTCATATCTGCTGGCCAAGCCCCACCTTCTGGCCAGGTCAACTTCCCAAATGATTGGTTACCCATAGGAGAAATGCTTAGGTAGTCCACACAAGTCCCACAAGTTCCTTGGAAGCCAAAAACATTCTAAGAGATGATGTGGCTGTTATGTTCTGCACTCTCCCACCCCCAATGAGGCAGAAACATGAATGCTGGGAAGTGTGGGGCTCTTTCCTGTTTTTGTTTTGGCTGTCTGGTCTGTACTCCATGTATAGCACATGCATTGCCTGAATAACCTCCCAAGAACAAATATTTTGAAGTTGCTTCAGAACCATCGTGACTTATCCTTTTGATTTGTAAGAAAATTGTTTGGTTTGTTTTTTCTTAAGAACTTTCCAGAATTCAACAGAAACAACTTGACCTGTAAAAAGTGAATGTGGAAGAAAGTGAAATTGAAAGATTCACCCATCCAGATGGATAATTATGAGTATTTACCTCTGAAGAGTCTGGTCATGAGCCTCATGTATTTGGCATTGCTTGCAGTGCTGGATGATAGCTGCCACCTCTTATTTCTTAATAGGCTCCTCTGTTTTGACAATGACATAGGTAGATGTAACCTGTTCCTCAGTCAGCTGCACATGTTTCAATTTGGCTAAGGCAAACTGTTGAGAATTCTGTTTGCCTTATTTATGGTAAGATCTAAATAAAATGTACACGTTTCTGATTAGTTTTTTTGGAGATAACTTTAAAAATTGTAATGAGGAAGAAAACAAAATGGACACATTCTACTGACCAATTTGTCATGCCACACAAGGCACAAGAGGCTGAAAAAAATCCCCAGAAAAACACATGAGGGCCAAAAAGGAAAGGAAAGGAAAGGAAAGGAAAGGAAAGGGAGTTTGTCCACAACAATCTACATTCAGTCATTTTAAAATATTTGGCTTCATAGATGCTCTTGTGCTTTCCCCGAAGCAATCTTGGCCCATATTCTACATCACCCACTTAGTTAGGTATGTATAATTCCAAGTCATGGGCATGTTAGTCTGGATCAGTACACAAAGGGAACTTGTTACACCTTTGAGACTAACTAAGAAAAAGAAATTCATAGCATAAGCTACTGATGAAACAGACTTAAGTCTACAGAAGCTTATGCTATGAACTTCTTTCTCTGAGTTAGTCTCTGAGGTGCTCCAAGATCCCTTTGCTTAGTTATATATGAATAACTAATTAACATCTTCTGTGCTGACCCAGACACAACCTACTTCGCCAGGCAGCAGCCACACTGAGAGATGGAGGTCTGTTCAGTTGGTGATCAGGGCACAGAAGGAAAATATTTCAAGCCCGCTCCTGCCAGCAACCGAGGCCGCCACAAAGAATTGAAACAGGGGTCCTGTTTCTCATTGTCACAACCACATTCACTTGCAGGAGGAACTGGGTGGAAATGTCATATTTCGGTACCCTTGTGACCAGCTGAACAGGCCACCATCTCTTGGTGCAATTACTGCCTGGTAAAGTATGTTTGGGAGGTGATTTATGATTTATGACAATAGAGTCACAATTGTGGCTATGTAGTGTCAGTGGGCATGGGGCAGATACAGATCCATCACTGTAGGTTATGAATGCATAACTGGAATATAGAATGCCAGCCCTTTTCTCTTCCATTCTCCCATGAGGACGGCTATAATTTTATGGATTTATAAGGACTAAACATAAAGATTCCTTCCATAGAATTAGCTTAAGTGCTGTCTATCAGGCCAGTCGTCTTTCCTCAGGTTCTTAATATGGTATTTAACATGCCAGCTTAATCTTGCATAATCAAGCCTAGTATCCTTATGATATGCATATTTCTGTGACAAGCTAGATTAAACTTTTTCAAACAGTTACCAAACTGCTTTAAAAGGGTGGGGTGGGGTGAGGAGTCTGTTGACAGCATAACTAGAAGGAAACAAATCTGCTCAGCACAGCTGAACACAAATCAAATCAAAGTAAATAATGATGTGCTTAACTGCTCCAGATTTATGCACAGATTAATCTGTTAGTGCACACAGCAGAGTGTCAAAGTCCGCACCTGCAATTACTTTGTATTATAAACAAAGAGCTTCATTTCCGAAGTTAATGGACACAGCTCCATCACCGAAAGCCAGACAAGCCTCATCCCTGGCTATGCAAACCTCACACAGGCTTAGGAAGGGAGCCAATGTTCATTTCACCTCTATTAATTAGCTACAGGGGCTAATGGATCCTTTGTATTGCTGACAAAGATGCATAAACTCAACCAACTCTACAAATTAAACTCGAACCATGAATTCCCTTGACCGCTTTGGGCTATACAGCCAACCCAGATCTATAATCCAGCAAAAGGCAAAGGAATTAGCTTTATGTGAGAAAGGATGGGAAGTGTGTGGAGTGGAATGGAACAGATGCTCTATTTAACAAAATAGATTTCTCTGAAGTAACAAAATGCAGCATTAATGCTGAATGGCTGCAAAGAATTTTCTGGGCTCCTTTTGTAGCTTCAATTTTTTTTTTTTTCGTGTGCACAAAGTGAAGAATTCCCATCGTTATAATTACCCTTTGGGGGGAAAGGCTGAATGAAACTGTAGTAAATTTCATTAAACTTTCAACACATTTTGAATGCATTATTAGCTCCATGATTCAACATTCGTGAGGACTGGGGAGGGGAGTGAAAAGTCCTTAGCTCCATTTCTCCACTTTCATCTTGAATTATCTGCTGTATCACAGGACCTTTTTGTGAAGCAGAAAATAATTTTATTTTGCCCTATAGACATTAACATGCTGTTAAGGGTAGATATAATATTATTATCTATGGCTTTAGTAAAAATGGGACATTATTTCTGTTCCCTGGGAATGTAAATTCTTCTCATTTCAGCAGTATTACATTCTTGTCTGCTTTGTTCAATGAAATGTTTAGATAATCCAAAATTATGTTGTTAAGTATTACAGATAGTGCATATTTCCTTTCTATTCATCCTTGACTGGCATGAAAGCAAGTCTGGCTCTTGGTTCAAGCATCCCTCTCTAAGACACCAACTAACTGTTCCTCAACTCCAAGAAGAGGGTTTCATGTTGAGCAGTGGTCCCTTTTCTGAGATTTTTCCCTGGGATAGCTGGTTAGGCTTGTATCAATAGAACTGCTTGAATCAAATTAGTCCATTCACCAGAATAAATATAGGGGGTCTATGTAACTGCACTTTTGATTCCATTCCATTCCAGGTTACATATACCCAGCTAACAACTAAATACTACCCACATATAGATTTAAACTCATACTGTTAGAAGTTTGAGTTTAACCCTACAACAAGCATTGTGCACAAAGGCCTAGTCATCTTTCTTTGGCCATTTATGCACTACGTTGTTATAGTGCTATTATTCCACTCTCAACCTCCTATGGAATCCTGGGGTTTGCAGTTTAGGGAGGGGCATTTGGAATTCTCAGCCAGAGAGTTCTTTGGCCTCAGTAAACTACAAATCCCAGAATTCCATAGGATGTTGAAAGTGGAATAATAGGGCAGAAATAGCCTTTATCTTGCAACCTCTCTCAGATTACCTCAGACGTATTCATCAGGCATTCACACTCACCTAAGGGCACAATTCAAACTCACACATTCACACTCAGACAAAACATTCACATTCACACATTCATACTTACACCTTTTAGTGGATTACTTATGTTTCACACATAACATTCACATTCATATATTCACTCTTGCATCCTTGATTGGGTTATTTATATTTCATACTTTTTTATTGGACATAAAACAAGAGATGCCAGAAATTGTGGCTGAATTCCTGTTGGGTCTAACTGTTCCTGCAATGGACCATAGTGTGAACAGTCTGACATTTTCCCTGTTCAGCAGGGTACCCAAGACCTCATTACATGAGCAGAAGTTGCATCTTCTAAAGGAGGATGTCTGTGTGTACAAGGCAAACAGCAACAGCAATCCAAAGAAACCACAAATATTAATGTAAATATGTGGACAGATCATAGTCACCAGCACTACCAACTAGGCCTATCATAACTCTGCAAACCATGACATGCTTAGGATTTTATACTCTAAAACTCTTAACCTGCACAGTGCTTGGTAGATATGCTGGTTGCACAAGGTACCTTTCAAATGCCCTACCAATATTGAAAGGAGCATAAATAGGGCATTGAATCTTGTTTTCATAGCTAAAAAAGTTCCATCCCTTACCCTGAACATGCTGGACTTTTCTCACTGATATTTCTAGTTCCCAAACTCAGGCCAAAAAAAAAGGGGGGGAGAGGAAGAAAAGCCCTCACCAGCACTAAAGGAGCCCTGCAAGATCACTAAACTGTTTATAGGCCCTTTTCGCACGGGCCTTTGCTCGCGCGACAGCCCCGTGAGCCTCGCGGGAGTGGGAGCGTCGCTCCGCACGACGCACTCCCACTTCCGCCCAGCTCACAGGGCTGAAGCAGCGTGAGTGCGGGTTTTTTGATTTTCGCGTCCAAGCAAAAATCACCCCGCACTCGCGCAACGCTCCCGGCGCCCACCTGCACTTACCTTTTGTGCGGAGCCTCTGGGAGCCAGCCGGGTCACGCTTCCTTCCCTCCACCCCTGCGGAAGGAAGGAGCGGGGTGGGGAGCTAGCGCGACGGATGCGACCCCCGCTTCGTGCGCGTGCGGGGGGGACGCGACGCCGCCCGCTTCGCACACGCGGGGGGGAATCCGGCACGCGCGGGGGGGAATCCGGCGCGAGGTCTCCCGCTTTTCACAGGAGGGAGGGCGGCTTGCACGGCAAGCCTCCTTCGGTGCCGCTTCCCCGCTCGTTCCTTCGCCTGCGGAAGGAAGGAGGGGGAAAGCGGCAGCCTCCCGGAGGAGCCTTCTTGCGCTTGCTGGCCTCCCCCGCTTGCACTAGAAGCCTCAGTGCGAAAAGGGCCATAGTCAATTCTTTAAAGCAAGTATGAATTTGTTCCATTTGGCTAGTAGAAGCAGGTCTCGGCCTGGCTTCATGCCAACTGCTACTTTTGGTCTTTTGTTGCACAGTTCTGTGCACCTGTACTTCAGTTCCGACCCTTGGAGAAACCTGTAGGGACTCCATAATATTTGCACTCTGCCTATCTGCAAAGTGTGCCTTGATTTCTTCACTTTCTTACTGTGTTTGTTGTTGTGTTTTGAGTGAAAATCAGTGAAGATTTAAAAAAAAAGTTTAAAGGTCTAAGGTGCTCAAGAATTTCTGAGGGGCTTTGGGGACCACCGCAGTGGGGCTGAGGGGCCACATGTGGCTCACAGTCAGCACTTTATCCACTACAGTCTATAGTGCATCATCCAAAAAGGCACAGTTAGGCCCTTTCCGCACTAGGCGAGTGAATCGTTCCGTGCCATTACTTACCGGTTCTTCTCTCTTTGAAGCAATGCAGACTTTCCTTTAAGCCCTTCTGCAGGGCTCCTCTGATTGTTACAGGTGGAATTGGAGCAGTGCAAGGTCCGTAGATCCACACTACTGAGGCTGAAAATGGCGGCTTCCTGTTCTTTGTGGGTCCGGACCAACCGCTGACGCTGACCATGCCCACAGCCCGCCCTCCACTGATCACAGGTTCACATTGGTGCGAGCCTGCACATCTGTACAAGTGAGCAGGAATGAAATGGCGCGCTCCAGAAGATTGAAAGACCAGATTTTTCCAGTCTTCACTTAGCGCACTGGAGGACCACTTGGGGGCGTTTTGGATCAGACTAAGGTGCGGAACTAAGGTAAATACTCCGAACCTAATCCAGTCCAAGGTGCGGATGACCTCCGTGACAGACGCCTTGGCCCGTTTTAACTTCCTCTTGCAGAAAGGGCCTTAGTCTCTTAATGCCCAAGTTGCCGATTTACATCAGAGACATTCAAGTACAGAAAGGGGGATGAACTTGCAGGACAAAGCACTCAAGTAACTGTAAATGCTTGTTGAAAAAAAACCTGTTTTTTTTGTTTGTTTGTTTTTAAAAGCAAATTTCATAAGTGACTGGAAAAGAAAACCCTACTGGCAGTTTGCCAGGGGCTTATTTCTCTGAAGGGTTTACCATGACTACATAACCCCAGATATTGTGTGTGTGTGTGTGTGGTTAATTTTGTTGCAGAAGGAGGTAGCCCTCTGTGCAAAGCCTTCTCCCACCTCCTGCAAGCCTGCTTCAAAAGACTAGTACATGCTCCTATGACCCATTTGTGGGCTGGAGAATGATGGGGATGACCATTTAGTAGCCAGGGAGGCTTTGGGATGCCTGGGCAAAGTTTGACTGCAGCTGGGAAAGAGGAGGAGGCAACACTTTCCCACATTTCTGAGAAAGGAACAACTCCTGTTTCCTCCTTGGATACACCAGTGTAGCTGAATGTTGGCCAGGTGCCCTGCACTGTCTCTCAGCCATGGGATGGGTCACCATGAGATGGAAGTGGCAGCACAGCAGAAACATGCAGGCAGAGCATTATGCGCTACCCACCTGGATACACAACCTTGACCCAGGTCCTCCAACTTTATATACTTATTCAGAAAAGCAAAGAAGCAAAAAATTGTAGCTGTTTTGGTTTTTTAGTGCAAGCCAATGGGAGATCCAAAGGTTTGGATTTCCTAGTTTTGATTTGAATTTGGTATCTGCATTGGGTCAAACTCTGTCTGTATCAGACAGAACTGAATCTGAGCCCAACCTGAATCATTGGATCTGACACCATATAACACTGCATCGGTGGAACAACACAGAAGGTTGATGGACTAAGCCAGACAACAATGCATGAATAGACCTATTGTATCTCTCACTATAAGGAAACTGTGTGTTTAACATAACCCACACACCCACATTCTTTGGGAGAAAAGGAGAGTACAAGCAGTACATGAAGTTCTTTCTGTACCACATGCTGTTTGTACATTTATAGCCAAGCTCTAGACTAAGTAAATCATCCTGAGAACAACTCAAGTATTAATTGGACTCTTTATAACAACCTCTTTGTGTTTCCCTCAAAGTGAAAAATGCAAAACTCCATTTTAATGTCTTTCTAAACATTTCCATTTGAGAAGAGTTGAAGCATTCATTCAATGTGGCTGCTTTAGCAAAAGCAAAAACACTGCAAACAGAACATAATGTAGAAAGTTAGGCTCTTTTACTATTATCTGTATATCACAAGGTCATGAACTTCAGTATGTTGTTAGGTTTAAATTGAGTAAACAAATCTTGTCTCTTACATTTCAACTAATTAATTCATTTATTCATTTAAAATGGAATATTTGAGCCTAAACTACCTATTGTTTCTCTGATTAATATTTTGGATTTGTTATGAAGTTGCTGGGTCAAAAGATCAGTAAACAGGAAGAGTACAGAAAATATCCTCCAGAAGAGGAGTCTTCTAATAGAAGGCATAATGTCTCAAAAATTAAACATTCATTTTTCTGACATTTTACTGATGGAAACAAGAGGATCATGGATATTGCCCAACCATAATAAGGGGCAATAAATCCTACATTATCCAATGGCATACCAGGATGGGAACGTACATCTTGACACACATCAAAATATGTGTTCAGTCAGTTTGTGGTGGTCCCCTATGAAAACTATGATATGAATAGGGATATTGTCTGCAGCTGCACTTTTGAGATAATCAATAAATAATAGAAAAGCAGAACTAAAATTATACCACAATTAAATAACAAAATAATTCCATAGCTGGAATTCTATATTGTGATCTCTGTTGTGTAAATTTATGCATATTAAGCTAAACAGCAGAGAGGCTAATAAAGTCCTGTTGTTGAATTGAGAAGAGGCAGAACAGGAGATCAGTAAGAGTGTCCCAACGTGCATCAGGTTCTATTGATGTGCATTGGCACTCACTAGCCTGTATCCTGAAGCACATCAAGTCCCATATTGCACCGGGTCTGATTCTGCATCAGTCCCAATGTACAATGGTCATTTTGCTGACTGCCCCACATAGTTCTAAAGAAGTATCTGTAATAAGAATACAAATCATAAGGATTCAGGAAAACTTGCCTATACCAGAGCACTATGAACATTCAAAGATCCTTTGGCATATCTAGTCAAGCAAATATAAACTGTCAGCATTGCAGTAACTGTACAAAACCTGTAACTAAAGATCCATAAATAGGTGAAGAAAATTGATATTTCAATAACTTCTAGAAAGAATCTAATATTAGTCCACCTTGAAACTATTGCAGGATACCCAAATTACACTAATACAGACTGACAATAGAGGAAGAGAATCAACAGAGCGAAAGATGGCATGCCACTATTCACCTAGTTAAAAAAAAAAAAATCAGGTGCCCATGTTTCCCAAAAGCCACATATGGTAAGTGGACCATAGTGATCTTTCCGCATCAGATCACATTGGGTTAGTTTTTAAAAATTGCAGTGAGACTGACTTAAGACATTTCACTGCCTGAAGCAAAGGAACAAAATGGTTCTCCATCTCTCAAACCAAGTGTACATTGTCACAAGACACTCAAGTTATTTTGACACCTAAGGGCAGTACTTCTCCTTGTCCCTGACAGCAAAAATATTCCTATAATAATAAACTAAGTAAGTAGTCATATTGTGCATTTTCCTGACACCTTAAACCTTCTGCCTGAAACAGCCACCTTATTCTCCCTACTGGGACCATTCCTTGTATACATTTAATCTCCTTAGAATAAGCATGGCTCAGTGGTGAAATTCCAGACGTGCTGCAGCCTATACTAGAACATGCCAGCCATCATGCTGCCATGCTATCCTAGCTCATTGTTGTGGAAGCTTGATGTGCTGGAGATGTTCTACCTTCATCACCGAGAAAAAGAAATGGGCATAGGGAATTTTCTTGGAGAAGACAGAAAACTTCAACCAGGCTTGCCCAATGCTCATTTTCTTGCTTGGAATTGTTTTCTCCCATATATAAATGGAATGTAGCCCCTTAACTTTTTTCATTATCCTCCTTAGTTCTGTTTCACCAGGCTCAAGAGGGTATGCTTTGCCCCTTTATGACTATTCAAGGCCCTCTGATCTCTGCCCCATTCCAGTGTCCGCAGCATTCCACCATGCTTCTCTCTGTGACTATGTATTTGGATGAGCAGGACGGCCCAGTTCTATACTGCTTATCTGATCTGTCTAATCAGATCTGTCTAATCAGTTCTCTGTCCTTCCAATCTTGCTGTACTGGATTGGAGCAACAGATAATCCTTCCTAGCCAAAATCCTTGCAACTGCCTTGGTAAATTGCCACTGCAGCAAAGTCTATCAGGTTCTAAGGGGAGGCAGGCAGGCATAAACTTTTATGAGGCTCAGTATTATTGTCATGAGTTGTAGTTTTGTCAGGCCCTAAGAGGTTTATATTTGTGCCTTAAACAGCATGGATTTTATTTGCCAAGACAGCGAGGAAACATTTCCTGCTAGGATTGCCCTATTTTCTTCCAGTTCACCACAGATCTTCTCCATGCTGGTTTCTCTCTGGCTGCAGATGTTGCTTTCAGTTCTTTCGCTAGATTAATTTCAGCAAGTTTGTTGTAGCAATTATCTTCAGATGATAAAGGCCAAAGTTAAGATCTGGAAGTATATTTGGGAAGCTGAAAGAAACACACATACATACACAAACACACACCATGCTCAGCTCTGACAGAAAACTCTGCAATACAATAGATAATACTTATCATCAAAAAGCAGACATCCAAGCAGGCAGGCAGCTTCCACATGTGATAACGTGATCACACCAAGACAACTGAAGGGAGGATGTTGTCGTGCTGAAGGATAATTTCTGTAATAACGTTGGTTTTTCTGTTAAAAACATTTTTCCCAGATGAATAGTCCTTTGATATTGCTAAAGGGGCTTTCTTGGATCTGGGCTTTGCAATTAAAACAAAATTCATTCTTGTGCTTAACCAGACAAAGTGGAATCTAAAACAGTAATAAAATTTCAAAGAAATGGAAAAGCTGTCGGCCAGTATTCTCACCCTGGCACACAGATTATTTACACAGCATTACAAGCAGAATTTCTCAGAGGAACTGATGAAAGCAGATAACTTGTAGGGAGGACTGTATTCTAATATTTGTACAGGCAGAGGACAGCAATAGAACAGCCTTCCCTAAACTAGGGGCTTTCAAGTGTGATGGACTACAAAACCCACCATCCCCAATTGGCATTCTGGGGTGATGGTGTTTGTAGTTCAACACATCTAGAGACCAACTGCTTATGGGAGGCAGAGAATGTAGACCTCTCACAGACCCTCCAACATTTCACAGGTGAAAACTAGGGTACATATAGACAAGCACCATGACAATATGGTCAAGATGGCAAAAGTTATTAATGCAGAAAAACACACAATTGAAAAGAGGTTGCAGCAGTTTGTTTTTCTTGAGCCTACTGGTAAGAGCAAGACTCCACCCTTCCCTTCCTCTCCCCACTGCTGGGTTAACTGAGTGGAAAATATTTTTCCAGTTTGAACTCATTTCCAGCAATTGAAGTAAGCTGAGGACAAAAGGAGAAGGTGGGAAGAAGAGAAATAAACTGTGATGTTATAAGATCACCTGAAAAAGTAGAATGCGAACGGATTAATTGGGATTGTCTCTGCCAAGTTAGGGCAGTTGGAGATTGTGCTCTCAGACTATAAGCAAAACCTCAGTGCTCAGCAAACTTTACAGCCTTCTTCCCTCGTGCATTCCCAACTTTTTCCATGTTGAAAATCATCCTTGGATTTCTCAGGGTCTTCACTTCTGAGTTCACCATGCCAAATTCTGTTTTTCCCAACAACAGGTTCTGTTCAACTCCAGAGTCACTAAAAATGGCTTAGATAGTCATTTGCAGTCCCTTGGGCCCGAATAATCCATTTGTTTTGACTATACCATATCTTCTGTCTCTTTCTCAATAACTTGGTGCACTATGCTACCTGTCTATGCATACTGTCTATTTGTAACCCTCATCCATGTATACCAGATGCTTTATAGACCATGGCTGCTAAAAGTGATGGTCCATGGAACAATGCTGAATCAAGAAGGTGTTGACTCCAGGGGCCAGTCGTTGTCGCCAATTGTGTAGGTCTCCGGCCCTTATGGGGCGTCGGAGGCACGCTTAAATTTGGAGAAACACTAAACCGAATCAAGTGGGGAATGGGGGCGGAGGCTCCAGGCTGTTCTTATCCTAATGGTCTGGGCTCCCAGAAAGAATGACCTGAGAGATATCTGGAGGGCGAGAGATAACCTGGTGGTAGACCAAGAGAGTCAGATCTGGTCCCACTGAGAAGAAGACACTCATGTCTCGCCTCGTGGTCCCCAAAAACCCCTTCGCACAAGACCATCCCTCAGCTTGAGAGATGGCAGAGGCTACGGCCTAACTCTAACCCTGACTCTGTAGGCCCGGTTTATCCCAGAGGATTCACAGGGAGACCTTGGATCAGACAACCCATTGGTCTCCCGCCCAAAGAGGTTACATAAAAACAGACAAACTTAATGATCTAACACTATAGCAAAAGCAACTACCAACTATCGGCAGAACTATTTACAAAGACTTGGAGCCTGGGAGGGGTTCGCCACTCCACCTCTGCTCCACGCAGACTGGGGCCGTTCAACCATTGTCGAACACCTCGTAGATGGAGACAAACATCTCTGACAAATTAACAGTCGGCACTTCCTTGCGATTCAAGGAAGTCCGGCAAACTAGAGGGCTCACATTGAGTCGTGGGGCACCAGGATCTTTCTGCTCTAGGTTGCCACAGAGGCGGGATCAACCAGCTGACCCTTCCATTCCTTCAATTGTGATAGTTGGTGGGTCTCCAGGATTACCTGCAAGAGCACCCACACTTGCACTACCTGCAGGAACAATACCACCTGTTCCCGAGTTGGGACCCTTTTACACAAATCCGTGGGGAGGTCTGGGTCACGCCCACTGACCTCATAACCAACAGCCTTGCTGGGTAGGATGGCGGTCGTCAGGAGACTATAAGCCATCTTGCCACAGCTAACAGTTACCAAAGTCACAATTAGGGTGCCGCAGAGACCCTTAAAGGCAAAGCGGCAGCAAAACAGCCAAACGGAGGGGCTGGCAGTAGCCACAATCGCCTCTGCATCTGGGCATACAGTCTGTCCAGGTGCTAACGGGACTGCCATGGGGATCATAATGGTGGTACAGCAGTTCACAGCTGGATCTACCTTGGGTCCCTGATCTGATGGCCGTGGGAATGTGCTCCTACTGCAGGCAATTGACTCTTGGCTCTATGGGAGAACGATGCCCAAGAGGCCATCACTTTCGCCACAGCTCCCCCAAGCCAAAAACCTAGAACAAAACACCTCCACGGGCCGGGGAATGTCCGTCCAGGTCAGTGCGAGCTGACCCCCCCACCATATCCAGAGGACTGGACACGATCAGGTGCAGGCTCACAACAACTAACTGGTCTGGGGTGCAGCACACTCGGTGCTGCACCGGGTTCCACTATCGGGGAGGCAGGAGGTTTTCCCCCCTCGGTCTCGGTGCCTGCCTGCACCTTGAGTTTTCCCGTGTGGTGCGGCCGCAATATGGCCACAACACTGCGGGGAAACGTTTTGGACCGAGGGCATCCCTTTTCTGAGAGCTCCGAGTCAGGGCAATATCCAGCTAGAGGAGGACCATTGGTCACTGCACTCACAGGCTGGCTATTCCACAGTGATAGGTGTCTTTCAAGGGCATCGAGGAGCTCGCTGTGAAGCAGGGACCCCATATATAATTATAAAATATGGTTAAGTCTATAGAATGTTCGGAAAAGATTCTCCTGAAAGTGTACCAAATCAATGAAGCAGCAACTGGAGAGGGTTAGTCTAGCTTGCCTCGATATAGAAGCAGCTTAGAAGCAGCTCGAAAGTGGGTGAAATGTCAAGGTGCAGAATGTCTGACTGGGTTGAAAGCAGATAAGCGTGGATCCTGGTATTGAGAATAAAGGTTGCTTAAGTTGGTCAGAGTGACTTTCTGAAATATCAACAATGGGAGGAGGAATTGCAAATGTGCTGTGTTGCGAGATTCAAAGGGGGGCGGACTTTGGGGGGACTAAGAGAAATGAAACTTATATGCTGTGCCTATAAAATAACTGTGTCAACCAATTTCGGGGCTTTTGGCTTTTTGGGATGACCCAACCTAAGCCTGCGTGTTAAATAATCTTCTCTTTTTCTTAACTCTGTGGTCTTCTTATCTCTGTAAGTCTGCTACAGCTGGTGGGTCTGCTGTCGAATTGGGACATGTCCAGCCCATATCAACGTAACAAATTCCATATTCTGCCCCTGGCTGAAGGGAACGTTGAGGCCGTGGTATCCTGTCCGTCCGGGGTCTCCTTAGGGGGACCGGACTCAAAAGGCTGTTTGTGGACAGCGGGCTGGTTGTAGGGGTCCCTTCCCTGCCACTGCCTATCCTGTCTGGGGGCCAGGCGCGAATTCCAATTCCCCTTGGGAACAGAAGTCGGCGCGGACCTCCTATGTGGGGAGTGGGACCCATAGTTTGAGTACGTGACCTCCGCTATGGGTTCCCAGTTCCCAGTGTCTCTCTTCTGGGCCTTGATGGGGGGTCTAAGGGAGCCAGCCTCAAGCAGCAGGTTAGCAACCCTGCGGAGGTTGTTCCCAAATTCCTCCCAGGACGTAGTGGCCAGATCCACCAACCCCAGGGCCATCTTTGTCTCGTGGTTCAAGCCTCGGTATAACAGAGTCTTGAACTCCACGGTAACAAAGTTGTGCCCATGGGTGGTCAGGCGAACCTTCTCAGCCAGGATCGCCAGTAGTTGCTTCTGCGCCACGTAAGCCTCAGGGTTCTCATGAGGACCCTGCTGCTCCATGAAGTAAAGCACACTAGCACTCTGGCTGGGCCAAAGTATCCGAACTACCTCCCTCATCCAGTCGTGTGCCTCGAGTGTAACCAAGCTGTGAGCCACTACAGCTGACTCCAGGGTAGGGAGTTCAGACGGGGACATGCACAATCAGGCCAATTGGGTCAGGTCTTGGCCAATGGCTGTTGGGTGAGAGTTAATCACCGCATTCAGCCACATGATGCCGGTGGACCAATTTAGGGGGCCCAATTGTTCAGCGATGACTTTCGCCTCCGTGGCATGCCAAGGGATCCTAGTCTCTGTGACCTGGGTCTCCTCAACCTCTGCTCCCCTGGAGCTGCCTTCTCCTAGAGGGATGGTCTTCCATTTCATGGACCGTGTCTCTACTGGGTGGACTGGGGCCTTAGGGGCATCCCAGTCTGGATTAATGACAGGGGAAACCAGAGCTTCCTCAGGGAGGGGCTCGGGTTCCCTGGGCAAATTTTGGGCAAATGAGGGGAGCAACTCTGGACTAACGGCCGATATCAGGGCCTTACGGGTCTGGAGGTGACTCTCCAATGCGGCAATTTGCTTATGGCAGGCCGCATGACTAACAGCCTCGTGCTGTTCCTTAACCTGCCCCACCATGTATCTGGCCGCAGCTCGGGCATGACCCAGTTCAGCCTCTAAGGCACGAGCTTTCTCCTCCCAAGTCTGGGCGACTAGCATGAGGTCACTCAACTTCTGGGCTGAGGACTGCGCGACGGAGGCGAAAGTTACTTTGTCCACCCGCAATGCCTCGACTTCAGCTTGAAGCTGGGTGTTTTCCCTTTCAACTGTTGCTAGCCTAGCCCGGGTCTGTACTAGGGCAGAGCTAGTGTCTCTGGCCACAAGCCACAGTCCCCACGTGGCCAGCGAGTCCTTCGCTGGACCGAATGGATTCTGGGACTTGCGCGCCAGGGCGTAAGCTTCTCTAAGGGAAGAAAAGGGATCTGCCGTTTGGAAGACCGAGTCTTTCCAGGAGCATTTGCCTTTACTAAATACCCATTTCTCTAATTCCCCATGGACCTCGGCCTCACACATGAGGTTCTTCACTACCAATGCACTGGGGCCTTCCTTAACCATTGCTAAGGCAAGCCAATAACGGGCTGCACTAAATTGCGGGACCGGGGCTGTAGTGATGGGCAGGACCACCTAGGTCCCTTGGTGGAATTCAGGGCAATGAACTCTCCAGAACTTACAGCGCTGTTTGGCTTAACAGTGGGGGAAGAGGGAAAAGGAACTATTCTACAGCTTGCCCAAATGAGGGAACAGTTGGCGGATGGGGAGGTCGCACCCGACCTGAAGGGGCTTCTACAGGAGTACTCGCCTGCCTGCAGAAGGGGGTGAGTGAGCTCAACTCTGAGGAGGAACTCTTAACACTGTCCAGCCGAACGGCAGGGGAAAAGGGGTGAGGTACCAAGAACCTAACCGTCCCTAACTGGTTTTCTGGGTGAGGGGGCCCTCCTACACCACGGGCTAAACTGTTAAATCCACATAAAGACTAAGTCGGGATTCCTACCCAATTCTTAGTCAGCTAGCCAAATGGGATGCTTACCCACAAAGTTTACAAAACCGGGATTCCTACTCACAAAATTTACAGAACTGGGATTCCTACCCACAAAATCGGAGAAGTCGGGATTCCTACCTGGGTTTTCTCCAGTACTGAACTCAAAAGCCACAAAGCTCACAGGAAAAGGGGCGCCAACTGAGCCACTCCTTTCCTAAAGTGCTAAAGTATGTGCCTTGCTGCTAGAGTGTTGGGTGTGTGTAGACTGTTCCCTACGTGCTAGGCCTAGAAACACATAAGATCCCAGCCCATGACAGACCCAAGATGGGGAGGTGATTCCCAGGACAAGAGAAGAGGGGTACAGATTGCCACCTGATAGAACTAACTTACACGGAGACACAAGACACTTGCACAGTCCTGCCTGACTGCGATCTAAAACAGCTCTCTGACCGTTTCCTAGGTCGGCACCGCCCGATCTGAGGAGGTTTGCGACTCCTTCTCAAACTGGGGGTACCGGGGTTACCTGCATTCTCCACCACTCTGTTACCCTGTGTTTTGGGGGGTCCCGAGAGGGGCACCCAGATTGCCAAATAAAATACCAAATTGGGGAAATTAGTTGGAACACTCTTTTAGCTAACGAGAGGCAGGGTAACTTTGCAAGGATCTTTAAACGCAATGTATACAGCAGGGAGTCAGAGAGCAGCTAGACAAGGTTTTCCAAATAACAGACAATTCTTTCTTAAAGGAAAAAGCACGAAGGACAAAACATAAACTAACTAGCTGAGAAATAGAAGCGGAGGTTTGTTTGGGAAGGGCAATACGACCTGTCTCGTAGTCCTGGAGAGAAGAGGGGTTCCAGGGAAGAAAGCTCAGTCTGGGGAGCTGAGGGGAGTCCCTTAGACAACCGGCAGCAAGGCAGGATGGCAGTCCAAAGTGATCCAAAGACCATTTGAAAGTGGGGGGTTTTTATAGGGGAGTTTGTGCCTCTCGGCTATGGCAAGCCAGGTGAGAACAAAGGACTTTTTGAGCTGGACAAAGAATTTGGAAAGGTCAAGTTTAACATGATTGGATTTGTGTTTGAAGACAATAGCGTGGCTGGGACACTGATGGCCCAACATAAAAGAGTAGCTCAGCTGAGAGCCGTGCAGCTATTGTGGAGTTTGCGGCTGGAAGTCCCCTGAAGCTGGGAGCGGAGTTTAGGCTGCGGGCCTCAATAAAGTCTGGAATGTAAAACCTTTAGTGGCCGCACTAATGTCCGTGCTTGTCTGGAGGACCTCGTAAACACGTGGAGTGTGGTAACTGCAAGCCAGTCCAGCTAAGGCCGAATTGTTTGATATCAAGATGATATCTGGGGGTCCTCACCCGGGGTGTCATACCGGAAGTAACAATAGGATCATCACTACATTTACACTGGGAAAATAGACAGCATCTATTACTATAACAGGACCATAAGATTGTTCTGCCCATCTGCAGGCCAGATTTAAGTCATTAAAGAGGGTATGCACTTTAAAATGCATACATACATACATACAGGAATAGCTACAACTGCCTGTTGGCCAGGAGGTTCTCTGCAAATGGATGAACATCGACTGTGATTCTTCTTGTGTATGAGGTAGATTGCATTGGTAGTGAACAGACAGCCTCAGTCAGATGTTTTTGAATTCAAGATCCCGGACACAAAAAAGTTGATAATTATGCTAATTAGTACAAAGTAATTTGTTCTGCAGTCACGCCAACAAATGTGGGAAGAATGGAAAGGGCAGAACATTTGTCTAGATAAAGAGGGCATATTTATGAGTTTGTCTTCTAAAGATAAAACCATGTCATTAAAGCTGTATATCATATTATTGTTTTGTCTGGTGTGTTGTAGCAAGTAAATGCTCCAGTGAATATAATCAAGAGGCTTCCTTGTGCAGATAAGAGTGTGTGTTATTTGTGTGTGTATGTGTCTGTGTGTGGCCAAGAAACAGATATGAGTAAGTGAATACTCCTTTATTAGGATTTATTTTCTTTGATAAAATGTGTTTCTGGCACAAATATAATTACAGGCCATTTAATGATAACCTTTCAACACTACAGTGGTATAGTGCTATTATTCCACTTTGAACATCCTATGGAATCCTGGGGTCTGCAGTTTAGGGAGGGGCCTTTAGAGTTCTCAGCCAGAGACCTCTTTGGTCTCAGTAAACTATAAACCACAGAATCCCACAGGATGTTGAAAGTGGAATCATAGCACTATAACAGTGCAGTGTGGAAAGGCCCTAAGTGTTGTATTCTTTTCTGATTCACCATTGGGCTGCAAAACAAAAAGGATCTCCTCCCAAGAAAATATCCATGTCATGTCTAAATGAATGTTCATTTGCAGGCACTGGGTGTACATTTTTACAAATCTGGAATATGAATACTGGTGTCCCCAATTCTAAAATGTTCTGTAGATACAATTACAGTCATGATGAGAATATATTTAAATAGAAATGGGTCAGATACATTTTTTTTTTCCCTAAGCACCTCATCAACTGGTCAAATAGGGCCCTATGGGTTGTATTGCATAAGCAGAAGGTAGCTTATGTAACTAACCTTTTTCTTCCCTCCTCTCTCCTGGGTAGGGGGGCTCCTGACCAGTGTGGAGCAATAAAAACCTGGAGCAATAAAAGTAGGTCTAGAGTGAGGTGGTATCAGAACACATGATGTTGGAATCATAACAAAAATCAAAAAGGAAAGTAAAAAATGAAATTCAGGTGCTTCACTATCAGCTATGCTAGTTTCCAAACATGAGTGTTAATTAATGCTAATGATGACAGTAAAGACTGATTGTGGTAAGCTCTCTCTTTCTGTAGAGAACTATGTTTGAAATGGGTACTTCCACTTTGGAACTATTCTATTTCCTTTAAAACCATCCTATCTCCTTTTTTCTCCCCACCCCTGTTTAGGCACTGTGCAAAACATTTTACAATATGCGCTAAGTGGCCATGCAAGATGTCTGTCTCAAGTTTTCATTATTGAAAAGTTGTACTGATTTTTTTGAAATTTTCTTAAACTTCCCGACTATAGTAAAGTTGGGTGGTAGTGTTGATGGTGGTGGTGGTGGTGGTGGTGGTGGTGGTGGTGATGTGCCTTCAGGTCATTTCTGACTTATAGAAACCTTTATGTGAACCTATCACAAGGTTTTCTTGACAAGATTTGGTCAGAGGGATTTTGCCATTGCCCTCCTCTGAGGTCTCTCCAGATGGGAAACTTTGACCATTTCTACCCTACACTGTTATAGTGCTATTATTCCACTTTCAACATCCTGTGGAATTCTGGGGTTTATGGTTTTACTGATACCAAGGAGCTATCTGGCTGAGAATTCTAAATGCACCTCCTTAAACTGCAAACCCCAGGATTCCGTAGAATATTGAGAGTGGAATGATAGCACTACAACAGTGTAGTGCAGAAATGGCCTTTGATTTTGTTCAAAGTTCCAAATCATGTGGAGAGCTTCTATGAAGGCTCTCCTTTACAAAATACAGTGGGCCCTCAGCATTTGCTAGGGTTTGGTTCCAGGACCTGTTACCCTGTATGTTGGGGGACCCGGGAGGGGCGCCCAAATAACCAAACAACAACACAAGATGGGGGAAATTAACTCGAGCACTCTCTTAAGCTAACGAGAGGCAGGGTAACTTTAGTTAGGATCTTTTACCCTATTTCTATGGCGTCAATCAGAGAGCGTAGCCAGGCCAATTTAAAAGTAACAAAAATGATAGCTTTATTAAAGGACAAACAACGAATAAGACAACACATGTACACAGCTAACTAAGAAATAGAAATGGAGAGTTTACGGGGGAGTGGGTAATACGACACATGGTCTCGTAGTCCTGGAGAGAAGAGGAGGTCGAGAAGAGGAAAGCTGAGCACGGTTCGCTGAGGGGAACTCACTGGACAAACCGACAGCGAGGCAGGATGGAAGTCCAAAGTAGTACAAGGAGGGCAGACTCAGTTATTGGGAACTGAGGGGAAAACTTCACTGGACAGAGAGGCAGCAAGGCTAGATGGAAGTCCAGGGCGATCCGAGGAGGACTAGAAAATGGGGACCTTTTATAGGGTGGATTTTACCTACAGGCCATGCCATGCTCGGTGAGAACAAAAGGGAATTTGTAGCTGGACAAAGGCGTTGGAAAAGGTCAGGTTTTACATGATGGGCTTAGAGCTTGATGACAATAGTATGGCCAGTATGCAAATAACCCAACATAAAGGAATGGCTCAGGGCTCGGCCATGCATCTTTGTGTAGATTCACGCTGAGCAAGGCTGGTTTGCAAGAAGGTGTTCCCTGAAGCATTGGAGAGGCTTACGTTGCCTGCCTAAATGAGGTTTGGAATTTACAACCATTAACAGCCGCGCCTAATGCGTGCTTGTCCGGTGGACTTCTGCAAACACGTGGAGTTAGGGTGGCAGAGAAAGGTCAAGTAAAGGCCACATTATTTGATATCAAGCGATATCTAGTGCTCTCACCAGACATATCATAACCGTGGTAACAGACCAATCTATGGATACTAAAATTCATGGATGCTCAAATCTCATTACATACAATGGCGTAGTAAATGGTAGACCTAACATGGCAAAAATGAAAGGGTTTTTTTTGGATTTTTTTTTTTTGAATATTTTCAAGCCATGCTTAGTTGACTCCATGGACAATATGGAGGACTGACTGTATCCTTCTTTATTGGAAGTGAATAATGATGGAGGAGGATAAAGCTAGCCAGCTTCTTTTCTTTACGTGTTCAATTAGCCCTATCCCAGACATCTGAACAAGGCTATTAAGCAACCACTTCTGTGAACATCTGCCTTCCTTCTTCCAAAAACTTCACAATGAGCTAACCAATTTAGTTTTGATCTGGAAATATTTTTTACATGTCAGATGAAACAGGAACCCCATGTTGACAAATCATTGTAGAAGTACAGTAACATTCATTTTATCTTTGAAGATAATTAATCCCTCATGAACCAAATCTCCCAAAGCACAAGAGAGAAGTATAATTGAGACTCAAACTGTTAATGTTCGACAACTTGGCAAAAGCCGATGCATCTAAATTTCTCTTGCATACACAAGAGATTACACAAAGTGTATTCTTGGCATATTGGGAATTGGGAGAATTCATGCCCAGCAGCCATTCACACTACTATAGCTCAGCTGATTAGTTAATCAGCAACAGCTCCAGCCAGAGTGAAAGGTTATTGTTTCCATGAGTGGACAAAAGATCTAATAAGAAATGGTTTGACCACTTTGGCCAATCACCATTCTGATCGCTATAAAATGTAGTAATCTTGACACCTTCCAACTGCATAGATACAGCCCAGATGTTGAAGCCTATAGTTCCTTGCCCTGAGATGCTCAAATAAAAAATCTGTAAAGAACTACAATCTGACAGTGGAAATTTCTATTTCTGCTCATAATGACCATTTGCAGAGGCTGTGTTGCATGCTATATTTATGTCATCTTCAGGCAAATCTCCGTGTCATAAGAGTCCTGTAATATCTCACAGACTGCATTTTGATTTCACCTAACGTGCATCATGCCAAGATGAATAGGCTGCATTATTGCAAAAAATCACCCGTTTCCTGGAAACTATAATTTGCTGGACCTGTCCTTGTCCCTGGCAGACATATAATGCTTTTAATAATCTCCTCTTCCCTAAGTGATGTGTTTGCATCAAGACAATTGGATTGATATGAAAAGAGTTGGAAGGGTGTGTTTTTTTTAAAAAAAAACCTTATTTTTATTTTGTTCTTTTGGTGCCACCTAGAGGCCTTGTCATCACACTTGAGAATGCTAGGAAAAAAATGTGCCCTATAAGTTCTACCCAAAATTTCTCTTTATAAAATGTCTCAGGATTGCACCAATAATCTGATACAGTTATTCTAGCAATGCTTTCACCACCTGTTCCCCGAACCTGGGGATGCGTCAAGGCATGTAGCTGCCTGAGATAGCATAGCAAACCGTAATTCCTCCCTATCTTGTCATGGTACATAGCACCCCCAGCCAGCTAAAGTTACATTTGGCAGAAGGCGTAGGAGGACTCATAGGTAAGTCTCCTCAGATCTAGCAGTAAAAATACCATAATAACATGCTAAGCATCTAATGATTTGCTGCCATTTCATAACACCCATAAACAGAGTCTGGAAATGTTACCCTTTCTTTTGGACTATACCTCCTAGAATACCCCAGCCAGTATTTGGGGGATGTGGTCCAAAAATATAACTTTGCCAAGCTCTGTCCCACAATATGATGCCCAAAATGGTCATCTCTTTCTACCTAATGAGAGGACCGGCTCTTCATACATGGAGAGTTTATATTAGACATCTATTTCCATTGAGTTCAAGAAACAGTGTGCATTGTTTGGGTCAGAAAATCTAACATTGACTGAAGTTTTACCAGGCCGTACACCCCCACATTTTGATATGGTCTAATTGACAAAATATATTAATTGGCAGATGTGTTGGCATAAAATATAAATTATACTTGTAGCTGGCAAGGCCATGTGGAAGAAAGGGACACTGGCTGGAAGTAGGTCAGAAGTGACCTCAGCATGGCCAGGTCAAAAGTTCTCTGAAATTATCCAAGAAAACCTGACTTAATGGCTTTGAGCTAATCCTATCAACTGCCAACATCAGAAAACAATAAGGTGCCCAGGACCCCTACTGTGTGCATATCCTACTGCAGATAGCCCAGAAATGCCCCCTCAACCTAGACACTGAAACCAATCAGTCCATTCCAGACCCATTGTCCACAACAGGTTCCCTTTGTCTTGCATCTGGAATCTTCACTGCCACAGGCTATTTTCAGGGTACAAATACCCCTGATTTCAGGATGCCCAGTGCAGTGTCTTGAAGGTCTACCTGTTACACTGTCTGTCTGGCTCCTGAATGAGAATTGTTGTTAGGTCATACCTAAGCCAAAACACATTTCTGCTCTTCACTACTTTTCTGGACTGATAATTATAAATCCTTCCAAACCCCTCAGGCTCTCTATAATTTTTCCTCCCTTTCTCTTTCATTTAGCTCTTGTGTAAATGCTTGATTGTGTGTATTGTGTGTGTATGCATGAGTGAATTCCCCTCCAATAAAAACACATTTTTAGCTTACATTTTAATCATCGTCTGGCTTTTGCTTGGCCTGACCCTATAAAAGTTGGGTAAAAGATCCTGCTGGGTTACCCTGCCCCTTGTTGTGCTATATAGCCAGTGCTCTGCTAATTTCCCCAATCTTAGTATTTTTGGAGCAAATCAAGATGTCCCCCAAGGAACCCCCAGAAATCAGGGTAACAGAGGTCCTCTATGGCGGTTACAAATGCATAACTCAGGTTATGTATTTGTGACTGTTATGTGTTCATAACAGATCCCAGCATAGCCTCTAGTTACACAGAGACTGTAAAAGTCTCCCAGTTCTTACTTAACCAGGCAGCAGCTGCTGTGATCAATGGAGGTCTGTTTCCTGTCGATCAGGAAGGGAAGCAGCTGGCTGACAGTCTTGTCTATCCCCTTAATGCAAGCAGCTTCTGGTCTGAGGGGGAATTGTGATAGGGACGCACCAGATTATGACAGGGTCACACCAGAGATTACTCATGGGAGGAAGAGGAAATGACAAAACAACTATCTACCAAGTGACAGGGGAACAGACCCCTATTCATCTCAATAGCTGCTTCATGATAAGTAGAGATTGGGAAGGTTGGTCTGGGAATCACTGCATAACACCATAATTACACGCTTATGTACACTTAAATTCCATACAGGATTTTGGCCATTAACTTTTAAAAGCAACTTACATATTTTAAAGTGAGCACTCATGAATTACAATCCACTTTCTGACTGAAAGGACAATCAAGTTGCAGGAAATCTTGCACCTGTAAATTGTTCATATAAGGGAACTGACATACTTTATGCCTGTCAACTATGATGTTTAAAAAGCAGAACCTTGGAGGCAAGGGAACTGCACAAGCGTCTGCCAATATGACAGAACTGGAAGCAACCTCACTCATCATATAGCATAAGTGGCTGATATCTTATCTGCCTCCTGTGACAAACCAACTGTGCTCCTTTTCATGCTGTGAATTGCCTAGAAAAGCATAAGAGGAAAGTTGCCCAACATGTTGCTCACTATAGAGACAGAAAATCCTCCTCCTTCTTCTTCTTCTTCTTCTTTGAAAGACAATTTCTAGCAGGAACCTCTGTAATGGGCTCCGAGATAGAGGAAAGGAAAGGTCTGAAGCTATAGTGGCTACAATTTCCTGCAGCTACATTATTTCAGTAAGGCAGTACTGAGGCCCTTTTTGCATGTCGTCATCATCTCATCACAGCAACAGGTTCTTCCTGGGCCAAGAGCCATGCTACTATACAACGTCATCACTATCCAGCTGCTATCCCATTCCCAAGCATTGCAAATCAGCCCTATTTCATTTCTAGAAAAATTCTGTTACGAGCCTCGTTTAGCACTACAATCCTGTCAGCTGGGCCAGTGTGGTTCTGAAACAGTGCTTGATAGTGCTTCCTGTCATTGCAGATCCATGAGTTGGGTGGGGTGTGGGTGTGCTCAGCTTGTCCCCCCTCGGTGACTCCCATGGCATGGCAAGTGTGGAATCTATCACCTCTCTGTGTTTATTTTAAATTTCTCCTTTGAGTTAAAATGTTTTAATTTTTTAAATATATTTACATTTAAATGCAAATTTTAGCTTTATAGCACAAAAATGCAATAGTGTACTGTGTGTCATGACATTACAGTGTGGCTGTGCTAGTACAGCTTACAAAAAACCCCAACCAATCAGGAGCTGTGACTTAGGGGAAAAGTGGGGAAAGAGACTGGCCAATGATACTGTAGTGTGGAGGAAACACTGGTGGCAATAACCCTACCCCTCCACTTAAGGCAAAAGGTAGAGAGTGTACCTAACTCAACACCACCACAGAAATGGCAATGCTGGGATTGTAATGGGACAAGCTGCTATTGAGGTATGGTGCGGAAAGGGCCTGAGTGACAAGACCAAGTCATATGTGCTTCAATCTCTGACCCAATCTTAGTGCATAGATTTTAATTAAAACAGAGCTGGCTAGCATGTGGCCAAAACAACTCATATAGTAATTCTTTGTAGTATTTCTTCCCCTCCTCACATTCTTCTTTTCTTCTAAGAAAAAAAAAAGGGTCTTTACAAAGCCAGAAATGGACTTCTACTCACATCTATTGAGCGCTGTCCCACAGTGCATCCAAGGGATTAGCTACCAAACCCCCAAAGCTTGCCCAACCCTGAATTCAACTAAACCTGGAACAGGTGTCATCAAAGATCCGGCTAGTTACATTTGTCTGTATATCTAGTTGACTGCATTCCCCTTCCACAGGAGACCTCTTCTGCAAGCTGGGCAGAGGAGTTTTTCTGGCTCTGTCTTATGGGAACTATGTCAAAATTTAAAAATATAAACATCTCTTTTCCATCTAACTGGTTTCAAATGTGTTGGTATTCCATAAATTGACTGGAAACTTAAAGGTACACACACACACATATTTTCACTGCTCCTCTCTTTTATTATTGTTTCTGTTGTTGGTAACCTGTCATTCTTCTTTGTCGTTGCTGTGATTTCCTTATCTGTGATTTTAATGTGTAACAAGTTGGAACAGATTTATTTGTCTCTTGGATTTATATTTAATTGAAAGCAAATTTCAAAGACAGGCAGAGGCTAGCAGATTCTAGGATGAGCAGATGAGATGTAACAGTTTGTGGTGAGCTGAGTTGCTCAGACCAGAGTTTACTTAGACTTGAGAGTTTTACTAAGCCTGCTATATCCTTTTTGGTCTACAGAGTTAGCTGACTTCAACAGACTAGAACTGCAACACATAGCCTCCAACATTTCACAGAGGATAACTGGGACGTGTGTGGCCAAGCAACATTAGACTGTAGCCAAGATGGCAAAAGTCATTAATGAGGAAGAACACGCAGGATAGGATAGGATAGGATAGGATACCTCAATTTGTTTTTGCCTTAGCCTGTTGGAAAGGCAAAATTCGGCACTTTCCTCTCCCCTTCAGTCCTCTCTCCACTGCTCAAGTCAATTGAGTACAAACTACTTTGGTGCCTTGAAATCATTTTGCAGCAAATGAAGTAAGCTGCAGACAAAAAAGGGTAAGTGGAAGGAGGAGAAAGAAACATCGTACATCACACTGAAGGAAGATTGAGTGAATGCACATCTGACATTGTGAGTGACATTATTGGCCTCTTTAATATTGCTCCCAGGATAGATGGAGGACAGAATTTGCTTCTGGATTTATGCGAAGCTGTTTTTCCTGTATCTCCATCCTTGTTATGTATCTTGTTGTAAAGAGTCATTGTTTTAGATGTGGAGGCTATCTGGAGGCCAGTAAAGGCCTGCCTCTCAGAGATTTTAAGACGATTGTATTGTTCTTCAAAACTGATTGTAGCCTGGCGGTAATGCATTTGAATGGTTTCAACTGGATGCTGTAGATGACAGGTGGGGCGTGTTCTGTCATTTTGTTTTTTGGTCTGTCTTCTAGTAGATTGTTCCTGAATACCAGTTTTGCTTTGTTGATTTTTTCCCCACTTTCTTAAGTAAGTTTTGTAGTTTGAGAAATGCTGCAAATAGTTCTGAGTCGCTGTGTTTTGGATCTGAGCAGATGCAATTGTATTGGAGGGCTTGGTACACAACAATAGATTTAGTAGTGTATTCTGGATAGAAACTTGAAGCATGTAAGTATGTGTAGTAAGCTGTGGGTTTTCAATACAGTATAATGCTTAGAAGCCCATTGTACAGTTACACAGTGATGTCAAAAAAGTAAATTTGTTGTGCAGATTGTTCCAGGTTAAGTCACCTCTCTTGGAATCCTCTAGAAGCAGCAATTCACATAAACAAACAAGCAAGCAAGCCATTTTTTTCAAAACCAAGAATGGATTTCTGTGGACATGCATCCCATGGGCATACATACAAATTTATGTTTTAACGTCAGATGTTAGCACACACTTTTAAGAAAAAACACAATGAAGCAAAAATTGCTGGAAAAAGAATATAAGTGGCTTATTATAAGTCTTCATCCCTTGGAAAACAATGTTCCAGAACATGCTAATTTCTCTACTTCAGCAAAGGATTAAAGGTCACCATAAATTCTTTCCCCTCTACCTGAAAGAAAACGGCTGAAGCTTTGTTAGCTAAAAAGGGCTAGCTGTAGGCACTGCTGCTAAGATGAATCTAACCTTGTCTGCAGTGCCCAAGGATACATCTGAAAAACTGCCATAATATGCAGTAACCAGAGACTCTGCTAAATATAACCTGTGCAATGTAAAATACCCCTGATGCCAGCCACCTATGCCACACATACAACCAGACACAAAAAGAGAAAAAAGTTTATCTGTTTTATATGCTACATTGATCAACTCAGCTGTCCTGATTTGGCAGGGACAGTCCCAATTAAACCTCTGTCTTCCCACTTTTTCAGATTTTATTTTAGATGTCCCAGTGTCTCCCTCCTCCGTCCCTTCCTCCGTTTGTCCTCAACATACTTCAACTGCTATAAGCTGAGTTCAAAGTGCAAAAGTAGTTTGCACTCAATTAATTCAGGCACAAGGAGAGGAGGGGATGGAATCTTGCCCTTCTCAGTAAGCTCAGGCAAAAGCAAACTGCTATCTTGACTGCAGTGTGTTGTTGATGGAAAAGCATGCAAATTGTGCCCCTACCTCTGGGACTGCTTCTTCCTCTCCCCCTCCTCCTCCTCTGCTACTAAATGTTCCAGCACAGCCTTTTTGCTCCCTCCTGCATTGGCACTCAGAGCATGTACCCTACTTACCCCACTCTAGATACACCTTTCGATGGTTAATTGGCTCAAGTAATGTTCAACTAGTGACAGAGAATTTCACAACTCACTTAGGAACTCAATTTGACATGATCTATGCCCAGAATCAGAACAAAATATATTGGATTTTTTAAAAAAAATTGTATTTAGAAATCCACATGCCTTTTTAGTGAGTCTACTAGGATGATGGTGATTTGTCCAATCATTTTTCTTCAGTTCCACAAGCCTCTCTGCCCCACTACACTCTGTGTACTCCTGAAACCTCCTTTCCACCTCTCCCGTGTTTATTGTGAAGAAGAGCAGAGGTGGTAAAAATGTCTCTCCCCCCTAAAGGTCTCCGTTGTTTCACCTTGCAGAATCTAGAGAGCTGTCACAACAGTGGACATGTGCAAGGCGCTCTGGAAATTTTACATTTCCAGGAAGAAATAGGAAAAGTCACTTCTTTGGACTACTCCCAGAATCCCCCAGTCAAAACAATGACCCCATGCTGGCTGGATGATTCTGTGAGTTACAGTTCAAAAGAATAAATTTTCAGAGTGCCCAAACCCATAGCATTCTAGAGAACTATGTTACCATGTTTATAGTTTACAAACTACAGCAGTCTAGGTGCCAGAGACAAGAAGGGGGCAGAGTGTCTCCTAGAATCCTTGCTACTGTCCTTTCTGCCTCCAAATGAGCTGAAAAAGTTGGAAAGAGATAGGGGTAGAAAGGGTTTCTTTTTAAGTTTAGATAAAAATCCTCCTTCAGGCCAGGAGGGCAAGTGTTATGAGTTGCCGGAGTTCATATTCTGAACTACAAACTTCAGCAGCAGCATTGCTTATTTTAACCATCTCAAACACCATAAATACTAAAGTGAAATTATGAGGGAAGGTGGGTTTGGTTTGATGTTGTTTCATTGGACATTCATCAACCTCCTTTCAACTGTCCTGAGGGGTGTCAGCTTCCAAAATTAAAAAGATCAAAATGCAAAATACTATAAACCATGCAGTGGAAACATCCAAGCAAAACGACGTGGTGAAACAAAATTTTTCACTTTGTTTGTTTATGAACAGGATGAATTAAATGCCCATGAAACCTCTAACAGTCACATTGATATTAATGGTACCGGATCAAAGAACGTGATAGTGGATTATCCACCTCAAAGATTAAATTTACATGCTGTCAGGTTGTGATTATTCATCCAGGGTTTATAAACTATGTATTCTCAATCTAATTACTCAATGTTCTTCAGAGGTGAGAGGTTGGAGGTTTTTTTTGTTTTGTTTTTTCCCTGCTGATAGATAATTTCCACACATGTGGAGGGGAGAGTCAGATGTTAAGGAAGTAGCCTTTAAAAGTTAGTTCCAACTATCATAGTTTCTCGAGTACTCTAAATGTTACCTCTGCCCTAAGTAATAATTGAAATCTGAGGAACAGATGAAACCAGAGACCATCTTGGATCCAGCACAGTCCCAATCAATTCTTAAATTAGGCAGGATCTGCAAATTCAAAACAGTCTCTGAAACCAAAGAGCTATAACTCTCTTCAAGTAACCTTTGAACACATTTATAGACTTGTGGTGCCAATGATAAGCCCATGGAAGAGATCTGTTTCAGTGACTTGTCTTGCTTCTTGTTTTAATCCACAGAACACTTGTGTAATCCCACTGAAGTGATGTGCTAGCAAGTTGTGGGGTTGTGTTTAGGGCTCCTATTACAAACAAAGATAGTTTTGAATTTGCCTTCTTGAGAAAGACCCAATTTGGATGTAAAATTAACCTAGGGAGGTACTAAATGCCAAAGGTGTCTCCTGAGACTACTTCCTAACTGCTTGCTGACCACACGATAAAGTGTAAAATTAAATGCAGTTACGGGCCATGGAGTGACTATGATTAACCATAATTTGTTTTCTTTATTGTAGGTCCATTGTCTGCAATGCTACCAGCTGTGAAATTGTGCAATGAGCCATAATTAAACAGTGAAAGAGAGTAAACAGAACTAGTTAAGTGTAATTTGGTGCAGTGAGAAACACAAGGTGACTTTTCAAGTTTTTATTAGCACAAAGCAGGGGGAAACAAACAAACAGTGAAACCAATGGCTTAAACAAGTCCACAGTGATGGTAAAATATCATTAAAGGTCAGTTTACGCTAAAAAGTAGCAATGCTGCAAAGGGGAACTTAGAAGGTCGTTTCTTTTTCAGCTCACTTGATTTATCAGAAGCTGCAGTCTGGCATGTGAGTGCATCACTGCAGCCCGTTGGAGTTCAGTGGGGTTTTACAAAAGCATTGAGAGTCACAGCTCAGACTAAGAAGCAAGACTTCCTTTTATGTAACTACCGGTAAGCAGTCTGCTCTTGCAGGCCAGATCCCAATGGGGTACCTCCTCTGATTAAGCTGCTGTCCTCATCAGAAGCAGGAGGGGGGAACTTCCCTTCCTCTGCACCCCCTTATATCGAGTGGGGACTAAGACTCCCACTGGAGTCAGCTTTCAGGCAGCGGGTTTCATCATAGTTGCAACCAGCTGCTAGGACAGTGCTTGGATATAGGCCATGGTTGCAATAGACAGACCTACACTCCATGGCTATAATATAGTGAGTGAGCGGAATATAAGTAAATGACAGCTGCCACTATTATGGTCTTTTCTTTTTGGCAAGCTGAGTAATGTTTCTCCTCCTAATGATGTGATTGCATATGTGGGCAGTATTGTGAGACAACTGAGACTCTGGCACACACCTCAAAAACCCTAACTATCCCTTGGATATTTCCAGTTATCTATTTAAGAAATACTACAGAAAAAAAGAACTACAGCTTCACCCTCCCTTTTGTTTGTCAAAGACACCCATTCGGAATCTACTTCTTGCCTCCTTTATCCTGCTTGGAGGATTCTTCAACTGAATCTGGAGGTATTGGCTTGACTCTGCTAGCTCCTGTAGAAGGTTTAACTTCTGGCACCTCTTCACCATGTTTGTACACACTTATGGTGACATCCACCATCTCGCCACCATATTTGTTCTTGACGTTGATGCTGTACTTTCCTGAATCTTCTGATGCCACCCCCTTGATTACCAAACTGGCATACTTTCCTTGCTCCACTTTAACTATATAGTGGTCATTAAGTTCAAGTTCCTTGTCATTCTTAAACCAAACCACTTCAGGGTCAGGATTACCAAACACTGTGCAGGTCAGATTCAGGGTCTAAGAAGGGAAAAAAGTGAAATAAATTAGACACTTGCCTCTTTTTAATAGGAACAAAATTATGCCAACAAAACAAGACTGCTATTGGCTTTAATCCTAAAATAAAAGCAGGAAGAACAGAAAGGAAGTGAATGTTTTCCATTTCCTCTTTTCTGCTTGTGCCTTTGGCCATTTTTGCCCTACATATTTATAGTGCTATTATTCCACTTTCAACATCCTGTGGAATTCTGGGGTTTGTAGTTTACTGAGGCCAAAGAGCTCTCTGACTAAGAATGCTAAATGTCCCTCCTTAAACTGCAAACCCCAGGATTCCATAGGATATTGAAAGTGTAATAATGACGTTATAACAATATAGTGCAGAAATGGCCTTTGTGAGAGGTAAGGGGTCTCCTGATCCATAGGGAATCAGAGTCAGAGGACAACTGGGTGAATGGGAATCACTCTTATGCCTTTATCTTATTTGGTGTGACCTTTCTCTCTCACACCACCCCCCTGTGCCCCATTACACACTATTGTTAAAAGCCACCTGTACCTCTGAAAAGGTTTTGAGATGGCGTAAACAGGAAACTGTACTTGGGAATAGTATCCCTTTTTTAATGTAAAAATGGCTCTTTTGAAAAACATGCTGGAAACTCATCAAAAACCTCTCAATTTCCCCTCTTTCACAGTTTCCGTTTCTACATGTGCTTTCCTCCTGATCTGCGGCTGTTCGGTTCCCTTTCTGGCTTACTGCCTTTTCAACCCTTTCACTGTGAGCTAATGCACATGCTAGGCACATTAAAGACATTTTTAAAAGACTGGAATAATGTATATGCTAGGCACATTAAATAATAATACCCCTGCTTCGTGCTGGCATAAATAAATACCTGGCTTTAAATGCCACTGGGGAATTAAAAGGTTCCTTTTGTAAGTTTGTTGTTGTACACTAATATGCATGCTCCTGCACAATAAAAGCCTATTTGCAACAGTCAATTCCTATGAGTTAATGTACATCCAGAGTCTTTTTAAGCCTTGATGTAGTCCACTGATTTGGAGGAAAAAAGATTGGATTTTAAAAAAATCCCTCCTCCCAGGCAAACATACTTCAGAAACTTTCATGCCTTTCTCATGACTTCACATAACCCTTGCCCCCACCTAAAAGACAGGATGCTTTTAAAGGGTCAGAAAAATGTTTGTGAAACTTGTCCATGTCCTGCATATGAGATCTCTGTGAGATAGCTCTTGATACCAAAATGCATGGTTAGGAAGAAGTCCAGACAATTGATGTGAGGCTGCAAAAAAGGGAAAGACTGGGGTCAATTATACTCTACCCTAAGAACAGGGTGGAAAAGCTGGGAGAGTGGCAGTGTAGCAGTGTTATTACTAGAACCACAGCATTGCCACAAGCATAGTACACTGACATTATTTGTCCACAGCTTGGTTCCACATGCTGTTTTGCAGCAGAATATAATATGTGAGCAGTGTCCTTTGTGTTTACAAGAGTGTATTTAAGACAGATAAGACTGTTCAAAAGCTTCCTTACTTTTTTCAACCAGCACAATACTTCACTCAAAAATAGCCAAGATAGCTATGCAGTATGTTTTAGCTTTACCTTGCCTTCCATTATGGTTACAACATCAGGTAATCCACCAATCACTTTACCACGATCTATTAATAGAAAAACAATGAATTTATCATATAATAATTGCCAGGGCACTTTGTCTACAGCAGAGCAGGCATGCAGAACCTTGGTCTCAACAAAGAGTTCACCAATCTACCATATATTTGATTTATATGTTGAGACAAAGAAGACTTGAATCACCAGCTACTCCAGCAAAGAATCTTAGGCTTTAGCCATTGAGTACATAAAGCAAATTATGAAACAATCTGAGCTATTCTGCATCATTTTTATGTTCTGTTGCATGCTTTCTGTTTACAAAGTTGTTTGTACTCCAAACACTATGAGACAAGATGACTGAGAAGATGGATATGGGAAACAATTAAGCTTCACCACTAAAATGCAAAGCAGTTTAGTGTGACTCTGGCACTCATCTTCTAGTCAGATGGTAAGAAAAGCAATGCCAGTGTCTCACTTTCTCCCTGCAAATGTTAAGTCCATTCTAACATGTTCAAATGCTCTGAAAAAATATTTCAGTCCTCCTGATTCAAGTGGACTCAGGAGCTCTAAATTACAATGGCCAGAATCCAACTGTGTTATGCTACTGTTAGAACTGCTTCCACGAACAAGGCTGGGAAGGGGGTGGTTCCTCTTTTATCCTCACAACTCTTTTCTAATTAAAACTCACTCTCGGGTTAGGATTGAGAAACTCCCCGAGACAGATTTTCAGGCAGCAGTGAATGTTGTGACAGTGGCAGTATCCTATCATGCTAGGAGTCTCATTTTAATGTAGCATTGGATTTAGACCTGAATATATGGATGTGATAACTTCTTGTCTGTTTTCAGAGATATTTGTTTGCTAGTTGAGATATAGCATTGGAATACTATTGTCTTATTTTAAATTACTTTATCTATTTAGAATGAATGAATAAATAAATAAATGGAAATAAGGCAAAATTATAACTAACTTTTCATTTTATTTCATACCTTAACTATTGCACAATAATAGTACAAAATTTAATCAATCTGGATTAATTCCAACCTCAAGATTCTGGAACACAATTGCTAACATAAGTGGAGTCAAATCCCCATTAAGTTTGTGAGCTGGCATTGAAAAAGTACAAAAATCTAAGTATCAGGTGTCCTTGACATTTTTACACTGTAGGAACTGCCTAGTCTTTATCTATGGGTTTGGCAGGCCCTGCATACATAATAACAGATGAATACTGTGGTTTATCATTGTATGTCAAATTATTGCCACAGGGAGTATGAAATAACTAACACTTGGTTATAATAAGAGGTCACAATGATATCGTCAAAATGGCACAGAAAACCCATGGAGCAATAGGATGAAAAAAGTAGCACTGTTAGGCTCTTATTCTTAGCATATTTCAAACATGTAAGTATGCTTAGGGTTGGAATACCAGATTTATTACTCATATTGTGGATGATAGACAATACTATTCTCTATATTATCACTTCATTCTTCTATATCACTAATATTTCTAGCAGTCATCAACATCTAAAGTCATCCATCAGTTCTAGCAAGAGTTATTTATACTTAGCTATAGTGCAACATTGCTCTTAGCTCCCAAGACTCAATTGAGTCTGAGTTGGAAGGTTAATGTCAGACACCCATTCTCTCACCCACTATGTTCCATTCCCATCTACCAAATTAGTTCCCCAAGATTAGTCAAGTGCAAGTTCTCCATCCACAGCTGGCTTGAGTAATAAATAATAATGTATCACCCACTTTTGTTGTTCCAGGCAAACAGAAAACAAGACATCATCCATCCCAGAGCCATCAGACACCTCCTATGGGCTGCATTAAGCCTGGTGGGTCACACCCCATGCAGGTCTTTCCTAAGATTATGAAGATGTAATGCACTGGCCTTCAGCCCTACTGTCAGTCAAAAAGGACTGCTGGAAAGTATCACATGTTCATAGCTTTTTCCTTTGTCCTCAGGGTCCAAGTGATGGGATTGCTCTACCCTAAAATGGTCAGATGAGGTGTTCTCCCAGCTCATTTGACAAAACACTGTCAACTATACCTGCTAATATCTAATATAGTTTTTCTCTGTAATTAATTTACTTACTCTTCTCAGCAAAAGCAGCCGCTCTAAATTGAGGAGGAAATGAAACAAAAGAAATTAGTATCACATGTGAGTGATCTTGATAGCCAAGATAAAATAATTGCAATGGGTTTCTTTTTTTTAAAGACTTACTTGAGTCTCTGGAATTCTGCATAGGCATCATCATATGCTGCAAAGAAACATGGTTGAGCATTATAAATTTGCCTCTTGAGTCAGCGCAAATAGTGCCACACATATTTATGTTTTTCTTCTCTATTTTTTAACCTATGATATGGCAGAGAAACATCAAATAAAATTGAATCAAAGGGATCAAAGTCATCCCTAATGAGAAGAGACATAGGATGAATGAAGTCCGAGCTCTGCTTTCAACATGCTTGGCACAAAATAAGAATGTATTAACAAATGAAATGCAAAAGGGACATTTCTGTATGGTATTGTGGCCCATCTTTACAATGGGATAAATATTCTTGCTAAAAATTCCTACCTTGCCCAGATAGATCTATTGTCCGCTTATGGGATTGCTTGCCATCAAACAGCTCAAAGGTGTATTTTCCTTTATCCTTTTCTGTAGGCTCACAAATCTGCATCCAGGCGACTTCATCACTACCTCCAATCCTCATCTTCTCACTAGAAGAAATCTTAGATTCCCTAGGAAAAAAAGCACAAGCAGTTTTCAAAGTGTACTTGCACAATTTTGGTGGGCCTGGGCATAAAACATATGGCTGTTATGTTCCAAACATCCATACAACTAGTTCCAACCAGCTTTAGGCTTCTTTCTTTAAAAAGTTATCCACGTGCTGTGAGGCCAGGGCAATTCCCCTCATCAGGCTGAATGAGGCAGTTGCCTCATGCAATATATTTGAGCTGTCATGAAAGAGCAGGAAATTGTTAGTTCTGACCTGTGCTGTTGAGATATTTTACTGCCAGAGATGGGGAGAGGTGCTAATGGCATTTTCTGCCTCGTGTTCCAAAATAATTTGGCTGGCATTGGGTACTATGTATCTTGCCTTGTGTGGGGATATAATTTGTTGATCCTGCTCAGACATCAAAAATTCTTAGGATGGCCCTGTAGGTATGGATGAATCTGTCAGTTTTCATTTCTCTCCATTTCTCAGTTTCCCCAGTTTCCCCAGTTTGAGTTCATTTGGTGATATTTGTATTTAAAAAGAAAAAGCTACACAGAAATTTGTAAAAGTCATCAGAAATTCACCATGATGGTCCTTTCATGGTGCGTTGTACTGTTTTCTTGATTTTTGTATAATCTTCTAATGAACGTTAAGTGAGTTTAAGGCCCTTTCCACATTTTACCTTTTGCCGAATCCATTGTGTGGTGATTCCCAGGGTTGGCTCTCCTGGGAGGGGAGCACGACAGAAGCACTGCCCTCTGCATGGGCTGCCTGCTGGACAGGAGGAAGCACAACGGCTCCATTCCTCCCTTCCACAGCCCAGCCCAGAACTTTCCCAGGCTGTGCTGGGGGAGGAAGCACAGCCGTTGAGCTTCCTGGAGTTCTGAACGACAGGTAAGTGTGGGAGGGAGGCAAGAAGGACTGCGCAATTGTGGGTAATTGATGGGAAAAACCTGTCAATGATTTATTCCACAATTGTGACCAGTGATGGGATCACAACAGGATCATGACAACATCATGCAGAACTGTTGTCATGATCCTGTCGTGATCCCATCACCATTGTGGGGTGGAGGTAGGGTGCCTTAGTCTACAAATTGTTTAATTGTTTTTAAGTAACTTTTACATTTATTTATTGTTACTAATGTTTTTGCATAGCTTTTAATCTGTGATGTTTTTAATAAGTTGTAAGCTGCTCTGAGTCCCATTATTTGGAAAAGGGCAGGATATAAATGAATAAGATGATGATAATGATCATGATGGTAGTGATGATGGATACATTTTTCCCAATGTACACATTTATCTGTGGAGGTTTTCCTGATACACATCTTTATACACAAGTTTGACCAATATATTCAGTTTCTACAAGCAGTTTTCTATAATGAAATTCTCTCTCTCTCTCTCTCTCTGTTGCCTAATAATCACATTGTTGTCCATTCTTTTCCCTAAGTGAAAATACTTCAGAAGTACAAGTCCTTGAAGGATTACTATGTTCTAGTTCGTATATTGATTCAGGAAATAAAGAGTTGGTAAGTTCTAATCCAAAAATCAATAAAATCCCCTGGTAATGGCAAAGTCCTTAAGAAAAGCTAAACAAAAGAGTACTGGGCATGGGCTGGGGACTAACAGAAGAGCAATGTACTCTTCCATTCAATCAATTCATGAGCAGCTCCGGCATCAAGAAATACAAGGGGGCTTGCAGGGAAACCCATAAACCAACAACAGATAGTGTCAATGTCACACACTAGCAAGCATCTGAGAATACAGAGACTTTCCCTTATTTCCTTCCCTCTGCAGCCTTCTGCACCACTCAAAATCCAAGCAGAACAGGTCTGGGGAGTGCATGGAGGGCCACAAAGGGAATAAACCCCCCACCCCCATTCCACTGATAGAAGCATTTTCATGATGGAATGATGTCATTTTATAGAGGGGCCTTTTCACATTGCAGAGCTACAGCAGTATGATTCCACTCTAACTGTCATGATTCCACCCAATGGAATCCTGAGATTAGCAGTTTAAGGAAGGACATTTAGAATTCTCAGCTAGGGAGTTCTTCCGGTGCCTCACCAAATTACAGACCCCAGGATTCCAAAGAATGCAAATGTGGCTGTTAAAGCAGAATCATAGTGCTATAGTTGTGTATTATGAAAAGACTTCTAGTGAATTTCTTCAGTCTTCAGAAAATCGTGTTCTACATCTACAGTCAGAAGATGGTTCTAGAGATAATTTCATAATTACTGAATGGTTATTTTCTTTTGTATTATGAACTTTTGACCCCCCTACCTCTCCTCCTTTTTCTTTTTTCTTTTCTTTTCTTTTCTTTTATTAAAAGCCTATGACTTCTTCCTCTTTCATTCTGACTTTATTTTATATTTAGTTTTGGTGTGCTCATATTTCAAGCTAATAATCTACATGCAGCTTAAAAGGATTTTTTTTTTCCTTACAGAAAGAACATCTGTCACCTAGGGAGGGTTCTATTACCTCTGCTATTTATCATTTATAGTGCTTTCAAGATGTGCATGGCATTTTCAGAGTAAAAAAAAAAAAAGAGGCAAAATGAGAAGGAGTATGTGGAAGGGGAAGCGGAAAGAAAGGAGATGAAAGACAACCCAACAGGAAAGGAAGAAAAAGGAGGTACACATAGGATTAGATTAGTCAAAGTTTGTGAGCTGTTCCCCATGAAGGGAGTAGAGGCAGAGTGGGGAAATAGGCCTTTCAGCTCAGTAGCAGACTGTGGGTATGTGTTGCATTGTGTATTATATGGAGTTCATTTGACTATAATGGATATTGTAAAACTGTAACTTTTAAGGCTTGGTGAAAAGAAAGACTGAGGGAAACATGACTACACTTTTTAAATACCTAAAGGGCTCACACAAAGGAGAGTGGGCAGGCCCGTTCTCTGCTGCTTCAGAGGGTAGAACCAGATCTAATGGTTTTAAGTTACAGTACAGTAGAAAGCGACTGAACATTAGAAGGAACTTCTTGACAGTGAGAGAGGTTTAGTAATGGAACAAATTGCCTAGACAGCTGGTAGGGTCTTCTTCTCCAGGTATCTTCAAAAGAGGCTACATACAGCTACCTTTCTGGGGATGCTTTAGCTGGAAATCCTGCATTGATTCGATGGTACATGGGGCCCCTTCCAACTCTATGATTCTATGACTCTGTAACTTTACTAGAATACTATGCTACTGTTGCAATAGTAGGTGTAAAGAAAGATTTTGTCTATCATGCTGAAGGTCCTTGGTTTGCTCTCCACTGTCTCATGGTATAGCTAGGAATGACTACTGCCTGAAACCCTACAGAGATACTGTTAGTGCAGACAATTCTGAGATATAGATTGACAGTATGTAGCAGCTTCCTTTTATGGTTCTATGTGAAGAATGAAAGCATATCCTCCAATGACTTCAGAGGTATGAGACAGGATAAAAGAGGGCACAATTGCCTTTCCTAGAAAGAGATCGTTCAAACAAAAGTGGGTGATATCAGGGATAGAGACCTCTGACAGTTTCTCTTTCTCCATGTTCAGACTTTAGGATTTAGTGTGCCACTTCTCAGTCAAACAGCTGATTGGCACAACTCCTTAGTTTTAGAAGAGACCTGGTGGAGCAGTGGTTAAATGCTGGTACTGTAGCCACAATGTTGTAAGTTTGATCCTGCAGGGCTCCAGGTTGACTCAGCCTTCTGTCCTTCCATAGGTCAGTAAAATGCATACCCAGCTTGTTGGGGGCAATTAGCTTACATGTCGTAAACCTCTTAGAGTGTGCTTGCACTGATAAGCGGAATAGAAATGTACATGCTATTGCTTAGTTTTCTAACTGTATATCTGAGAGCAGCCCCCTGCCAACTGCTGTACTTGTAGCTGGATTGGACCTAGGGACTTTGTAATGCAGCTTGCCTTCTTGGAGGCTGGAGCAGCTGGAATGAAAAAGTAACATCTGTGTTGGCATCCTCTAAATTAGTGTATCAGTGTAAATTGTTTTAACTTGTAAGCTGACTCAAGTTTTGGTGAGGTTAGAAATATGATCTGATTAACCTATACAAGGGTATGTGATGTGTCAAGATACTTGTTTTCACCATGACACACTTTTCTGTCAAGGATTTTTTTCCCCCTAAGATTCCTACTTGTAACTTAGTGTCTCTTTCTTTTCTACTGTTTTAGGGAATAATGCTATTATTTAGGGAAATTACTATTATCTAAAAATGGAGGCTGGTACGGTAGCTCTAATGCTTTAATGCTTAAATCCACTCTGGATTTTAGTCTGAACATTAAAAGAGCTATTCATGGGATAAAATTCATCATTTGGCAAAAGGTTAGCACACCCTGGATATCTCCTTTAAAATTCAGATTAAAACCCAAAGTGGATTTGCCACCCTACTGGCATTGGAGACACTGGATCTGCCAAACATTTAGAAAAACATGGCTTGAAGTTGGTGACTGGCTTGCAAACAGTGATTGTCCTACAGGCTCAATGGGAATCTAAATAAAGCTTTGAAACAATACAACTGGGGCATACCCAATGGTAGGATGAGAAAAAGAGAGAGGTGCACATACACACATTCTCCAAATATATTTCCACACAGAAATCCCAAGATTTCAGTGACATTTCAGCCTAGCTCCCTCCGCTGGTACCTCCATTAACAACATAATAAAAGGTTAGATTCCCTTTGATCTACTAAAAATTAGTCCAAATGAGGTGACCTGACCTAATAATGACAAAGCCCTAAGAGAACAAAGAGTAAAATATTGATAAGTTAGCTTTACCATCCTAGATTCAGTTCAGTGAAGCAAACAGACCTCTAGATGGAAACTCGGTTAGATTCCCCGCAGTGCAATGAGTAGATGATTGCATGCTGGCTTTAGGATTTATTTTATGCTCCCTGCTATGCAAAGTGTTGGGATGATTCAGGACTGACTGGGGATTTGCCTGCAATGCTGCCAGCTGTGCCGATGACAGTATGAAAAACAGGGATGGGCTCATTTCTTATGAAGAACTTGCTGCCTGAGAATTTCACTTATTAGTAGTTGTTGGGATTTTTTTCTGGAAAGCAAATTAGAGAGCTAGGGGTTTAATATTTTCTCTCCCCAAAATCTCAGTATCAGTGACAGAATATTTCTTTCAACGTTCCTGAATGTCAGGCAAAATTCACTCTGGATTCAGACCCTGGCTCTCACTTACTTGTGATACCAACTTGCTTTCATTTCCTCTGTGTAGTACTTCATGAAACACTGAAGTCTTATGCCTTCTGGAGTACAGTGGATCTTCAGCTCAGAAGCAGATTTACCTGCAGGTATAAACCTTTGTTCAGATCCTGAGCTTAGGTTTTAAGATGCCAAATCGGGATGCGAACAACAACAACAGATTCTTAATTTAATTCATTTTACCAACAGAACCCACATTTCAGTCAGTAAACACACACACACACACAGGAAAAGCACTTCTCTTAAAGAATGGCCATTTTGTCATGTTTTTCCTATTCTCATGTGCCTAATAAAAACACTTTTTTAAAAAATGGGTGGCAAGCTATTATTAAGAGTTGCTATTATTATTTAATCTGTGTATGTCGTCATAAACATCAGGAAAAGAAGAATGCTGACATTTACTGATAATAATTTTAAAAGCCAGAGGAAATGTCAGAAAATTCTGATTGTCTGTGAATCTCAAACTGCTGAATGATGACAATAATGGCAATGATGAGGATAATGACAATGGCTGGCATCTTATTGAGTAATTATAAATGTGTAAGCTAGATTTCGTGTGTGTGTGCATGCCTTCAAGGTGCCTGTTGACATGCAGTGACCCCATGAATGTCACAGGGTTCTTCCTAATTGTTTGGTAGTCATGTTTATGTTCATGGCATTATTGCCATGATCACAGATGCCCCCTAAGCTTGTTGTCTTCTTGCCAGGAGCGCTTGTGGCTTTTTCACAGGCCCAGAAAGAAGCAGCCAATCAGTGTCTGGAGAGGAGTGAGGTTCCCAAGCACCAACACTGAAAGTGCAGGCTTCAGTTAGATCCTCCCATGGAACATATCTTCTGCAGCTTCCCTTTCAGGTTTGAAATGCCTTCTCAGCCTTGGAGCCACTGGCTTATTGATGCTTATGCTTTGTTTTCTTTGTCACAATTTTGTTGGTGTGGCATGGAACAAGATCCAGATTTGGGGGAAACAAGGCTACTAGCCCATCATTCCCCATAAGGATCCCCTTAAGGGACTTTGGGGGGGGGGTATAGGCAGACAGGGGCATGGACCTGCCTCACTCTCAGGTGGCAGGGAACAATACAGTGGCAGCGCGTGCTGAAGTGGCTTCCTCAGCTGTCAACGTACAGTTGCCTCCTGGCATTAGGGTGAGGGAGCTGGGTTTGACTGGCTGCCAGACTGCTCATTCAGTCATTGGATCTGTACCTCAAGCCAGGCCAAACATATGCAGCTGTAGCAATAATAAAGTTGTGGTCTTTTTGCTTCCAACTAAATGTTGTCTATGCGTTTAATGTTGCTCTGTTTGCTGGGCACCAGCTCTTCACTGTGTACCTCACAAGTGGCAGTTTCCTATTCCTCTTTCTGGAAATGAGGCAAAAACCAAAGAGGTAGTAAACTATCTTCTTAGTGTTGTGAATTAACAAAATCAAAAATATCTTCAGAATGTTAACTGCATACCTAGAAGAAGAGATGGATTTCTTGAGACTTTATGCAGTCAGTGTTGCTACCAGTTTCTGATAGGATTAGGATACATTTATTTATTTAAATTTAATCAAGTGGAAAGAATATTCACTCACCACTGACTCTGCTTAATCCCAGGATCATGTCATCATATACTAGAAACAGAAGGAGAAACAACATCTTGTCAGTATGGGAAATACAGCTGCATTTTTTTTATGTGAGAAAATATGCAGATAAATAATGATGTTATAGTAGTTATTTCATAGAATCCTAAAATTATAGAGCTATAAAGGACCCAAAGGTTATCCATTTCAGCTCTATGCCAAGACACTCCAAGAGGTAATCTCACCCAATTCTGTGCCAGTGCAGGAACCCACTGTTAAAGCATTCGTGATGGAGGGACATCCATTTCGGAAGCACGTAGGATTATCATTGTGCTTTTTTATAAGCATTTCTACCTAGCATGTTTCATCTTGGTAGAGTTATATCCATAGCTTTGGGTAAGGCCAAATAAGACCAGTTCAGATTTTGGATCTGGAAATTCATATCTGGTTGGCAGTGTGTTCCTCATTTACTGCTGTCACAACCAGTTTACATATGTGTTAGAGTACTTCTAAAATGACACCAAAGGCAGCAGTAGCAATGATGTTATGCAGTGGTGTTTGATAACCTGGGAATGTGGGGATTCTGAATGTTTCTGAATATCTATAAAAACTTCCAGAATTGAGCCACTGAACTCAGCAAATGAAGAAGCAAAAACCTGAACTTTTGAGAATTTTGCAATCCAGTTTGTCACTTCAAAATTGTGCCCCAAAATTCATATATTAAGGGGAAATGTGTTTTTTAAAGGCATGATTTGGGTTGGAATTTAAATAATATTTGGACCTTTTCTCATCCCAGTGAGAAATTGTGCCTCAATGTGTTGAAAAACCACATCTAAAAAACCTGTCTACTACTACAAGTTTTTCCACACCAGTGTGAGAGGAGAAAGATCAACATGTTTTATCTGCAGTAACAGTAATTTAAAAAAAATGATGGGTCTGCATATGTGTTTTTTATAAAAATGCATTTTGTAATAGAAACAAAAAAACTTCATAATTTGTGCAAAGCAAGTCCAAAAATGCAAATAAAATTTTATTTTATTTTATTTTAATTTATTTGTATCCCGCCTCTCCATATGGATCGAGGCGGCGAACAACTTACAAATAGCATGTATTTCGAAACATTTCTATACATGCCCCCAACAAGCTGGGTACTCATTTTACCGACCTGCGAAAGGACGGAAGGCTGAGTCAACCTTGGAGCCCGGCAGGATCGAACTCACAACCTTGTGGCTTGCAGTAGTGGCATTTAACCACTGCACCACCAGGCGCACCAGGCAGCAGAAATGTTGTAAAAATTCTCACCAAGCAGCAAGAAAACTTTTGACATTTTTCACTGAGCACAAGAATTAAACACATGAAGATTTATATCCCTAACATTTGGTAAAAGCTGTATAAATATGTGTATGACATTTTGTGTGGATTTTCCTTTGGACAAATTGTGACCTATTCATAAACAGAGGCAATGTGGGCTGAAAAGATTTGCATTTGAAGAAATGAGAAATTTGGCCAAAGCAGAATGTGTCCATTCAGTGTTCCAGTGGATGAACACAAAATTAGAAGCCAGCAACTCAGCTTTTACTCTCCATTTGCCAAATGGATCTCCTAGCTGTGATCTCTGTTTAAAACAACACAAAAACCTACCAGCCCACCCAGCCAGCTTATTCATAGTTGTCTCCTCCCTGCAACACACTGCGCAGATGTCTGAAGTCTATCAAGAGCAAGAGCAAAACATTTTGTAGGGAGAGATGTCAAGAAGACTTACTTCCAACACTGGAAGGGACTGTTGTGACGTGCACACACCATTTACCTCTACAATCTATTGATATTATTATACAATATAGTATATGGGGCAAAATGATATTTACCTTTCCCTGATACATCAAGAGCAGAGATGTCTTGACCTCTATCGTCTGACAGCGTTGCCTTATATTCACCTTGTTCCTTTTTAGACAACTAGAAATAGAATACAGAATAGCTGTTGGGAAACTTAAGTGAATGGATGCCTTTTACATATTTGCTACATTTTTAAAAAAAAAATTGACTAAGCATAAATTACATATAAAGACACTCAGATAAGATAAGATGAGAGCACAGTTAATGAGGTAATTATTGCATTTATACTCTTAAATGTACTGCTTAAAATTAACTAAGCTGCCTATCAGACTTTTCCATTCCAATTACATCATATTCAATCACTGTAAATCACAACTGCCTTTGTTAAGTTGAAGGGACTATTCATTTTTCACAGAGAGGCAATTATTTATTTGAATTAAAAACTTATATTTTCCAGAATTCCCTTCTCAGTAGTCACATACATATTGCATACAAATGGAGTCAATTTAAGATACAAGATTCAATACAGAAAAGGCTTTCCTATACATATTTAATCCTATACATATTTAATCAGAAGTAAAATTTACTGAATTCAATATGGCTTATTCCCAGGTTAGTGGATATAGGATTGCAGCCTAAACTAAATAGTCATTACCTCTTTTGAAACAAACGCCATGATAAGTCTAGAGTAAGTCCCATGAAAGTTCAGAGGAAATTTCACTGAAATCACTGAGTTACTTCTGAATAAACTTAGGACATGATTCAGTTAAATGAAACACTTTTAAGTCCCACAGATTTCAGTGCAATTGAGCAAGTAAACGCTTTACCTTTCCACCAAAATCTGTGGGATTTATGCTAATCTTTGACTAGATCATGTCTATAATTAGGATCAAGCTGAGACTCAGTGAATTCTCCTTATAAGCAGAACAGGAGCACTTCTTTCAAGAAAAAGACGCTATAAAAATTAAGAGCAGCTAGTTAAAAGATCAAATGTCTCGAGTGAGGTAATTAAAACATAGAAGTGCCATGTGGGAATAACATATTATAATAGACTCACAATACATAGAATGTGTGCATATATTGAATAAAAATAGAATGAGAAAGGTTAGCACGTCACATGAGAACTGCTAAATAGTATAAAAGATCTCATTCTGTACTGCTACACAGTATCTTTTTATAAAGCTGAAACAAAGTCATTTTCTAAAAAAAATTTCAATAACATATGTAAAGTTAAAAAGGAAATGGGGAAGCAAAGAAAAACAGGCAAAATGTCTATACACATTAAAGGAATCACTACCTATATATGAAGAGTTATGGCTGTTGTGTGCCTTCAAGTCATTTCTAACTTATGGTGACTCCAAGGCGAACAAATCATGGGGTTTTCTTTGCAAGATTTGCTGAGGGAGGGCACCTTTGCTTTCCTCTGAGAGTGAGAGAATGTGAGTTGCCCAGGATCACCCAGTGGGTTTCCATGGCCAAGGAAGATTCAAACCTGGATCTCCAGAGTTGTAGTCCAATGCTCAGACCATTACACCATGATGACTTTCACACCAAGAGTACTAAGAAATGAAGTAGAGAAGCTAAGGCTATTTCCGCACTAGCCTGTTATAGTGCTATTATTCCACTTTCAACATCCTTTGGAATCCTGGGGCTTGCAGTTTAGGGAGGGGCCAGTTGGCCAGGCTAGTGTGGAAATAACCTAAGGCTAGTGATAAGAAAGAGTAAAACTCTTTTCCAAGCTGTCAAACTTGTTTGTCTAAAGAACAAAGTGAGACAAAAGAAATACATGTGTATATCTGAGGAAATAATGCTTCTCAAAAACTGTTATGAAGTAAGGATTGTTTTGTTTTGTTTTTCCAAACCTAATGGTGGCTAACAGTCAAATGCATAATAGCACTTAAGGGACAATTTAAACAATCTCATTCATCATTCCCATGTACCAAAGGTGGTCAGAAAAACCTCTTGCTGATCACAGATGATAGGCTGTATATATGTGTGAGGCAGGGGGCAAGGCCGATGTATTTTAACTTCACTTCCTCCGTGAAGGTTTCTCAGTTCCAAAATAATAGGAATTAAGGGCATGACTCATGCATCAAATGAAGATGTGTAACAGTGTTTGAAAGAAAAGGAAAGAAGAGGTGGGAAGTGAGAAAACAAAAGCAGAAAGACAAGCACAGCTGGTCACCATTCCACTAAGGCCCTTTCCACATGAGGCGAGTGAATCACTCCATGCCGTTACTTACCGGTTCTTTTTGGGTCCGAAGTAACACAGACTTTCCCTTGAGCCCTTCTGCAGGGCTCCTCCATTAGTCCAGGGTGAACCGAAGCAGTGCGAGATGAACAGGTTGCTTACCTGTAACTGTGGTTCTTCGAGTGGTCATCTGTGCCATCATACACTAGGAGCTTTAGCGCCTGCGCGGTAGCGTTCGGAAACTTCTAGAGCTTGTTCGCTTGGCGGGAACCCCTCCCCCACGCCGGTACTGCGCATGCTCCTCCCGCCGAGCAACGGTCTCTCCTCAGTTCTGTCGTCCGCCGTAGAACCTACAGGGACCTGAGAAGAGGGGAGGAAGGGCGGGTGTGTATGATGGCACAGATGACCACTCGAAGAACCACAGTTACAGGTAAGCAACCTGTTCTTCTTCTTCGTGGTCTCTGTGCCTTCATACACTAGGAGACTGTGTAGCTTACCGGTCGGACGGCGGGTCAGGTCCTACAGCACGGAAGCCAACACCTCACGTCCAAACCGGGCATCTCTGCGCGACCGGCAGTCGAGCCTGTAGTGGCGCACAAAGGTCGATGGTTGGGACCAGGTCGCCACACGGCAGAGTTCATGCAGGTCAACTCCTCGCAGGAGGGCCGCAGAAGTAGCCACAGCTCTGGTGGAGTGGGCTCGAAGCAGGACTGGCGGAGGCTTCCTCGCGAGCTCATACGCCAGTTCAATAGTCCTCACCACCCACTTGGAGAAGCGCTGGGTGGACACTTTAGGCCCCTCCGACGTCGCCCATAGCAAACAAAGAGATGCGGCGTCTGTCGGAAGGAAGCAGTCCTGTCCTTGTAGAAAGCCAATGCCCGACGCACGTCCAGGGAGTGGAGGGACCGCTCCAACGGTGTCGTCGGGTTCGGGAAGAAGGCAGGCAGGATGATGTCCTGGTTGAGATGGAAACTGGACACCACCTTTGGCAGGAACGAGATGTCAGGTCTCAGGACCACCTTGTCCCTGTGGAAGACCGTGAAGGGCTCATCGGAACGAAGAGCTGTGATCTCACCCGCTCGCCTCGCTGAGGTCACCGCTACCAGGAAGGCAGTTTTCATTGTCAGGAGCCTGTCATCCGAGGTCGCCATCGGCTCGAAGGGCGGCTTCGTCAGCTGCGAGAGGGACCACGGCGGTGCGGCGGCGATACCGGCGGGTAGAGATGATGAAGTCCTTTCAGGAACCGCTTAACGGTATCGTTCCTGAAGAAGGCCGAGGCAGCAGATCGTGGCGGTTGGTATGCCACGATCGCGGAGAGATCACCTTCAGGGATGGAAACGCCAGGCCCTGTTGCCGGAGGTGCAGGAGGAAGTGCAGGACCGTCGAGAGCCCCGCGGGCGATACCGGCTCACTCCTCTCGTTAGCGAAGGTCAGGAAGCGTCGCCACTTGTATTGATAGTTGCGACGGGTGGATTCCTTCCTGGCCGCGACGAGGACGGTACCGAGCACGGGATCGTCAGTGCGATATCCTCCAGGCATGGAGGGCCAGGCGTGGCAGGTCCGGATGGAGGACTCGGCCGCCGGAGTGGGAGAGCAGGTCCGGTGTCGGTGGCAACCGGAGCAGGTCGTCTCGCGCGGCTTGTAGCAGGGGTGCGAACCAATGTTGCCTCGGCCAGTACGGGGCTACCAGGATCGCGTCGGCTCGGTCGGCGAGGATCTTCGATATCGTCCGGCCGAGCAGCGGGAACGGCGGGAACGCGTAGAGGAGTTCCCGGTCCACGGAAACTGGAAAGCGTCCCCAATGGAGGCACGATCGTGGCCCGCTCTGGAACAGAATCGGCGACACTTCGCGTTTTCCCTGGTCGCGAAGAGGTCGATCGATGGTTCGCCCCAGCGGTCCCGAATCAGTCTGAACGCCTCTCCGGAGAGAGACCATTCGTGATGGGATGAGGTGTCCCTGCTGAGGGCGTCTGCCGTGGTGTTCTCCTGCCCGGCCAGGTGAACCGCCACGGGATGCGTGTGCAGGCGAATGCACCATTCCCACAGGCCGAGCGCGATGTCGAGCAGGGTCGTGGAATGAGTCCCACCTTGTCTGTTGATGTAGCAGACGGCGGTGGTGTTGTCCGTCAGAATCAGGACCGTGCGCCCCGCCACGGCATGGCGGAACGCCCGTAGGGCTTTCCAACGACGAGCAGCTCCAGCGCGTTGATATGGAGAGCGGTCTCGTCGTCGGTCCATCTGTCGCGGACTCTGAGATCGCCGCAGTGGGCACCCCATCCATATAGGGAGGCGTCGGTCGTTACCGTCACCTTCGGTGTCGGCTGTTGGAAAGGCATCCCCGACATGAGATTGCGTCGCGACTGCCACCATCGGAGGGATCAGCGGACGTCTCCCGGCAGCTGCAGTCGGAGTGTCTGTTCGTCTCGCAGGGGGTCGAATATGCGGACGAACCAGTGTTAAAAGGGTCTTGCTCTCAGCCTGGCGAGATATGTCACAGGGTTTGGTCGCAGCCATGTAGCCCAAGAGCTGCTGGACGTTTCTCGAAAGTGGTCGGGGCCGTAGGGCGTGAGCGGCGGCCCGGATCAAGGTTTGTGCTCGAGACTCTGGTAGGTCGCCCTGGCGGAGGTGGGTCGAGCGTCGCCCCGATGAAGTCCAAGATCCTCCCCGGGGCCGGGGGTGGGACTTCTTCGGATTCACTCGTAGACCAAGGCGGGTGGGGGGACAACGTCATGTGGACGTCGTGGTAAAGTCTCTGTTTGCAGGACGCCCCCCCAAAAAGCCAATCGTCGAGGTGGGGGAAGACGGAAGCGCCCTTCGTCCGCAGGTAGGATACCACCGGGGCCATGCACTTGGGGGGAAACCCTTTTTGGGGCAGTCGAGAGTCCGAACGGCAGCACCTTGTCTGGTAACAGGTGTCGTGGACTCCCGAAGCGGAGGTACCGTCTGTGCTGCGGGCGAATGGGGATATGGAAGTATGCGTCTCGGAGATCGATGGAGGCGAACCAGTCCCCTCGATGTAGGAAGGGTAGGATCGACAAAAAATTTTACCATTTTGAACCTTTTGGGGCGGATGTAGTAGTTCACCCCTCTGAGGTCTAGGATCCCCGGAGGGTCCCGTCGGCTTTGGGTCCGGGGAAGTCCCTGGAGAAGAAGCCGGTGGTCTTGGCCTCTTGCGGGAGCTGCTCGATCGCCCCTTTCTGGGGGAAAGGAAGGGATTTTTCCAGGAGGGCCGGACTGAGGGCGTGGGTAATAAACGCCGCGAGGAGGAATATCGAGAAACTCGATGGCGTAGCCAAGACGGACGATGGAAAGCACCCCAAAAGTCCGTAGTGACATCTGCCACTCCGCTAGGTGTCGAGCGGGGTCGGGAAAAAAATTCCGAGCGCTGATGGTGGCTGAAGAGTGGGTATTGGTGGGTCCTGCCAGGCACGTCAAAACCGAGACTTTGTCTCGGAGGAGGACCTTTGACGAAGCCGGGCGCCGCCTAATCGTGCGTTTTGGCCGATGAGGGCCGGGGGCGGTCTCGACTGTCCAGACTGGGCCGAACGCTTTGGGAAAGACGAGGTGGGGGGTCGTCGCCAGGATGGTTGGAAGGTGGAGGCCCTGCGGGTCTGCGTGGCCGGCTGCAGCCCGATCTTTTTTTCGGTCAGTCTCGCCTTAAAGAGATTGTCCAAAGCTTCGTCTGTGGACGAATCGAATAGGCCTTCACCGTCGAAGGGGAGATCTTCAATCCTCCTTCTGGTGTCCTCCTGGATGTCGGCCGGTCGAAGCCAAGCATGGCGGCGAAGGCCGACGGATCCCCCCATGACCCGGGAGGCGATCTCCACTGCGTGCCGGGAGGAGGCCATCTCGTGCCGAGCGATGGAGATAGCCTCATTGAAGATCACGGAGGAGGCTGGCGGATGTCCTCCGGTACCGCTTCCATCGCTGGTTGCAGGCGATCGAGCACTTTCTTCAGGTATGCCGCGAGGCAAGCCTGAGTGTTGGACAGCCTGATCTGCAAGGAGGCAGCCGAATAGAACCTCCTTGCGTAGGCGTCCAACTTCCTGCCCTCTTTGTCCGGCGGGGTGGTGTGTTGCCTGCCGGAGCCCTTCGTCTGCGCGGACTCGACGACCACAGAGTTCGGTGCAGGGTGATTAAATAGATAACCGGCGTTATCCTTCTGCACCCTGTAGAGGTGTTCTAACCGCTGCGGTATCGGCTGAGCCGAGGCCGGTCTATCCCAGGCGGCCTTCACCAGTCTGGATACCCGGGGCAGGAGAGGCAGCGGAGGGCAGTGGAAGGTCCGCTCCTCGAAAACGGAGAAGGCTGGATCGTCATCCTCCGGCTCCGCATCGGCGATCTTAAGGCCGAGGGTAGTGGCCATGCGGAGCAGCATCGCAGAGAACTGGTGGACGTCCTCTCGAGCAAGAATCTGGGATCGGGTCCCCGAATCCCAACCGGAGACTCCTGGGAGGCCGCCTCAGACACCTCAGACTCCGCACTCGAGTCGTACGACTCCGAGCTCGGTGAGTCCTCTTCGCCGCTCGCTTTCCGGCTCCTTCGTAGTCGCCGCAGGTGTTGCCTTCCTAGGCTTCTCCGCAGCCGGGGCGGTGGTAGCAGCAGCGTCCCGCTTGGGATGGCTGACCACTGACTTCACCCTCTTGGTGGTGACCGGGGTAGTCTGGCAGGCTGACGTCGTCGTAGCCCGCTCAGTCACCACCGACTCCGTAGGGCGCGTCGCCGTTGCCGTGACCCTAGGAGGTGGCGATATCGCCCGATACCGTGGTGAAGGCTCCCTCGCCCTATGATATCGAGGGGAGGGAGAGCGGCTGAAGGAGCGGCGGTCCGACGGAGATCGGCTTCGGCGTCGACGGTACCGAGCCTCGTCCCCTCTAGGCGAGCGCGATTCGCGCTGTCGACGAGGTGACCGGGACCTCCGGAAGGTCTCCCCAGCGACTCGGGCCACGATGGTACCGATCCCGGTACGATGGCGAATGCGACCGATAGGAGGCCGGGCGCTCTCTCCATTCAGATTCCTCGCGTACCTGGCCACGTAGGACGCCGGGTGTATATCGACACGAGCGAGGTTGTTCCTCTCTTGTCTCCCTCGGAGGCGGCGAGGCCACCGGACGCTCGGAAGAGCGGGACCGGGACCTGAAGGAGGTCGAACGCCGCTCCGGAGAAGCAGAGGGCTCTCTCTGCTGCAGGTCGGCCGACCTGCGACGGCTAAGAGGGCGGTGGCGCTCCTCCACCAGGGTTGGAGGGTCTGCCACAGGCGAGTCCGGGCGCTGTTGGGGAACGTCCTCGATCTCATCCTCCGAGAGGTCGACGGACTCGCCTCGCCCTTTGGAAGGCTGCTGAGTAGGAGGAGGAGTAGGAGGTTGAGCGTCCCCAGCCGGGGAGCGCTTCTTTTCCTTCTTCTTCTTTTCCTTGCCCTTGCCTCCGTCCAGAGCAGGGCGCTTTTTTGCAGGCGTCTCCGTAAGGGGAGCCTCAGCCTTCCTCGCCGTCGAGGATCCTTCGCTGACTTGGCAGCCGCCGACAGCTTCGGGATCCTCGGTAACGCCAAAGATCGGCTTTTTCGCCGGTACCGAGCCCGATACCGACGAGGTGGACGGACGGCAGCCGCCGATACCGTCGATGGCGTGGTCGTCTTCTTGTCGGCCATCTTGGAAGTGGAGGTCTCGTCTATCGCCCGCAGAGACTGTTCCCAACAATAAGATTTGAGTCTCGCGGAGCGGTTGCGAAGGTTTGGGGAGTAAAATCCTGCAAATTGGGCAAGTCCGGATGTTGTGGGACTCGCCCAAACAGAAGAGACACTCCTTATGGCCGTCGTTGAGGGCAACCTTGCGGCCGCAGGACACGCACTTCTTAAAGAGCGCGGACATAAGACGAAGAAACGCCAAACTCCGAAATCCAAAAAGACGAAAACCGAAGGGGGAGTCCAAAGAGAGGTCAAAGACAGTCCGAAAGTCCGTAAAACCGTGAAAAAACAGCAAGCCAAGCACGACGTGAGAGGAACAAACTAAAGAACCTTCCGTACGCGGCGGCGGACGAGGGAAAAAACTGAGGAGAGACCGTTGCTCGGCGGGAGGAGCATGCGCAGGTCCCCCGGGGTGGGGGAGGGGTTCCCGCCAAGCGAACAAGCTCTAGAAGTTTCCGAACGCTACCGCGCAGGCGCTAAAGCTCCTAGTGTTGAAGGCACAGAGACCACGAAGAAGAACTTTAGATCCGCACTGCTCCAGCTGAAAATGGCAGCTTCCTGTGTCTTCGTGGGTGCAGACCAACCAGTGACGCTGGCCACACCTACAGCCCGCCCTCCACTGATCGCAGGCTCGCATTGATGTGAGCCTGCGCATCTGCACAGGTAAGTAAGAGTGCAATGGCACGCTCCAGAAAATGGAAAGACCAGATTTTTCTGGTCTTTACTTAGCACACTGGGGGACCACTTGGGGCAGTTTGGATCAGACTAAGGTGTGGAACTAAGTTAAACAGTCTGCGCCTAGTCCAATCCAAGGTGCGGACAACCTCTGTGCCAGGACGCCTTGGTCCATTTTAACATCCACATGCCGAAAGGGCCATAATTTTTGTTTAACAAAATAAAGAGCAATGATTTTTAAAAACATATGCTTTCCCATTTATTTTTTGGCATATACATGTACCAAAAATGACCAAAAAAAGTTGTTTTGATTATTTCTTTTAACAATGACAAAAAGGCTGTTTCAATTATTTGTTTTTTAAGATACAAAAAAAGTGTTCGATAATTCTTTCTGAAATTATCTATTTCACGTATTGGAGAAAATGGCCTTTGGTGAAAATACTATTTGAGCAATAAAGACAATCAGTTCAGAAGAACCTGGTTTTAGTAAATGGCAATGTAACAAGATGAATTGAAATACAAAAGGGGACCAGATAAGGTTGTCCCCTCTCATCCTTCCTGCTTACTTTGGTGTTAGAGACCCTAATAAGAGATACTAGACAGGACAGCAGAATCTATAAGGTGAGGCTAAGAAAAGAATAGTACAAGTTGAGAGCTTATGTGGATGATATTATGATGATGACACGAAACCCATGGGACTCAGTAAAGGTTTTTTTTGGGGGGGGGGTAGGAATCAGGCATTTGGGACATGATCCATGTTTAAAGTATATTGTATCAAAACAAAATTGCTCACTAAAAATATGACTTCAGAAGAGGAAAATGAACCAATTGCTCTTTCAAATTTTAAAATATAAAAACAGAGATTAAATATTTGGGACCTACAATCACAAAGAACAGTAGCTTATTATTTCAAAAGAGCTATGAAAAATTCTGGAAAGAAATTAAAAGAGACTTAGAAAAATGGGGAAAGTTAAATTGATCCTTTTGGATAAATTGCAGCAATAAAAGCAATTTTTTTTTTCCTGAGGGTTTTATTTCTCTTCCAAACAATCCCTGTTATATGAAATGGAACACATTTTGTGAAACAGCAGAAAGAGACTTCCAGATTTGTGTGGCAAGCAAAGAAAAATAAAATCCAAAACATTGCACAATGCTAAAGAAAGGGATGGATTGGGAGTCCCTAACATCAAATTGTATTACAAGACCTGTTCTTTTTTTATGGTTGAGAGAATGGATATTGCTTAGAGATGTGAGACCCTTGAAACTTAAAAGTCTTAATTTAAGATTTGGTTGGCATGTTACCTTTGGTATGATAAAGTCAAGGCACATGAGGAATTTAAAAATCATTGTATTAGAAAGGCTTTTGTATGATTTTGGTGTAAGTATAATCAGAGAATTTTTCCTAAGATTATATTAGCTGTCTCACTGCAGGAAGCCTTTTTTAGGAAAGGGTGGGTTAAAAATTGGTGATGGTTGCTTTATGATGATCTTTAATATTTTTAACAAGCTATCTGAAGGTTTAAATCAAGCGAGATGCTTCGTAAGGAAAGCATAGATTTTAACTAATTGGTTATATTCAACTTAAGGACAGATTTAATCAAGATAAGAGAAATGCATTTTTGCTTAGAGCTACATAGACAATGACTGTTGAATTAAAAATATGTAAATTACTTTTGAAACTAGAGACTGAAGATGAACCTGTAAAACAGTACATGATAAGGTGGGTCCATTTTGGGCACAATGTCCATATGGATCTGTAGGGGAAAAATGCAATCTAAAGATACAGAATTTACCTTGTGCAGTAAAGAACCTAAGAAACTAAAGAAACTAATAAAGAAAACCTGTATGCTATCTAACACCAAACAAGCTGCCAAAAATGACCCAGAATGTTTCAAGCCAATGTCGAGGATGTCAAGATAAAGAAAAATCCTTCTTTCATATGTGATAGACTTGTAAGAAGGAGAAAAGTTACTGATTTCAGATTCATATATCAATCCAAAAAATTTAAAAGGCAGATTTTGTAATGTTACCAGAAACATTTTTGTTGGGCATTATGGATAAAAAACTGCAGACTAAGTACAATTTTGTTCTTCAATATATGATAATAATACATGGATTTTTTTTTAGCCATAAAAATATAACAATATAACAATCTGGTTATCAGCAATTTTATTAGGATATTATTTAGTTAGACCTTTAATTGTATTTTTTTTCCTTTTCACTTGTCTATTCATTAGTCAAGACTGGCGAGGGGGCGGCGGTCACAGCCTTACTGTGTATTAGTTGTATATCTTTTTCTCTCTTTTTCTTCTTTTTCTCTTCTGTATTTTTCTTCTTTCAATTTTTTTTGTATGCATATTATTTTGATTGTACATTAGATTTTCAAGTCAAAAATTAATTTAAAAAAGACATTGTAACTTCCCAGAGCCCATATTCTATTAGCTCTCCATGCTTCACAATTAAGATCACATGATATCACTTCCAGTCACTTCTACCTACTGCTTACTAGTGATGTAAATTTCATAAATTTCATAAGTTCCTTTCTCATAGGAAAGAATGAATATTTTACCATTTTTTCCCTTACTGTGAGAAAATCATTACCATTCACAGTTTGGGACTTATTCTGTGCAAAACAGCACAGGTCGAGTGTGAGGTTGCATAGAAATTGGCATTTTCTGCATGGAAAACAAATTTCCTTTACTGGCAATGCTGTTTTCTCTGGAAAAAAAAAGTCCCAAACTGAGGATTCTTGTGTATCTAAGGTTCTCCTCTTCAGGGTTTCCTGTTTTCAGACCGCTTCTCAAATATTTCAAATATTTTCTCTGTCTCTTTTCTTCACCAAATGTGCTCATGTCCTCTCTGCACTCCCTGTCTTTCATCCCCTCACTGACACCTGTCTCTGTTTCCCATGTGTATATCACCTTAGAGTTCTTTCCTTTCCTTTCACTTAGCAATTATCCAAGTTTCCCTCTACTGGGCATGCTTGGAATTCATACGGCTGTCAGAAGCATAATCAATGTAGCTGATTCAGATATGTTTTACTTCATGTGCTGCACACATAGAGCACATAGAAGCCTGATTTGTGTGAAGTGGGGTGCAGAGACGTATTACTCATCACTCCCTGTTGCTTTTCTATCAGTTTTATTTCACCACCATATTTTTTATTGAATCTGATTTTATGTTATTATATATTTTCTGTATGATTTTTTTCTTGCATTTATTACATTATTTTATGCCTTGTTGTTAGCTATCATGGTCAAGCTCTCATAGAAAGGCAGGTTCTATCCAGTGTTGTGTGATCACACTTCCAGTCCTACCATGGAACTTTCTATCCTCTCCTGTCCACAGTCCCCTGTCACCCAAATCTGCTGCAATGGATCCCCCAGAGGGGTCCAGAGCAAAGATGGGGAACATGAGGACATGTGGGAGGAGAGAGTAATTGTACCTTTCCTGTTTCATTAACCAAAGCAACAGGCATTTGTTTTATTTTACTCTAAATAAATAAATGAAAGGACAAAAATATTCATTCTTTATGTCCATCAAATGCCTTAATATGTTATTCGTATAGTCAGTCATTTGTGCTAACAGAATGAAGACATTCATTTTTTGCCTTTTCATTTCATCCTGCCTAACTAGAAATCAAAGAGACTTTCAAAATTGCAAAGACAAAATAAAACGCCATTAATAAACTAAAATATAAAGCAAGTAGGCAACCTGATGGAAACCCACAAGATTCTTTAAAATGTAATCTACAGAAGCAAAGCTTAATCTTCCAGCCAACAGGGAATTCAAATAAAGGCTTTGTGCTAAACCAACTAAACACACACACAACGGGAGTTCTGAATGTGTGAAACAGCCAGTGCACAGCACCCTCTGAGCCCTTAAACTATCCAATGAAATGTTAGGAAGGAAACATCCTATTGTGTCACTCATGACTCATTGCACCATACCCTTGGAATAGTCAAGCAGCACACTCCTTTCTGCAGATCAGGTATCTCTTCAACCTCAAGTCCGGCTCCATCTTTGTACCACTTGAAAAAGGTCTCCTTCTTGGTATTTGCTACCTGAACAAAGACAGCAATAAAATCGTTGGAATGCCATATTATGAGAGAAAGGTATTTCTTGCTGATGCACATGCCTTATCAGGCATCAGAAGCAATGACATATACTACCTGTCTTCCCCAAATGAGTCTATTTGATCATTAAGTTCTTCTTTAGAGGCCCTGACCTGTCTGTGAATGGTAACACAAAGAAGGGGATCCTTACTTTTGGCCCCTTGATTTGAAACTCTTTGCCAGGTTGACTCAGCTTTCCATCCTTCTGTAGGTTGGTAAAATAAGTACCCAGCTTGTTGGAGGCAATTAGCTAAAACACACTGTAAACTGCTTAGGGCAGAACTTTCCAAACTTCTTATGTTGGTGACACACTTTTTAGACCGGCATCATTTTACAACACAGTAATTGCAGTTTTACTAGCAAACCAGAGGTTAAACTAACCCCTTATAAGAGATGCAGACACATGTATAAATTGTAATAATAAAATGTTTAGGGACCCAACATGTCTTATGAAAACCTTTCATAAATTTTTAAAAATATATGATTTATAATTAATAACATACATTTCCAAGACTGTGGGTGACACACCTACACACTTCAGGCAACACACTAATGTGTTGTGGCATACCATTTGGAAAGCCCTGGCTTAGGGAGTGCTTTGCCCTGATAAGTGGTATAGAAATGTAACCACTAATTGTTAACTGCCTATGCCAATCTTCCTCACAGTTTTCAGATTTTTATTCCCTCCAAAATTTAGTGGAATATCACTGCATGGCAGCTGCTGACTTGATTCACTGTGGATTGTATGTTATTGCAAGTTCTATATCTATCATGTTATCATGTTCATTGTTTTAAATTGTTGCTAGCTGCCTTTGAGAGTCCATTTAAATGGAAGGTAGAATTATTTTAGATCACAAGAGAAATGTTTAACAATGTTGTAAACAGTTTTTATCAAGAAATTTAAGGCCGTGTTCCTGTGCATATCTATCTGGAAATAAATTAGTTTTAAATCAATGGGATTGAATGCCAACCCACAGGTTAGGTGTGTATGTTCAAACCACCAGTTAACTTATAGCTACCCCATAATTTTCAAAGGATTTTCTTAAACAAGTTTCCTTAGACAAGACACCTTAGACAGAGGTGGTTTGTCATTGCCTTCTTCTGAATATAGCTTACATTACCTGGGGACCTTTCAGACTGCACACTCCTAGGGAATGTTTGGGGTTGCAGTTTTGAGAGGTAACTAGGTTTCTCTGGCTGAGGATTCTAAATGTCCTTCCCTCTGAACTGCAAATGCCAAGAGTCCCTAAGATGTTTTGCCATGGCACTTAAAGCAGAATCCTTGTGCTATAAGAATGTAGTGTGAAAGGATCTTTGGTAAAGTCTCTTCCAAACCAGGCCTGATGCTACATAGTCTCAGAGGCCAGATAGGATTTACTGCCTTCAGGGTAGGCAGCAATTCATGGCTATGAAAAAATTATAAACGTTCCAGTCACACAGATAATAGGCCTGAGATTATAGGAACACACAAAGCCGCCTACACTGAGCCAGATTATTGGTTGAACTAGAGCAGTTATGTCTACATTGACTGGTTGCATTTCTCTAGAGTTTCAGAACCCTGTCTGGAGATAGATGCTCCTGCAGACTGAACTTGAGACCTTGGGCCCATTCACACTACGCAATTATAGTACTTTCCCCCCCACACACACACACTTTATCTATCATGGTTCTATCCTATGGAATCCTGGGGTTTGTAGTTCTGTGAGACACTAGAGTGCCCTGGCTGAGAATTTTAAATATCCCTCCCTAAACTGCAAATCCCAGGATTCCATGGGATGTTGCCATGCCAGTTTGTGGAACAATAGCAATAGTTGTGCTGTGCAGTGTGATTGGATCCCTTTTGCATCCAAAGCATGTGTTCTGCCACAGAGGGTTGGAGTTTTGTTGTTGTTTTGTTTTGTTTTTAGGATTTTTTTTCCCCAGGCCTATAACTTTGCATCAGCCAACAGACTATCTGGAAATTCTTCACCCAGTTATAGTTTCCCATTTCATCCCAAGCAGACGATTATAGCAGCAGCTTGGAAAGAAGCCAGATGCTAAACCATGGTCTGGTTTCAAATTCCCACTTTTTCCAACATTTATAACTGTACTTTCTGCATTTAGATGAAATGTTAATTGAAGATTTCCTGGTTTGAGCAAAGTAAGGAATGAAAGAGATGCATGTATGTGCAAAAGGTTCATTCGTATGTCAGTTTATTAGGTTTAGCTTGTCCAAATGTGTCAGTATCTTGCTTTATACCTGAAATATAGTGTATTGGTTGACATGTGAGATGTTGCTGGATGAGTGCATTTAACTTGAAAGAAGCAATTTCTGAAATTTTCCAAGAAAACATAAGATGATTACCGTTCAGAGATACTGTTCTGTGCTGCCGACAGATCTGTCTATCAAAGAACTATTTTCTCTGTAGCTGCAGTTTTGTCACATTTGTGTAACAACAACCAGACCGATAGCCAAACTAAAAGAGGACTCAGCAAAATTACATTTTCTGGCCTGTAACACTATTTCAAAGTGATGCACACAGAGGCAAAGTATCCTGATTGTGGTGAACAACTGTGCAAACAGAGGAATACAAACTGCTTTTGAGTCTGAAGCAACTTCTCAAAGCAATTTGACAGAAGGCATGGGGTTACATTACTAAAAAGAAAGAAGTCAAAATCATATTGGGTCCAGGCAAGTTCTTGAATCCATCAATATAACTTTCTGTACCTTTGGCCACTGTATTATTGAAAGAGAAATGTGGGCTCCCTAGGATGGTTATATCATCCCATTATATCATCTAGCATGTGGTAATTGTAATGAAGACAAAGGCATTATTCGGGAGATAGATAGTGTATCCTCTGAATATGCAGGGGTACCATTCCAGGAACCTTCATGTAAAACAAAAAAGTGAATACTTGTGTCCCCTTATCTTCAATGCACACAATGTGCATGCACCTGTAGCACCATGGGTTCATGCCCATTGTCTCCATTGACAACAACAGATGCAACGCTTCACATGACCTCAAATTTGTCTTATGCCAAGGTCGCACTACAAAAGAGGGCATTGTAGTCTTGTTGTAAGTTGGGAAATTGGACGGGGGCGGTATTGAGGCCAGAATGACTAAAAATGTTCTTTTGATGGTTAAAAAGTTTAAAAAATTAAAATCTCCATTTCCATCTTGTTGAATTTTTCTGAATTCTACATACATTTCCTTTCTGTCGTTGTTGTTGTTGGGGTTTTTTTGGCAAGATTTGTTCAGAAGGGGGTTGCCTTTGCCTCCCTCTGAGGATGAAAGAGTGTGATTTGCCTAAGATCACTCAGTGGGTTCCCATGGCCAAGCGAGGATTCAGTCCCTGGTTTCCAGAGTCCTAGTCCAATATTCAAACCATTATACCATGCTGATTCCCTTGTTTTGTAAGCTCGTGAAAATCAGTTTCTTTCTGTTCTGAAATGTGTACAGTTCACCTAATGTGCACGTTTATTTGTGAAATGTACTTGATTTGCACAGCTGTCTCCCTTTGACTAAAGTATATGGAGCAGGTGGAAAATGGGATTCTGATGACTGAAAAAGTTACACTCCAGGCATTCAATACCATAATTTGTTCTAACAAATCACAAAGAAACTAGCCTTAATGTTTTCTAGCAAAGCATCATTGAAAGTTGTTTGTAAAGGGCCTGAGCATGTATGTTCTTAAATAAAATCTCCTTCCTATTTCTCAGAGGCCCATGATTTAGTGAAGATACACATGCTTTGCTTTATTTACTCAGAAATAGATATCACTGAATGCAAACAAGCTTATCATCAGGTCTCAGTGAATGCAAATAAGTTTATCATCAGGTTACAAAAATTCTTAACTTGGGCTATTTATTATGTACTTTCAATTTGACTCCAACTTATAGCAGTCCTCTCGTATAGCGTACCTTACAAGATTTATTCAGAGGTTTATCATTGTCTTCTTCTAAGGCTGAAAGAATGTGACTCCCCCAAGGTCACCCAATGCATTTCAGCTGCTAGCAAGGATTCAAACCCTGGTCTCCCAGAGTCCTAGTCCAATACTTAAATCACTACACAACTCTGCCTCACTCCTTGGTCTGTAATCCTTACTGAGGTAAATCCCACTGTGCTCCCTCTGTACTCAGTGAAACTTAGTTCTGAGTAGGCATATCTAGCCTTGGGCCATAAGTTTCTTTGGATCATACCAATAAAATCTGTATTCCGATACCGCTTATCAGCTAAGTGCACTCTAAGTGGTTTACAGTGTGTTTAGCTAATTGCCCCCAATTTACCGACCTGTGGAAGGATGGATGGCTGAATTAACTTGGAGCCTGGCAGGATCGAACTCACAACCTTGTGGCTGCAGTACCGGCATTTAAGCACTGTGCCACCAGGCCTATTGTTTGTTGAGTTGTATTTAAAAAAAAAAAAAGCTTTACTAGTTCTACAGTTTTTTAAACAATACAGTCTTTGTTCTAAATTCCTGCTCATTGCAATTATTCACATTGATGTTCCTTCAAATGTGTCAAGGAATGTTTGCTAACCTTACAGAGCAGCAGCACTTCGCATTCTTCTGAAATGTCCCAATATAGATACTCCAGAAAATGAGGACCTAAAAATTAGAAGAGTATCAATCATTTAAAATCATTAATTAGCCTGTAAAGAAAAATAAACCTAAAATGAAGCTCCTCATCAAGTTGTTATCCCTGATAATTTATTTATCCCTAAATAAATAAATAAATAAATATAATTTGTACTCTTTATATCCAGTCCTACCAGTTAATGACTAGAAATATAAGGTGAGATGAATGCTCAAGTTCAAAGAAACATGGAGATACCCTAAAGTCCCTGCCATACTCATGGCTCGTGATGTGAGATTGGCTATAACACTCTGCAGCTTGTTCACAAGGTGGAAAACATGAATTTGCCACCTGTGAAGCAACACCAAAGGTGCCACCAGATCAAACTTCGGATTTATAATGATGGTACACATTTTCATCAGTGAGCATCAAAAGGAAAACTTTCCTATATCATTGTGTTCAAGATAATGCCCTCTCAGTAGAATCAAATGGTGCATTTAGCAGAAAGTCATCATGAGTGGAAGAACAATTGGATATTAAGAAAGCAAGTAACACATAGTCATGTGTAAAACTAAAATGATTGACATAGAATCATAGAGTTGAAGAGACCATAGGGGCCATCCAGCCCAACCCCCTGCCATGAGGAACACACATCGAAGCACTCCCAACACATGGCCATCCAGCCTCTGCTTAAAACCCTTCAAAGAAGGAGACTCCACCACACTCCAAGGCAGCATATTCCACTGCCGGACAGCTCTGACTGTCAGGAAATTCTTCCTGAGTTTCAGGTGAAAGCCCTTTTCCTGTAGCTTGAATCCATTGCTCCTTGTCCTAGTTTCTAGAGCAGTAGAAAACAAGCCTGCTTTATAATTTGAGGGAGAGGAAAAAAGAAAAATAGATAACTTCCAGAATCCTATTGGGCCTTACATCTTCATACATGGACTTATATATGTAGGAATTGGAACTGTGCAAATACATAATATTTATACCTAGTAGAGGGCTGCTGCTAAATTACTATGTAGCAGAGCTTGCAAAGTGCCCAGTGCAGTTTGCAGTCCACATTGGTACACAATACACACCAATGCTGAGTGCTCATCAATGTGTGATGTGCTTTGGTGCATCATGTACATTGAACAGTGCATATCAATGCACATCATGGACCAACGTATATCATGTAGTGATTTGCACCACATGCCAATGTGCAGCATGTGGTGATATGTATTGCCCACTGATGCACTTTGTGCATTAATATGCACAATGCACATAGGGACATGTTGCTGGTGTCCTATTAGATATCTTCACAATTCAGTAAAGGGATTTCTCAGAGCCTCTGCTATGTATCTAGGTACGTGTAAAGTTACGTAACGTAACGTAACAAACAGGTCATATAAGATTCCAGCAAATCCCAGGTGAGCCTGTTTAGTTTCATGGATAGGAGACAGAGGGCTAACGTGGTACTGGTTTGTTTGTTTGTTTCAGCACATAACAAAATATAAATGTAGTTAGGAACAGCTATAATGTATACAGCACATTTGGAATTATTCAGTATAAGGAAAACAAATCGTGGGCACACCAGACTGATTTAAAAAAACAGCAAGTCCCAGATTTTGTTCCTGTTCTTTCCCATTTTATTTTGGAGATCCGTACATGTTTTGCTTATCCCAGATAATTTATTCCTTGTCAACTCCCAGTAGACTTGTTAATACCAGCTCCCCATCTCAGTTTATTTTAACCCAGTACAAAACTAGAAAGAACAGGAACAAAATCTGGGATTTTTCAGTCAGTCTTGATGTGCCCCGTATTTGTCAAAGTTATGTGAAAAGAAATTAATTCAGAAAAAAGCCACGTTTCACTTTTTACAACACAGCTGTAATACATATTTAGGACCTCATTTTCTGTATTCTATATAGGTTCTTGTTTTTCAGAATTGTCTTCTGAAAAAATTGTAAGAACAGACCTCAAACATTCATTTTTGACACTACATTGCCTATCCTGAAGAGGATAACAGTAACTCCTTTGAAAAGAAAACTCAAACTTATTAAAGCTATTGCTTTAGTGTACCATAACTTGAATGTAAGTCAGAAAATAATCTTAATGGGTATTCAGCTAGTAACTCCAGAAATACAGTCCAACAGTTTAGGAGAAAGAATGAGCATTATGGAGTTCTCCCAAGGGAAACCAAAGGGCCAGGTATACAGAGTGCTGACCATTTGAATGCTTAACATTGTCAATTTGAATTATAGGTATTCTCACAGAATGTTCCCTTCTATTAGATGCAAAAAAACAAAGCTCCCCCAATGGTTTTCCTTTTACCTTGTTTTCTCAGGAACTCCTTTCTCTGGAATTCAGCCTCAGCCAAGACATCCTTGAAAGCTTAAAAAAAAAAGACAAGAAGACAGAAGGAGTGAGGTTAGGAAAAATAATCTGACTACTTGAGTATTCAGAAATATTTAAATATATTCTACCTTACACCAAATAGTTTGGGTAACTTACCATCACCAATAAGAACCAATGAAGATTGATTCTTGGCTTTTCCATCTTGGAGCTGGACAGTATAAGTACCTTCATTTTCAATAGTAAAGCGGTCCATGACCATCTCAATAATACCAGTTGAATGATCACATTTAATTCTATGTGTCTGAAAATGAGAAAGGTCAAAGACAAAATCTAAAGGATAGATCTACTACAACTGAGAATTCTTACAGTCTGCAACACATAGCATAAAATATTGGAAACCAAATAAAACCTAAGGGAACACTGCTGCATGAAATGTTAAGGATTAAGAATTGTAAGAAAATGCTTAAAAAAAATAGCAATATATTTGTTATCTGTGGGGTCTATTGGATCAATCAAGGATATAAAACAATGAAGAATGGAACAAGTGCTGTTCTGCTCAATTCAATACAATCACTATCTGCAATGGTCCACAGTTTAAAAAGAAAAAAAGAACTGAGGGAAACCCTCACCTCTTGTGCAGAGGGACAGTTCTGTGATTTTACAGACACTACTCCAAAAATAGTTTTACCTGCGTAATCTAGTTTTTCCCCTTCCTCTTTCTACACAGTCCAAAACTTGCAGTGCCTTCTTGCAGGGCTTTGAACATTAGTTTTAAGAAGAGTAAATAAAATGGCATGGTGAAGCCACTCATAACTCTACAGTGGTAGAATGATGCTCTGAGACTTCAAGCATTATCATGACAGTGCTCAATTATGGATGGCTCCAGCATGTCATTATGCTCATTCTTCTTATAGACAGGTTTCCCAGCTTTGCTTTTACACCTAGACAAAGAATATGATGCTTAAGGCTTTCTTGAAATGACTCCAGCCATTTTATAATGCCCAAATCTTCATTTTGGAAATTTGTAAACAAGCCAACTTGTTCTCCTACCTGTTACTTTTCCATTGTTCAGTTTCATAATAGTGGAATGAACTAACAGGCCAAGATGGCAATCAGCCAACTATGCTGTGACTAGACCAAGTGTTCTGAGTCCAAACCCCTTACAGTCTAGAAATGTTGGGAATTACTTAAGAATCCCCTTGTCCTACCTGACTTTGTGTTGGCATTGTGTACCTGAGCAGCAGGAAGTTTGGATCTGTTGTAATTTAGCTCCTCTCTCACACACAAAGACTCATTTTCTGCTTGTTTGTTTTTCTTTGTCTTTTGTGCTTTGCTCCTCATCTGGCATATCTCAGTGTCTCTTACATACTGCACAGTTATAGCACTTTGATTCCACTTCAGCTGCCATGGCTCCAGCCTATGGAATCCTGGAATTTGTACTTTGGTGAGGTTATTTAGAACTGTCTGCCAGAAAACTCTAGTGCCTCGCCATAGTATAAATCTCAGGTTTCCACAGGATACAGCCACAGCATTTAAAGTGGAATCAAACTACTATAACTGTGTGAAAGAGACAGATGCCGACTTGGCAGCAGACTGTGCTGTTGGTAAGATCTTTGAGATCAGCTGACAGAACAGCATTTCTGCTGGCAGAAGGGGATCATGCCAAATTATAATCACCTAGCCAGCATATACTTTAATGAGGTCTGCACTGTAAATGTCTAAACAGGATTAACTTGAGGGGCTAACCTAATATGGTTGCAGTGGGCATACAACTATGCCAGTGAGAAAAACATTAAACATCTCAGTAGAGCATCCTTTCCCTTACTGTTGCACCTGTCTAAAATAGGGTAGCTCTAGCAGAGCACCCTAAAAACCTCTGTTGTTCCAGGAAGGTAGATGAGTGCTAAATTCTTAGTAGAAACATTTATAGAAATTTTTAAGTTTCAAAGGACGCTACATGAATTATATAGGTGGAATCCTTATGACAACTTTATGGCTTTCCACACTACACTGTTATAGTGATATTATTCCACTTTCAACATGATGTGGATTCATGGGTTTTGCAGTTTAGGGAGGAGCATTTAGACTTCTCAGCCAGAGAGCTCCTTGGCCTCAGTAAACTACAAACCCCAGGATTCCACAGGATGTTGAAAGTGGAATAATAGCACTATAACAGTGTAGGGCAGACAGGTCCTCTGTAATATAAGCAGAATGTGGAAAAGGTTATTTTTAGACACAGTTCCCAAAATCCTTCAACTTTGTCAAGCACTGAACATGTCAGTTTCTTTTTTCTCCATGGCATTCTGCCTCTGACAGTGGCTTGCCTAACACCACATATACTAGAAACAGCAGAGGCAACATTTGAAACCTAGACTTCCTGATTTATTGCTCCATCTCCTGGCCACTATGCAACACAAACTGAAATTGTTATAGGTTATTTCACAAAATGGTTGTTAACATATTGCTTGTCTTATACCATTTTTCCCCCAAATGATTTAATTGGTATTTTGTCATACATGCCAAAATATTATTCTAAAGAAGAGCTCTACAGTCTCAAGTGACAATCTTCTTTCCATCAGTTTGTTTTTATAGTAATGTTTCTGTCTTAGCGGTTTCCCACCATCCATAAGGAACATCTGCTAGGCAAATCCTATTGACATTAGTCCAAGTAGTATACAGGCACAGCTATGTAGCATTTAATATTAATACACCTTTTGAAGGAACTGTGCCCACTGATTTCCTCCCATTCTCTTTCCTCCATGTAGTGGTGCTATATATACATACATCTGTGATAGATCAGTATTCAAAAGAGAAAACTTAGCTGTATTTCTCTTCAAAAAAAAAGGGGGGGGAAGCAACAGTCTCATCTTCTACTCCTGATGCTTCACTGGGATATGTTTTCTTCCTCTTTTCTTCAGCCACAAGGTATGGGATTAAAATTTCCAACTAGAGAAGCTAGCAAATTTATTCCTCTTTTTACATTACTTTGTTTCAAAAAAAAAAAATCCTTGGAAAGAAAGGCCAAAGGAAGTTGCTCCAATTAGGTCTTTATTGGAAATTATCTATTTTTGGCCAGCGTCGAGAACAAAACTGTATTCTTGCAAGTATGATGGTCTATTGAACATGATCAGCAGTGGCAGTGCCAGTCTCTAGGCAGGTTTTAGGATATAATTAGGTTTCTAGCTATTGCCATTATGTGGCGAGATGAAGTTCAATGGTTTTATGGCAGCCATAAATACGAGGCTTTTATGTGAATTTCTACAAAAATATCATCAATCTCCAAATGCAAACGTCACCTGTGGCTTGCTAATTAAAGAGGTGAAATAATACTACGGTTCTTTTTCTTTTTCCTTTTCCTTCTAAGGGCCAGTTCTGGTGCCAATGCTATCATACCATTGTTAAAAATACAAATGTTGGGGAGAGAAGGTAAGATGGGAGAGATGACTCATATGTGGAATGGGGGAAAGGTGACCATAGTTCCTGGACATTACAGCTCCAATAGGAAGCAAAAAATTGGCAAAATATTATATTCTAAATAGAGAACATTTCCTATTTAGACCTGTCTATATATAAACCAGTACAATTACCTTTGCTCTTTAGAGTTTAGAAAGATGGAAAAGAAGCACAAAAGTATTCTTTTATGTAAGACCTTGGAAAGCTTTTCACATAAGCAGCAGTCTAAAGCCACTCTAGTAGAGGAAAAATAGAAGGAATGAGCAGGTTGTGGGTGGGAAGAGGTTTAATAAGTTGCTACTCCTATGACCAAGGGAGCCAGTGTGATAAAGCAATTGGACTACAACACTGAAGACCAGGCCATTTCCACACTAGACTGTTATAGCGCTATGATTCCATTTGCAACATCCTATGGAATCCTGGGGTTTGCAGTTTTGGGAGGGGCCATCCAGTGCAGAAATGGTCCAGGGTTCAAATCCCTACTCAGCCATGGAAACCCACTGGGAGACCCTGGACAAGTTACTCTCTCAGTTTCAGAGGAAGCCAAAGCAAACCCTGTCTGAACAAATCTTGCCAAGAAACCCTGTGATAGGGTCACCATTGTTGGAAACAAAGAGGCACCAACATTTGTATAAAGTAATTAGTGAGAGGGAATTCTAGAGAGCATTCCTGCCCCTTTGGTTCACTTCTCTGTTCTTTCTTTGATCTATGTACAAAATCCCTTTTGCTTCCTTCCTGAACTTCCCCTTTCTTCCAAAAGTTAGTTTGTCTTTTGTATTGCTTTGTCTGAGGAGCAGCCATGAGGCTCCTGCCTTGGGATGGTTTATATCCCCATATAACCAGCTTTTAGGGGTTCTTTTTTTGTCTATCTCCTTTCCTATCCCAAGATGGATTTCCTGAAACAATAAATGTAACCTTTCCTTTTTTAAAAAAAAAAAAAAAACCTTACAAGAGCATTTTGAATATTTTTCTCCTGTTTACTACCACAGGCTCATACTGCACTGGCAAGGCTGCACTCTGCTTGATATAGACACCAAATATTCCAGCAGACATTAAGTTGGAAATAACTTGAAGGCACACAACAACAACAAACTGTGACTTCTACCACAAATTTATTTAATTCCAGTGGCGTGTTGGTTAGTATACACCATGGAAATAATGCCACAGAATACTTCCAATCTGCATTTCATTGCAGAACAGTAGTTGCAAACTCAGGTTCTTCAGTGTTGTTGAACTAAAGTTTCCAGAGCTGTACATGCCAACTGGGGTTTCTGGAAGCTGAAATCCAAGAGTACCTGAGGAACCACTGCTGCAAAAACTGTGGTTGGAATGGAGTGTAAAAAGGGCCTGGTACAGCTGTGTTTATCCCATGAAACTTAAAAGGAAGAAGAAAAACCTGCTCAAAAAAATCTGGCTGGCTGCTGACTCACTGCTGATATAGAAGTAGGCAAAGTGTGGCTGCCCAGATGTTGCTCCACTGCAGCTTCCAGCAGCTCTAGCCAGCATAGCTAATGGTGAGGAATGCAGTCTGCACATATGGGTCGCATATTTCCACTCCTAGTTTACATAATGGAGGATAGAGGTGAGGCATGACTTCCTTATATGAAAAAGTAAAGACTTATAAGGGGCTGATGGGTACATCAGAGGCAAGAATGAGTCTTCTGCACTGAATTGATTAACAGGATTTCAACATTACTCCTTTGCATACAGAAAATCCACTTGGGAAATACAACAAGAGAAGCTAATAAAACATGAGCTTTGTTGTTCTTGTGCAATATTTTGTTTGCCTTCCTTTCTTTATTCCAGACCCATCCATCACAAAGAACAAATCATGGGTTGGCAATGGAGACTAGAATTTAGATGACTTGAAGGCAGAAGAAGCTGCAGCACTTCCACCACCACGTCCACTTCACCCATGGTACAATCCTGCTGGGCAGTTTTGGCACAAGAGTACAGCACCTCTAGGCAGCATCTGGGTCTCCCAGCATCCTGCCAGAGTTCACTGTGTTCACACTTGCCTTTGTTGTTGTGGGCCTTCAAGTCTAACCCTAAGGTGAATGAGATCTCCTTGGCAACATTTGTTCAGAGGGAGTTTGCTTTTGCCTTCCTCTGAGGCTGAGAGAATGTGACATGCCCAAGCTCATCCAGTAGGTTCCCATGGCTAAGCAGGGATTTGACCTGGTCTACAGAGTGATATAGTCCAATGCTTGAAACACTACACCACACTGGCTCTCACTTCCCTTAGACCCACCTTTAAATCATTTCCCCCCAGCCCTGGATGTGGTCAGTGTTGATTTCCAACAATGATGGGCATAGCTCCATCAGAGTATTGCTACTGTCTACCAGTGCAAAGTGACATCGGGAGGGGAAGAAGGTTAAATGAGGCATTTTGTGAAACTCCCTCTTTCCCAAACCTAGGGCTGGCCTTGCAGCTGAGGCAATGGTGATAATCTTCAGGGGCAAGACAAAACCATATTGTAGTGCTCATGCTATCTGCCACCTTGTGGTTGTGTTTTACAATAATAAATTAAATAATTGTTTTATTTATGCACAGCCAGCTCTATCACTTATTTGCCTCATCAGTGGGTACTGGTGATATGAGCAGTCCATACCCACTGTCTGGACTTCAGTATCAATTTATGTGAGAGATGCCATAAAAGAAAGTATTTCTTCACTGCAGGGATTGAAGACATTTCTTTCAAAAGGCAGCTTAGATAAACTCTAGCACTGCAATGTCCTAGGCTTGGTTTATACCTACCTCACTGTCGGCCACTTCACTGTCGTTGATTACAAATCTGTAGCTGGCCTCAGGTGAAAGGCTCTCTGCCTGAAGCCAGAAACGAACTTGTCCTTTTTCCAAAATCTCATAGGCTAACTCTGACTTCAGAGGAATTGCTGCAGGAAAAGAGCACAGCATAAGGCAAGCATGTGAAGGCCTTTTAGAATAACTTAGCAAAAGATAATTCCCAGCGGCTTAAAGCTTTTGAGAATCTTAAGCAACAAACAAGTGAAATGTTATGAAAGCTAAACGAAAGCCCTCAACTGTATTTGCACAGATGTGTATTAAAGTTGGTTTTGCATGAGTCACAGTACAAGCTGAAGTGCGTATTTATTGCACTATTTAGGGCTTTTAAATACATAATCCAGTAAATATTAGACATATCCAAGTTGAATCCATTCATCCAAATACATTTGGAGTGATGAAGGAGATCTCTCTTAAACAGAAACTAATATTTGCATTTAATTAACAGAAGGATAAGCATGCTGCTCTGATTTTTTTTAAAAAAAAGTTTTATAACTTTACTCCAATCAGTGATGTGTAAATATATTCCTTTCAAGGCTGAATATTAGATTTAGAAGTCCTACTTACTTGGATTCTTGATTTCATGACTTAGTGCCATCAGACGTTCAAGCTCTGAAATGAAGAAAAATTTTCATGTTTTAATTTATTCTGACAGTCAAAGTAAATGTTAAGAACAAAGTATGAGTCTACAAAACTCTAATAATATTCTGTTAAAGGAAGAAAATATCTACAAATTCAACTTTTGAGAAAGAAAAACAATGGAAAGAGACAGAAATTGTCACAATAAGCTACAGTCTTAGAGACTTCCCTCCATTTTCTTATGTGGACTGCAAGCTGAAGGCCACTTTCATTTCTGTGTGTTGTCTTCTCTGAACTCAACAAACTGTGGTTAATTTCAATTATGGTTTGACCAAAGGAAACCAATTTCAACCAAGCTTTATGAATTTGACTTATTTAAAGACAACATAGTTTAGGGATTACATGCAATACAAAATTGAAGTTTGGAATTAAATTAACAACAATTTAGGGATTAGATGCAATGGTAAATTGAAGCTAACCAAAAACAGAAGCAAAAGCTTCCAAAAGTCTCCTTGAAACTGCACCAGAGGTGGAAAGGTCTAGACAAAGCGTAAAAATTCTGGATGACATAGGATGTTATTCATGCAGCCTTGTGGATGTTGTGGACTGAAATTTCTAGCATCTTTCATCATTGCCTATGGTGGCTATGACTTCTGAGAGTCACTGTCCATTAACATCTAGAGGGCCATGTGATTCTCATTTCTAGCCCTCAGATCTTAAAATTGTGGCACATGGGTTTAGTAAGTATTCATAATGGAATGCACTACAATTTAGTCAGATCTAAGGTGCCCTAGGTAAGAAAAATACCACGATCTACATCTTCCTCTCATCTGACTCCGTTCCATGGTGTACTATACAAAATGGGTCTCCTGCCAACATTTGGAAAAAAGCATGAAAGCTGGTGTACAGGGGATGTTTACCAAGACACACTGTAAATGTCAGTAAATGCTCACAGAAATTGTACAAAAGGCTAGGCTCTACATAGCTGGATACAGAGATTGGCCTATTTAAAATAGAATTGCTAATAAGGGCTCATAAAAATGGAAGTAATCACATGATGTGCAAATTTACAAGTAATAAATAGAAGAGCAAATTAGCAAGTGAAACACTGAAGAAACCAAAAGATATTTCTATTTCATTTCTAAATGCATTATGTGCCATTCATTTCAACATTCTACTAATTTGTACAAATGGGAAGGGCCCCCAGCATGGGATACACATGAAATAAGATCTCTATAGGCTCTCGATGCCACTCATTCACATAGAAATAATCACAATTATAATGACAGTGGCTCCATCAAATAATCCAGAAGGAGGTGATTCCCCTCCACACGCAGCCCTTGGGCACCCTCCACGAGACTTCCTCTTGCTTCCCCCTGCAACCTTCTGTAAAATTTGAAACTCTATATGTGTGTATGTGCCTTCAAGTTTCCATAGGGTTTTCTTAGGCATGGAATACTCAGAGGTGATTTTGATATCCCTTCTTCTGAAATATAACTTACAGCACCTGGTATTTGTTGGCAGTCTCCCATCCAATTACTAACTAAGGCTGACCCTATTTAGCTTCTAAGATCAGGTGGGATCTGGTGCCCTTAGGGTATTTAGGCTGTAGTGACAGGTTTTATAGCCTTCTAGAGGAAGTTTTCTAAATATGCAAGAGCTAAGGGGAGAGGACGGTCACTTCCCCTCCACAGGACTCGTTACATAGATGGATCTTACCACTGGGTTCTGGACAGAAATGTATAACTGGAAAGTAATATAATACAGTGAACTCCCTCAGCAAAATAATTTTGTTGTTTAATTTAGCAGAAATCACTTAAGTTTAAAAAAAAAAAGAATCACACTGTTTGAGGTTCCAAATGTTTCCTTCCCAAATATTAGCTGGAATTCAGCATGGGACTTAAGTCTTTGTAAATGGATTTACATGTGCAGAAAAGAGAACTGAAGAGTTTTGCAATGTCCATATTCACATAGGGGCTGTCATGATGTTACAATTTATGGGCATCCATTGCACAATGGTATTGATGCATTGGGGCCCCAATGTACAACGGGCACTGATTGGGGCATTCCCAGTGTGCATCTAGACACTGGCTAGGAAGTGCTGGAGTGCAGTATCTAATGCACATCAAAAATGACCAAAGCATACAGAAGTGCCCAGAGTGCAACAGAACTGCCCAGTGCACCTCAGAAGTGGCCAGTGTACATCAGAAGTGTGCAGTGTACATCAGATGTACATGAGAAGTGCTTGATGGTCATCAGGAGCATCTGATGTTCTTCAGGAGCACCCCTAATGTACATCAGAACCCCCTTTGCCAGTGTCTGGATGACTATCTTCACAATTCACTAACAGGGTTTTGTTGCATTGCTGCAACATAACTACAGATCTGTAAAGTTACAAAACATAGGCTATTTCCAACGGGGTTGTCCCACTATGGGGACAGGATGGCAGCAGTCAACTGGTCATGCTTCCATACAATGTCATGGCCAGCCTGCTGTCATCCTGTTCCCTTGCATCACACTCATGGGGTATTTGCTAAATGGATAAAATCTGTTTAGAGCCCACAATTGCACACCGCTCCCATACCTACCTGCCCAGCAGAGGGGCAAAAAGCACAATGGTAACACTTCCTTCCCCAGCGCAGCCTGGGAAAGTGCCCAGCTGTGCCTTAGAAGGAAGAAGCACAGCCATCACACTCCCTTCTGCAGGAAGTCCTGTGTGGAGGGAAGTGTTTCTGTCACACTCCCTTCCCTGCTGAAACTGTGATGGGATGACTCGCAAGAACCCCATCATGTGGATATAGCCACAGATTATGATCTAGAATCTCTTTAGAAGTGTTAGGTCCTCTGAGGAATTGGGAGAAAAGTGCAAGGTATATTGATTTCATCTGAGTATCATTAAGTCAACTGTTTAGCTCAGCGATATCTAAAAGAAAAATAAGCTTTTTTTTTCTTACCTTCCTCACCCATGACGAAACTGGATGAGACACCATCAGTATCACTAACAGCCACAGCATACGTCCCCAAATCTTCTTTGTCGGGTTTTTTGAAATAGAGTCGAGAGCTAAAGGGGAGAAACTAATTAGTGGTTTGCTGAAGTTACCCAGGTTTCCAAATCTATAAAAGGATTTTACAACTTACTGCTCTCCAACTGTTTCCACTTTAAACCTTTCAGGATCATCTATCTCTTCATAGAATTTACTCCAAGTAAAATGAGATGCATCTGAAATTTCTTTGCAGTCAAAGGCAAGGTAAATATTGCCTTCTTCATCCACACCTGCAGTGATTTCCTTGGTGTCTGTAATATATGATTGCTGTTAGAAATTCGTTTATTAAGGGAAAGTGTAAGTTCTCAAAATGTCTGGTTCAATTAAGAACCCTTCAGCATTTTCTTAAAATCTGGAGTTTTCCTCTAATTAGATAGTTTACTTCAGCAGCCAGAAGGAAGGCATACAACTTACAAACAGAGAGGAAAGAAACTTTATTTTTAGAGCCTCATAACAGGAAAAATAGGGGCAATGCAGGTGTTATAGCTTCCAGTTTCCTCACATAATGAAAACCCTAAGATAGGCCAGGTTGCAAAGGACCTTGAGGTTGTTTCATCATGCATAATAATGTGAGTTTGGAACTTCTTATCCTCACAGTGGCCTATTCCTGTAGATTCTAGAAGATACTTATGGTGGGGCTCATCAGGGTAGCACCCAACAGAGAAAAAAAGCTGTTGTTGTTGGGTGTCTTCAAGTCATTTCTGACTTATGGCAACCCTAGGGTGAATCTATTACAGTGGTTTCTGGGGGCTGAGAGTGTGTGATGCACCCAAGGCCACCCAGTGGGTTTCCATGGCTGAGCAGAAAATCAAACTCTGGTCACCAGGGTCATAGTCCAGCATTCAAACCACTACACCATGTTGGCTCTAGAGAAGAAAGTACCACAGCAAAAATGATATTTTGGCATGAACTGCTAGCCGTAGGCCAGCCTTTTTCAAACTTTTAGATTATTATTCTACAATCTGTAGAATAATGTTCAAGCCTCAGAGAACCTCTGCATAAAAATTACTATATCTACAGCTAAAAAAAATGTTTATCTTTTTCAATCATGATCTTTCAAGGAATCCCTAGAAACTTCTTGCAGAAGCAAAGGGTTCCAGTTGAAAAACCCTACCACAGACTATAGACAGGGCTCTTCATAGGCAGAAAGGACTCTCTAATTGGTCACGGCCAGATTGTCAAATGATCTGTCAGAAGCAGCCAGGCTGGTAGAGCTCATTCTGTTTCCTCTACTGGTATGCAAGGACTCTTCTCTTCGATGTAAAGTCAAAGGCTTTCACAGCTGGAATCCATAGGTTGTTGTGGGTTTTCCGGGCTTTGAGGCCATGTTCTATTAGTATTTTCTCCTGATGTTTCGCCTGCATCTGCGACTGGCATCTTCAGAGGATCTAGTGGCAACCAGATCCTCTGCCACCAGATCCTCTGAAGATGCCAGCCACAGATGCAGGTGAAACATCAGGAGAAAATACTAATAGAACACAGCCTCAAAGCCCAGAAAACCCACAACAACTCTTTTCTTCAGTCAGGCCTTTTGAATATAAGATGGGATGTTGCTATGTGGGTTTAAGCTTATTGGGTGTTATTATTTCTTTGTAACTGGTGTGTTTTCATTGAGTTTTTTAAAACAATATTTCTGTTTTTATACTAATTTTATTATAATTAGCTGCCTTCAGTGCCATTTTTGACAGAAAGATGAGATATAAATTTAATAAAGAATTAAATAAAATAATGCACTACAAAGTTCTCCATACCCTTGCCAAAATGAACTTAAAGATTTACATCTCCTTGAGCCATAAAAAAAATCCAAATAAAGCCAAAAGTATGTTGTTATGATATTTGAAATATGAACAAGTAAAACTCGGACAGTATCTTCACTAAGAGATCCAGTGTGAGGTTGTAGTTTGAGTAGTTTGGACTTTGGGAGACCACAGCTGAAATCCCAAAACAATCATGGAAAACCACCCCCCTGACAATTGGGCAAGTGACATTAGGGATACAAAGAATATTTTTAAAATATATTTGAGAAGGGGTTTCAAATGTCCAGACACCCTGATGAGAAGAATCCTGTACTGACAACAATCTTTGCAGTTCAGGTCTGTGCCAAAAAAAAAAAAATGCCCTTGGTTGTTTTGCACAGATGAATCCCTGAATTACAGCATTTTCTGCGCAGAAAAAAGCATTTTCTATGCAAAAAAAAAAAAAAAATGAAAAAGCTGCTTCCTACACAGAAAAAAAATGCTCTAAGATGGGGCTTATTCTTCACAAAATTTGCACGTGGTCAATTTGTTTTCTGTGTAGGAAACATCTTTTTCTGCATAGACTCTCATTGCTTCCTTTGAGAAGAAAATTAGTGTGATCAATAATGAACAGAAAAAAATGTAGCATAGCCCAAATGTACATGCTTTAACCTCCCTTGCCTTCTGACCTTTCAGGAAAATTCAACCAAACACAAAAGTGGGAAGGGCAAAATAAATGCTACAGACACAAAATAAGGTTATGCTTCAAAAGGATAGATTCTTCCATCTTTTGGATTTCATTCTGCTGAGTGAGAAGGTAGTAGCCAGTTCAAGGATCCTTTGAGAAAGGAAAACAAGGGTTCATACACCCCTCAGCTACAATCCTTCCTAATGCTTCATAAGCCAGAGAGGTGACAAATGTTGACCCAAATAAAATTCTTCCCTTCCTTCGAACCAATAGGTTGCAGCAATATGTTCAAATCAAATTCTTCCCTTCCTTCGAAGCAATAGGTTGCAGCAATATGATCTGTCTCTCCCACAGAATGAGCTTGGAAATTCATTTTTTAAAAACAGCATGTCATGCAAGCAATTGCAAAGCCCCAATAATGAAACTTTCTCAGGAAGACTTATTGTTGACTGCTGCCGGGTCAATTTTGACTTATGGTGACTGTATGTATGAGACACTTCCACGTCACTCTATCCTCAACCACTCTGCTCAGGTCTTCAAAATTCATGGAAGTAGTTTCCTTGATTGAGTCTGTCCACGTATAATGCAGTCTTCCTCTTTTCCTACTGCTTTCTTCCTTTCTAAGCATCATTATCTTTTCAAGTGAGTCATCTCCTCTCATGATATGTCCAAAGTACAACAGTATCATTTAGTCATCTTGACTTTAGGGAGAATTCAGGCTTGATTTGCTCTAGGGCTCACTCATTTGTCTTTTTAGCAGTCTAAAGTATGCATAGAACTTTTCTCCAGCACCACATTTCAAAAGAATTGGTTTTCTTCCTATCAGCTGTCTTCACTATCCAGCTTTCAAACCATACATTGAAATTGGAAATACGATGGCATGAACATGATTGGGGGCTAATTGAACCAGGCTCCAAAGCATCTTCAGAATTGGATCCCTGTTGCCCTAAAGAAGCAGGCAGAGGAACATCTGAGCCTGCTTGGTCCCTGGCAGCAGGGGGAGCTCTTGAGCTGCAGGACTCATCTCCACCCTGAGCAACAGGGCCCAACAGCTGCTGCTCATCAGCAGCAGCTCTGACAGGGGCTTCAGTTATCACACAACTGCTCTGACTGCAGCCTCCACTTCACCTTCTAAAACTGTAGGTTCATCTTCAAATGGTTCTTCCTTGAATGAAACTGTCATCCTGTCCTGTCATTTATACAGTTCTTCAGTGTGTCATTTCCATCTTTTTATTCCATCTTTTTATTTTTACTTTGTCATTTAATGTGATCTCCCGCCCATCATAGAGCATCTCCATTCTTGGTTTAAGTTTCCCTTTGATTTCTACGGTCTTATGAAAGATGCCTCTTGTTCTTCCTTTTTTTTATTCTATTTTTTCTGTTCTGATTATTATAGTAGTTCTCCTATTCCCTGTGTACACGACACTGTACAGTTCACTCGGGGTTCCATCTCTATTTCTGCCACCTTTTACTTTTGCTTCTTCTCTACCCTTAACTGCTTAAAGAGTTTCATCTGTCATCCATCAAGGCTTCTTTTTCTTTTTGGGTGCAGATAGGGTCTTTTTGCATTCCTCTTTGACAATGTCCCAGGCTTCAGTCCAGAGTTCTGGGTCTCAGTCAGTTTGGCTTAATACTGCAAATCTATTTACAACATTATCTTTAAATTCTAAGGAGGTATTCTTCAGACTATATTTTGGTACAATAGTTGGTTTAGAGTTCTTCCTCAGCTTTACCCTAACTTTTGACACCAGCAGTGGTCCATGCCACAATCTGCTCCTGGTCTTGTTTTTGCAAAGAGAATGGAGCTTCTCCATTTTCTGCTTCCGATTATGTAGTCTATTTGATTTCCCCAGATGCTGCAATGTTTATGCATTTCATTTCTTATTTTACTATGTCTAACTTACCCTGATTCACGTTTTTCACATTCCATGTCTGTATAATATATGTTGTGCAGCTTCAGACAGACTTTCCTTTTGCCTCTGAGCATATCAATAGTTGAATGTCCTTTCAACTTGAGTCCAGTTGCAGCGTTAGCTACAGTGCTACTCATTCTTGTCCTCTGCTCTTCACCAGTAACTGATGGCCTTCTGACCTGGAAGTCTCACTTTTTGGTACTTTCTTTTATTTCATTTTGGATTGTCTCATCATAGGATTTTCATGGTAAAAGACATTCAAAAAGGGCTTGCCATGTCTCCTTCTGTACTGTACTAGCAAGCGTTAGCTATAGTACCACTGCTGTTGTCTCTCAGAGATCCTCCACCAGTGTCACCCCCTACTACTCCTGCTGCCAGACGCTGTTTGGCACATTTAGTCACATTCAGTTCTCAGCAAAAGCCTGTGTAAACAGCAGCACTGCTGCCATCAGCATAGCCTCTTGCCCCACAGGAGCACTCAGTCCCACCAGTACAGAGAGATAATGCCAATATCTCTGTTTTTTAAAAAAATAATAATCATTATTCTACTTGTAGATTTTGTCACTATTTTTTTTTTGTTACTATTAAGCTTCTTCTTTTCTTTTCTTTTTTTAAGTTTGCAAACAGTTTTCTGCAGTAACTCTGCTGTAACCTCTCTTTTAGAAATTTAGGGTCATTTTCACATTATATCCATCTAAATTTCTCATGGTTAGGTCAACTGCATTTCAAATCCTCATATAGTCAGCAAACGCATTCGGTGACTTTGAACAACTGTGTCTGCCTTTCTATTTCTCTCTCTCTCTCTCATTCTGTGTGTGTTACCTACCTTACAATGTTGTGTGGATAAAATGCAACAAATAATTTTGAACTTTCTTGGAGGAAACGCCAGATAGAAATGCAAAAAGGAAATAAATACCATGTGGAGCCTGTTCATGAATTTATACTTGTTTCATACAACAAATATTCCAACACTGTAGAAGTATTGGGATCAACATCATAAACTCATACCTGGTTTTGCATGAACAAGCACAGCTTCAGAAACATCTGATGGCTTCCCTATGCCAGCATCATTCACTGGGCGAACTCGGAATACGTAGCATTTACCCTCATGTAATTCGGTGACCTTAAAAGACACATGTAACATTTTTTAATATACCAGCTGAAATCTGTTTTCACACTAGCTGACTGCCACTAGCAAATGAGATTTTTGTCCCTTCCCCACACACTTCACTACCTAGAATTTTACTCCAGAGGGATTCTGGGTGATATTTAAAGGGTATGACAGAGATGGGAGCATTATAGGAAGAGAAGGAATTATTACTTTCACAGTTAACATGAATGGAAGGAGTTCTGTTAACAGAATTGGATCTTCATCTTATTTAGGACCAGAAGGATGAAACCACTCTAGGAAGATGATTTTCTACCTTCAAATAACGATGTGAAGTTGGTTTCTCATTGAAGGTGATCCATTCCTCCCCATCTTCCTCCTTGTAGTCCACATAATATCCAGTAACGGGGCTGCTGCCAATGTAAATAGGAGCCTTCCAAAGAATCACAAGAGATGTATCCCTGACCTCACAAAATGTAAGATCATAGGGCGGACCTTAAGCAGATAGATAGACAGAATAGATTACCAATAAAGCCAGAATATTGTCTCAGAGGCCCTTTCCACAGTGTCTTCCCATTCCGGTAGGGAAACAAGAGAGGAGTGGGACCGTGATGATGCTTCTGCATGTCATCACGGTTCTGCTCCTCTCTCATCCCTAGGTGGCATGATCGTGGATTAAATCATTGACAAGTTTTTCCCATCAATGACACACAATCGCACCACCATCCCACACTCACCTGTCGTGCAAAAGGGCAGGAAGTGTGATGGCAGTGCTTTCTGCCCCAGCACAGCCTGGGGAAGTACCTGTCTGCACTGCAGAAGGAAGTGGCACATCCCTTGCATTCCCTTCTGGGGGAGCTGGTCCTGCACAGAGGGGAGCGCTCCCATTGCACTCCCTTTCTGGCAGAGCCACTGCTGGGATTGCCACTGGAGCATGATGGGACAAGGTAGGGCGTGGAAAGGGCCAAAAAGCAAAAGAAGAAGAAGGAGAAGGAGAAGAAGAAGAAGAGGAGGAGGAGGAGGAGGAGGAGGAGTTCTTTTTTAAAAAATTGTGAAATTGTATATTTGTGTCATTATTCTTTTTCAGAAAATGACTTTGCAGATGTCATTTCTTTCCTAAATAAATATTCATGCCTTCAATGTTTCCTGTCATGATTTCATTACATGTGTGTGCGTATGTGACTCCAAGCTGCCTGTCAACTTATGTGACCCCATGAATTTCATAGGGTTTTCTTAGGCAAGGAATAGTCAAAGGTGGTTTTGCATTACGTACTGGGTAAAAAAATACAGGGGACTCTTTAATGAAATACTAAGTTCTTGCAGTGTTCATGTAGCCACTGAGCTGTGTAAGCTCTCTCTGGTGTCCTCACCACATGAGCCTGGGAGGGTGGTAGGATGGAGAGAAAGCTCTCTCCCAAAGATCATAAGAGACAAACAGACTTGTATGGGAAGATGCAGACTATCTGAAAATCTATATATTTTCATAGCAGTCTGCTTGAGTCTTATGATGTCCAGAGGAGGGCTTTTTTCTTCAAGGAAGGACAAGGGAAAGAGCCGTCTCAGTGGCTGCTCCTAGACTATGGAACTCCTTCCCAAAAGAAGTCCAGTTGGTGGCTGCTCTTCTGCCTTTTCACAGGCAAACAAAGATCTTCTGGTTTAAAAAGTCACTCAGCATTTAACTGGCTGGGTTAGAAGAATGTGGTTTTAATATATAATATGTTTTATGTGTTTTAATATATAATACATGTGTTATATGTTTTTAATTGTTTTGAATAAAAGTCTTATATTGCTGTATTAATTGGATTTATTGTTTAATGTTGTTTTAATTTTTGTATTATATATTGTTTCAACTGTTTAGTTTTAACTTATATTGCAAGCTGCTTTGAGTTCCATATTGGGAGAAAGGCAAGATAAAAATAAAATAAAAAACAAATAAATAAAATAAGCTGTCATTTTCTGCTAAATAGGGATGGATGAACTTGTTAGTTTTGTTTTCTCCTACCAATGACTTTTTAGGGGGGAAAAGAATGAAAAGTTCCCTTCTTCAAATTTATAGGGTTTTTTCCCCCAGATTCTGGGAAACTTTTAACAAAATCAGCGAATGTGCATCCATCCACACTTTCCAAATTCAACAAGCTCTCCCTTATATACAGATAAGATCATAGTGAACCTCCCTGCCATGTGGCCATGAATGACAAGAAGCTTATCAAATAATACAGGTGGCAACCATACACTGGCAGCACAAACAAGGCTTCATGTGCAAGAATTTAAAGAGAGACTTTGAGAGCTTAAGAACTCCAAGCCCTGGGCCCAGTTGTGCAAATCTCTCCCTTTTGCTTTCTGTCCCATTTTAATATTTGAAATTGCATTTTTTCCAAAGAAACTTTTGAAGAAATTACCAGATTTTGGAACATGTGTGTGTGTTTGCGTGTATATATTCCAAATATCCCTCCTGCCAAGTACCTTCAGAAGTCTCTCCCACACCAATACCCAATCACAAAATCTTCAAAAGGTGAGAAGTGGTAAATTTTTCTCACTACTTGGAAGTACAGTGCAGATAAACAGCTTACCAAATCAGTTATGCGCATACAAGATTATATTCACCAGTGTCTTCTTAAAATGTTGCACCTACCCATTCACTATTTTCCTTGTACAACAGTTAATACTCAAGAGCATAGGTTCCACTTGAAGTAAGCCAGTGGGAAAATCCATGACTTCAAAACCTATGATTGTGTGTGTGCATGTGCGTGCTCATGTACATACACAAATTGTTCTTTTGAATGCCATTTTACCTCATAATTATTCTGATGCACCAGGCTGCTCCACTGAGTTTGGAATTAATATTGTCATTGAATACAAATGGTTTCATTAACAGTAATATTGATTTTACTGTTTCCACATGAATAGCACACATGAAGTGTAAACTAGGCGCCTCTGTTAAAATTTACCAAAACAGCAAGTGACTTTGAATTTCTGCTTCCATGCAGCTTTGTATTAATCAGAAAATACTTTTGATTCCAACATAGAAAAAATGGGGCATGAAACAGAATGGAAAACTTAACAAATTATTATTTCCCTTGACCAGCTTTTCTGTGCTGAGAAGCTAAGTTTTCATTTTGTGTCCTTGACAGTTCCGGTACACCACAGCTTACCACATGAAAATCTACACCCAAGAGTTAAAATACCCTCTGTTAAAAAGAAATATATAGTAGGCTTTGTACCAGTCTTCCAACCTAATTCACCCTGCTGTATTCAAACAATGCAAGACAAGGCAGAGTGTATATAAAGCAAGCATTATTCCAGTTGCAGACACATCCATTGAAGACTATGAGGTTTGTCAGAAATTCAGCAGACATCCAGCAAGCATTGTACCAAGGCAATAAGCCAAAGTGGAAGTTAGAAAAAGGACTCAAAGAGGGAAAAAATTATTTCCTTTCTATCAACATGAGAATTGCTGCTTTTTTCCGATACGTTCATTTATTTAGGATCAAACAAAAAAAAGAGACTAAAGGCATACTCCTATTCAAATGTAGGACAGGCAAACAACATTTACCAAAATGTGCTGTTTGTTTTCCCTGATTACAGAGACAAGCAAGTGATTGGAAGCTCTCCTTGGATGAACTCAGAAAATATCCATGCTTTCTCCCCAAACTGGGGAGGAACTTCAATCATTTTCCTTTAGCAGACGAATCCCTTTGGAGAACAACAGACTAACACACACACCTGGTTCAAAAAGTTGCCCTTCTGCTCGCTTCATGTGCTTCTGCTGTTCTCTTCCACTGCTCTATAAGATGAGGAAAGGAGTGAGTGTACTTGAAGAAGCTGGCTGGGATGACTGGGGTCGGCACCATCTAGTGTGGATCAGTTTCACTAAACCCTCAGATTGGTACTGAAAATTTATCTGAGATCTTTAAACAAAAGTTTAAAGGAATTTAGATCATTTTTGATTTAAATCCAAAGTGAAATTGGGACAGACTACCCATCAGTAGGGTTGTCAGATGTCAGAGCCCAGCCCTGAATCTCCTGTTGTTATGGATCATCTCCGGGCAGGAAACATGGGTGCAAATTCTGTAGTTTTGGGGAGTTCAGCTCCAGGCAAAGGGAAAGGGCTGGGTTCAAATCTCCAGCTCACCTAGGAGAGTACCAGCTTGCTCCAGTTTGCAAGACTTCACTGATTGGTTGCTGCAACTTTCAAAGACTGCCCAGAAATGGTGTGGGTGTGTGGGTGGGTGTGGGTGTATACGCACATACTTAGTTTACTTGAGCCTTCCCTCCATGTCGTTGTGGAGTGAGGTCTCACCTTTGGTTCTCCTCTGCATCCAATGGGTAGAAGCAAGCAGGCTAGATGTAATGTTCTTTATCCCCTTCAGCTAAGATTTCTGCCTTAATTGCCAGATAGGAAAATATGTTCTGCCTCTCTCTCTCTCTCTCTCTCTCTCTCTCTCTCTCTCTCTCTCTGTGTATGTGTGTTTGTTTGTTTGAACAATAAGCTATGAGTAACTGTGGTTGGTAAAACACTTAGTGACATCATTAGAGACATCCTAGGTCTCAGGTTTTGGCTGGCAAACCTCAGGGCATGGGATAATCCTGAACTGGCAGCCCTATCTCACAGTTATCTGGCCCACTGAGGCCTTACTTCTGACATGGGATTGTCCATAGAGTAACCAACCTAACATGGCTGATTCATCATATGGAGGATATGGGGGGTGCTAGTTTAGCTAGCTAGTGCATACCCTGGCAAACTGCAGATACATATAGTGGAAAATGTTAAACAGCAACTGCCTAGCATGTTAAAAAAAATTGCCACTACCAAGCAATGTTAATTAAACTGTAATACATTTTAAACAAGGCAATAAGAATAACCTGACAAACTACTCACCAGGCTCTGGCATAGTCCATGCCTCACACTTGAAAGGCCCAGTAGGATCAGAATGCTGCCCTATGCCAGCTATATTTGCAGCAGCAATTTTGAATTCGTAATATGCATTTTCCGTCAAATCCTCTACCTTTGCAAAACAACAGTTGACAGAAAAACAAATTTAATGTTGATAATATTCATTTTGAGCCTCTTTAATAACAGTGAGAATAAGAACAGAAACAACATCTTCAAAAGCCATCCTTTTATATAGAGTCACTATTTTCTGCAATGCAGGAAGCTGAATATGCTAAGAAAAGTGTTGTGGGGGGTGGGGTCTAGTTGCAAATGTTTTTCTGTTTTTAAATACAGAATTGTAGTTTCTTCTCATTTGTTTCAATTCCAGTGGGAATAGGATACCACAGATTCAGAATGGAGATCTCCCAAAAGTACAGCTGCACATTTGAGAGGATAGATCAAGCCATATATTTCTTTCCTTTCAATCAGTATTTTAAAACCTCACCTGTTTGGGTGTACCACAGCCAAAATAATATTGCAAAAATAAAGCAAAAAGGTAGTCTAAATACTCAAAACCAGAAGTAATACTGACCGTATAAATCCTCTCTTTAACGAGGGAAGAGTTGACTTCATGCCAATTGTGGTGGTGCACCTCCCTTTTGTCTATGTAATAACCCAGAATATTTGATCCACCACTGTATCTTGGAAGCTTCCAGCCAATGGTCATTGAGTGGCCATCACAGTTGAGAAGCGTGACACCGTAAGGATAGGATGGGCAAGCTTGAAAAAAATTCAAGTGCATGGAATGTTATGACAATGCCCAAATACAATAGCGAACATAAATAATAAACAGTAGCTTACATAAATATCAAGTTGTTGCTCATTGATTACGCTATGATAAAATAATGGATTGACATTCATCTAAAAAACCCTGTACATTTAAAGTGCAATCCTATGCATATTTAATCAGAAGTGAAACGAGTCCATCTGTGTTCAGTGAGGCTTATCCTTAGCAAGTGTTTACATCTGTAAATTAAGTTTAAGTGCATTACAGACTGAGAAAAGCCCAACCAAACCATTCTACTTCATCACTTTTCAGAAATAACCTCCCATTTTCTCTGGCTGTGAAACTGACATAAGACTACAAAAAATAATCATCTCCAGAAAGTACTACACAGAGAAAAGATTAGGTTATTAAAAGCTTCTTCTAGGTAAATATATAGAATTCAGGGGCAATATACTGAAGGTCTATAAAGAGCCAAGTAAACTGATCTGTATGGAAAGCCACTTCCTCATGAATGGTAAATTCCCCACATCTTGATGTAATGTGTTTTTTCATTTCTCATAGGGAAACTCCAGACATTGTGAAAAGTTCTCATGCCACATTGACACAAATGCTTCAAGAAATATCAATGAAAGGTGTGAGAAAGTCTGAATGTTACATGAGAAGCAGTATTAGATTCAATAGTACCGTTCACACTTTGAAATTCTTTTCCCTGGGAGCTTAGAGGAGGAGAAACAATGTTCTCTGTCAAGAGCCTACTTCTTTCTGTAGATTCATCCATTAAAACTATGCCAGTTATTATTCCCACTGCTCTCTTCCTCATCCTGATTGCTGAGACGTTTTTAATTATTTAGCAATTTCTTATTTTAAAGTGTTTTAAACTTTTGTTTTTATACATTGAATACTTGGACAGTGTTGTTTTTATACTTTTATAATGTGAACCGTTTGAACATTTCATGACACCAAGCGAAATACAGATATTTAAAATCATAAATTAATGCATACACTGATGCATTTTATAGCTGGCCACTGTCACATTTAGGAAACAGATTGCTACTTGTTTCAGTAACATGCAGAGCAGCCCTTAAATGCATTCAAGTAACAATGGATTCCCACAGTGGTTTGGGATTTCTTTTATCCCTTAACCCTTACAGAATCTCACTTACTGAGGGCTGCCTGTACCGTTATGGGTTCAGACTCCTGAGAATTTTCACTCATTCCCACTGCATTTGCAGCCTTCACCCGGAAGATGTATTTCTCTCCTGTTGTCAAGCCATGCACAGCAAACCTGAAAGAAATAGGAGAGTTGAGAATAGGTGTAATTGTTTCACTTTAAAGATATATGCTTGGAATCTACAATATAATGAAAATTCCTGCCCTGTACATAATCAAAACAGAAGCAAAAGTGAGGATCCAAAATCTATGCTGTGTATGCCTTCATGTCACCCAGTGGGTTTCCATGGTTGAGCAGAAAATCAAACCCTCATCTCCAGGGTTGCAGTCCAACTCTCAGACCACTACACCAGACTGGCTCTTTGATATAATATAGGGCAACTAAATAGCCTGAGCTGGTCCTTGCCATTCCACTGAATGGATATGGACTGCACAAGAGGCATTTTGCAGAATGCCCAGCCAACCTCAGTGCATGTATATAAAGAAGTCACAGGAGAAGTAGTATTTGCTTTTCCTATAGATGAACATTTCATTCCTAAATAAGAATAGGAATGCAACCAAATACGCTGACCTACAGAGTGATTGAATCTCTTGCAGCAAATAGAATGCTTATATTGATGTCTCAAAGCTACTTGGTGATATTAAGTAGTGTATTGCTTTATGTTCTCTGATTTAGAGCAAATTAGAATAAGCCATCTGGTGCAGAGGCCTGCAATGCACTGCTGTTACTTGCAGCAGTGGAAGACTACTGCCCCACCTACATGCAGAAGTAGCCTGGGTGACCCACCCAATCTCCAGTGAACCACCTTTGCTCCACAAGAATGAGGAAGATGATACCTCTTTAGAATCAGCTCAGAACCTTTACTGAACCTATCTGAACACAGATATGGGGGTATGTGTCAAGATGGACTGCATTTTATTTTCTGCAGCATTCAAGAAATACTTGAATGCCTTGATAGAAGGTGGAAAGCCTTTCCCATTGCCTCTGGACATTGCCTGTCTCAAAGGCATATTAGCTTCTGGAGTTATATGGAAGAAGGGCAGGAGTGATGCTGTTTTTACTGGCATACATAATAAAATAACTTTTCTCACCTATTGTACTTGACAGGCTTATGGTTGCAGGGTTCCCAGTGATTCGATCCCACTACAGAACAGTCAATGTAGTAGCCAAACAGATCTTCTTCATGCTTTGGTTTGTCCCACTGTACAATAACAGAGGTCCTGGTATTTCTTGTTGCCACAATACGTCCAGGGGCAGACGGAACGACTGTTCCACAAAGAAGAGTCATTAATCTATTTCTAGAAATTTACAAGTCAACATATAGCCAATTTACTCTCTGTGCCTGAAGCAGGGGTGGGAATCAAGTGGCCTTTCAGATGATGCAACTACCAACTGCCATAAGCCAAGGAAACCATTAAAGAAAAACCAAATGTGTCAGTTAATTTCTTTTGTTAAGCAGAACATGAATTTTCACCCAGTATTATCAGACAATAGAATGCTTTGTTTTTAACTGATGCTTAATGAAGACAGATTTTTAAAAGGATTTTTAAAGAGACTTGTACAGGAGGGAAAAGGCTTGGGAAGCAAAGAATGTTTTAAACGAAGGCCATACCAAAACAAAGTCATGTGTACTCTTTGTTCTTGTGTGCCTTCAAATCATTTACAACTTACAGTGACCCTGAGGCAAACTTGTCACAGGGTTTTCTTGGCTGGATTTGTTCAGAAGGGCTTTGCCTTTGCCTTTTCACTCTATATTCACTTTTTTCCCCTTTGATAACATTAGAAAGTGCAGATCTCAAAAGGCAGCCATTTCAGTTTGCAACACTAATCAGGACATCAGTAGGCAAGGAACAAAAACAGAAAGGCTTTGTCCTGTCCTGTCCCACAGTGTTTTCTGCCTTTGTGTTAACAGCCACTCAGCTGAGAAAGGTTAACCAGCATAGTGAAAGACATACTGCCAAACCCAAAAGAAAGGAAATGGAATAGTCACTATGCAGATAACACCAAAGTGATGCTGGTCAATGGTAAGGAATGCCAGAGCTGTAGTCTGACAATATCTGGAGGGCTCCATGATGATCGCCCTGCTTTAGAGCTTATTGCATCCGCAAGTATTGAAAACAGAGTATTGCAACTGCCAAAATCAGCACAATGATGGTGCAATGCAGCCAGAGCTAGACATTCTTTGGTCTCATTAGTTTGAATGGGAAGGTTGAGGGCCTTATTTTTTCCACTGAAACCTTAACAACTTACAATTCTGGCTGAATTACATCAAAGGTCATTCAGCTCTCACATTGTGCACTGTGATGGTATTACAATAGACAGACAAATTAAAACAGATTTAGAGATGGTAATTTGAAGTGGATATCAAATTAAATGTGTGTCTTAATAAATCAGAGGTGGGTATTGTGCAGCCCTCCAAATGTTGTTGGACTGCAACAACCAGCAGTCCCAGACAGTATGTCCAATGATGAAAAATGCTGGGAACTGCATTCCAAAATCTGGAGGGCTGTATTATTTCCATTCTTTCTATAAATTCTTCAAGAGAAGTATGAAAGCTGTGAAAAATTACCCATGCTACTATATGGTCAGAACCAAAAGCAAACGTATCAATAAAGCAGAGCCTGTAAAAGTTACTTCTTTTGGCTAGAACTCTCAGAATTCCTCAATCAACAGAGCCAAGGAGATTCTGGGAGTGTCGTACAAAACACAACTCTTTCAGACATTGCAGCAAAGGTTGAATTAGGCACATGGACTGAACTACAAACATTGGCAAAATGACTCCATAGTAACATAGTCTTTATATGCTGCCAAATACACACTAGATACATAAGTGAAGTCCTTGTCACAACATTCTACTTTTTGGCATCATTTGTTCTTCAACATCACATTTGGCAAAGCATCCTCACCGATGGCCTCTTGTGCTTGAATAGGAGGTGTTATTTCTGAAGGATCACTAATGCCGTACTTGTTTGCTGACAATACACGGAACACGTAGGATTTCCCCTCAGCCAGATCAAACACTGCATAGCGAGGAGATCTCACTGCCACTTGAGCATTGACCCTCTGCCAGCTCCCACTGCCAACAACGGACTATAGATATATTTTTAAAAAAAGAGTGAAAGAGATTGTTATTATTTTGTGAGAGAGTTGTAGACAGAGGTTCTCAAAATACTGGAATTGGTGAACCATAGACACAAATCCTTATTGTTTCTAGGCAGTAAGCTGCCAGCTATCTGGTTGGCTATCTGTTTGATACGGGATCACAAAGCATAGGCTCATGCTGCCAAATCCAATATAACATAATTTGTTTCCTTCACCTTGCAGTACTTGGGTCTCTGTGAAGCTTGACATAATAATAGATATATAAAAGCAGAGTGATTGTTGGTGTTTTCAAAACTCTTGAAACAGATGCTCCCCAAGCACAGATTTTTATTTCTGGGAGTTTGGAAATTGTTTACAGGAAATTGCAGATAAATCACATTGAGAACACAGCTTGGTCCTAGGTCTCCATAAAGGTGTTGCAGTATCCTCCTGTGATTCCTGAGAATTAAACAGGTCCCCAATGCCATAATTGCCAGAAGTAGGGCTCCCTACTAAGTTCAATTGGACTTACTCCCAGGGAAGTGTGTATAGGATTCTAGCCTATTTCTCTGATTTCTCCTATCACATTATCATGGAGAGAGGAATTCCTCTTTCTCTTATACATGCTAACAGAAAATAGGCCATAAAGCACTAATATTTAACCAACGATTGCTGATGCCCCCACGCTGTCAATAGAAACTCCAGCAAGGATTGAGATGTTGAACCACTTCCAGACAATTTGTAGCAGAAAAGCAGCACAATTTTACAATAGTGCCTACCATACAACTGCCCTGTACTCATTCTAACCAAGAGTAACCAAACAGCTAAAACTTAAATTTCTCAGAAGACACATTTTTCCTGAGAAAATATTGGAATTTGTCTCTTGCACACAGACACATATTCTTTTTCAGAATTTTTTCCTAATATTGTCCACCTTGGAGGAGGAGGCAAGCATTAGCCACCATTTTCCCTTCACAATGTCCCAGAATGACACTATGTGCAGTACCTTGCGGAAGGGACAAAATGGCGGATGAGGTGCCACTATTGCTGTTACTCTCATTGGCACCAACTGCAACAGCAAAGAGCCAACGGACTTAGAAACAAAAGAAAGAACCTTTGTGACTGCCATTGTTCATGATAAGCCCCACTCTAAGAAAACAGTTAAGAGAAATTTCTCTCATCCAAGAGAAACTGGATGAAATGCTCCCTCAGTCTCTCTGACAACAAAGAGGGTAGAATATTACAAGACGCCGTTTGCGAACAGTTCTGAACTCAACATGGAAATAGGACTTTTATTTTTCAAGTCTTGTAATTCAATGACCATGTGAATACATGTAACCAAAACCTCCTATATATGTGGTGTTTTCTACCATGTTATTAGCCTTTCTAATTTTATTGTTTTGCTTCACTGTTTTGCTGTGAAAATGATTTGAAATGAAATGGTTATGTGGCCATGAAATGCCTTACAGCGGAATGCAACTATATGGCACAGTACCTTCTCAATGAAATATGATAATGGCTCTTTGCCACGGGGAACAGGTGGATCCCAGCTGAGTACAACATATGTTTTGCTGGTTTCTGAAGCGTGTACGTTGGTAGGAGGTCCTGGAATCTTAACGTCGCCTAGAGGAGTAATAAACTCAGTAAGTGTTAAATGCCAGATTAACCTCCCAGGTCAGTGCTTATGTGAGAGTTTGTCTTTCTCAACTCCCCTGCTAGAGTGCATTGCTTGGCTATTAAGGGCTATAATATCAGCTTTACAGTTTCTGAAGGCTGTGTCATTTCTATTTTGAGAAACCTCAAGCAAGCCAATTAAAAGTGCAGCATTGATTTTTCACAGCTCATGTTAAAAAAAAAATAATCAAGAAAAAAAGAGAAGATCTATATGCATTCATTGCACAAGATTTTTTTTGTTTTACTTTGATCACATTTGAATCACTTTAATCTGCTGTACTAAATGGCTTGATAAAGCCTTCCTGCTTTATGCAAATACGAGACAGGATGGATCAAAGACAGGAACCCTACAGCTTCCAGCCCTGAAAAAAATGAGCAGGGAGAAGAATTTGCATGAGAGATCATAGCAATTAAATATGAAACAGTACAGGTAAAGCATGGAGGAGAAAAACATCATGGAAGAAATCTCTCTTCCACCCAAGGAATGACAATGAGAATCAATGTAATGTGCAGCATAGGAATGAGGGATTTTTTTCCCATCTAACCACTTTTGTTCTCCAGTAATCTTAAGAGGCAAACAGGGTCTTGATGTCCATCTGTCTGCCTGCAGCAGCCTGGGAGAGTTTGTATCTCATTCCCATCTATTGTGCCAGAGGGTAAAACCAGACATTACATAGAACAAATGAATTCTTCCAAAAATAACAAACCAGCCACCTTTCTGCCTCATCTTTTCCTTGTAAAGGCTACTGATACAAAATGGGTGAGGTGACATCATCATCACTTTCCCTACTTCCCTACCTTTGTATACTGCAGCTATAGAAATGAGGTGAAGGAGGAAACCCATGGTGTAATGTCTATAGTATGGTCATAGTATAGTATAGCATAGTATAGTATAGTATAGTATAGTATAGTATAGTATAGTATAATACAATGCAGGAGATGCTACATCAGGGCAACTGTTTTCAGAAACAGTCATAACATTAATCCATCATAGCTTGCTTCACTTTTTTTTGAGCTGGAGGCAAGAGTGTGTCTATTTAGGGGGACAAAATTGAGGGTTTCATAAGAATTCTGCCACTCCAATTAATTTTGCCTTCATTCACCAAATTTCTAGCATTGCAGCAGCATAAGAAACTTCATTTGAGCATTTAGAAATACTGTCATGGTGTAGTAGTTTGAGCATTGGGCTATGACCCTAGAGACCAGGGCTCAATTCCCTGCTTAGCCCTGGAAACCCACTAGATGTGCTAACAATGAGCTAATAGTCTAAGTGCTACCTGAAAGCTTGTGCATGCAACAAGAAAATCCAGTCATGTAAATATATGCAGGAACTTTAAAATGTATGCCATCCCCATTTGGCATGTTTACGGCAAAAGGCAATGGGACAAGATTATACAGGGAAAATTAAATTGCCAAAGTGTGAAACTATCCTAAGCACTTGCTAAAGAAATGCTGTCCTTGCTGCTTTATAAAGTTGGGTAGAGACATTTGGCAAAACAGTGCCTCGCCATAAAGAAAACAGAAGTCTCAACTGACACACAGCCTAAACTTCTAGGTAAAAAAATGACAGCCACCATTGGTCATGACTGTCTGCAAGTCTCTGTACTTTAGTACCGGTATCTCTGTTGTGGAAACTATACAGTGGGACAGCTAGGGCTCTACCATAGAACAAGTGTCCAGAATGTTATAGACCAGGAGGGTTCCAAATGATAACTAACCACAGAGAAACAGGTAATGGGGCTGCAGCAAACTGGCCTAGCATTGGGATATGGGTCCAGAGAGGCTTGCTGGGGTTTATGCAGCTTGGTCATCTTTCTTATTTTAACACAACAAAAACAAGTCTTATCATCCTGAGCTCACTGGCAGGTATAGATATTGGCTATGAATGCTCATTGAATTATTTCCTGTTTTACTTTAAAGACATTATCCTTCTGTGCTTCTAAAATGGTGCTTATTCTCTGAAAAAGCAAACACCATTTTATTCCTATAGCCATGCCAGTGTTCTGATTCAAGTGATTTAACAACATGAAACTGCACATACACTGAGTTTTCCTATTATTTTCCCTTTTTATTCAGTTGGCAAACATTTTGTTTTGTTTTTGGATCATTTTGCTTCCACATTTCAGACACACAGAAGCAGCTGGATGGCATGACATGGTAGTGGACTGGAGAGAAGAAAGATGTCAGTTGTACACTTTGCAGCTGAAACAATACAAAAGGCTATCAAAAACAAAATGAAGTCTGAGGCCTAAAATTACCTAGCTGCACTCCTGATGGTATAAACTTTGCATGGAAAGTTAGAATTGGAAAACCAGTTCAGATTTAGAGTAGAAGTGCCAAAAAGCATAATGATGCTCCAGAAATCTGTATCTCTGTAGGCTTCCTATTTGGAAAAGCAGAAGGGAGCTTCTGATGTAAGAAAGCAAAAACAGACAGCCTGGAATTATATTTTGGTTAATGGGTAGGAAAAAACAATCTGTTGCCCACCAGATGGGTTGGACTACAAAGCCCATCAGCCCCAGACAACATGGTAAATGGCTGTGGCTACTTATAAACCCTGCCCATTTGCTCTAATGGTTGAGGTTAATGGAAGCTGTAATTCAAAGCATCTGGAGGGCACCAACTTGTCTACCTCTACTTCAAAATACTTCAACAGCCTACTGTTACGGAATTCTGTAGAAAATTGTAGCAGTTGAAACATGGGCCTTTTCCGCATTTTATTTTTGAAATGGGGCGGCGCATCCTCCAGCGAGGACGTTCACATTTGGGGCCGAACTGGGTTCGGACTACTTACTGTTTGTCCGGACTTCAGCCCACTCCGGAACGCCCAGAACTGGTGGTCACCCGTGCTATTGAAAGACCAATTAAAAAAGGACTTTCAATAGCGCAGCGTACCCTAGTCCGTCGCTCTGCTAAAGTATAGATTTACAGGCTCGCACCAGTGTGAGTCTGCAGATCTTCCGGGGGCGGGCTTCTGGCTGGCGAGCTTCTCCAGTTGGTGGAGAGCCTCTGCCAACCAGAAGCCTCCATTTTCATCACCGGAGAGTGTGTAGCGCGGGCGCACGCTGCTCCAGACCATCGTGGATCGTCGGTGGGGGGACATGCCAGTCTGGTGAGTAATGGACTGCCCCATTTCCTCCCCAAAGTGCGGAAAAGCCCATGATTTCACATATAATTCCACAGTGCGGCAGCTACTCACATGACAGGATAATAGAAATCTACTGCCACTCTGGGGTTCAAAACTGTGTATCTCAGAAGTTCTAACTTCATTTTCAAGTTATCCTCCCCTCAGAATTTATGTGCATCCAAAGTTTGTGTGCACACTCTACAGCCACAGTCAAAAAAGCATAGGGAAGTACACACAAAAGGCCTGGTACAGATGTACAGAGGCAACACTACAGACAGATAACATACCTTCAAGGTCATCTTTATAGAGTACAATTTTTTTGCCTTCATCCAGGTGAATAGCTGAAGATCAAAACAAAAATCAATTCTTTATGTTTGGCATTCTAGGCTACTTGAATGCATCCATACTTTTCAAATCAACAGCACATCCATTTTGATATACCTTATTTCACTATCACTAGCCAGTATTCTGGATTGTTACAAATGGAATACCCTCTCCCAATGTACCTTCAACTGATATTTGTGTTAACCCTGTAGTATATGTTTAAAGAAAATAAAACTTCCTTTGTTGAAGAATGAAGTTTTTCAAACACACACACAAACACTGGAAGAGAATCTGGAAGAGAAAAGTTTAAACCTCTCCTCCTAGTATGCAGCTTTTTCAGTCTGGATTGGGGTCCACATGCTTACTTGTAAATACAGAAAAGCAGGGGATCAGCTGTACACTATGGTCTAAATCCAGTTGCTAGATTTTTTTTCTTCTTCCTTGGTTTGGCTTCATCCTTTTTCACTTGCTGCTCAATACTCCTGGGATTGCCTCCCTGGACATTTGTGGACTATTCCTTCCCACATCATTTTTAAATCATAATTAAAACTTTCTTGTTTTCCAAAGCTTTTGAGATTTTACTTTAATATTGTTTTACAGTATTGAATATTTGGGTTATATGTATTTGTCAGTTTGCTTTACATTTTATTGCTTTGGGTTTTATATTTATGTCTGGATAATTTGTTTTACAACTGTATTACTCTTTCCTTCCCTTGTGTGCATGTGTATATTAGATTGTATCCCTTTGGCAGGGCTGGCTGTTTTTCTGTTCTTTTATTTGTAAAGTGCCATGTAACAGACAAGGAGGAGGAGGAGAAAAATGCTAATAGTAATCACAATCTAACCATTGAATCAATTGTTTTATGGTAAGTTAACACTTCTGTAAATTCCATTGACTGGGACTAGCTGGGATTAGCAATGTGATTCAGACGGAGTGGGGAGCTAACTAATCTAGGCTAGCAAGTTGACTCACACTAAACAAATACCCTTTGTTCACAACTCACTTACTTTGAAGCCTCTCCAAATCCAAGGGGTCGAGAGCAGCCACTGCCTCAGAGATTCTGGATGGCCTGCTGATACCAGCCTGGTTGACGGCCCTCACACGAAACACATAGGAACGTCCTTCAAACAAACCTGTCACTGGATATTTGCAGATTTTTACAGGAGCATCATTGCATTGTACCCAGTTCTCAGTGCCCACTTCACACCTGGTTTTTAAAATGACAAAAATAATGTGGGATGGAAGGCTTCTAACATTTCATCATAAGCAATCAGTGTTGAATTACCATCCCTGTCACTGGAACCAACACAGCTACAGGAAGATTTGACTAACAGAATCACATGGAAAGGGCAAATCATGTGGAAAGTTCGACACCAAATAAGGGAAGTGTTCATTAATCTGTGTGATTTAAAGAGTCACACAGATTAATCCATTTTGCAGACCAAAAAGCTCATACATGCCATATGCTTTGAACAAGACTATTGAACATATATGTGCTATTAATTGTCCTGTGTAGCTGGCTTTCCATTTACAAATGAAAGTGAAGCAGGATCAGTGGCTGGAATTCTGTATCACCTAGTCTGACCTCCCCTTCTTTTGAGTTACTGTGCAGCAGCAGCTGCTGATATTCACGTATTAATCACGTATTAATCAGGAAGAAACTGACTGGTGTTTCCACACCTTCCCATGTGCAATCTGTGGTGTGACAGCTAGAATCAGGGTCCCTTATCTAATTCCCCTCACACAGAAGATCACTTGTGGTGAAGTGGAGACACTGGTCAGGTGCTTCCCAATCAACAAGGGAACAGATTCCTGGTGCTCATAGCAGCTGCTGCCTGGTAAGTAAAGATTGGGGGACTTTCACAGTCCCTGCGTATTCAGTAAAACAGTGAATACATAGAGATTGTGAATACAGACTAGTCATGAATGTATAATTCAAGGTTACACATTCATAAATGCCTTAGTGAATAACTTCAGCAAACAGTACCCCACTATACGTAGTGGCAGTCTTTTACTCTGAGGGTGCAGTTGTACTCTGAAAGTAAGATTTTGTACTGACTGGTAGTTGCTGTAACTCCTTCTGCTACAATACTCTTTAGAAAACAGGATTCATATACGAGTATTGATCACTTACTAAATGAAGCATTATAGTGGCGTCACAGGATCACGGATTATACACACACCATTGAAGGACTATTCACAGCTAAGGATATGAACATTTTTCAGTGTTGGCTTCATTGTATTTCTCTAAGCTGCCCGTACATTTGCTTCCTTGCTTCATATCAGCTTTCAAAATTAGGGAGGGGATGCATACAAATGTGCGTGTATTTTGATACACATTTTTCCTATTGTCAGCTCTGTTTTGCAGTTTTTTTTAAATGTATGTACTTTGTATGTTTTAGCCTCTGAATAAAGCATACTTGTGCATTTTTGCAAAGATGCACGTTTTAAATTATGTGCATTTGTTTACATATAGTTCAAAAACAAACAAAAACAAATCTGCCACTTACAGGTTCTTCTCAGTGGCAGAAAACTGAAAAATATGTGTACAATTTTGTTAACACAAAAAAAAAAAAAAACCCTGTTCCCTGCAGACTTATACCTGTCTACAAAATATCCAATAACTGGAGCTTCATGGGTTGTATTTGGCGGTTTCCAAGTGACTATAACATAATCTCTGTTAGCATCATGGCATTTCACATCCATTGGTGCTCCTGGTGCCCCCATTACCAGTGCATCAGCATCTACAACAAAAGAAAGGTCCAAATTAAACCACACTTGGGCCTTAACTCAACTAAACATGGCACAGAGTACATCATTCTGGGTTTCTGTTATGCTAAATAAATCAACATTAAGAGAAAATGAAACTCTGAATTTGACATTTCATGCAGCCACAAAAAAAGGTTGCTCTTTACATCCTGATTGAGGCAGTTGTAATCTCATAAAGGGACTTCAGCTACATGAAGAAACATTGTTCTGTATCAACAATATCCATTTTCCACATTGTGCACACTGAATATGAAAACATTTTCAACACTCCAGAGTGTCATTGGTCATTATGTTCTGTGTGTCCTTCTCCTATTACCTTAAGACTTTTGAAGTAGAATTCTTCATTTCAGTGGCTGTGGAGTGATGGCACGGCATCAACAGAAACAAGAAGGCAAAGAGCAGACTTTCTATGAGGCAACTTATAGGCTTGTTCCAAAGGAAGAAATGAAGTTGTCCCCTAGCACCCATGTCCTTACACCCAAAATGGAATGGTATGGAAGATCTGTGCATACAAACAAATGTATTTCTGAGAGTACAGTCCTGAGTTCACCTTCTTGGCCAGCCCTATCATTAGGTAGAATGGGGCAGCTGCCTGAAACGGCAAGTGTTGGAAAAGACAGCAGTAAGATTCAGAGCTGGTCATGCTAGCTGGGAGATTCTAGGAATTAAAGCCCCCTTAAAATTAACTTTCCCAAGCTCTGTGTGTTCCAAGTAGCCTGCATCCTCAGGTGTACTGAAGAATATTGTCTCCATATCACTGCTTAAGTTAGATTCAACTGACAGGTCAGTCAGGTTTTTTGTATAGGATGTGTGTATCTGTGTGTGTGTGTGTGTGTGTGTGCGAGAGAGAGAGATTGAGATTGTGTGTATGTATGTATGACTACATATGGTGCCTCCTTGTTCTTTACCTCTGGCATCAAAGTAACTTCGGCCAGACTTGCTGATTGGAAAATAAATTTTGCTGAAATAAATTAGTATAATCTTACCAGTAAACAAGGTTATTATCAGAATCAGAAAATCATGGAGAATTGAGGCACTTCATGCTGGGAATTCAGCCCAAAGTATTTCACACAAACATAAAAGGGTCACACATACGAAAATGTGTTCATTTAAAAGATGAAGAAATGTATCACTGACTTTCTCTCCACAAGGATTTAAGTTACTTCATTTAGATTTGCAGGGGGAATTGTCGATGCAAATATGAGGTTAAATTATGACCCTCACTGAGTTTTAATGTATTCCTTTCCTTTTCATGTTAAAAAAAACACCTCAGGCAAACCTTTTGCTCTTCTTCCTCAGGCACTACATAAACGGAGTTAAATTCTCTGATAAGGGCAAATATTGTGGCACAGACGCTCACATTCCTCACCCATCCTCTGAACAACAGCCACCATAATCACTATCATTGAACTGAATGCCTCTGCGGCAGGGCTGGGGAAAATATGGCTCACAAGTTGCACATGATCATAAAGGCCATTTTGAGGCCCACAAACGAACCCTCTTTAAAGACTGGTTTAAGCGCACCGGGTCCTTTAATTGGCCATTTTAGATATAGGACAGTTGTTTTTTTAACAGGAAGTTGGTTTGTGGTTGCCTTCCTATTCTGGAAAAAAAAAACCTCTCCTGAGCCCGAAATCATGAAAGGAGGCAGAAAAAAAGGGGGGATGAAATGACACCCCATATCGCTAAGTGTTGTAGAGATTTTTTTGCCATTTTTAAAAAGTTTTTCATAAATGAAAAATTACAGTTAAAAATGTTCAGATGTGGGAACAAAGCAGGTGTGCCCCCCACTAAATGCTGTCAGTTGCCCATCTCTGCTCTAAGGGCAGGGCCAGTCCTACCATTAGGCAGAATGAGGTGGCTACCTCAAGCAGCACTTTTTGGGTAACATGAAAGAGCAGCATATTGCTAATTACTTCGATTTTATGTGTTGTGCTTTTTATTGCCAATGATGTGGAGAGGTGTTGGTGGGATTCTCCATCTCAATGCCCAGATAACCTTGTTGGCTGTGGTACTACGCAACTTGCTTGGGGTAGATGAGCAGGGACACTATTTTCTGCTCTGCTTCTGGTAGAAAAATGTTTTGTGTCAGGTTGTCTAAGGAGCATTTCTCCTCACTCCTACAGTGATGGCATTTTTTGAAGGAAAACAACTGAGGTCTACTTCTTTTTTTGTTTCCCCAGCCCTAATGATCTGACATTTGGAATCAAGCAAACTCAGTCAATCACAGTACAAAGAAACAAGCAAAAATCGTATACCTCTCACAAACAGATATGCACTGTATTCACTGATTCCTCCTTTTGAGACTATGCGCAGTGTGTACAAGCCTTCATCATCCTTGTTCAGATGGGTGAAAGACAGTGCTGCCTGACCTTCCCCAAAGAAAGGCTTTGTCCATTTGGATTCTTTGATTAGCACATCTAGAAGAGATTGGCAATTTTTGGAAATAGAAAAAAAGAGAGATCAATGCATGTATCAAGTGATCAGCGGGAGGGACAATGGGCATATATCTAGTCCATGATGTTTTCTGTTCTATATTTTTCTCAGATGTATATGTGTAGGGCTTTCTTCTTTCTTCCTACTTTTTGAGGTCACTTCTTCTTCTTCTTTATGGAAGACATCCAGTCTCTTTGCTACCTTTGTCTACAAGAGAGCAGTCATGTGGAGCTACAATGCAGGTAACGGCTACTAAATTGCTTGCAACCTGGCCTAATTAACTCTTTAAAATCTCCTTTCCTATCATGGGATGGATTTCCCATGACAGAAATATACATTTTTACTTTACCAGGGTATCCACAGCAACTGGTCCTTTTCCTACCATAAGCACACATTGGATGAGCCAACTACACTTTGCTATAGAGATTCAAATCCTTGACTATTTCATCCTCATGTGTGAAGACAAATAATAACACTAGTTTTCTTATCAATGAAAGGGAAAGAGCAAACATTCCTCCACAGTATTCTCCCCACATTTGAAGGTCTCCAAGTGTTACGTGGGGATTATTCTGCATAGAAAAAACATTTGGTTGTTGGTCCAAGAACTTTTTTGCACATTTCCTGCGAAGAAAACAGATTTTTGTGCAAAAGCCAACATTTTCTACACAGAATAAGAGCTATGCGATACATCAGGATGTTCAAATTGGATGATAAAACTGCACAAGATTTTCACCGGTCTATTATTCTTCTCAACACGGGTTCCTGGATGTCAGGAACCCTGTTTTTGACCTGGGAATGAGTAATAACGAATATTCTTTCCATCTCTTCCCTGCTGTGTATAAATACCAAATGTTCCTACAATGATTCAGCCTACATCATCAATTCCTGATCCTCTTCTGTCTGTCCAAATCACCTAGGCATCCATTTTAGGGCAAATGTAGGCAGGAGGAAGTTTTAAAATGATGAAAATCTTACCTTTAAGGACTGAACTGTCAACCTTCAAATTTATGCCACCTCTGATTATTATGAAGCACACAAGTGCTCTATTTTTGTACTATTCAACACTGTCCCTCAGAGACCTCATAACAGGACATCTCTCCCCACTGGCATTCTTTAAAAAAGACAACTCACCTGGACCTCCCCTCTCCACTCTCTGCTCCAAATCCCAACCCTTTTGAAGCCACGACATTTTTTGGAAAAAAAATACTAATCTAAAGCAAGGTCCAGCCAAAGGTAAGTATTTTTAAGTCCTATCGATTTCAACAGGAGCAAGTTAAGCATGGTCTTTACTCTCCCACTGAAATCAATGGGAATTAAATATGCTTCACGTTGGCTGAACTGCACTCCTAATCAGAAGTTATCACTCTATGTACTTTTGATCCTTTTAAATAAACTTCTCTATTCGAGACATGTGTCAGATTAAACTGAAAGAGGGAAAAAATAACTTCAGGCCAGATTTCATTTTAATCTGAAGTCTGCTATAAATACACACTTAATTTAAAATCTTTGGGGCATTCCCGCTGAGTGCTGAATCAAATTAAGTTTGAATTTCTCACAGGTGAGAGGTTGTGACTCATGATTAATGCAAATTAATCTGACTGACTAGTCCAACTGATGCAAGGAAAGGTGAATACTTTATCTTTCCTCTGGCATTAATAATTGATTGTTTACTTTTGTGGGACGGTCCACACAGTCATGCAATCTTTTTCTGTGTGTTCATGCTTATAAAACTATTTAATGTTGTAACAATTCTCTTGTTCATTCATTAAAAAGGAAATCACCTACACAGTCGTTGTCAAAGCCGATACATTACGCTTATGTAGGCAACTTCCCACAGGCAGAGGGCCACATTAGATCCTTTCAAACCAAAGGGGGCTGCACATATTACCACAATTTGATCATAAATCAGCAAGGATCCAAAATACTTTCTGAAAATAAGGTGTGTGCCTTACTTTAAAGCTGAATTGCACTCCTGGGTGTACCATGCCTTCCTCACTGAGGTTAGAATCCCAACCTCCCAGATGAGTGAGTGAGACATTGGGGTTATAACACTGGTAACGGCAACATAGCAGTGCTCTAGGAAGACGAAAATACGTATTCACTGATCCACAGCCTTCCCAGCCTCCAACCACACAGCTAAAAAATGAGGACATTGAAAAACATCTGGTGGAGAAAGAGCAACCAGTGGAGTATGCCTTCACTGTTATTTCCCTCATGGATTGGATAGATTGGATCCAATATCCATGATCCCCTCTTCAGACTCCTTCATTTTAGGACTGCTCTCTAAACCTGATGGCAGGAACTGTGCAATCTGGCCTGAATGAAGCCAACTGACTATTCTTTGTATCAAGCTCCAGTAGAAAGCTCTTCCAGAAAACGGAAAGGTCTGTGGAAGAATTCTTGAGCCCAATTTTGGCAAGGGGGGAAATTTCATTCTTCTACATCAATCTCATCGAGGCTCAGTAAGAACTCCAGTACATGAACAACCCTGGAGAAGAACCAAAAGTACCATCCACAGGAAACATCAATAACATAGGGGATTATGAACAGAATTCTGATAAAACCTTTAAAAAAAAAGACTCCTGTGCAAAATGAATTCACATCTTTGGTATGTCCATGGGGTCTTCAAGGGTCTTCTAAGGATCAAACTATATGCTACTTTGAAGAAGGATTTGTTTCACTTGATCACTTTTGGCAATGTAAATTACAGGCATGGGGCTCCTGACCAGATCAGGGCCATTGAAGAGGGGGCTATAAGATAAAATTCCCACCACCTCCACCATTCCATTACCCCATCTGGACCAGGCCACCCAAGCATGCTGAATAGAACATATTCCACAGCATCATTTTACCATTTACAGCTTATAGGTGGCTTCTGTGTGCCATTTTATTCAGTGTTTGCAAAGACAGATTTCCAAATTCTGTCTTGAACGTACTTTTAAGTTGAAAATGAAGAGGAAAACATAGCTATTGGGAAAGACTTTAAAACTGTGTATAGTTTTGTTTCACTACTGGCTTTTAACTCCTCGTGAAGGACTGCTTCATCATCTCACCCTGGGAGCTCTTGTGGGCTGGGAGGCGTTACAGAAATTCTTTAAATAAATAAATTCTGTTATTTTATTTTATTTTATTTTTGCATTGTTTTAAAAAATTCAATTTAATAATTTGCCATCCTTTCATTCATTTTGTAAAAAACAATTCTGTTTCTAAATGCAAATATTAACTCAAAGCAGGTAATATTAGTTTTCTTTCTTATATAATCAAAATTTCTCTGCTACTTCTGGATACAAGAAGGTTCTGGAGAACTGGTCAGTCAATTCTGTCAACTCTGTCAGCTTCTCAGATTTTTTTTTTCACCCCCTCTCTGCTTCTTTGCATTAGCAAACTTGTCAAAATGTATGAACCATTTGAAGAACTAATATTTGATTAGACTGATTATTTCTTTGTCCTTTGCCTGGAACTGCTCCTTAAATCAAAAGACTTTCTGACTTAACAGATGCAAAACAGAAGCCACTCGCAAAGTGGGTTGCAAAGTTGGTGAACAGAGGTAATGATCTCCTCTAGCAACTGTACAGGTATCACAACAACTGATGGCAAGGAGCAAGTGAAAGAACACAGGTTTGTGTTTATAATAAAGTATTCTGGGTGGAATCCAAATCTCTTATGAAACAAACTCCACTCCTAAGATCCTCCTACAGAGAAACAGAAAGATAACTTTTGTGCAATTCCTCCTTCAACTGAAGCTCCATGAACCTTCTGCCCTGGAGTATGGAATCGTTCTTAACGTGGGGTCCAGGGACACCTGGGGGTCCACAGAAGCCTCACAGCGGGTCCACGGAGCCCTGTTTCTGGATACCACCAGCTGAGAAAGCAACAGGGACTTGCCCAAAGTCATCCAGTGTCTGAGCAGGGGTTTGAATACTAGTCTCCAGAAACCTTTAATAAATAAATTACTATTTGAATATTTAAATAAGTATTTGAATATTTAAGTCTTAAGACTTGGGGGTCCCTGGCAACAAACTATATTTACAGGGGTTCTCTGTTAAGAAAAAGTTAAGAACCACTGCTCTAGAGTATGGGAAGGGGTAGGGAGGCTAGAGAGGTAAACAGAGTCAGCAAAATTAGTTCCTGCCCTCTTTATCCCAAAAAAGGGTAACAGCTGACCACTGTGAATGCTAACTGACTGGTTATTAGCACCAGTTGTACCAGGGCCTTCTCTGGTCATACTGTATTGCGATTGCTGGTATTTGAATCTGGAGCAAGAATCTGAAATGTATTTCTATATCTTTTTTACAATTTTGAGCAGTATCATAGGATCTGATTTAATAGAGTCTAACATATATTGTATCCCTTAGAGTTTAATAGCCAATAAATGTTTTAAACTACAGTAATTTAAAGCAATATATATCATTTCTAGGGCTCTAATTAGCAAACATACACCCCAGAAGACAACTTTATCAGTCTATAATTTATATAATTAATTCAGAGGGAGGGAGGGATGAATAAAAAATATTTTAACCTTGAAGAAACAACCTCATGAATGGTATAACAGAATAAATGCAAAACCAGTCTTGCTTTATTGAGTAGGCATAAAGTCAGTACTTTTTGGAAAACAAACACTTCATGTTCAGACCATTAATAACCTCTTGCAACAAAAGAGATTTCCTGTTGGTCTTCTGGTTCTATTAATAATGGAATATTTTCATGAAAAGGTGAAGGATAAACCCAAAGCAGGCTTTCAGCTTTTAGCTAATACCATTGAACCATACAACAGAAACACAAGGACAGTCACATGCTTTGCTTGAAAAGAACAATGAAAAACTTACCATCTCTGTACCATTCAGCCCGTGGCCGGAGACGATTCAGCTCAGGTGTCACCAGGAGACCACATCTGAGGGTAAGCGTATCCCCCTCTGTGCCAAAAGTGACTCCAAACCTCTCCAAAAACTGAACATCAAAATGAGTGAAACAGATGTCTAGTGGCATTGGCACTGTGAGGAAAGCAAGAACAAGGAGTATATAAAGGGCTGCAGAAGAGGTAAAAATAAAGAATAATTTCAACACTTCATGATGAAACCATGAACAGTGGTGACACAGAGGCAGAGGGACAAACTCTAAACTTGCAGTAAGGGGGCAGGGGTGTTCTTCCAGAGAACTGAAGGCATCTTTGCCTTTGACAAGTATATTCATCTTAAAATTGCCTGTTTAAACAGGGTTTTCAAAAGGTTGCCGCAAAACTCATTTAAACGCAACTAACTGTGACACAACACAAAAAGCCCCC